>OX421275.1:5310709-6513899 GCA_949125355.1 Agriopis leucophaearia
CCATTTATCATTTCAAGTTAAATTAAACGCCATTTGAGTTTTGTTTTTTATCAAAGATTGTGAAATTATTATTCACGGCCATAAAAAATTCATTGTCAACCCGCAATGCCTTCGCAATGTGGCTTGCAAGGATCGTGAGTGGTGGCTGGTGGGCGGCGGCGGATCCGGCTCGGGTCACGGCTACTGAGCGCACGCATCTCTGCGGCTGCGGTTATTACGTCACGTCTTAGTACTCCGCTAAATTTCTGATGGAGATACCAATTCTTTTTACTCCCGACGCAAAAAGAGGTGCTTATAAGTTCAACGCGTGTATCTGTGTGTTTTGGACTCGGGTTTGTCCTAAAACTGCGACCAGTACCACTAGAAGATGAGCAGCTGCATCCTCCAACTTGATGGATCGTTCGGAGTCCCCAAGCCACATGCCAAGCGTGGCTATTATGGCAACCCCCCCCCCCCCCCCCCCCGTTGACAGACAAGCTGTCGTTCAGTGTGAAGGTTAAAGGGGGAGGCCTATGTTCAGCAGTGGACGTCTTCTGGCTCATGATGATGATCTGTGTGTTTGTCTGTGGTAGCTCAACGTGGCTCCCAAACGGCTAAACTGAATTTGATTATTTTTTGTTTAAATGGTGACTTGATCAAGAGTGTTCTTAGCTATGGTTAAAGAAAATCTATTCAGCCGTTTTAATATTATCAGTTCTTTTAACGGGGGTTTAAAAAAAAAAAACTTTTGTGTTTTGATTGTCTAATAACACATTCTACCTCTTTGTCAAATTTCACAACGATCGGTTCAGCTGGTCTTGAAAAGAGACAGCCAGATATATGAGCTTGTGTATATGTACAATGTAACACTATTTCCAATCGTTCATTTGCTGTGACAGCTGTAATAATATTCTAAGAAGCTGAATAAAAACATTTTCTTTTGACATTTCACTGAATAATGAAGTACGTGTATGAATAGTGAAGTAAGTGTGAAGAACTACAGTCTTACGTACAAAAACCTAACGAAATAGATAAGAATTTATGGTTTTTATTAAGCTTTTTACAATGTCACTGCAGCTGTTAGAGCGAATAAACGAATAGGAATAGTGTAGTACATGTAGTTAGCAGGAAATGTCAAACTACAAAAATATGCACAAAATATCCTTTCGGAGTTATTTCTGTCACCAGTTTGCTTGCCTTGTCAACTTTTGCAATTCTCATTATGGTACGAGTATTTTCCTTCATTGAATGCTTTAATGGTCTAGTAGCTACGCTATATTATAAAAGCGATACCCGAACCACCATTGCAGCGCTTCTATTCACAGATCGCAAAGTTGAAAAGCTTTCAATCGGCATCCCAGAAACTAAGGACCCACACTTTAGACTTAAATACGTCCAATTTGTAGCGCAAGTCAGCACACAGAAACGCGGTGCGCTGCTGATTTCTCAGTTTCGGGACTGCAACGGTCAGGCACCTCGCAAATTGAGAGCCATTGAACTATAACAGTTTTGGCCTAGACACGTTGAAGACCTAAATCGAAGAGACTGATAAGGTTTTTATTAGTTTCTGGTGTTACATCAAATGAATGAAAGAAATAACAATTATTATTGTTTATTATCTAAAACGGTTGCCAATTACATTAGGTGATAAAATTATATAAATTACTAGCTGTGGCTCGCGGTTTCACCCGCGTTATATACCTCCTTGAAGCAACCTACTTGGTAGCGACAGTGACCTCTTTTAGTTAGACTAAGATGTAATTTTTTTTCTATGATGTAATATTTTGTACAATATATAGACTTGAGAGTTTTGGCGCCAATACAAATATGTGTACCTACTTTCGAGTGTTAATGCGTAATAAAGTATAGTCTTCGTTTTATATTTTTGCAGGAAAAAAAGAAACTGTTAGCCCGCCTACCAAATGATTAAATACGTATGATTACTCGCTGGGCTAATCTGAAAATTGCCTGGAAATTTCATTAAAATCAGTTCAGCCGTTTCGGAATCCATAGAGGGAACATAGTACATACCTACCCACACGTATAGAAAAACATATATTTTCTCATATACGTGAGTTATGTATATTCTCGTTTACATTCTCATTTGTTTGAGAAACAAATAAAAACTTAAACCACAAACATAAATGCTTAATCCAATATCCCGGTTTCGAATGTAAAGTTTTGATCAAATTTTTTAATCAATCTTTATTTATTTTAATCAAATAGCGATTACATCGCTACAAACTATTCATATATATCATTTTTTTTATTGGTTTTTTTGTAAACTATATTTTAAACATCAACCTAAAATAACATTTTAGCAAACTAAATTGACGTAGCAATTCCTATGTATTTTTTATTTATTCAGCTTTAATTATCGTAATAGGATAAATGGGATTCGTAACTTAGTTATTAGACATTATTGTGGGAATGGCTTATCGTTAAGGAAATTAATTTTTATTTCAGTAGTCGCTTTCTGTTTATAACTTTGGGTTTTAACGTAGGATAATACTTTGATGGGATTTACGTATCTAGACATGGTGAGGTGGATCAGGTAGAATACTGATTGACGATTACCTACGTTAAGTTAAAGAGACTGTTTGTTAGAAGAAAAAATATATTCGAATCTATTGAAGTCAAATATTGAACGGCCTATAGAGTATCGGCCCAGTCACACGGTGTATTGCGGCTCGGCAGCAAAAAGAACAGATCGAAATGTGGATCCTATAATAATTGTGTTCTTTGCAGATGCACAAAGCTACAGACTATCTTTTATATCATATGAAGTTTTTCTGTATACGATGAATAGCTGAGCTGAGCCGGGACGTTAGTTCGCTCATCATATTCGCTCTCATTTATTGACGGGAAAAGCTCAGATTAACTTTTTGACCTTATTTATCCATCCCGGCCTAACCACCTAACCGACCGCCATCGTCAGAAAAGCCATCCACATTGTCCACACATTATAGTACGTGGAAGTCACGCACTGTTCGATTTAATAGATTGTTTCTGCCACGTATAATACATACGTCGTATACATGTATTGTATGTTGTGGAATGGCTTACCACCTTCAGTTTTTCCTAAGAAGTATAATTTGGACTGCTTCAAACGATGGGTGAATGGAGTCCTCAAAGATAAGCAACGCACTGCTAATTCTTATTATAATTGTAGGTGTCCAGCCTCGAGTATTGTAGTGTAGGTGTGTATAGGCAGCGGTAAGCACTTACTATAAGGTGGCACGTCGCTTCATCATCAGCCAGAAGACGTTCACTGCTGAACATAGGCCTCCGCCTTTAACCTACACACTGAAGAACATAACTAACAATGTCGTCGCTCCATCTAGTGGAAGGTCTACCTACGCTGCGTCTTCAAGTTCGTGGTCTCCACCCAAGAACCTTTCTTTCCTATCGGTTAACAGTTCTTCGAGCGATGTGGCCTACCCATTGCCACTTCAAGCTGCAAATTTTAATAGCTATGTCGGTGATTCTTGTTCCGGTGATTTGGCGAGTATCCACGTTCTGGAATCCGGAAGGTCGCTTGCTTGCAACTTATTCAATAAATAATAAACTAAATTTTTAGAACGAATTGACAAAATTTAACAAAAAAACAGAAATTGACTTCAAGTATACTATATGTACAAACTTAAACTAAAAAGTAGAAAAATACAAGTTGAAAAGCAGCACTTGAAAGTGCTCATCAATACTTTTGCTGAAGAGAACCACAAACTAAAACTTCATCTGTGTATAATATATTTTTAGTTTTGGTGAATTTTTTCAAAAAGCTCTGTATCAATTTCGATAAAATTTATATATGACCACCTCTGAAGTATGGACTTATCAACCAAATAGAAATAGAATAAAATCAACAAAATCAATTTATAATAGGCGGAGTAATCGCGTATCAAACAAAAAAAAGTTGGTTAAAAAAACGTAATCATGATGTAGACATTCCTATTTCTTTGTCTTTTTGAATCGTGTTCGTCGCAATGCGTCGCGCGCATTTCTACTCTGATACGAGTTAGTTTGAAGCTGCAAAGCCGGCGGTAAATTAACAACACGTACAGAAAGACAAATATGAGGCAACAACTCCTCATATCTCCTGGCGTTAAGCGCAGAAAGCTGCAGTCGGTTAATTTGCTTTATAACAGACGCGTAGTAAAAATGTATCTCAATTAGCACACCGTTGGTTAAAGCCTTAACGGTCTTGGCGTTTCGCTTCTAATTATGACGTATGCAGCGTAATTTCAAGTAATAAGGCTTAAGTTGATCCGGTGAGACTAATTTTGAATTAAAGTTTGTGATTACAAGCTGCATTTTATGGGACACCAACAGCTATGCGTGGTTTGAATATGATTACTTTCTAGGTGAAAAAATAATTGTAGTTGTAAATATTTGTAGTAAATATTTACACAGGTTTTAGGAATTGGCTGATTGGCGATAGAGGAAAAAACTTAAACCCTGCAGTGGACGTATTGAGCTGCTGTTAATTATAGAACTTTCGATAATGATGACAGAAGACGACTCGTAAACGAGTCGATAAAAAAAACTACCTAAACCCGAGTTTGTTAGGCTTTTAAAATAAACTAGGGTTGAAGTTGCAAGGTATCAAGATAAAGTGCTCATGCCCTGTGCTGCTGTTACATATTTGGTCTTTAAAAGTCTCTAAAACGTGTATTTAACTATGCCACTTTGAATTTTTGACTTTTATATTACCTATTATACCTATATAACAGAGGATGTGTGTATAATATAGTATGTATGTATAATTGTATAAGGTCGGGGAAAAAGTTTCTTCGTATTTTATAAACAAATTCAAGACATATTTTTTTCAAGTTTAATTACATTTAATTATAATATATATGTGCCATTTTGTTCGATAACTTTTTGCCATCTTATAAGTACTGACATGATCCCGTTGCTGTAGAAATTTTAGGACTTCTGATCAAAAAAATGCAACAAGTAGTTTTGACAGTCCTCTCTGGATGTTAATCTAACACTACCCAAAGAATTCTGAATAGACCGAAACAGGTGGAAATCTGAGGGTGCAAGGTCAGGGTTATATGGTGGATGCATTAACACTTCCCAACCAAGCTCTCTCAATTGTTGCTGAGTGGCCAAAGATGTGTGCGGTCTGGCGTTATCATAATGAAAGACCACGCCCTTTCTGTTGATCAATTCCGGCCGTTTTTTCTCAATTTCTTGTTTGAGTCTCATCAGTTGTTGGCAGTAGAGATCCGAATCGATGGTTTTGCCCGGCGGTAAAAGCTCATAATGAACTATGCCCTTCCAATCCCACCATACACACAGCATCACCTTATTACGTGTTAATCCGGGTTTCGCTACAGTCTATGGTGCTTCACTGCCCTTTGATCATGATCGTTTGCGCACATTCTTGTCGTAGGTGATCCATTTTTCATCACCAGTGATCAATCTTTTCAAAAACGGTTCGGTTTCGTTACGTTTTAACAGAGAATCGCAAATGAGCACACGATTCATTTGGTTTCTTTCAGTGAGCTCGTGTGGCACCCAAATATCGAGGTTTTTTTTAAACCCAGACTTTTCAAATGGGTCAAAACTGTTTTGTGGTCGATCCCCAGTTCTTCAGCTACGTCGTAACTACTAATATGCCGATCTTGCTCCACTTTTTCAGAAATGGCATCGACTTTATCCGTAACAGGGCGACCAGAGCGAGCTGCATCTTTGACATCAAAATTCCCGGACTGAAAACGCTTGAACCAACATTGTGCTACTCTTGATGACACTGCATTAGGTCCATAAACGTCACATATTTTATTCGCGGCTTGTGTCGCATTTTTCCCTTTTTTGTAATAAAATTTCAAAATATATCGAATTTCTTCGTCAGATTCACTCATTTTATCGAACAAAAAAACAATTGAAAAATGGCGGGAAATTGCTTTTTACTTTTTGTATTTCTTTTTTAAAATGTCATATTTTTAATGATATCAAAACCAGCCAGATACAAACAGTACAACCGATGAGATTTTACTACAACTTTATACATACAAAATACGAAAAGACTTTTTCCCCGACCTATTATATATGTATTTTCCCTATGGACTGCGAAACAGCTAGACCGATTTTGATGAAATATTCAGGCAATATCCAGATTAGCCCAGCGAGTGACCCTGTGAAAGTTGGTAGCCGAATCAACATATTTTTTTGGTGTTATATTTTCCCTAGAAAAATAAGAACAAGAATTAACGTCATGCATTGTCATTGATATAAAGTACGTCTATAATATTGACATAATAGAAAAAAAAAACATATAAGTCAAAGGAGGTTGCTGCCGCTAGCAAGAAGGTAGCTTCAAGGAAGTTGCATTGTTCTCATCTTTCACTGGCAGATAGCTGATGTTAAAAGAAGTAAGTCAGGCTACTTTTACCCCGGATATAACGCGGTTAAAACCTCGGGGCGTAGCTAATTACTTATATTTTTGACGTGGTTTTCACATATTTTATTTATATTACAGGGGAATTACTCACGTAAGATTAGGCCGGATACTCTTACGTGAGCAATTCCCGTGTAATTTAAATAAAAATTACTTATATATTATCCTTTTCTCTTTATATAGGCTTGTTACATAATTTTATATTGCTTTAATATTTCTAAAGTCTCGTGAAATTTCTTATGTTCCGCGAGACGCCTATAAAATATTCCCGGCGTCTCGGCTGCTCAGCCCTATTGAAAACATTAATTCTATCTGCGTACGGTTTAATCTTAACAGTGCACTCATTCATCGTTGTAAAGCTTATAATGATAGCTCAGCTTTTAAGCCCATTACATTACACGTGGCTATTAAGTGCTACGGTATTAACTTGTATCAATTTTAGAGGATAATGATATTTTGCAGTCGTTGAAGTATTTGGATCTTCTGTAGACGGAACGTTCTGGATTTATGTCTTATGCATTGTTATATATGTACTAGTTGGTCTTGAGCACTTTTCAGAAGAAAAAAAAATGTCTTGATCAGAATTTAAAATTGCAACCGAAAGAAAATAAGATGTTGAATTGTTGATAGTAATTATTCTAAAGACTAAAGTGGTTTATTTTGCAGTCATTTTACCTTCATTTGGCAAGTATTTTAAGACATTATGGAGCTTAAGTCATTGAATATACAGATGAGATGAGAGACAGTCGCCATATGTTAATACAAGCCTCAGTAAGAAAATAGTTTGAGAAACTCCCGAAGGCGTTCATTTAAATTAATTACGAAAATACATCAAGCGACTCAGACACCTCGATTAATTTGCAGTTTATTATTTATTGTTCACGCAAATTTCATCACAGAAAAGATTTTTATCAGTTTATTGCCATAATCTTACCGCAATTTTTTATTGGTGTCTGTGAATCGGTCTGTGTGAAATTTATGTCTGAAAATCTTTTATACATTTATTATTAACCTTATCCGAAAACTGTAGGCAGATAAAGTGTTCGCCAGATAATTGTCGTGATTAATAATTTAATTTTTTTTCAACAAGCATACATACGAGTATATTTATAAACTTTTATTTATAACATATTATTTAATTTAGATTTTTTATTGTTTCAGATATTTAAAGGAAGACATCATATACTTACATCAGGGCACGAGACTGTTGCAAAAAGGTAAAGTTTTATTTAAAATTATAATATATAAGTTTAGGGGCAGGGAGGGTTTTAGTGGTGAGCAGTCGGTGAGTGGCGACACCGCGTATATACCCTGATTCCTTGGAGCTAAATGAAAACTTGAGAAACCAACGGGCATGAATTAAGAACCTAAGCTCTAGGGTGGAAGTGTTAAAGGCATAAAGCCGCGAGTAGCGATCAGTGATCGACATCCTAAGGGGCATTTTGTGCCAGATTAATACCTCATAAGTTCATGAAGAACTCACCGCAATAACAGAAAATATGCCAATCCTATGTTATATATTCCTTTTTATTTAGTAACATCTTATAATTGTATTTTATATTCAACAAAGTCTCTTGACTTCGGCCCCACTACATTTTATTTTGAAATCTATTTTCGTTTCTGTATTTTATCCCCAAAGACATTTATTTAAAGCCTATACCTTCAAATAATATAAATGAGTCCTATTTATCGTATCGTGTCGTTGGTTTCCCATAATTTGTTCAAAGTAAAGGTACAAATACACTAGGATGACACTGCGTGTGGACAGACAAACTTTTTTTCCTAATCATAAATCGCAATTAACGTTCGTGTATGTTGAAAACGCTTAATATTCGTCGTGTTTATAAGCAAGATATTGTACAAGTAATTTTGTAAATGTTATGATATTTTCATCATGCTTAAAATTTGTATGATAAAACAAATTCGTATTAGTATGAATCTTCGTGTTAAAATGGTGTTATATTTCTGCCTCAACATGTAAGCATTCCCATTCAGCTTGGTAATGCAACCAGCATGCACATACTACCCAGTATGATGAGAATAACCCATATTTTACTAAAGTATATTATCTATGACAAGACCGGTGTTAAACATCAGATTAGCAATTATCAAATGCCTAGCCAGTCGAAAATAAAAATAAACCCAGTGAATTCGTATCTTCAGTTACTAATTCCGCCCCGAAACGTCGGTGTATCAGCCTGCGAGCGGCAATGTGCTGGCTTGAAAAATGGCACGGCATCCAGCCCCGATAATGTACCGAGTGGAACAATTCATCAGGCGTGCGGGGCGGAAGCCAACCCTCTGGCACTAAGGGAAAAACAGTATGGATATTCCCTACAAAATCCATTATATTTTAGGTACTCGAGAAGAAAACTAAATATTACGTGACTTGCTGACTATCACCTAATAAAAAAATTACCATATACCACCATTTAATGATTGCGTATTGTATAACAAACAAACAACAAAGAAATTTATTTTGACATAATGTGTTGTTCCATAGGCTCCCAAACTAGTCTGAGACTGCGTGTCAGGTGCCAGTGGCTTCTCTTATATATCATTATGGTTATGCCAAAGCAAACAATTATGTAATGCAAAATATAAAAAGTTATTACAAAATGTTTGAATTAAAGTAATTATTATAATGGCAATATTTATTAAGCTAAAGATAGAAAAAAAAACCTAGCATACAAAATAATAAAGAGATTAACGTACAATTAACGTTCTTATCTATGGAGGAAATGTGGACCAAAATAAGATTCTACCAAACTCAAATTAATCTTAATTCAATATTATTTAAAACTTATTACAATACTGCTTGTCATATAAACATTATCAGCTACTGGTTACTTTACTGTTTTCGTACCTGACTGCAGCCTAGGGGCTACGGAAAGGGCTTTGTTTTATTATTATTTAGTTCTACTGCACCTGCGTTTGATTGTTTGTTGTGATCTACGAGTGGGCTTGTTTTATTTTTAAAGAGCACTTGTTCTGGTTATCTACCTGAAAATAATTGGTTTCAACGGTAAAATGCTATCAGTTGACACAGTCATGCATATTTAATGTAAAATTTTTGTTTCAAAATTAGATATTTAATGTAAAATTATTTTATAGATCTATACATCTACACTAATATTATAAAGAGGAAAGATTTGTACCTATTTTTGTATGTTTGTATGTTTGTAATGAATAGGCTCCGAAACTACTAAACCGATTTGAAAAATTCTTTCACTGTTGGGAAGCTACACTATCCCCGGGTGACATAGGCTATATTATATTTTGTAGCGAGGCCGAAGGCCGAGCTTACACTCGTGCGAAGCCGGGGCGTACGGCTAGTTTATAATAAATATAATAAAAACGTAGAGATAAAAAATTTGTAATTGCGAGACATCAAAAAAAGAAATACCACACCAAGGCGTCTTAAAATAAGCAACTGAACACGTTAAGACAGTTTTTAGAGTTTATGTCTGTTTGTTTGTTTGTCCACGCACATCTCCTAAACAACTGAACGGATTTAAATTCGGTTTTCACGAATATGCTAAGCTAAGACCAGATTGAAGTACAGGCTATGTTATTTTGCGAAAAAGTGGGATTAAAGGAAGAAAAAAGGGTTGAGAGTTTATATGAAATCTACGCATACGAAGTCGCGGGCAACAGCACTAGTTATAAATAAATTTGCATCTGTTATTGTGTACCTTATGTTTTTTTTTAATCAAAAGCTTATATAGAGTTATGATCCAAGTGACTGCCTCGGTGGCTCAGTTGGTAGTGAACCTAACTTCTGTGCTTGGGGGCGTGGGTTCGATTCCCATCTAGGACAAAGATTTGTGTTTGTTCTATGACTGGGTGTTAATATCTATTTAAGTATGTATTTAAAAATATATATGTACGTATATCAGTCTCTGGCAGCCATATTACAAGCTTTGCTTAGTTTGGGGTCAGATGACCGTGTGTGCAAAAATGTCCCAGATATTAATTTTTTATTTTTATTTATTTAAGTGTTATACTTGTTTACAAAACGTCTAGTAAATAAAGAACAAAACGCTAATAGCCTAGCCAGCTTAAATTATCCCACACCGCAACATTTTAAAATAGCAAAAGTTAACATTATTACACTAACCTAAATGATTATCCTAAGGAAAACCCAAAAAGGTAGTGTTTACATTCCAGGGACGAAAAATGCGCGATTGTTTCGAAATTCAATAGAATTATTTAAATAGTGTGAATTTCAAATGGTATGACCTAATTTATACTCAAGTAATTTATGGTACCTACTTTTATATACAAATGATTTTTGAGTGAAAACTTCTTTAGCCGCGTTGAGTGATTTTTGGTTGGGGCAATACTTATGGGTTCGCGTCACCGACATGCGCCATGCTCTCAGATTATTATGTGGACATGTTAATGTGACGTATTAGTTTTCACTTCTGTCAGCAGTCCCTAAGACAGCAATTTTTTGCTAAGTAAAAAAGCGTTGCTCTTTCAAACGAAATATTATTTTCAATAACAAAAAGGAAATAGGCATTTCAATTAAATGTAAAAAAAAACAGCACTGTTTCAGTTATATATAGTCATTGTCATTAGCCTACTATTTTTCCACTGCTGAAACACGGGCCTCCTCTCTGAGTGAGAAGATGGACCCTAATCCATCATACTGGCCCAGTGCATGTTTCTGAGTATTATTTATATCTTTAAACTTTTGAGGTTCTTGGACATACCGGTTTCCTCAAACACCATAATTAATTAATTAACACCATCATTCATAATCAAAAGACGAAACACCTAGTTATTCAAATGTCATATTACTTTACTTATCCCTAGCAAGGACGTAAGAAAATCATACTTACTTTTTACTGCCACGGGTAGAGGCAATGGGTATTCTACTTTTTTATATATTTAAACGAAATCTGAATCTGGGAAGTTTTTGCTGTAGTTTAATTTAAGTCAAGTTACAGTCATTAGATTAGAATACGCAATGTAGATAAGAATATAAAACTAATTATTTGATAATTTTTTAAATTTTTTATTTACAGTATCTCATCGAAGTAAATCATGGACAGTGATCATCATTTGCGACGTTGTTGGAAATGAAACAGAAAACCAGGAAAAAACTTTCTACTGTCTGGATTATACAAACGACGTTATAGCCAAAACCATCGCCAAAGTCATGTAAAAATATATTGCAACCGACACTAACCTTTCATATCGAAGAGGCATATCCCTAAAACTTCGTGGAGAAACACGAAAACAAATCTGAACTCCATGCTAGTCACCGTTTTGTGATTTTAGGTAGTGTTAACGTTATTGCTCAAATTCTACTATAAATGATGATTGTGTCATTATAAATTATTAGAAAGTATTGAGTGAAAGAAGATTCACTAGATATTTTAGAATTAGCAAGAAAGATGAAGGTCACGATGTTTTTCCTGAGAAGAAGGACGCTGATTTTAAAAGCTGTCCTAATACTGACTGCTGTATGGTTTATGGTGGCGTTGTTGACCACAAATGGCACTTCAAGAAATGTTATCGGAGCACCGCCAATGGAATACGAGGATCCTGAAGCAAAACCATTGAAAATTGCTAAACCAACATCAACCAAACGAAAAAGCGAGTACGGAAACAATCTGTTGTCTGAAGGTAAGTGTTCAAAACAATACTAGTAATGCACGCATGTCTCCGTGGTATTGGGATATAAAACACATGAATTTTTCTCGTTCGTAGCACAAAAAATATTACTCAAACTCATAGTGTTGTATTTATTAGCATTCAATTTTAAAGTCTTGTAAATATATAGTGGAGCAAAGGAGAATAGTATTTCCTTTTAATACCAGATTTCAATGAAGTCAACTGAGGTACTTCATTATGTTGCTGATCTCAACCTACAACATCATCATGATCTGAGAAGACGATCTGAATAAACCTGGAATAGTACCTATCTCCGTAAGGCACGAGTCAGGTCCTGCAACCAACACGGCACTTTATTATGTATATAGTCACCCTTGTGGGTCTTGTCGGTTAGGTTGAGACAGTGGCGTAGGTTTTTGGCATGCCTGCGTTATATAAATTACGTCCTAGGCCATGTAGTGTCCATGGCAGAAAATTTGACCACACCAGCATAAGCCATGAGGGCGGTTTTATTTCGAATGCTTCGTGTATCTTTCGTAGATGGATATAAGTCAATAATGATAATGAGAATGTATAACAACCTTTTTTTACATTCAAAGAAAATAGTAACCTTAATATTTTAACATTAGAAAATACAGATTTGACTAAAGTTACCAGTATAAAATTATCCAATAACGAAACGGTTGGCATCCATAAAGTAAGAAATATATAACCAGAGTTAGCCAACACCTGTTTTGATTTTGAAGCCAAAACTTGTTACTTTCCAACAACATTACACCGTCTTTGTTTTGAAATGTTTCCTTCCTTATTATTGTTGCGCTCAGTTGAGACAGCTCCGGATGCGATTGTCTTTCAGTTAATACCAGATGCTGTGGAAATGCTAATGAAGATGTACCTTTGTGTAGCAATTCAGACGAGTGTTATGGCTTTGGTTTCATGACAGGCAGACATTGTCTTGTAGCACTGAAAAATTCGAAGAAAATGTTACTAATAAAAAAAGGATGAAATGAAAGATATTGTTTTGTGGCAAATTTTACTGTCCCTTTTGTCAGTTTCAAATAATATATGATAAAGTATTTAGATTCAAATATAGAGTGAATCGATCTTTTACATATTGAGCTAGTATATCAATATAATTTTGAACCATACTATGAATATTTTTGAACGAATCGATGTCTGCTTTCACTCACGTTTATTAATTTATGTTCTTATTTGAATTTATGTTGCTTGCATGCATTTACTATTGTGTAATTAATTCAACTTTAAAGCTTTACTAGAAGTGAATAGTCGTTAAAATGGCCTTCCTGGGAGTGTTTATATATAAAAAGATATTTTACGTAAGCAAAATTATTGATATTGTCAAATTAACATGCGCCCAATTATAATTATTCAATGATTTCATATTATCGGAGCTGGTTAAAAAAATGTATTAGCCAAAGTAAGTGAAATTTTAGTGGGACAACTAAAAGAGCTTCTTCTTTATAATAGAAAAGAAACACGTACCTACTTAAATTGGTTTAATTAATATTATATAAATTTGGATCATATTGACCTCCGGATCCTGAAGTTGATTAAAAATGCAGGATTTTTGCATTGATTACAACAAACTAATTTAGTAGATAAATTATTATGAAATAATTTATAAATGTTATCAGTAAGGTAAAAGGGGTTCAGGCGAAAAAAATTGCATGCGGTTGTCTTTGATAAGTAGCAGGATAATTATCCCCATATTCCCAGGAAGAGCCAAAATATACGACAATTCAAGTCTAGTGTGACGTAATGCATGATGTACGTTTATCCGTCGCAGCGCGGTCGAGAATGGACTGGCTGGGTCGACTCTCAGGGGCAGAAGGTAAATTCCATGCTTATTTACGAGTATTTTAGTACAAACATATTTATTCACGCTTTTTATTGTTACGTAGGTATGTTTGTCGTTTCTTACGCTTCTAGACGATAACTGTAACAGGCGCTTGATGTTTTATGCTAATTTAACTGTAACTGATACTTGATGGTTAATCCTGATTACTTCTCTACTTTCTTCAAAATAATAATTTCAATTATTTAACTTAATTTCTCTGACTCTCTTAGCTCCATTATTGCATTTATGTTGTGTATTCTTTATTTATTTTTTCATCGCTTCTTTTCTTGTTTTGGCTTTGTTGTAAGCATTTGAACAACAATAAAATGAAAATAAATATTGTGTTCAAATATATTTTTTACGTGTTAAATATCTCTTCGTCATCACCAAGTCATCATATTACATGAAATATTTATTACCTACGCTAATTTTCGTGTTAACGCAAATCAACCGCTTCAAGACATAACTTCCCACATTGAAGCGTACTAACAGTGTTTATCCGTTCAATTACCTCTTCCAACTTGAAATACTAGTTCCAATAACTCCCTTGTTTGCATTCTGACTGCGATTATGATCGCTGGCGTGGCGGAGATGAAATGGTAAATGAGAACGTTGGACTAGGCATTGTTCTGCCATTATGTTGCTTTGTACGAGTAAGGTTTAGAACGAAATTACGGTGTAAAGGAACTGATTAGACCCCCTTGCAGAACATAGTACCTAAAAAATCCTTTTTTTTTCTTCTTCTTCTGCATATCCCATAAATATCCCGTAAATAATCATATAACTATAGTGAACAAGGTGTGTTATTGAAATAATAATTTATTATGCACAACTTATATAACTTAAACTATGGATCATTTGTGTCTGAAAATAAAGTTCTTTTGATTTGATTTGATTTGATAACAGAAAATTAAAGAAAACTTGAAATACTAACTACAAACTACAACTTAAAATAACGATATAAAACTTAAACTAAAAGACCATTAGTGGAGGGAAAGGTCTCCAGAATGCTGGCGGCATTGCGACGTTGAACGGCAATGCTCAATTTCTGTGCGAAATAAAAGCCAGCAATCTGGACACCTGACGCTTCCACCAATCGCCTAGTCAAGTCCCGATAAAGCCCCAAAGCAGCCGGCCCCCATGGACCCATCGTCTCCACCCCAAACGGAGCGAACATGTAAACCCGGTCAAGATGTGCATATTTGCGCTGTTTGAGGTTTTTAAGGTTTTTTTTTGTTTTCCCTGATCTAGTTTTGTTTATAAACTGCATTCAATTTTTGGTACTCATAAAATAAAACTAATCCGAAATTTCGTATTTTTATCAAATTCTTAGAATGTGTGGTAGTTTATGTAGGTTTAATAAATTTTTCATGCCACATTATTTACTAAAGATGCCTTGTACTGTGTAGTGGTATTTTGTAATATAAGGTTCTGATTTGTTCCTAAATTATATTGATTCCATATGCATAAATACTATACTATCACATACATAATACCCCGTTATATAAAACGCCACATCCTCTAAGCAGTCAATTATTCATCCACGGCACAGGTCTGGGCGTGTTAGCTGCTCCTGGTTCGGACAACGCACCCGGCGAACTTGGCAAACCAGTCGTGCTCCCCAAGAACATTAGCGACGATACCAAACAAGCAGTTACCGAAGGCTGGAAGAAAAACGCCTTCAACCAGTACGTCAGTGACCTCATATCGATCAGGAGGAAACTCCCAGACCCCCGAGACGAGTGGTAAGGAAATAGTGAAATACTAATGGCACGCTACTTTGTGGATTATAAAGCGGATAGGCGAAATCCCATGGGTACAGATCGTACAGGGTCCCCTTTGTACGTGTATTATTTTGCCTTTGCAAAGTTACTTCAAAGGTGCCGAAACCTTTAGAGTATAAAGAGTAATACTTATAAAGCATTTTTACTATTATTTACAATGTGTAATGTTTTATTCGGATATGCAAATTTGATTTGGCTTTACATAATTCTGTATGAAACCGTTAGAATTTTTTACTCAAATGAGGTATTATAATATTTTTTTGCAGGTGCAAAGTACCAGGAAGATATTTAGAAGATCTCCCGCAGACGGCAGTAGTGATATGTTTCCACAACGAAGCTTGGTCTGTTTTGCTGCGAACTGTCCACTCAGTTCTAGACCGGTCTCCAGAACATTTGATCAAAGAAATCGTGCTAGTCGACGATTTTTCCGACATGCGTAAGTGTTCAAAATAATTATATAAAAATAAAATTAAAATGTAAAATAAAATCAACTAATAAATAAACAAACTTTTTCTAGCACACTTGATGCAACAATTGGATGACTATATGTCTTCACTGCCAAAAGTAAGAATTGTGAGAGCGACTCGACGTGAAGGTCTTATTAGAGCTAGACTTCTTGGGGCAAGATACGTAACCGCTCCTGTACTGACATATCTTGACAGCCATTGCGAGTGCACTGAAGGTAATTATAAATCCTTGATGTAACTTTGACTACTTTATAATTAAGTGGTATATGGTAATCGGTAAATAATATACAAATACTTCATTTCAGGATGGTTGGAGCCTTTACTAGACAGAATAGCTCGTAATAAAACAACTGTAGTATGTCCAGTCATCGACGTCATTGACGATAATACCCTCGAGTATCACTACAGAGACTCCACAGCAGTCAATGTTGGAGGTTTCGACTGGAATCTTCAGTTCAACTGGCATCCAGTTCCCGCAAGGGAACGACTGCGACATAAACATACAGCGGAACCTGTCTGGTCTCCAACTATGGCCGGTGGTCTATTCGCAATTGATAAAGAATTCTTTGAAAGGCTTGGCACTTACGACAGTGGCTTTGATATTTGGGGAGGAGAGAACCTTGAACTATCTTTTAAATCCTGGATGTGTGGTGGCACGCTGGAGATAGTTCCATGCTCACACGTCGGCCACATATTTCGAAAGCGATCTCCATACAAGTGGCGAACGGGGGTGAACGTTCTGAAGAAAAACTCTGTTCGATTAGCTGAGGTGAGCTCTAAAATAATATTACGTATTAAGTAAAAATCTCGACAGCTCTATCTAAAAGATGTTTCTGTTTATTTTAGGTGTGGCTGGACGATTATGCAAAATACTATTACCAACGAGTGGGTAACGATAAAGGTGATTTTGGCGATATAAGCAGCCGAGTGGCGCTCAGGGAGAAACTGGAATGCAAATCTTTTGAATGGTATCTGAAGAATATTTATCCAGAACTATTCATTCCTGGTGAATCTGTGGCGCACGGAGAGGTGAGTTTAACCATAACAATCATGATATTTATTATTTTAGGATTTTACCCCTCTTTGTGATGGAAATTAGTGAAAATTTTGTTATTTATTTAAACATTTCATTTGTTTTGATGAGTGCAAATTAATTTCACGGATATGTTGTTCAAAATTATTACCTGTGCAGATCCGCAATGTCGCCTTCCAAAAGATATGTTTGGACTCACCGACGCGCAAGTCGGACCATCACAAACCAGTAGGACTGTACCCGTGTCACCGGCAGGGAGGAAATCAGGTCTTCTGTCAATTGCAATTTAAAAATTGCGGCAGTACCATTTTGCACGAGCTGTTCAAAATTTTCAATATTGCACTCTGTTATGCACGTTTTGGTATCACAGTTTGTTTTTGAGCACAGTCATCTTGAGCACGTTTATATGTCTAAAACTTTAATGTTGAACACTATTAGGTTCGGAATAGAGGATATGGCCGTCGTTACTGTCTAGATGGACTCTCGGATGACAATGATGATAACCATGATCATTCACCAGTTATGATTCATAAATGCCACGGAGGTGGTGGAAATCAGGTACTCCTTTACGCAGGAGTGATGGAATTGAAATTCTACGGGTCGCTATTGATATAAATTTAAGGGGACTTTCGTTTTCACAATTGTGCTGTTTTTTTTTCTCTCTTTTTGTTTCATTTTTCATCATAAAGCTTTAGTATCATCACTTAGATTAAATTTTTTGTTCATTAAACTAGAAAATGAACAAAATGTATTAATTTCCTATGAAACCAAGTGATGGCACTAGGCGAGCACGCTTGCTTTTGGCACGCCTTTAAATTTATCAATGGCATCAGATCGCGAACCGACATGTGGGAATATGCATCGACTCGGCAGCCGGTCCGGAAGATCTTAAGCATCCAGTCAACGTATGGCCTTGTCACGGCGAATACGGAAACCAGGTCTGTTGAGGCAGCCAATTTATAAATCTTTGCTTTGCTTCATTCGTCTAGATGTAAATGGTTGGTGTTGGTGCTGATCATCTTTGCAAGGTTGGATTAGTGTGTTATATGTAGCAGTTTATCAGTGACAAGATGATAAAAAAGTAGTAAAGTCTATTAGTTCACATAAATGATGGTCAAATAACTAAAAATATCTAAACAACTATCATCTTGTCTCTGAATTGGTGACTTGTACTTATTAACGCATCATTTCATTAATAAAACAATCTTAGCTTATTAATAGGTAAAAGCTAGTAACATCAGTAAGCGGTAAGTAAAATTTAATTTAGTGTGCATAAACTGTTGATCCCAAACAATAAATTTCCTTTACCTTTTTGTGATGATACCTAAATGACTTCATAATACGCGGTTATTTTAATTTGGTACTGCCGTAAAACCCTCTTAGAATTAAGTAATTTAACATAATTAAGTTTATATATTTATATATATAAGCAGGTGCTTATTAACAAATTTTTGAATACTATGTTATGCATTTTTTTATATCATGTGTGAAATTCATGTGTTCAATATTGTATTACTTTTGCTCTAAGGGTTTTGGGTATTGGTTTTATTATTATTTTTTGGCAATGATTATCACGAAAAAAAATCTTTGACTGTTTTTATACAAACATACCTAACAGAGTTTAGTACAAAACTATTCTTGAAACTTTGATGAAACTTGATGTGTTTATACAAATTAATGTAGTATCAATTAAAGCGCAATAAATTTTAATTTCACTTTTAAAATAAATGGCCTGAATTTGCATAGGCAACTAAGTACACAACAAATTTCTTCACCGATAGAACGAGTAGTTCCCCGAAAAACAATACTTATTCGTATGTTTAAAATCGTGAATGAAAACAGCGAGAAATGCTATGTTATTTTTTTGTGCCATTTAGATTTGATTTTATTCAAATTATTGCTTTGAAAAAGTTTTTTGCTACTGCTTTCGTTAAATTATTATCATAACATAAACATAATGTAATATTTTACAAATTTACAGTATTGGATGTATTCTAAAAATGGCGAGATTCGTCGTGATGAGACTTGTTTGGACTACTCGGGGCATGACGTGGTACTTTACATGTGCCACGGTGCCAAGGGCAACCAGCTGTGGCTGTATGACGCCAATGTAAGTTGACAAACCTCATAATTATGATAATGAAGTACCTACTAATTTACCATATAATGTACTCTGCCAATAATTTTTTATAGTTTATTGTTTGATAGCGCGTTAGCTTAGTTGGTAGTGAACCTGCCTTCTGCGCTTGTGGGTTCGATTCCCACCTAGGACAAACATTTGTGTGATAAAAATTTGTGTTTGTTCTATGGCTGGGTGTTAATATCTATTTAAGTATGTATTTGAAAATATATATGTATGTATATCAGTCTCTGGCAGCCATATTACAAGCTTTGCTTAATTTGGGGTCAGATGATCATGTGTGCAATAATGTCCCAGATATTTATCATTATTAATATTGTTTGCTAATATTCTTCATGCATTGACCATATTTCTATAATAAGGTTAAAAAGCGAAATAAATTACGGGTAGTTTACACTTGCACGAGCAGACATGAAACCACTCTAAGATTGTATGTTGTCAAAATACGCAACGCACGATAGTTGATGTGGTTAAACGATTGAATTAATGAGATTTCAAGGATGATTGATAGAAAGGAAAATAATTAAATAAACTCAGTGAATAAAACGCAGTTGATGCGTTTTATTCACTGAGCGTTTGTAATGTGAACAACAGGCGTCTTAAAGTAGCTTATTTATATAATGAAACAAACGCAATATGCCTATGTTGATGCAAACATTTTAATAAATTATTTTTTAAATTTTCACAGACGAAACTCCTCAAGCACGGCTCAAGTGAGAAGTGCATGGCGATATCGCGGAACAAAGACAAGATTGTCATGGAATCGTGTAACGAGAATGAGACAAGACAAATGTGGAGTATGGAGAACTTCCGCGCCGACAGACTGTCGCCGGACCTGGTCGAGTAGCCAGAGGCCTACAACGAGGTCTTATTCATATAAGACGAGACTCGACAACAGACTTTGTGACTGTGACTTAGTGGTATTCTAATTCACTTGTTGTAAAACGCAATGTATGCTTCGTAGGAAACGAAGTTCTGCTATATAATCAACGCAAACTTATATACATATTCATATTAATCACAAAAATCAATGCACATATCAAGACAACATCATCATTTTTGTAATATTAAATTGACATGAATATAGAAACTTATAATGTGGTGTTAAATAGTTATCGGCTCCTTAATATTGACGTGATGATAATATAGCAGAACTATAAAGCGATTAATAAGGCTGTTGATAGCAAAAATGCCAATGAATGGCTTAATATTTTGTAGCTCTTAGAGAAATCACTTGTTGAACCCCGTCACTATTTGGCCTAAGATAATGACGACTGACCTGAATTTAAACATTCATAGTAATTCATTTATTGGTAAATCCGATATTTAGTTTTTAATTTCATAATTGACGTTGTCAGAGTTTATAAAGGTAGATGAAATTGAGCGTTGTAGTCTTAAAAATATTTTACTATGAATTTGTATTGATTAAATTCAATTTATTTTGGAATGTGTTAGCAAGTGAAAATAGAAGATAGTGTACAGTTTTGAATTACTAATAATATGTTTAATCTTGACTGATTTTGTTACAATATTGTAGTCAAATTTTCCCAGAAATTTTACTTATTTGGAAAAGTACATATCTAGAGCCACAAAAAAGTATTTTGGTGTAAAAATAATGTTAAATATCTGTATTCTGTGTCAAGTATTATTGTACTGGTTAGAATCGTGTAGTTTTTATCTGATATTATCATGTACATATCTTTAATATCATACTCTAGCTGAAACTGCCTGAAAACATATTGATAATTTTGGTTTAGTCACGAGGTTACACCGTACCTTGCCTAGGTACGCTTATTTAGATATTTCATGTGTATTTTTCTGTTAAACTCGTGTCCGACTCACTAGGGGCTTAAAATGATCCAGTAAACAATCAAAGACAATTATAAAAAGAGTTAAACTGCTTTTTTTTTACATATTATAATAATAAGTTTTACAAACTATATAGAGATATATTTCATCTGTAGGGTCATGCTCGCCAATGTCATATGTTTTTTCAGTTGTGTGCATTCTGTTAGAGATAACATTGAGCCTACTTATTGACATTATTACATTTTCATTCCTTTTTTTTATATACCCTGGCGTGTCAGGCACAAGTTTCAGTACACCCTGTATTTAACTAAAGCAATATCATTTGAGTGTTTAAAGTAATACTAAATATCATGTGATTTATTTTATAATTGTTACTGATAATAGTCATTTTGACTACAATCTTTAATAGGTTATTCTACTACTTAGTAAATTCTAAAATAATATAATCTTAGGTACAAATTAATTCCTCGTTTTTATTTATATAGTCATTTTAAAATGTGGCTTTCTAAGTCAGGTGACGAATTTATTTTGTTATGATTTCTAAATTATAATTGATGTTTTTTGAAAATATAAAATTATTATACAAATGCATAAATGACATTCCAACTTGTATAAAAATCTGAATCTCTGCATTCCTTTTTGTGATCTTTCTAAAATCTTTGTTTCTGATCATTTCTTGTATCGGCTGTTTGATATGTTTACTGTTTATTCCCAAAATATTAATTCCACAACAGACGTATTAATCCTTAATCCTTTGAGTATTCAAATTCTTTAATTTCACATGTTAACGTTTTAATACTAAATGCCATCTAATTATTATTTTAATCTTTTATTCCTACTGGACTCATGACAGTCTAAAAATATATTTCACTTCGACTATTTGGAATTTAATTTAAGCATTTAGATTTATCTTATTACTTGTATTTTGTATCCAAACGTTTTTTTTTTCTGTAATTTTTAGGTAAGTTTATTTTGTCTATTTTTTTACGATACGATTATATTTTTTTTACTAAATATGAATTTGTCATAAATTGCATTAAAACGAAAATAACTTCTAAGACTACATAACTAAGTGCATATCCTGTTGATTGTGTATTAATTATTTCCAGGGTATTTGAACATGCATAAAACTTTACGAAACTACTGAAAATCCGTTGTCGTCATAAAAATATATTTATCTAACAGATTTCGGTACGAATTTATAACATTTTTATTTTATTTACTTTATAAAAACTACCACATATTTAACGGTCTGTAGACATTTTTATTTTCTTTTAAACGTTTTCTTAGCTTTGTAAAATTTATTGTTTGAATTTAACGATGGTAATTTTTACTTTAATGTAAATATAATTGTAGTCTATAATAGTTATATTGTTAGACTTAAATTTGTCCGTAAGTAGGCATTTTAAATAAATTTTAATCTAAAGTTTGTATAGGTAGAGTTTTTAATTTAGATGTATTGTCTAGTTTTGATATAGGAAGTTAAACGTGCCTTATTCTAATTTTAATATAAATGTTGAAATTTCTGTATATAATGCGATGTCTCTGAATGTATTATAATACATAGGTATGGATAGATAGAGGTGAGATAGTGTTTGTAAAATAAAGCATTATGTTGGATTTGTAATCTCTTTGGTTTTATTTTAGTAAAATATTTGCTTTAAACCCTGTTAGAAATGGCGTAAAACACTCGATGCTTAACATAAAATAGTAGGACTACCGAAATAAGAAACATTAACAGCTTTTGTCTATCAGTAAGACTTCCCAAGCTAAACAACAGATACTAAGATATTTAACATAATAATTCCTATAACTTCTTAGCATAAGGCATAATCAGCCTTTTTAAATGGAGTTCATTAATGGACTTAGGCTTGCCCCCAAAAGGGCGATTGGCCCATATCGACCACGCTGGCCCAGTTGCGGGTTGGTGGATTCACATATGGCATTGAATTTCTTCTCCGTACGTATGCAGATTCCCAAAAAAACTTGGCTCGTACCAATGAGCTCTTTGGAATTTATACCTTCGGATTATCATACCACGGGCTATGGTGATGAAAACTTCTTACGCAGATACATAATCTAGGTATTTATCTAAAAATTTAAAATATATATCAAAGTTATTGCGTAGTCCACGCTGGTAAAGCTTCAGGTGTAGTAAAAAATCAATATAATCATGATGAAAGTACCTACTCTCTTAAACGCCTTCAAGAAAAATTGCAGCAAAGATACCAAAGATAGTTTAACGCCTTTACAATAATTTACTGCAACAGTTACATTTCCTGTTTTAAACTATCACGGTTATTTACTGCGTTTACCTAATCACGGTTACTATCCCGTAAATCTTTGACTGCCCCGGTGGCTCAGTTAGTAGTGAACCTAACTTCAGTGCTTGGGGGCGTGGGTTCGATTCCCATCTAGGACAAACATTTGTGTGATGAACATTTGTGTTTGTTCTATGGCTGGGTGTTAATATCTATTTAAGTATGTATTTAAAAATATATATGTATGTATATCTGTCTCTGGCAACCAAATTACAAGCTTTGCTTAGTTTGGGGTCAGATGACAGTGTGTGCAAAATTTTCCCAGATATTTATTTATCTTATAACTACCTATAGTTACAGTTATATGATTATTAACGGGATATTTACGTGGTAAGGTTGTGAATGGAGCTCCCTATATTTCGGCGCAGTTACATGCGCCATATAAAAAATACGGAGTATTTACCAAAAGCTCAATTGACAACCGTACCACGGTAAATATCCCGTTAATTATCATATTATTATAACTGTAGTGAACAACCGTGATAGTTTAAAACAGTAGTTCCAATGGTATGAATGCAATGATAGAATTTTTGTTTTTAATGGAATTGTTTATTTTTGCTGCGGGTAGGGAAAAGTATATGCATTTAGGGTAAGAATTTGTATGTTCGTATGTCTATCTGAATATGTTTGGTTGTCTCTCTAATATAATTTTTATCTAAAAAGGCTATGTTGATTTCAGTGCGTTTTCCTTTTTTTAAGCGTTGGTTGATAAAAGGAAGGAGAAGGTATATATAGGCTGAGTTTATAATGTCAAAGTTTTTAAGCTGCCTGAAGGCCTCTGGCATGGCTAGGCCATTTTATAGTCCGGTCAGGTTAGTAAAAAAATGGCTCTGCAAAAAATTCCCAGCAGCAATATTTTTGCTGTAACCTCACTGGTAGTTTAAATTAAAAATGGTGACCAAATTCCGCCGGTGTTTCCACCACCATCTTAAACTAAGGGAGGAATGGTTTTTGCTCAATATCTCGGCCTTTTTCAACTTTTCAACAAAAATGACATGGACTAAGGTTGTTTTAAATTTAGGTCAAATGCTAACCCAAGTGGGCTAATAGTGGCATTGTTGTTATAAATAGGGCAAACGAACCGCGCCCTACAGTTTAACGTTTGAACTGTTTTCTTCTAGGCAAGCGTCCTTTATTATAGACTGCATCATCGCTTAACATCAGGCGAGGTGGCGGTCCAACGCAAGCCTATTGTTAATTAAAATACTGTGTCGTGTGACCCATAGTAGCGCTCAGTTTTAAATGCCATTCTAGATCATCCAACCAATGATGACCATATCGTCCGATGGTCACCAGCTTATGAAACGAAGATGAGGTCATGTTCGGTTGTCTTATAGGAAGCTACGCTACTTTTTTCTAAATTGCTTCATGCAATCTAACGCTACGTCAGTTTAGCTATAATTATTTTAAAGGATATCGTTTTAAATAAATACCTGCAGATGGCCATCAGAGATCGGAACGCGGCAGTGATGAAGGCCCCGGGCCAGGAGGCTGTGATTGAAATGTAAAAAAAATGCATGCTCACCATCGAAGGAACCTTCATGTGGCAACGTCGTGTGTTGGGTCACTCTCTTCCCTCAAATATGATTGGAGAGGACGATGGCTGGCACATGAGTCATACTCGCGATCGGGTGCTGCTTGCGGATCGCTGTTCTGCTCCCGGTATACACACAAACTAGTAGTAACAAGACCAAATTGTTTTAACATTAAATTAAGATTTACTCGTAGCTATCTTACCTCTCACTGTATTCAGTAAATTCGTTTAAGGTAACGAAATTGTAATTAATTATAACTTAAGTCACGGACTCTGGTGCCCCGGAGTTGAATTATAATAAAAAAAAAATACTGTTATTTTTATAATACAAAAAAAAATATACTACCACACACCACTGCACCTGCACCACAACAGCGACTGTAGTCTGTTGCTACCACAGGAAACAGTTGTTTTCTAGAATCGTAGTAATTCCAACTCACAAAGCTCTCACAGCCCTGGTAATTAGAGATAATAAAATGCTTTTTAAATGAAAATTAATTCGTGGTTTAACTTTTTTAATAATTATGCTTTCACGAAAATGAAACCCATTCTCCGTAGTCTATTAATTAGTTGTCATTTTCAGCTTTTGATAAAGGGCCTGTTGAAAAGCAGGGACCAAAAACATGATGTGTAATCATATTTCGTGCTGGTTGTATGCACAACTGGTGGACAACGGCAATAAACTAAAATGTAGGTCATCGTGATTGGGTATACATACGTACCTTAACAATTTGTTTGTTTCACAAAATGTAATCTACGGAAGCAAAATAGAGTGGTTGTGGAATTCATTGTGTATATCAATGTTTTTTTTTAATTATTTGTAAGATTGGTAATACGGAGAAGAAGGATGATCCTATTTTTATATCTTCTGTTGTTAGGTCATCTTCGCCGGGACTTTTATCGTATTTCATACTTTTGAGCAGTGATATGTAATATATCTTAGCTTTTGAGTGCATTGTTGAGTCGCCGACATAGCTATAAAAATTTGCAAGTTAAAGTGGCAATGGGCAGGTATCATCGCTCGAAAAACCAAAACCGACGAACGATGGGGAAGAAAGGTACTTGAGTGCAGACCACGAACCGGAAGACGCAGCGTATTGCAATCGCTCCCACCCATACATATACTGTCTCGCGCTCGCTCCTACAGCTACCCTACATGCTTGTCTGGCAAGGGGTTGGAACTATCAAAAATATCTGGCTAATGAGGAAACATAATCAAATTATTACCTAAGTATGATATATAAAAATCAGCTTTTATACTATAACATAAGTAGAATTATAATTTCATGAACATTAGGGGTGTCTGGCAAGGGGTTGCCACGATGTTAAGTGTCTGGCAATCAATAACGTGATTTGTAATAATATTCTGAAGGTAATACCAAAAAATCACACTTTATTATATGATGAATTTAGATCGGTATTTTACACACCTTTAGTACCGTTTATTTACTCTTACTTACTCTTTATTGTGTACACCAGAAATAAAAAATTACATACAGATAGAAAACACGAGCTAGTGCCACAAGTGGCGGCCTTATCGCTGAAAGCGATCTCTTCCAGGCAACCATTGGAAAGAATTTAGGTAACAGGATGGACTTTTATAATGCTGCAAGTAAATTTTACACAATGACTTTTTTAATTTATTTAATATAAGGCTTGCATGACCGCCAACTTGCCTGATGTTAAGCGATGATGCGGTCTAAGAAGGAGTACGCTTGCCTAGAAGATATCGATTCACTCGTGATTTGAAGACACCCATGTTGTAACTATCGGAGAAAACCCATTCAGGCAGCGCATCCCACATACTAGCAGTTCGCACTATAAAAGTGGAATCAAAGCGCTTCGTACGGGTTTCCGGAATAACAACCATAAAGCGATGTCGATTTTTCGTGCCCACTCTAGCAGTTCGATAGAAAAATGGGCAGGAAGGAATTAGATCATGCAGATCCGATGCACACTTCCCAAATGTAGCCGATAAGAAAGCGACTAGCCACTTTGCACCTATACTCAAGACTAAGAATCTTAGTTGTCTGAACTAGGGGTTCGTTGCTGATGAGCTTGTTGGCACTTAGGTATTTGCCAAATTTCTTGTTAGCCAAAAATGCCGAGCCCCGAACCCTTTAACTTTGTAAGTTATTTAATATATCCTAATAAGGGATAGAATTGCGGTTTGACTTCGCAGAATTACTAAACTTAAATATTTTTTGCAGCAAAATTCAGTTATATTTCTATAACATATAGTTTTATAGTAATGCAACTTAAAAAAACTGATAAAAAATTAAATATTTATAAACTAAAACTTAAAATGACAGGCGAATTGGTTGTCAAACGTAGACTTATTAGCACAAAAAAAAAAAAAAAAAACATAATCTAAACGCCCATTAGTGGAGAGAAAGGTCCTCAGAATGCAATTTCAATGCTTAATTTCTGTGCGAAATAAAAGCCAGCATTCTGGCACACCCGATGCCTCCACCAATTGCTTGGTCAAATCTCGATACAGGCCCAAAACTATAAATAAATAAAAACAGTAAATTTAAGTATCAACCAGGACGCAATAAGATTAAACCATCAAGTCACAGACGTCCACTGAATAAAGTAGGATCGAACGCGTTCGATTGAAAACTTTTTCTTTGGCCGTCCAGACTATTGGCAGGGAGAGAGTGAAATCGGAAATTGCAAGGAACGACATCGGATCTTCCATTTATGGACTTACTGGTCGTTGAACCACGTCTGCTAGTATCTGCAGGCTACGGAAATCGTGGACATGTTTTTACTAAAACGAATACTTTGGATCAGTTCCTTATTAATTCGATAAAACAGGCTTGTTTTTTTTATGAACTGGACGGTAGATGGTCAGGATAGTTAGGATAGTAGGGGTAAGCGTCTTATGTACCGTCTTTATTTCTATAATACCACTGTTACTCGTATTCTATAAAAGATTTGTAAAATTATACAAACGTTATACATTATTTGAATTGCAGATTTAATTTTAACTAGAGAGCTGTTAGTTACTATAATAATATAAGACCTACATATTACAAATATTTACTTAAATAATGCATTTAACTTAGTCTAGATTTAGACTAGTCTAAATCTAGTAAATCTAGTACTAAATCTAGTAGACTAGTCTAGATTTAGACTTAAATATCTGCCTGATATTTAAGTCAAGGATAAATAGCTTTTATGCACTCGTCAATGATTCAGATTCAGATTTTTATTCACCGTTCGTTATATTAGGTAGGTCAAATACATTTGTTATAGAAAATTAAATCTTAAAACTAACTATGCACAGTTACACATAAGTTAAAAAGTTCACATTACAATATTGGTACAAATTTTAGCGTCAAAATAAAATTGATTAAAAAAATATGTCATATCGTTAGAAAAATATATAAGTATAAAATATATTGAAATATAGGTAATATATAAAAATTTACCTGATAAAAGTTAATTAATATTACTTTAGTAAATAAGTTCAAAACATTACATGTCATTTAGATAAAATATAACTTTTGACATGTTACTATAATGTGCATTTCTTAAAATTAATTTTCATGAAATCATTAAGCTTGTAAAACGCATTTCGAATGAAAAAGGGCTTAATTTTTCTTTTAAATTCAAGAATCGTTAAGTTTCTCAAAGCAACTGGTAGCTTATTATACATAACTAGATTATTATGAACTACCTGCTTTTCAACTTTACAAAGTCTCACTCGGGGTAGAACTAGTCTATCATTATTTCTCAAGGTAAAGTTATGTTTATGCGTGTCCATTATTCTCGGATATTTTTTATCTGTATCAGTATGTATTTCTATGAGGCACTTGTATATTTATAGGGACACAACAGTCATGATCTCATTTTGCAAAAGATATTTTTTTGCTGACATTATTTTTTGTACTATTTCTGATGTAAATGCATTCCATTTGCCGAATTGCTTAGAACGAATATTTTCGTTTGTTCGTCTAAACGTCAGGCATGCAATCAAGAAGGAATGGTCAGAGAAAGATTCACAGAACAGTGCCGCGTTCTAAAAGAATTTTAAAATTAAATGTTACGATGGAAAGGTACCTTTATTGTGCGAGTGATACAGGGAAGTTTTTAATTTTCTTTAACAGTAGATAAATACTTAGTTTATTTTGCCTCCTAATTTATTTAAAATACCAGCTGCCCGTGCTTTTACCCGCATATACCTCCTTGAAGCAACCTCCTCCTTGATAGCTACAGCAATCTCCTTTAACATTGGTATGCACCACAGAAAAGAGAAGTAAATAGAACGGAAATGAGACGGAAACTCTGTCGCCAGGTATTGTGACAGATATATGATTGAACATTCTTATTTATGTCAACGCGTCGAACTCCGCGTCACAGTTGCTAACACAGTTGCTATGGGTTTATATGGGTGTAAGTGGCTATAACAATTTTCTTACAGAGATGCCTTGAAAGCCGTTCTCATTTAAACAAAAAAAAAACTTTTCTGTGGTATGCATGGTATATGACATTTTTTTTCCTATGATCGTAAAACTTTTTTTAATGTAATTGTAATACTTATAATAATAATTACTTATGCAAAGTGACACTATGTGACTCGTGCTTCCTACAAATGTTTTGATATTAGCATACTAGATATCTGTGCTTCAATTATTCTTCTACTTGTTTTTTGTAAATATCATAACACCAAAAAACAACTGCTACAATCGCTACCAAACTGAAGATTGCCTGAAAAAATCATCAAAATCGGTCCAGCCGTTTCGGAGTCCATAGGGAACATACATACACACAAAGCCTTTTATATTATACTGAATTGTTGGCTTGAACGCAGTTCTGTACCTACCAAATAATATTTAGATTCGAGCAAGCATCATTTTCACCGAACTGTCCAGAAGGAGATGTGCATACCGGGTGTATTTCTAGACGACGAAAATATTTGAGGTTATCATTGTACACATCATTTGAAACAAATTTTACTATAGGACCTACCTTAATATCGCAAAAAAGTTAGCTGTCCATAGAAAACGGTTCACACTTGACAAAATTTATGGAATAGCGGTTTTTTGTAATTTCGGGGTTTGTTCAAATAAAAGTTGTCCACAATGAGGAACTCCTTTTTGCTTAGCATAGGTACCCTTTCCTTATAAAACTATCGATATTAATAATTATTTTAGCTGTACACATTTTCTAAATATTTTTATTACAAAGGAAAATATGAAATAGGGTGAAAACGAGAGTTTTCCGCGTAAAATATATCTTCATGCAAAATCCCCTAATTACAGTGTCATAAAAGTACTGTTGACGTCAAGAATGTAAACTAATCACTAGACTAAACTGTTCCGTAGTTAGATTGATATCAGTTAAACTTTGAAACTTATTAAGCAATATATCAAAATAATAAATCCCATTCTCACAACAATATTGAAATGACAGACGGGGAAGGAATAATAACGGGCCAAGTTCCACCAACTCTAATTCGGGTTCGATTCGAAAACTTTAGGGGCACCTCCCGGTATTTTGGTGTTCCAATAGTCATTGAATACAAAAACTTTTTCATTTACGCTTTTAGACGCTGACTGAATAATATATGAACAGTGCTCCGGCTTGCGGCGCCTGAATCCTTTCAGCTCTAGGGATTTTTAAAGCATTCTTAGTGAATTAATGCGGTGGATTTTGGAGTTTGTTAGTTTAGTAAAATGGTAATAGTAAGACTGGTTGAAATAGTTATATTTTAGATAGTAGCTAGGTGCTGTGGTTTTACTTGTAAATTCCGATATAACTGTGCTTTTCTGGTATAAAACGAACCTTTTAAATTATGCTGACGTTATACGTTAGGAACACTAATATTATGAATGCGAAAGTTTGTATATTTTTTACCCGACCACGCAAGAAGGAGAGTTATGTTTTTCGAGTGTATGTTATACATTAGATTTCTTTAGCATGCCCACAAAAATTCAAGATGCCATCTGCGAAAAAAATAAAGAGGGAAAAATAGTTAGTAAACTTTGCTAAATAGGTCAATATTACCATCATCAGCAGATTTCAGAAATATGTAACATTATTGTGAAATATTCAGTAGTTTCGAGATAAAGCGGTATAAAAGAGCTCTGTAACTACTACGAGAACAGAAAATAAAATTTATACGTTTAGATTTTCAGTGACTACGACATACGAGTCGGCATAGATAGGTACGCAGCGCGCCACGCCGCCCGCCTTTGTATTTATTAGTGTATATAAGCTAAATACCAGCTAAGGGGCATAAGCCAAGAACTCATGAGCAACGAAGCTCTAGTTCAGACTAAGTTTCTTAGTCTTGAGCATCGGTGCAACATTGCTAGTCTATCGGTTTTTTTATCGGATACATTTTGGAGAGTGTGCATCAGATCTGCATGGTTTAATTCTCTCCTGCCCTTTTTTCTATCGGACTGCCAGAGCAGGCATGAAAAATCAACACCGCTTTATGGTTGACATTCCGAAAACCCGGACGAAGCGCTTCGATTCAACTTTTATTGGGCGAACTGCTAATCTGTGGAATGCGCTGCCTGTATGGGTGTTCCCCGATAGTTACAATCTGGGTGTCTTCAAGTCAAGAGTGAATTGGTTTCTTCTAGGCAAGCGTGATCCATCGTAGGCCGCATCAACGCTTAACATCAAGCTAGTTGGCGGCCAAGCGCAAGCCTATTTTATAATAATTTAAGAAAAAGTACGCAATATAATAAATAAATAAATAATATTAGTCTTGCGTTTGAACGCCATCTCGCCTGATGTTATATTGTAAAATTCACGGGATAAGCTACCTAGAATTTCTAAAACAATTTTTATTAGAATCTATTCAACTGTTCCAAAGTTGAGTGGAGATAATCACATGCACACATACTTAAAACTTTCACATTTATTATATTAGTGTCATTAGTGTGTGATTAATGTGAATGTGTGTAATAAAGCTTTTTTTAGCTTTTTACCCATTACAGTTACAAAAATAAATTACAACGTAGTTTTATACAATACCAAATAGTTCAAACTAATTTCAGTTTGAGAAGGAACCCAGTATTAAGTAAATTCATGCAATTTAAAGCAATTTAAAACTTTGAGTCACTTTTGCTTTAGTGATAGGAAGTCAAACCGAAGATAAAAGTTTGCAATAATTTTAAAAGGTCTTAATTTGATGAAACAGTGGAAGTAAAAGGATTTTTTTGTAATTGTTTGACTTATTATCATTTAATTTTTAAAGCTATTCACAATTTTTCTACCTTCCACCTTCTGCCTTCTTGGTCTTTAAGGGCTTAACTCACCGCCTAATGGCACAGTAACTCGATCCGACATAATTTTAAAGAATATGTAGGTACCTCTTTTTTTAATGGTAAAACTACATCTTGAATGGTTAGGATATGCCATCCTAACTAATATTATAAGAAGCGAAATTTGGCAGGAAGATAGTGTGCATCATAAGAACGGACAAACTGACTTTTCGCCCCAGAAATGCGGAAAAGCTGGAAAATTGCGCGTAACACCGCGGGATTCAGCTAGCATTTTTTATATTAAGTAATAAATTTTAATAGGTACATCATTATCATCATCATCCAGAAGACGTCCACTGCTGAGCATAGGCCTCCCCCTTTAACCTCCACACTGAACGACATCCTGCCATCTGTATCCACTGGATGCCCCCGAATCTCACAATGTCGTCAGTCCATCTAGTGGGAGGCCTACCTACGCTGAGTTTTCCGGTTCGCGGTCTCCACTCAAGAACTACCTATACGCACCTATTTAATAGGTACGTATAAGCATAAAACTAGTCGGTTAACAAAACAATAATAATATTAATTCTTAATTTGAGCTAAATACAGTAGTAATTAGTATTTATTTTAGTAGTGGTAACTATAAATAGAAGCATTGATCCAAGTTTTGCACAGAGACAGGCCACCGAGGAAATTTTATTAGGTATAATCCTACATAACGTGGCTGTACCCCAATTCAGCCGTGTATATTATTAATAGATTTCTCCTCGTTACAAAAAAAAATAGTAGAAGCATAAACATATTATTATTAGTAATATTAGGTGGGTGATCTCATCATCATTATATCTAAACTAAACACGCTATCACGATAAAACTAAGGTCTAGCAGTGGGATCATCCCCTACTAGGACACAGGCCTTCTCTCAGAGAGAGAAAATGGGCCATCCATCATAGCCCAGTTTATGTTGGAGAATATTATATGTCTTTGAACTTTTGACGTTCTCGGACACACCGGTTTTATCACGATGTTTTCTTTCACCGTTTTTGAGGGATGGCATTGAAACTGCACATAATTTATTTTTGTACTAAATAAAGTCATTGGTGCAGGGCCGAAAATCAAACTGGGTGCTTTCAGATTGTATAGCGCTCATGCTGATGCTCAACCATTATAGCTAGCTTTAACCTTTTGTCTGTTTCTTGGTGTAAGTTGTTGCGCGATGATACCTTGAGAGTCGTGAACATCCAGTAGATGCTAATGGCAGACTGTCGTACAGCAGTGGACGATTTCTGGCTGATTATGATGATACCTATTGTTTGTAAATTATTTAATAGGCATATATTTGATAGAAAAAGCCGGCAAACTGAAGTGGGACTGGGCCGGCCACGTAAGTAGAATGTTGGATGAGCTGTGGGCTAGAACCGCTACAAAATGGCTGCCGCATGCCATACGACCCTTGTAAGGCCCAGAAAAAGATGGCGGGACAAGCTTGACTCCCACTCAATAGACTGCATGGTACACCATAGCACAGAACAGAGAGGAGTGGAAGAAAGAAAGGGACGCTTTTGCCCTGCAATGGGATGACCACGGCTGAAATAATAAATAATAATAATATACCATTGAGCTGGTGGTGCATGTGAACCCTGAATCCCACAACAGGAGAAGTCCTGTGTCATAGGTAAATTTTATTTTTAAAGCTGTGTGAAATTTCGAGGCTGACTTGCAAACTTCAATTGGTAATATGTACATACAGTAATTTCCGTCGTTTATAAATAAATCATCTATGTTATGTGGCAGTTTCAGAGAACTCCACACAAAAATAAAGAAGGCGCAATAATAAGTACTTCCTATTGGCGCTGGATGCTTCAGTTCAGTCCATTTTGGCAATGAATAAAGCATGAGGTCGCGTCATTATCAGCTGAATTGAAACAGTCAAGACTCAGAGACTCAGAGAAGGGCATTATTGGTACGCTTAATTTTTTTATGCTAGTTATAAATTTAGGCTTCTTCAAGCGGTTTTTTTCATGCGAATTACTAAGGTTAGGCTGGTTATTCCGGCTATAGCTTCAACGGCATTAGATGGTATTTTGCAGGGTTTCTATTGCTCCAAACATGTTATCATACGTATTAATAAAAAAATTAAAAAACCGACTTCAATATTAGTAAATACGAAATTTCGTTTACTTTAATGAGTTTTCTTCCAGTTATTTTGTTTTATAAACTAGTTTGGTTTATGAAACTGAAATTATGTTGATGAAATTTCTATGGAATCAATCTGTTAGTATACTCTTACATATAAAACATATTAGTTTATATACGATGGAGTATTAAGGTTAAAAAAAAAAAGAATTTAGAACACTTCCTGTTTTGAAGTCCTTTACAAATCAGTACAACTAGAAAAAAAAAATAGAAAAAAAGAAGGAAAGAAAATACATTGCTTCAAAAAACTTATATCAGATATAAGTTTTTTGATGCCGCCTTTGATTTTTAGCTCTCTCTAAAGGATAAAATCAGTGTCAAATGGCATGGTGTCTCAGCATTAATGCTGAAAGTCAAGACTATCAGTGCCAGTTTTCAGTGGAGTTTAAAATTACACAAATTCATATAAAAGAAAAAAAGAAAGAAAAAAAGAAAAAACATTTATTTTACGCACAAGACACTACAACATCAACATTACAAAACAGAATTAAAATAATAATTTAAAAATAACAATAATACCTACATGTTCAGTTGTCATTGTAGTGTCCAGTACGACAAAAAAGGTCAGTGCTCAGCTATAATGTTACAGATTTCTCTGCAACGCTGATTTTCAGTACTGACCTCCTGAGACGCACGGGACTTCAGAGTTAAAAAACATGTATAATAAACATGCAAAAAATATAAACACAAAACATAAAAGGAAATATATATGTATAAAAGCACATAGAGACATTAATATATACTTAATAATTAGTGAAAAGTTACAAAAAAAAAATAAGTAGTTAAAAATAGTATCTATATGCAATTTAAACTAATAAGTCATATAAAATAGGTTAAGGTAGGACACAAAATGTTTATACTTCATTTACAGTACTGTAATATATATAAAAGAATCGAATGAATACATAATAAGAACGAGTATATAATAATTGCAATGATATAATGACAGTAGGTACTGACCCGGGTATGTCCTAAAACTGCGACCAGAACCACCGGAGGATGGGCAGCAGCGTCCTAATAGTACACGGTGAATGTACTGCGATCCCCAAGCCACCTGTCAAGCGTGGGGATTATGGCACCACCCCTCTCTATGAGGCCTTGTCCAACAGTGGACGTTAATTGGCTGATGATGGGAATGACAGCAGGACTGAAAATAGCATTGAAATAAATGTGTACCAGAAGAGAAAAACACATAAAACTATATTAACTAAATTGCATGACAGAGACCTGTCGACCCACATCAAAAGCAACATTAGTTGGTATTACTTCTAAATGTGAGGCAAATCGACATTACCACACTATGTTGTCAAGGTCACTCCGGTACTTTGCGGTCCTATCGTGCCCTCCAACTAAAAAATCCTCCTTCTTCCCATGTCAATCTTTCCTACTGTAAATCCTTCACTTTTCAAGCTGTCCTGCTGTGGAATGCTCTGCCTGCATCTATCAGGCAGACTAAATCTCTTTCTAGTTTTAAGAATCAAGTCTATAAACATTATCTTAGTTCATGTTAACTGGTACGTATACATGTATTTTATTTATAATATTTATGGTATGTATGTAGCATTGTGTATTTATTGTATACGTATAAGTAGGGATATATATTTATTTATATTTTATATGCACCACCGACCTTTTTCAAATTCTTTAGAATCCTGTCCATCCAAAGGTTGCCTAGAAGAAATCACTCTAGGCGATAAGGCCGCCCATTATACTGCCGTTTATTTATTTTTGTTGAAAAGTTTATTTTGTATTTTTTTCGGTGTGTAATAAAGAGATATTGTATTGTTGTATTGTATGTTAACTCTGTTGTTCAATAAGGTACGAGTATTATTTGAGGTGTGACCGAAAAGTTATCAGCAATTTCAAGTGTTTGATGGGATGTATGTTATTCCAGTACTTGGTCGCTGCGTAGGTAACTTACAATTATACTAATTCCGTTTTTTATGTGTGTGAAATTTTGTTTAGATCAACATGAAATTTTTGTTGAACATTTGTAATTTTATTTTCGAGGACTTATTTCTTAGATATTTCGTAAGTACATACATTGAATAATTTTATATTTTATAGAAATGTGAAAATGCGCGAGCGTTATAGTGAACGTACGTTGCATAGACCAAACGAATAGCATAAAAGCTAAAAAGGTAGGTACATTTTTTTTTTTTACAATTTTTGAATGGGCCAAAATGAGGCTGACGATAACCCCTTAATTTACACAACTTACGGTTACCAAGCTAGGTTATAAAAAATAAAATAAAAATGTTCGCATTTATTTTACACAATAAATTTTAAGATATTGACATAAAATATATAAGTGGGTATTTGAATTGTTTTTACTAAGCTATCAATCAATAAGTATAATTAATAATACTGTTAAATTACTTTCATGACGATAAACGTCGATTATGACTCCAGAGAATTCCTTGCCACATAAAGATTTTATCATAAATGTAAAAATACCTATTCCTTGCTCATGCCAATAAAAACGAATTGTCGCACCTTGGACAGTTATTAGAACTATTAAGACGTGCCGATGACCAAAAGTCCCTAGTAAGCACTGTGTTTGCTACGAACAATGACGCTATACTATCTCAGGCTTGCTCGTCTGGTCATGCTTACAGCATAAAAACCTAAATTTATTTATTATCAGACGGGCGAAAGAAACCCCAATATTCAAACCTTAATATCAGACCAGGTGCTGGGTATTCTCTAGGGAAAAACTTTTTATTTAGAATGAAAGTATAGGCTTATGTTTGACCGGAAATGCTCTGAAATGTCTTTTTTATAATAAGCTAGCTGTGTGCTGTGGCATTACTTACCGATCTACTGAAATATATAATGTTAGGGACAAAAATATTGTTACGCTTTTACAAACTAAGCAAAATACAAGCTAACACTAAAACTACAAAAACAAACTGCCCATAGACCGTTGAAGGTCTAAAAGCATTCAAATACAAATGCTCAAGTGCACTATCAGTTGACAGTGTACACAACATGCTGTCGGCATTACCACGCTGAATAATAATTTCAATGCTTATGCGTTGAGCCGGAAAACTTTTTAATAATTATAACCATAACGCAGGGGCGGCTTTGTGGAAAGCCGACAGTGAGTGGCGAAACCGTGCACCACGATTTCATGAGGCTATATGAGACCCCGACCCCTGGCATAACTCCACTGGCCGTCTGGAGGTGGAAACCGCAAGAGCTAAGAACCTAAGTTCCAGGGTGGAAGTGTTAAAGGGCATAACGCTGCAAGTAGTACTTAGTGAAAGTGAAACACACCTCTCGACATAGTGTGTCAGACACGCATGCCAATATTGCCCCTCCGGTGCCAAGATACGGCAGCCTTTATGAGAGGGGGGGGGGGGCATTTAGTAGGTGGCAAGTCATCACCTGCCCTAATGTATTTTGAGATGAGACTGGATAAGGCAGGTGCCGTTTTCATCCCATCGCAACGCAACGCAACCTATACGCAAATCAGTGTTACTTTTTTCTTTCTATCAAGAGAAATGTCTTTAATCGTGTTTTGGTCTTTGCGCTTTCCTATATAACACATTCAATTTTGATATGACACCATTTTTATAATTTTAAACTAACCACGTAAGTAGACAAACAAACTAGAATGACCAAAACTGCTTAAAGTCGGCAAAGAGGGCCTTAACTGAAGGTGCTCGCAGACCTAGATAGTGAGAAAATCTTCAGTCTTATATTGTTACTTTTGACTACGTATTCCTTTTCTAGAATTTCTAGATTCCTTTGTGTGACTGCTGGCACGTTTCTAAACCGCAATTTTGCATCACAAGATAGAAGTTCAGAATTTCTATCGGACTCGTAAACTCAGGGGTGTCAGTCAGTGTGTGCATTGTGAATATTTCTTGAAAGTTCCTTCTTGGTCCATGTCATGTTTTGTTATGAATACGTGTCAAGAGACCTAGGAGACGTCGGAGAAAATGAATATAATATGATTGAAGACTACTAAAACGTAGTACAATTCTAATGTAATTTAGTTGTAAGTTTGAATGTTAACCTAAGATATTTTTACCTGTAGATAGGTTGTACCCGCCACCATATTGACTAGACGAATGCAAGGCACATTATCATACTCGTTACAGCCATCTCGCAGTCACTCACTCTGAGTGTCCGGCAACACATCGCAGCTAATTGTTTTAGCAAAAACAATTGAAATAAAATACCTTCCTGTGTCTTTATAAACTGCACAAACTACACACGCTATGTGAGAGATAAGAAAAATGTTTCGTTTCACGCGTTAAAATACTGTATTTTTTATTAAAACAGAAAAATAATACAAATTGTTTTATCTTAGGCAGCTGTTGTCAATACAAAGTGTATGAGCGAGATGTGTAGATCGTCTTGTGTGATAGAGTGATTGAGATCGCAGCATAATCGACGATCAAAGCCAAATAAAGCCGAATTCGGCCAATCACCACTGCGGCGGCGAACCAGTTGCCAATTTTAGTTAGTTTTTAAGGCATTGTTGGTCGCCGATAACGTCTCTATTATAACTTAATAATCTTAGATCGATTAATAGGATCACGATAATTTTAGATACCTCATTGTAGGTATTTTTCTTGAAAACAAAATTCACAGATGTTAGACTATCTACTATCTATCTCAAACATGTCCTTAATTACTTTGATCACATTGCCGGGAAACAAAGCAACAATTTGAAGACATTTACGGTGTATAAGTCGACGGAAAAAGATCAGCCGGATACGTTGGTCCATCAGATTCACACTGCTCTTGACACCGCACTTCTTGTCGCTGACGAGAGAGAAAACTTCGGTAAAAGATCATTAAATAGAGAATAATTATAAAAGAGGGTGGAGAGATAACATAAATACCTACAAAAGCGTATAGTACTAGTAGTCCAGCATTCATAGCGAAGCCTCATTAAAACGTTTATTTGATTCTTCTTTCATTGCAAACAAAAGGTGTCCTCCCGGAGCTTCTTTTCATTTAAGTGCGTTGAAATCTCAGCTTCCGTTTCCCAAACCAAAACCAGCACACAATTAAACTGAAATACGAGCATTACAAAATTGCACGCGCCTCTTGAGAGGCGTTTGTTGGTAATTTATGAAGGTCCAAACGGGTAAACAGATTTTCGGCACTCAATTTTGTAGCTTAAGAAAGACAATTGCCGCCACTTCCGAGCAAAACCTCATTGGTCTGAATAATGTGATAATTAGGTTTAAGAACGTTCAATGATACCGCGCAAAAACAAACACATGCACGAAAAAGTAAGTATAAATGAAATTAAAAACACCACGACAAATTCGGAAAAAAAAAACATCGGTCCTCCCTGCATTTCTAAACTATTAGAATCATAACCATCGGCCAGAAGACGTCCCCTGCTAAACATAGATCTCCACTTTAGACCCCCATGCCATCTACATCCACTGGATGCCCGTGACTCTCACGATGTCGTCGATCTATCTAGTGGGAAACCTATCTACGTTGCGTCTTCCGGTTCGTGGTCTTCACTCAAGAACATTTCTTCCCCATCGGTTATCGGTTCTTTGAACGATGCCTGCCCATTGCAACTTCAACATGCAAATATAATTAGCTATATTGATGACTCGGGTTTTTTGGCAAGTTCACGTTGTGGATTCTATCGCGCAAAGAAACTAGACATAGAAACTTATAACATATTAAAAATCTTCATTGAAAATTATTTCAAAAATAATAATATTATTATAACTTTTTGAGGTAAAGTCATAAGACTGTATTAAATTCAAGACGTTCTACCTCATAGATCATTGACCATTTCGTCAAGTGGCCATAAGGAAGAATGTTTTCCTAATAGTTTGATTTTTGACTAAAGCGTAAAAAGTGTATTAAGTATGTTATGTCGGAATGATACATCTCTGAAATTTGATTAGTCCACAGAGCTTCATTCTAGACATGCTCTTGGCCAGTTATTACTTACACGTCCCAACCCAAAGTTTAAAATCTGTTTCTGTACCTAATATCTGTTTAAATTAGTCTAAAATACTTAACTATCACTGCGGCACATTACTGCGAACAATAGAGGCTGAGTGATTGCATGTGCACGTTACAATCTGACGGCACCCGGTTTGATCCTTGGCCCTACATAAATTATGTGCAGTTTCGATGCCATCGCCCAAAAAGTCAACATCGTGAGGAAACCGGTATGTCCAAGAACCTCATAAGTTCAGAGATATGTCTTTCACCAATATCCACTGGGTCATGAATGGTGGATTAGGGCCCATCCTCTCTCTCTCTCTCTCTCTCTCTCTCTCTCTCTTTCTCGCTCTCTGACAGAAGGCCTGTGTCCCTGCAGTGGGAACATAATAGGCTGATAATGATGACATTATTGTGGCAAAATAATGAAAATGTGGGCTGATTCATAGCCGAGGCAAGCATGCACGAGTCCATAAATGCCTAATTGTTGTCAAGGCTGGTACAGTACTTTCTTCAAACATTACATTATATATGCAAATCTCACATTGCCCAGTACCCAAATTCTGAAAAAAACAGATGGAATGGATGGGTTTTACTATAATCATAATGTTTTCTTCAAATAATCTACATATTTAATACTATCTATATTTGAGAAAAACACTATGATACGACGAAAGTTTTCAAAAACAACAAAGATATACACAATTTGAGAACTTCTCTCTTGAGACGACATCCGCCTATAATTTATGACGGTCTACTTCGGATAAGCAGATTTCGCTAATCAATTTTGTAGGTTGTCAGGTTTACGGCCTTGGAGACATGGGGCCATCCCAGGAAACAGTTGGGATTGGGGCAACTTGCGGACCCTCTCGTGTCTAGGGGAATGTAACCATAATACGAGGAATATGCAAGCAACTGTACGAGGTTAGGCGGAACTGGTATAACAAGGCGAAAAGAGGTCATTACTCATCATACAATCATAATAATTGTACCTTCGAAAAACTGATTTATGTCCGATTCGTCCCCCAGAGTTATGTCCCGCATACAAAATTCTGGTTTCAATTATACATGTATTTACCTGACGTATTTTTAATCAAAACATTCTACTACAAAAATTTACTTAATGTGACTAAACTTGCAATAATTAATCCTCAGAGCAGACAAATAAGGGAAATATACCTCGGTATAATTGTCATTCGTGTTATGTCTCCATTTTTCACACAATCACTGATATACTTTTCGTGATATCAGCGTCAGTCCCATAGACCCCATAGTGAAAGTTGTGAGCGCTCTCAGCATGATAATTCCATTTAACTTTATAGGTTATGACTGTGTGCTATCAATGACTATTTCGTAAATGCAATTTTTTGATGTAACGACTCTACTAAATTTATTTGCAAAATGGATAATAAAAGTTCATAAGAAATTAAAAGCTAGACTACTAGACTAAACTAAAGACAACTAAAAAACGGTAATATAATTTTTTGCCTTATTTTGGCATTTATCAGCACAATGTTTTTATTTTCTGCAACGACGATTCGTAATCTTCTAAAGCACGATTCGACAAAGTAACTTACGGACTTTGACCGGTGAAACCTTAATGCTCGGCTAGTGCGAGCTCCGACCTGCGGCTTTGGAATTTTGCCCTCTGTCTTTACCGAGCTTTTTGTGCTTATCGTACTACGTATCTGACTAGGAATTTTTACTTTTCCAAGTTGTGAAACTTTCACAAAGGCCTGGTTCGAAGTCGGTACCGCAACCTAATCTCATTTTCATAAATTGTAGAGCAATAATGGGTTAAATAAAGAGGAAAAACAGCGACGCGTAGGCATTTGGAAATGTTACTTCTATCGCCACCTTCGTGTTACTAACTGCGCCCCATGGTTTCAACCGCAGTTCTTATAACATCAGCTATCTGCCAGTGAAATACCTGTCAAAATTGATCCAGCCGTTTCGGAGTCTTACATGCATACTTTGGGCATTGGAGTCTATTTAAAAATGTGCCAAGTGGCTCATTGGCAACGAATCTCTAGTTCAGACTAAACTACTAAGTAAGACTAACTGAGACTAACTACTGCTACAAGCTAAGTCTTGAGTATTGGCGCAAAGTTGCTAGTCAATCAGTTTTTTAACGGATACTTTTTTTATTGCCATTCGGCAAACACGTATTATTGCGTATATTACGCGATCCATTCGCAATTGTAAACTGATTTTAATCATTAATTTTTTATTGAACATTTTCTTATTTTAATTTGTAGGTAGTTCCATTTATATTGAAGAAAATATTCCACATAAGGATGGAAAATTAGGCCGCAATTCCCGATTATTGAATTTCAAACCCTCTTAAGAAGTCAGTTTTTTTTTTGTATAAAAAAAATAATGAATATAACCCAAAAGAAGTTTGGTAAGTAACAGCATTCTTAGAACTTTTTCTTGCAGAAACTGCATCGCAACTATTTCATTTCCTTAGCTTGAGCTCCCTCTCTGGAGTCAAGCAAGCTCGTTACTTAGTAAAGTTATTTGTGAGCGTGGACAAATTAGTTCACAGAAAGTAGAAAATTAAGGATTGAACCTATTCACTAGCCCTTAGACTTAGGTATTTAAAATATTTAAGTTATTATGTGTGTATTTTATCGCTATTTAATATTCAACATAACCTTTTCCATATTTTTTTAAATATAAGTATAGTGCTAGTAATTAGCGCCCCTTAATTTAATTACAATCTAGCCTAATGTTAAGCTAATGAGTAATTTAATTCTAACTTAAACTTCTAAGTATGATATTTTAAAAACTAGGAATGTGTATTTTATCAAATGTCAAAAAAGTACAGAGACGAGCCTTTTGCGTGTCAAATGGCTGTGTTTCCCTATTGAAATACTTGTTGTATTTTATTTAGTAGATTATTTACAAACTTGTTTGCCAATTTATGTACCTACCTATTTGTTGCAATGAAGTGGCAATTGGACGGTGACGTAGGCATATGTCACTTCCGGAATAATACCAGACCTTGTTTTATTGGAACACGAATAGGTATATACTAACTTGATGCATTTATAAGATGAACAAGACAAATTGTCAAACATTGTCACCGATTAGATATTATCGTGTGTAGCATATATTATTTATGAGATTATTGGTGTCAAAAAATAATTTTCTTTTCTGTGATTGGTGTAGTAAATGACTGCGGAAAATGTATTCATGGTGTACATTTTTCAAAATAACATCATTTTTAGTAAAAATCATAAAAAGGAATAATCTAAAAGCCCGTCGGTGGAGGGAAAAGTTGCAAGGATGCTGGCAGCATTGCCACGTTGGATGGCAATACTAATTTCTAGATATAGGTAGGCAGGTATAGATTAAATATTTTTAGTTTTAGGTGATATATAAGTTTATGTAAATTTTCTGTTTTTTAAGTTGTGTCTGGGTGTTTTCAAGACAAGAGTGAATCGGTTTCTTCTAGGCAAGCGTGATGGATCACGCTTGTCTAGAAGAAACAGGCCGGATCATCGTTTAACATCAGGCGAGTTGGCGGCCAAGCGCTAGCCTATTATACAATAAAATATATATATATATATATTCAGATAACATAGATAAAAAAAATATTTTTAGTAATAATAAACTTTTAATGTGCGTTTTAAATGATCTAACTACAAACACTGTTATCCTACAAGGATAATATAATATTGCAAGGAGAAGGACATCTTAAAGTTATTTTTTTTATTGCTATTCTGAATAACTATTTGAACTTCAGCCATTGAACTCTTAATAAAAATAATAACAATTTCCTGTAACCAACGAATTTTACGAAACACCTTTATTGTTCAGAGCGAAAACATTTTTTGCCACTTGAAAAAGTGTAATCTAGGATAAAATGAAAACATAAAAACGTCCTTATTTGTACCTGAAAAAGGTAAAAATCGTAAAGTTTATACGAGCAGACAGACACTTTTCTTTTATTCGGATCTCTCGAACGTTTCGAATGCGGACGTGGGACGGATGCAATGAATTTTTGGAAGTTTCATATTGCTTATTGTTTTGTTTATGTTGGCGTTGAAGTACCACACATTTTTTTTTTTATTTTAAGTTTTATTTAATAAGTAATGAAAATAAGTGGCAAAACAACGACTCGAAAGAAGAACCACAAAATATCAAAGTACAGAAATTCAACATTACCTAGCTTTCTTTCGGTACATATTAGAATAGGTTATATATTTTTTCTATTTGATTTTTTCCTGTTTGAGAATAATAATTTTATGAAATAACATAGTAACCGTATTTATCAATAGAAAATGAACAAAAGTAGACAAAAATTCATACTTAATACGTACACGCACTAAGCCCCCTAAGCCAAACACAAACTTTATGATCCCTCTACACGGAACGGAATTATTGTATCGACGCAAACTTTTCCTTCCACCCGCAATTGCTCCGTCAATTTACTAATCCCCAGTTGTTCTGACGTTATAAAAAATTTACGCAACCACTTTCGTAGTTTGCCCGAAACGAGTTTCTGCTACATCCCTTTCAGTTGCTATAAAAGTGGAACAAAGGCCACCTCACTGAAACATGTATACATTCATCTTATTATTGAGTAGAGAAGGTTTATACTTTGTTCAGAATCATACTGTATGACAGTAACTTAGACTTTATGCAGTGAAATAACCATGACTGCTAGTCTGTGGAATGCGCTGCCGGAATGGGTGTTCCCCGATGGTTACAATCTGGGTGTCTTCAAATCTCGAGTGAATCGGTTTCTTCTGGGCAAGCGTGCTCCTTCGTAGACCGCATCGCGCTTAACATCAGGCGAGTAGGCGGTCAAACGCAAGTCTATTTCTAAATATTAAAAAAAAAAACTTTTCGAAGGTAAAGTTTTAAGGTCATTAGGCTTAAGGTCCCTTAAAACTTTGTCTTTGAAAAGTATATCTTTAAAAATGTTAAGTATATCTTTATAATTGCACTAGCAAGATAGAAGACGCACAAAACATAGTCTTAAAACTACGCCTTAAAAATGATGGTTATTTTACTGCGCCAAGCCTACCAAAGGAGTTTTTTCTTTCTGGATTTTAATATTTTGTATGGAATAAAATAAATCTATCTTACATAATTATTTTTCAGTCTTTTTTTGCACTTTCCGTGAGGTCAGGTTTTATGTTTTTGTAAAAAAAAAGTAGACTAATTAGGTTATAGATGCGCATATCTGGCTTTTGACAGCAAACGATAAAAATATTATAATTTATTAACAGCTTGGCTTCTTGATATTAGGAATAGAAACTTTTATATTGTGCACACCAGAAACAACTACGAGTATTACATACAGATAGAATAACTTGAGAACAAGTGACGGCATTATCTATGAAAGCGATCATTTTCAGAATTTTTTGCAAGGCAAGTTATCGCAAAATATTTTTCTGTAAAAGATCTGTATTTCAGGTACTCATATAAAATGTACAGACGTTTATGCTCCAAACATGGTCGCGTAAACTGGAACGCACGATATATCTGTGACACAGAGCTTCGAAGCATCTAGTTGGCTTTAGATAGCGCGTAGCTTTTGAACTCCACGGAGCTGAATTTACTTCATTTGTATTGGTTTAGATTTCGTTACATTTCCCTGGAATTAATTTCAGATATTATGTTGTCTTATTAAATTACACCAAGGAAATACTAGCTACAATTATTAATATCGTCGCTGACCGTACATAACACTCCGAGGTAGATATAATAGTTACTAAAATAAAGCAAGTGGCAAGTGGCGACCTAAGAAATCTCTCGAAACAAAAGAACGTGAAGATCTTTTTCCCAGTCCATCAGCCCTAATGATTCCTAACTTCGTAGCTTCCAGTGACAAGTATTGTTTCCCGAAGTGGTTCGTACCAACTCGAGATAAGGCCCGTGAGTCCCTAAGGGCACGATAAGGTGCGTTCAATGCTCGAAATCGTCCTCCCACAAAAACAGGGGTAAGGTTAATATTTTTTCTAAGAAAAAGCGATAAATTCTCATTATTTCTCTCAAGTTGCCACTCACTCTTTCGCTTAGATTATCTGAATAAACATTGTGCGGAGTAGCGGTACAGAAAGCGGGCTTCCGAAGCTTATTTTGTATTGTTCGTTGAGGCTTTATCCGTATACTTATAAGTGTCAGCCCTTCTAGTTTCATAAATCACGTCATTTGCCTTGAGAGTGTGTATTAAAATCATATTATACAAACAAGGCCACAACTTATGCAATACATTAGTCTGCGTAGTTTTTTGCCTAATATTTTTTAAATTGCCTTCACTTAACAAATAAAGCTAACTGACACTGAATTCCTATATTATTCACTGTTTTAAACTATCACGGTTGTTCACTATTTATATGATTATTTACGGGATATTTACCGTGGCAAGGTTGTGGAAGGAGCTCCCGATATTTCAGCGCTGTTACATGCACCATGGTCACGGGATGTGTTGTCTTCCATTGTCATGGTGCGTTCACGGGAAGACTTCCCCTATATTATTATACAAAAAATTGTTGGATATTCCCATAGATCGTTGAAGGTCTAAAGACAATCCAAATGCTCAAGATAACTATCGGTTGGCCAGCATATCCATCATGCCGGTGGCATGATCACTTTGAATGAGTGGTCTTTGAGATGAAGCTTTTGAAAGATCGCGTGACTTCTTAAACAATGCTACAAAAACTGACTACAACCAATTTATATAAAGCTAACCATTGCAGCGCTGCGGTTTACCAGTTTTAAAAGCGGATTGATAAAACGTAGAAAAGAATACTGTAAAAAACAAGCCTAAGTGGAGCAAAGATAATCGGAAGCGGTTTGCGTGTCAGACTTGAGAATAAACCATTGATACACATTGATGTAAGAAAATAGTGGGATGATACGGGACGAACTCCTTGACATGGACCGCACAAATTTGGCCAACGGGCCTAATCAAGTTCAGTCACAGTCGAACTGGCGTTTGAAATGTTCGGTTCACCGTCTCTTGATACCTTTGTGTTTTGATTAAAATAATCAAGACTCAAAGGTATCGAGTGACGGTAAGTTTTACCACTATGGAATAAATTCTAAAATCAGAAACTAACGGCTCTGGGTGTAGCATTGAATTCCCAATCCAATGTAGGAAGTTAGATAAACAAATAGACAATCGAATTAGAAGTTTGTAACTTCTAGACAGTTAATTTTAGTAGGAACAAGCCAACATACCCAAGCTTTTCACGGCGTTATGCTCCCTTATGAGCGACCCGTGATTTTACTAACAATCCTACATAGTTTGTCATTTTCGGGATACGAAATAGCCCATGTTAAACCAGGGTATAAGTCAAATTCAAATTTTGTTGAAATCCTAACGGATTGTAATAGCTGTTACTGAGTTGAATGTGGAAAAACACTCGCACATACATAGAAACCTTATATAACATAATTATGCATAGAAGCACACTTCAATAGTATTAGAGTGATACTAAAATTGAAATTAAACATTTTTAACGGATTTCATCACGTGTATTTTACATTATTTTAATTGTTAACGTTTCAAACATTTTGCAGTGTACATAGCCACAGGTCGATTAGACGACGGATGTGTATTAGAAATGTTATAAAATTATTTTCAGGTTAATGTTTTTTGTTCAAAAAGGTTACTATGTTAGCCATACTCTCTCACGGTATCCACAAGTCTTACAGTTCTGTGCCGGGCTTGAGATTTTAACACGTGGTACTTGCCAACTGTTCTCTCTATTAAAGTTTGGATGTTATTTTTATTTCAGTAGTCTCGTGTAGCATTTTTAGATACCAGTTTACCTTTGCGAGGATTTAAGGATTATCAAAACGAGGGGGTAGTAAAATCCACAATCTTTTCAGCAATTTCCCATTAATTATACTTTTACATTTCTTAAACCATACCGCTTACGGGCATTTTTCATTTCCTCCTTCTTGTGCCACTACAAGCCTACTCTGGTCATCCAGCAAAAACCTCGCCACAACCACGTTATTGTGGCGTTGTGGGCTGTGGATTGGCCGACGTTCCTGATTGGCATTCGTAAATTTAGTCGGCTTTACAATAAAATTACAATTATCAATGTAAAAAACCAACTGCATAAAAATTTCAGAACTGGAGCAAATGAAATGGAACCACACGGGAAGCACCAGCTTTCAAATAAAAAATAATAATAAAAAAACATCAAAATCGGTTCACCCCGGTTTGTAGTGGTAGGAGTCTTTTGCAGGGGTCCGCCTGGGGAAGTACCACATCTTTGCCAGTTATGCAACCGTCAAGCAGTAGGTAGTGTGCAGACACTACTGTGTTCCGGATTGAAGGGCAATGTTCCCAGCGAAATTACAGGCCACACAGAGATTTGACATCTTATATCTCGGGGTGACGAGCGCAGTGCATTGCCATCCAGGGTTTTGAACTGTTGAAGTTCAAAATTCTGAGTGGCGTTGAGCTTTTATGGGTAAGCGTGAAGAGCCATCAGGCGAGCGAATTAGGTCGTCTCGTCACCCAGTATCATAAAAAAAACCCAGTCGAAAGTTCAGAGGTAACAAACATAATAAAAAATTCAAAATACACTTGAATTCCTCCTTTTTAAAAGTCGGTTTATAAAAGGAAATAAAAAAAAAACAATAAATCCCTTTTGTCAAGCAAACTAAATAAAAATGAATCATATATTTTAGTACTCAGAAAAATAACTGAATTGATATAATTATGTGCGAATATACATATTAAGGTTCTTGAGTGGAGACCGCGAACCGGAAGACGCAGCGTAGGTAGGCCTCCCACTAGATGGACCGACGACATTGTGAGAGTTGCAGGCATCCAGTGGATGCAGATGGCAGGATGTCGTTCAGTGTGGAGGTTAAAGGGGGAGGCCTATGTTCAGCAGTGGACGTCTTCTGGCTGATGATGATGATTATGATATAAAAAATGCAGACGCTTGACCAATCAAGAGAATCTACTTAGAAATCTACCAATCTACTTAGAAATCTGTTAAAAGTGTTACATTTCAATATGTCATAATCGCGAAAACATACGATATCATTATTAAATGAAAGTTAAAATCATAAGTCAGGCTCCAAAACATTTCAACGAATAAGCTACCTCACGAAATGAAAATGAAACATCACTCCAGAACGTAGAGTCAGCCGCGCATTTCCCTCAGGCTTCCAACTTTTCTGTGTTCACCCATTAGTACAGCTTTTTCGTTTTGTTGTCAATCCAAAGTTGTTCTGAATACGCTACATTGAGCCTGTGGGTGTCGGAAATCAGTCTGTGACTTTGAATTTATATTTCACAACGACATGATTTTGTGAAGTTGTAGGTATTCATTTAATATTATTTTTGGCTGATTAGGATGGGTACTAAAAAGTAACGTCATATTTTTGCATTGAAATTAATAATGAAATACAATTATATGAGAATGTACATGTTTGAGCCTTCCGGGATCAAAATTTTAGAACGGTGGGGGCCAGGTGCCAAATACAAGTTTAAAGATTTTTCTAAACGTCTGGTCCAAGCAAGCGTGACCAAAACGTTGATCGGTATCTTGCGCAACGGGCCAGTAAAGCAACGCAACGCGGTTAACATTTTGGAAACTATGCCTACGGGCAGCGGTTTATTCTTTTATTTATTTATTTTTATCTAATTAGTTTGATATGATTCCAAATATGTATACTTTTCTTGTTTTGATTCATCATCATCATAATCATTTCAGGCATAGGACGTACACTGCTGGACATAGGCCTCCCCATCGATTTCCAAAAAAGCCGATTGAAAGCGGCCTGCATCCAACGTTTCCCTGTGGTCTCTTTTAGGTTGTCTGTCCATCTTGTGAGTCTGGACATCTTACGCTGCGCTTTAATTAATATTTATTTTCACGGGGTGAAAAATAAAACATTATTGCAATATAAAATAAATATAGGTATTTACTTAGTGTATTTTATAAACTGAACAAAATACAAGTAACACTAAATACCCAAAATAGCCTATATTACAAAATACTAGACCATTGAAGGTCAAATATTCAAATAGGTACTCAAGCCTACTTTCAGTTGATCCAACTATTACTCCGTCATTATTAAGCGCTCTAACAAATACCTTATTTTTTATTTGTTAGAACGCTTAATAATGACGACGCATCATCAAAGTGCAGAGGTATAGTTTCAGTTTTCAAATTATACTTTTCTCTATTTTCTTTAATTAGTAAAATAGAAAACTACGAAATCTACTAGTTAAATTAATTTTAATTTTTATCCATCTCCAACCTTTATACATTGTCAAATCATTGTTAGTCCTTTTGAAGACATCATTGAAAACCTTTATAAAAGTATGTCTGAATTAAATTGATAGTCTTACTCTATCAACCCTTTATTAAAACCACTATACATTTCAAACCTTTCCGTTCTTCAACAAAACATGTCAGAATAACTCTCAAATCCATTAACAAGACTTCACCCATCCTCCGACACTCACGGGCCACTGACCCTCTGATCTGCCTATTTACTACCTATATAACTCAACTTGACAGACCAATAATAAAAAAATCTGTGAACCATAAAAGCCCTCCATTTACAAGGGCTCGAAATGTAGTCCATTGTCGATGTTTTCACAATAAGAAAAGTTTTTCCCGGCTTCCATTTTGTGTAGTCATGCATTGGTTTGTAGTTGTTACATTAGCATGATTTTATTTGTATATTTACAATATTTTGAAAGTTTGGTGAGCTTTTTCATTGCACTTCCTTTTGCCACAGAGCATGTTGCCAAATAACTTACTTGCAAATCCCAAGTGGCAAAATCATTTGTGGTTGTTTTGGCGGAGTATGTGCTCTACCGTTTTTAGGTTTCCGTAATTCAACATGGAATCTTTATTGTTGTAGTCTGTCCGTCTTTCCATCCCGTCTTTTACAGCATCATAACTTTTTCTTTTTCAAACATTCTCACAGAATTAGAATAAACTATTGTTGCCAAGATCTTTTTCTATGTTTTTAATATTTCTAGTTTGATGTTAGACATACTATTTTCAATTTGAGTATTTCACTATACTTAGGTGTGAGTGCAAGTTAGCAATGAAGTAGATGTGTCAAATGCTTAAATTTTCTTACTACACTTGACATTAATGACAAGTAATTTAATTATAAGTAAAAAAAAGTTTTTTTTACATGTATTTACTACTGTATGTAGATAAATAATCTTAGCATAAAACTTCATTTCCTTCTAGTCAAGAACACCATTGCCAAGAATTCACTACACTGACGTATTCATTTCCCGAGAGCACTTGCCACGTCTGTCGCTTAGAATCGTGCCTTACAATAACCTAGCGTTTTCTTGTGTTCATGAAACTAAGCTCATGTTCTGTTTTTATTTCACTGTGCACTTTGAATCTGGAATATTTGAAGAGAAATGCCAACGCAGATTTTTTTTTCGATCTCTGTTTGTTTAATCACAAAAGGTGTAAAGCCAAATCTAAAAGTTTATATCTAAGCGATATTCGGTAAAGGTATGCTAAGTCAAAAAACGCTCTTAGGTCAAAACACTGTTTTAAACTATCACGGTTGTTCACTATAGTTATATGGTTATGTTTTTCGCTCTTAGGTCATCACTAAAAAGCACTGCGAAAAGGCGAAGTTTTTTTCCCTCAGATCAGGTTATTTCGAGAGTACTTTCCAAGTATGAAGGATAAAAAATATATTATGTAGGTCACAACTAAATCCTATCTTCTAAGATTGTAAAGCTTTCATAAAATCACTTTTAATTTAAGAGCTTTTACTTTTAATTTTACAACACTCTACAATGTGGGCGTGGTCGTCCCTCTTATAGTAATCGCAAGATATTATACAAATTTGTTTAGACGGTCAATGTCTCCGAACCTTGTCGAAAGAGTAAAAGCAAAAAAAAAAACATTAAAAAAAAATCTCTTGTCCTCGGAAAAGATCAATCCTTATGGTTCACTCTCGTCCCAATTTCTGATAACATCAAACTTGCCAACTATTTTTGTCTACCCCGAAACAAGGGTCAAAACATCAAACTCTGTATCAGGAAGTCATGTAGTTCTCCCAGGCTTCCGGCTCTTTCGTAATCGCATGTTACCTCGAGATTTTGATGAGAACGTCCCTTGAGGCTAAATAGAACCCTAGCTTCATAACGGTCTTCTGAGAAATATGACACAATATTCATAATTAATTATATTTTCTAATACAATAACAGTGATATAAATAACGATATCATACGCAGGGCTTTTTCAACCACCAATGTCGCAGCTGTGCTTTAACTGCGTCGTCTTGCGCGTGACTATGGAAAGGGGCCTGACGGTATGACACTTATTCCGTAGACGTTGGGGCGGCCCCTTGTATGGGACGCTACTTGTGTCGATACTTTGCCGCCGTCACATCTTCCTGAGACACAAGGTGGTTGGTGCGGCTGCCAATACAGCAGAGCAGCACCAGCAACGCAAATATGCTAACCTTGGCAGTGGTTACATATTTGAGCCGTTTGGAGTCGAGACATTGAAACCTTGCAGGCCTCGTTTGATTTTTTTTCAGAACGCCTGCTTAATGCGACGTTTGACCAAAACGCTGGCACGTTTCTGGCACAATACATAAGCATTATATACGCTGCCAACTGATGTCTGACTGAAATGACTGCCCCGGTGGCTCAGTTGGTAGTGAACCTACTTTCTGCGCTTGGGGGCGTGGGTTCGATTCCCATCTAGGACAAACAATTGTGTGATGTATTTGTTCTATGTCTGGGTGTTAATATCTATTTAAGTATGTATTTAAAAATATATATATATATATATATATGTATATCAGTCTCTATCTACCATATTACAAGCTTTGCTTAGATTGGGGTCAGATGACCGTGTGTGCAATAATGTCCCAGAATGTTCCAGTTGTCCCAGATAGTGGACTTGCGCATTTGGATTGTTTTTAGACCTTCAACTGTCTATGAACAGTCTGTTTTTGTAGTGTTAGCTTCTATTTTGTTTAGCTAATAAAGGCACTTGCCCTATAAAAATATTTATGGCTCTGTAATTTCATGTAATATTTTACTTCAAACCAAAACATTTGTTTACTATAGCCAATGCAGTCAATTATAAATATACTCTAGGAATGAACGTCATGTAAAATCACTATAAAATAATATGTTTATAACAGTCAATGTTCTGTAGGAAGTGACGACATACAAAACAAACGAGTTCATCCCCTGTATCAGATTACGGATGACTGCACGTTCGTTTTTCACTGAATGGATGCTCTCTCGTGGAAGTAAGTCGATGTATGACCAACTTCTGCGACGCAGACGACGTTGTTTCTGCCACAGTGTAGTTTTGTTCAGTTTCTGAGATTAAGTTTTCTTGTAAATCAATCTTGTAGTTATAGCTGTCTTGTAATTGTTGTTCTGTGTGGTTCAGATTTCATGGGAACTGCCGAAAAGCGTATCTGGAATGTTGTGACAAAATATGGTATTTCTAATAATAATACAAATGTGCCAAGATACGGCAGCCTTTATGGGGGGCCCATTTAGTGGGTGGCAAGTCATCACCTGCCTAAATATATTTTGAGATGAGACAGGATAAGGCAGGTGCTATTTCTCATTCAATAGTTCTATTCTCCTATCTACAATTAATTCACCTCAATAGCCCAGCTTTAAAAAATCCTATACTGTACAATAGTTTCTTATTCCTTTTTATACCTATTCCATAATTGCATGTATTTTATATTCAACAGGGCCTCTTGGTGTTGGCTTCGGCTCCACCAATGCCCACCAAATGAGACTCAAGAATTTTATGAAATAAAAATAAAGAAATTAAAAAACCAGAGCATACAGAGTTAGGGTTCATCATTTCAGCTTATCATGTTCCCACTGCTGGGCCTTAGGCCTTTTCTCAGGACGGGCCCTAAATCCATCATGCTGGCCCAGTGCATGTTAGTGAATGTCGTATGTGTTTGAACTTTTTAAAGGTTCTTGGACATCGGTTTCTTAACGATGTTTTCCTTCACCGTTTTTGCGCGATTGCATCGAAACTACACATAGCTTATTTAGGTAGCAATACTAAATAAGTCATAGGTGCAGGGCCGAGGTTCGAACCGGGTGCCGTCAGATTGTAAAGCACACATGCTTGGACACCATTGCTCTAGGGTTAGGGTTACTTAAATTTGTACACCGCAGAGCTGTGGACGAACTACACCAAGGCCACTATGAGCGAGATGCGCGTGCAGTACAACGACGCATGGCGCGCGATGTTCCGGCTGCCGCGGTGGTGCAGCGCAAGCAGCATGTTCGCCGCGGGGCGCGCGCCCTGCTGGCAGGCGCTGCTGCGGAGCCGGTCAGCTACCGTGCTCACCGCCTTGCACCGCTCAGATAACACACTGGTGGCTGCGGTACGAGAGTGGCACTCCAGCCCTATACATCGCACGTGGAGGGTGTATAACACGCCTATCACTTAATTATCATAATGACTAATCATCATTTTCAATTTTTTATGTGTGTAATCAAGTCATTATTGTGTTATTTAATCTTAATTTTATTTTTAATGTGTAGTATAATTTTCGTATCTAATTTTTTATACGCTATGGATGCAAATCTGGACAATAAATTATTTCATTTCATAAAAAAATATTAGCTGTTCCATACATATTTTGTTGCAGCTCAGTTAAAAAAAACTATGTAACTGCTGTTTTTGTTCTTTTACAAAAGTCATAGAAACTATAGATAAAGAAGCTGCCCTTAAGGGATGTCAGGTTAATCAAAAATAGCCCTGTGTTGTATAGTCATTATTATCATCAGCTCTCATAATAGCACTGATGAACATAAACGATGCTTCTTAGTAGCAACATACTCGTCTTGTTTTAGTCTGAGTACACACTGGTGAGCTATAAACTGGTGCTTACCACTGAATCAGTGGATTAAAAAGATCCGTGAACCCGATTCTTGCAAACTAGATATTTTGGCCATTCGTTTTGTGGTTTTTTGTATGCATGGTTTGTTCAAACTCTGAAAATAATAAAATCATTTTTATAATGCTTTTTTTTACTACTACCCTTTTGCATTCCACTGTGTATATGGTTTCCATTCGCTCGTTCCCGATATCACGTATGTTCATTCATATTTTTATTATCATGTTTTTGTTGTGCTCGGGTTTGCCGCTTTTTCGCATTGATTCAATATATGTTAGAATGAACATTGAATGTCTGTGTATGTTGCGTTTACAGATTTGTGTTTTTTATTTTGTGTTTTGTTATTTAGATCAATTTTCACACTAAATCATCTAAACGAGTAAATAAGCTGGAATGAATTTTAATTGTTATTTTTTGGGTCATTTTATAAATACGCAAGTATTTAATTGAGTGACATGTATACTTTCTATATGAGGTTTCTAAGTTGATGTAGGGGCTAATCTCTTTAGCTCCTGATCCGATAAAAAAGTTACTAAAAAGCTTTGATACCTAACTCTGAATAACATAAGAAATGTTTCGCTCACGCCACAGCAAACAACTTGTTATAATTATGGTGTTTTTTCTTCACTTAATAAGTTAGTACCTAATGTAAGTGGCCAGAAGAAAACTTACAAGTTTTCTACATATACTTTAAACAATAGTTTACTGTTTCATATTGAAAATACGATATGGGAAACCGATATTTTCAGCGCTAAGATAAAGTTCTCCGTAGTACGGTTTTTAAATTTACTAGAATACCCAAGACTACTAAAAAAATACTAGGTTTAAGTAGCTACTCAGCACTGCAGTGCAAGTACCGTTCTTTATCGATCGACAAATTCGGTAAAATGCCATAGAATCGATCATAGCGAGTACGGATCAAATGCCATTTTATAGAATTTGACGATTTAACTGTCAAATTTGTCGATCGATAAAGAACGGTACTTGCACTGCTGAATCGATTCTCCTAGACAAGTAAGCTCAATCGTAGACAAAATTGTGTGAAAATTAAATGCCTTTCAATTTTTAACCAACTTCAAAAAAGGAGGTTCTCAATTCGACTGTATGTTTTTTTGTAGGTATGTTTGTTACGTGATTATTTCGCCAATTACAAAATATTTTGATGATTCTGTTTTTGTTTGGTAGGCTTCAGTTGTCTCATATACCTAAATATGATCGAAATTGATTCAGTGCTTTTAAAAAACCCAACAAAAACAAAAAAATATATACAAGTCTGTATAAAAATATACAAGTCAATATATATAAGTCTGCGTGCTTCATCTTCGACCACATCGTCGCTTACCAACAGGCGAGTTGGTGGTCAAACGCGGAATAATTCGCGTTAAAAAAAAATATACATAGATGACGTTTTGGTTTGTGGTTCCTTTCAGCAAAAGTTTTGATGAGGACTTCAATTTCAGTTTTAACTGTCATTTTTCTACTTTTTCGTTTAAGTTTCTACATGTAGGTATCAAGTAGATAGGTTATCTTGAAGTCGCCTTTGTACCTAAAGATTTACTTAGATCTAGATTTAAATACAAAATTATATAAAAAAAAAAGTATGGTTTATCGATTTGGAAGAAACAAGATTATTCGTTAAAAACTTGAACCCACGTTTAAAATTTTCGAAGAACTCGATACAGCTAGAACATTCTCGAAGTTTGCGGAGAACAATCTGCGACTGACTTCGTACAACTATGGACTTGGTAACTTCTGAAGGTACAAGGATTCCAGCTTACTGTCTAGAACAAAACGAGAGGAAATAAATTTCGAATCGAACGTTTTCTTTCTTTTAAGTGTTGCTCTTTTCTGCATCTTGCGTATGACTTTTTTAACCGACTTCCAAAAAGGAGGAGGTTATGAATTCGACTGTTCTGTTGTGGTTCCGTAGCCCGACAAGGAACCCTTATAAATTCGTTTGTCCGTCCGTCTGTCTGTCTGTCCATCCGTCCGAATGTTTAAAACCTTCTAACTTGATGGGTACATGAAACTTTGCATAATGACAGTTGTACTATAGATCTCAATTTTAAAAGTATACAAAAATATAATATTGCATTTTAGGCGTAGCTCTGGTACATATAAAATAGGGATGATTTTTTTTTCTCACCACCTGCTCGCATGGAATGTAGTTGAAAGGGTCTTTTGAAATGAAGGTAAGGTTTCATACATTTTTTTTTAAAACGTTTATATTTTGCGAAATATGGCCCGCCAAAGTGCCCCCCCCCCCAACTGTATTTCTAAACTGTAAGACATAGAAACTTGTAACTTACAACACAGATAGGTCATATTTAAACTTCAAGGCATTCTAGCTCAAAGGTCATTGACTTTTTTGTAAAATGGTCTTAAGAAATAATGTTTCTCAATCAGTTTTCTCTATTTTTAAACCATAAAAGTATATGCTATGTCGAGATGGTACATCCTTGAAATTTGGCTAAGTCCACAGAGCTTCGTTCGTTCGAATTTTTCTATAAGCATCATTTTCTGAACTATGACTACAATTATAAGGCTTTGGTTACGGAAACCTACCATATGCGTGTCTCGACACGCTCTTGGCCAGTTTTTGGTTTAACCATATAGAAAACTGATTGAGAAACATTATTTGATAATTATGACTATTTAAAAAAAAGGTCAATGACCTATGAGCTAGAACGCCTTGAACTTTTTATAGTTTTATCGCTGTTACCTAAAAAATCATAATCAGATAATGTTCGAAATAATTTTGTATGAAGGTTTTAAATATGACCTATCTGTATTGTAAGATTCAAGTTTCTATGTTATATAGTTTAGAAATGGAGGGGGGCACCAACTTTTTGCCACTTTGGCGGGCCATATTTCGCAAAGTATAGACTTTATAAAAAAGTGATGAATGAAACCTTACCTTCATTTTAAAAGACCTTTACGACCCCACACGAGTAAGTGAAGTGAAAAAAAAATCATCCCCATTTCACATGTACGAGTGCCACCCCTAAAATGCAATATAATATATTTTTTATACTTTTAAAATTGAGATCTATATTATTACTGTTATTACACAAAATTTCATTCTATTATCTTAATAATCATAGAAGCTAGAAGGTTTTAAAAAATTTGGACAGACGGTCAGACAGACAGACAGACAGACGGACGGACAGAACGAATTTATAAGGGTTCCTTGTCGGGCTACGGAACCCTAAAAAGTAATGTATATTTTAAATAGACACGCAGAATGTCTCTAAAGCTCGTTGTCAATTATCAAAACAGCAGGTAAGAAATGGCAATTTCCGTATTTCTCATATTGAAAAGGAAATTTGGATGCATCGGTTTTCAAACAAAATCGTAGTGCTTCCGTTTCGTAGGAAATTAAAAATGGGGTCTGGCATCTGCCGCCAAATTGATAAAATTCGTTTGTGTTTGCCGAAATGACGTTTTAAAATGTCTACACTTTAATTGGTGTTGCTCTGGAGTTGCTACAATTTTCTTAGTGTACATAAAAATTAATAAATGGGCCGGACTTAAGCGGATTAGCTCTATATTCCATTATCAGTTGACAAGACGCACTACTACACCGCTATTCACAAAACTTATGAATAGCTTACGTGGGGATTATGGCAACACCCCTCTCTAAGAGAGAGGCCTTTGTTCAGCACACGTTGCGTTGCTGATAATGCGATGATGATGATGATGCTGCTAATAGCTTACCCTCTCATCAACCTGATAAGGATTAAATTTTTTAATATAATAGATTCAATACTGTAGTCCTTATTTTCTAAACTGCACTGTGTAATGTTTTATATTTTCTGTAAAGTATATGCTAAATTTGTAATAAATTAGTATGCATTAAACATGTTAAACTCATAACACCCCTCTTTTTGCGACGGAGGTTAAAAATAAAGGATCGTGACTGAAATTCTCGGAAAAATAATTTCCTGCCATTAGGGAAACTTAACTCGCTCTCGATTCGATATAAAAATGGTTCACAAGAACATTACATCCACCCATTATCGTACAAAAGAATTGCCCATGCAAAGAATAAGGCTTACTTTGTGTCTTATAAGATTAGCCATCCTTTGAGGCCTCTTCAAAATTCATCCCGTTACGTTTTTACCTTCTTTTTATTCTTCGGTCGGATAAGCAACCTTTCAATTATGAAGTTCAAAAGTTGTTCAAACAAGGCAGACTTTATAGTTACTTTCAAGTTTTAGGAATTAATAACTTGGAGTCAGTAAATCTGGCCTAATTTTTATGGATATTTGTGTTAATATTTTTTGTAAAACAATTATTTTCAACCAGTGTAATGAAGTGTAATATAATATGAATTATAATTAAATTTAGCATCTTTATTCTCAAAATAAGCCCTGCATTTTTTTATCAATTTTAAAACCGTGTATTGGTTTTTTAAAAACGTGTAAAAGCGCAACCTACAATTAATAATCAGAATTATTATTTTAAGTTTTTTCTTTAAAAACGGGATACGACTAATATATTATAGATTAAGGTATAACTAACTCAGATTATGATATAACAAAATTTCCGCTACAGTTATGATTATTTACGGGATATTTACCGTGGCAAGGTTGTGTGGGTATACTCTCCCCGTTTTGTGAATAACTAAAGTAAATTATTTTAAGTTAATTAAATTGTAGTGAAGTATAATAAAAGTCACGGCCCCGGTGTTCGTGGAGTTGCATTCAAAATAAAATGAAAAATACACCTAATCATAAAAAAATACATAAATCTATATTGATATGCAAAAATCTCAAAAACTTAAATTGATAGCTTCGTTTCATACCTCCAAAACACAAGTTCGAGTTTACGTTTATTACGACTGCGGAGGTAAGTTTTAGGACTTAAAATTTCAAGCACTTTGACTCCACCCAAGCTTCAGTTTCAACTCTCTACGTATGCCCCATTTGCTTTGAAAATGCACGAAAGTGGAGTAGTTCTTAAACGCAGAGCACAATAGCAAGCGTTGAAACAGTCGAGAAACGAGAGCAGTCGCGGTGCAGATTGTGCTATTCGATTTCCCAGCTTTATAAGGCACGATGCTATTTTTGAGAAAATAAAAACAAATGGGAACAGTTTGAATCTAATTTACGAAAACATTTGAAAGTTTCCGGAACTGCTTGCTCCAATATTTACTGCTGAGATGCAGTTATAGTATTTATAGGTGACTCAAAAATATATTGCTAAATTGTTTATCTTTTTCTAGCAACTGTTAGGTTTTAAATATGGTTATTGAATTCGCGAGTACTTACTTGACTTTCCTAGTACTTTATTTGAATCTCATCGTTTCCACCTGTCACTATGACGGAAAGGAGAAGGGGAAACGTCATGGCGGGTGGTAGGCAAGAGTGAGGCTGGACATTCTGGTCTGAGCAGCGGTGCAGTAAGTGTGCAGTAAGCACCTTCAATATTGTACATTGTTACTCTGCCCTTCTGTACATAATATTTAACGTGTTAAGAATTATTAAAGTACATGTGAATAAATATACATTATAAGAGTTTATGTCCAGAGTCTGAAATAAAATCGATGTCTACCCACAAAAAGTAGTTTTGCTATACAACGAAGAGCATTATTTCAGTTTATAAGAAAAAAGATCAAGCTATTATGTGATCTACTATGATGCGTATACAAAACCGATTCATTCGTTACCCGAAGACCCACACGTTATCAATCTGGAACCCCAGACATCAGCATAAAATTCTTCTAATACACAATCAAACTATAGGCAAAACATTTAGTATATTATTATGCTCAAACAAGTGGATTACATTAAAAACTTACTTGTGAACACCCATAAAATTTGAGGGTTTCCCTCGATTTCCCTGGGATCCCATCGTCAGATCCTGACTTGGTGACAATGGGACCAAATTGGAAGTATACCGTTTTTTTTTTTTTTAGTGAAAACTTTTTTAGGCGCTTCGAGCACTTTTTGGGAGAACAAAAATCATGGAACTCGCGTCATCGTCACGCTGTACGGTGTATTTTGAAATAAGCGTCATCTCTTGTAGAATAGGTGAATTACTACTTAAGTTTTCACTTCTGACGTGCAGTCCTATGACAGATTCTTTTTTTATCGATCAACAGTTGGCGTAGAAATCGGTGAACATACATTTTAAAATAAAAATGGAACATAGAACCGTCCTCCTTTTTTGGAGTTGGTTAAAAATACCACCGATGTATGAATTTATCAAATAAAGATACAACAATTTTCTGCTCAACCCTACTAGTTAGGGCTAATCATAGAAGCAGAACGTGCTAAGATGGCGCGTTCACGGACTAGAACATCAATGAACAAACATTTGTTCTGAACCTTGTACTCCCACGACCCGACTAGTCGCCAATACAATGTAAACAGAGCTAAGCCTATCAAATGTTCAGTGGCACTTCACCCGCAGCGTGGCATGGACGAGTCTGAGAACACAATCTACGTACAGGAATTTAGAAAAGTGTATCGATTAAATTTTCGTCATCTAACGAAAATCTGCTTGTGATTTGAGTTATTGTTATATTATATCGTTTAAGCTAGTTGCAAAAATGATACCTAATTTATTTCCGATGCATAAAACAGGAAGATTCTACAGTACTTATACATTATCTGCTTCTCACAATATTTTTCTCTGTTTTATTGTCATTGTTTCTAACAAACAATGACAATAAAACAACTCAAAAGTATAATGTTGAGCTTACCACAAGTAATTCAGTTAGTAACCATATTATTAACACGCTTATTATCAAAAAAAAAAATACTTGCGATTAGAAGAAATGGCAATGATTCCAAAGTACATCAATATTAATCTGTTTCCGACTGCATATATTTTTATCGCGAATAAGTCGTTTGACCACCAACAATTGATGTCCTTTGGAATGATAGCCTCAAATTTAATGTTTTTGTTACTATAAAAATGGTATTGCATTTTTAGGGAGCAAAGTATTTTTTATTATTGTCACGTTGAGTTTTTCCAACGGACTGTACGATGAACTACGCTGGCTTACGATCAGGAGACCATAAGCGCTTTAGCAAGGTGGGGGCTTTCACATAGCCATCGATAAGTGGCGACCTCACTGTGACGGCTTTTTTGTACACAAAGCATAACCTCACATGGGGGGCGATATCAGAGAAATACTTGAATGAACGGGAACGAGCGACATGAAAACAGTATTGTTCTGAGATGGCGTAAAATGTGCTTAATTATTGGTACCCTTAAAAAGGTTTTTGATTGGTTAACGGTTATTTGGGTTTAATTTGAAGGCAAGCAATGCCTTGAAAGGAGGAAAAAGTTTCATTTGTCTTAATGAATCTTCTGCAAGTAGACCTCTTTGCTATCGAAGAATTACTATTTCGCTAGCCATAAGAGAGAAAAGTATTGGCCAAGCAGACTTTTAACCTCCTTTATAGTTTCACCTCTTTGTAGTAGAGAGGAAGCGATGGTAGCTGAGCTGAGGTAGCTAGTGTGTTTTACAATCTGACAGCACTTAGTTCGATCTTTGGCCCTGCTGTGCCCTGCACCAATGACTTATTTACATAAATATTTTTTTAAAGAATATAACAAATTAATTATGTTATGCACAACTCAAAAAAAAAAAAAACTTTAAATATGAACTAAAAACTAAAACTTAAAATATATCAATAAAGACAAAAACTAAAAGGAGTCTAAGAAAGGAAGAGAGCCCTTTGCCCTGCAATAGGATGATCATGGCTAAAATAAATAAATAAAAGATCATTAGGAAGGAAAGGTCCCCAGAATGCTGAATGACACGTTGAATGACAATGCTCAATTTCTATGCGAAATAAAAGCCAGCATAATATCATTTTGATAAAACCATTACGTACTTATAGATGATTTTATTCCTTATGTAACATGGAAAGGTTACACGTATGAAGTGACTATTTCATAATGTAGTTGAAAACCTTTTGTGTCTGCAATCTGTGGATAGTAAAATAGTGTTTGTTTCACCTTTTTCTATGATTAGGAGCATTGAATGAAGAAGTGCCTAGAGCATGCCCTCCTCAATGTGTCTATTACAACTACCAAACAAAGCATAATCACAGCTTAGCGCCCGTGAGAATCAGCTTATCACCGGATGCACGTCAAAACCGCCATTATTGATAGGCCTCCAAAGTGATGTATCTTTCGCAGGATTTCCGGCTGTTAGGGAAAAGTGCACGGCTCAAGTTTCACTGGATATTGTAGCGTTTCCGAGGTATTAAGCCCCATTTGCATGAGAAAGAGTGGCTACAGCCTGTTTCAACAAGTATCGGCTGTGCAAACGTTTGCCTTTGGTGACCGCTCAAAATGTTTGAACAGTGGCCGATCTCCCAGATTATTCGAGTAGGAATCGGCAAATACATGGGATGCCCTTTTAGTATCATTTTTTATTAGCTAAATAGTGTAAAAATTGCGTTGTCATAAATATAGGTAATATTATTATTGAAACGAGGGGTTTCGATTAATTTCAACCTATGCATCCACGTGATTAGTTTTACATGTATGTGCGCTAACTTGTCGCCACTGCACCGCTTTTTTCTCAAGATGTTTACAGTCAATATGTCTACCGACTTCTATACAAATTTTGGTATGGTATTTTAATCATATATTTTTATCTCTGAAATATTTCAGACAATTGAAAATGAAAAATATTATTATTAGCATAAAAATAGGTTTAAATAAGTTATTTGTCAGCTGGTAGCACACTGGCTTATGTGTGTATGAAAGATTAGAATACTTAATGTTGATACTGCGATTTCAGGCTAGGCTTGTATCGCAGGAAACCGATTGAACTCAAAAGTTTTGTAGTTATAAATCGAATTTTAAATAATACCCAGAACTTTATCTGTCTATACTTATAATAGCCGTAAAATACACGTCAACTAGGCTGACGAACCGGTGTCTGACCCACGGGAGAGAAAGGGAAAATTTTCTCTTTCTCTCTCCCGTTGGTCAGACGGCGGTTCGTCAGCCAAATTGACGTGTCTGTTACGGCTCTAATAAAACAGACCTTCAGTTCAAACAATACCTAGAATAATTTGGTGATGTTAGTTTATCTAACAAATATTGTTTTGTGCCTATAAATTGAAGATAATCTTATACAGAGGTTCTTAAAAGCTATCACACTTAAGAGATCTTTAGAAAACCAAAATATTACACTTAACACTTGGAATCACTGCTTAAGAGTCCTAAATCAAAAGAAGAGAGATCCTGCACATGCACATATTCAGTAACAAAGCACTACCGAAACAAGGGAGCTATATTTACCAACATATAATTCGTATGAGCAGTATGGAAATGCATATAAAAAAGAAGAGAAAAAATCTCTCTTCTGTGTGGAAATCCACTCCGTAGCGTTTTTTTCTTATAAATTTAGATTTGGTCTATATACATCTTGTCTGTTTAGTCGTGTCAAATGTAATGGAACCTTTAAATTTTCGTTGATATCCTCAATAAAGTCATAGTCAAAGTCGAGCAAAGCAGTCATGCCCTAGTCAATTTATTGTCAAAAGACAGCCGTGGGTTCGGATCCAACCTAGGACAAACATTTGTGTGATGAACATTTGTGTTTGTTCTATGTCTGGGTTAATATCTTTTTAAGTAAGTATGTATTTAAAAATATATATGTACGTATATCAGTCTCTGGCAGCCATATTACAAGCTTTGCTTAGTTTGGGGTCACATGACCATGTGTGCAAAATGTCCCAGATATTTATTTATTATTATTTAATTTATGGAGACTTTAGTGTGACCTGTTCGAACAGACCACAAAACCAGATAAGTAACATACAAAAAATATATCCATCCACGCATCCACAGGGATATTTGGACTGATTTATTGAATAAATAATGAGGAAAGATTTTAGGTATGTACATTAGTAATTATAGTAGGAGTTTTTGATTCCTATGCTATTACGGTTATTATGATGAATTATTATTGTATTTGAAACTACTGATATTCTGATTTTAATAAATGTAATTGGTATAAATGTGTTAATTAATAAATAATATAAGTTATCTATATAGAGGCTTATATGAAATTTTTGAAATATGTAGCACTAAAAAACACGTTTCTCTTCGTTATATCACATATCCACACTCGAGCAAGTTCACAATATTAATACTTAACAAATTACTTAACTTAACTTATTAAATTAGTAATCAACCGTTCTTACTCATAAACACTCGAAATACACAAGTTTAGGAGAATGGATATGATTATTAGGATACAATTATAATGGAAAGATATGAGTTTAGGATTCAATGAAACAAAATCGTACGTCAAACCTTCTCTCATTTGAGTTTACAATCGGTTTTTTGAGATTTTTTTTACCATTTTTTGCACTTACAACAAATCTTGTATGCATTTAAAATTCGTTCAAGACATCATCTTTGTCCATACTGCATTTATGTTGAACTATTTCATCCCCTTTTAAACATTTAGCTGTAGAGCCATATCTCTGTGGCGATAAAGTTTAAATTTCAGTGGCAACTACATAGGGGTGAATTGTACCATGACACTGCAATTTATCATCGGACTTAACGACAGATGTTGTCCTTTTGTGTAGCCGTCGAGTCGCAGGCTCGTACTGACACCTCGCACAGATTTCAGATTTGAGCAAGTGTATATAGGGTTCTACTACAGTTTATGTCAATTTATACACGGGTCTAGCTAGGACTTTTGAGAGGCATTGGTGGAGACGAAGCTTAATCAAGAAGCCCTGTTGAGTACATAATACAATTATTAAAAAAACTGGACTATTGAAGTGAATAACTAGTGGATAGAAGAACAGATCTATCGTATGAGAAACGGCACCTTCCTTGTCCTCTCTCATCTCAAATTATATTTGGAATATCGAGAGGTGAGCTGTACTTTCACTGAACGCTACTCGCGGCGTTATGCCCTTTAACACTTCCACTCTGGAGCTGAGGTTCTTAGATCTTGCAGTTTCCACCCCCAGACGGCCGGTTAAGGTAGCTACGGATCGGGGTCTCATTTAGCCCCATAAAATCGGGGTACACGGTGTCACCACTCACCGATGGCTCGCCACAAAGCCGCCCCTGCGCTTTAGCATACGATATGTCTAATAAATAATTATTACACATATGGTTTCAGTTTATGGTATTATTATATCAGGTATTTAATAAATATCTCTTAAATCTAGGTGTTTCAAAATATTCCTATAGAAATAAATATTTTAAAAACCCGCTGCTGCAGCGAGACAGGGCCCAAGTTGCCGATGGTCGAGGCTACAGATTAAAGAATCTCCTGACAATGCATACTATGTCCAGAATGACTACCTACATTCTGTAGATGACCCTTGCCCCGCCATGTAGCGAGAGCCTCTGAAGGTATTGGTCAAGGCTCTTCACGATAAGGTCGCTGATTTTTATTTTGAGCCTGTCTTGACTAACTGTAGGACAAGTATCCTAGGCGACGGTGACTGCTTACCATCAGGCGGCCCATCGGCTTGTTTGCCTCCTATAGCATTAAAAAAATGCCTCCCTATACCCTACTTCTTACTATTTCTGTCTAACTCTGTTTGCCAGTCCTTATTTAGTAAATTCTTGCCCACACTCTCATTATTGGTCTGTCGGGATATCGTTTTCGATCTGGGACTCACTGAGTGGTTACTTTTGCTTAAAGATCATTCGAAAATCGTCAGTCATGTCTAGCCCAGTCATATTTCAGTTTGGCAGCTTTTTGGGTCACGTCTGTGATTTGTGTCCGGTTATTCGGTCTATAAGTTTTACGCCGAGAATACTGCGTTCCATAGCATGTATAGCGTTTAGATATTCATATTTTAGCGTTTAGATATTAACTAGCTAGCTAGGCGTGTGTTTTATGTACACATCACGCACCATTTTCGATAACTCTCCAGAAAGATAAAAAACGAACTGTTTTATGATTTGTTACATTTTCACAACAAAACAGTTTAACAGAACTTGATGAAATTGTAGAACAAAATAGTGTGCTTTATGAAGACAGCACAGAATGAAACCTGGCACAGTTAAATCAGGTAAAGAAGAAACTCTGTACAAGGTTCTTTTATTAAATATTATTGTAAATTCGTCAGATGTATTTTTGCTGTTTAGAGTTTTGCAAACCCAACCTACTGAATAAAAAATTATCATGTACCAAACTTCACTTTATTGTGTGGTAGTGTGACTTTACAGTCGCTACTTATTTAAATGCCTTTGCAGAGTGAATCTTCTGTTTAACTTTATGTATTCTGTGGTACCTGCAAGTAACTACAGAATCACCTAGACCACTTACAGACCCCAAAGCTGACTGCAAGATGACGCCTTTATACCAACTCGAAAGTAATGACGTTCAACACTTTTGTTCTTTGCGTTGTCAGTTAAAAATACATTTATCTTGTATAAAAAGATAGAAAGCTATATAAGCCAAGTAAAACTAGTGAGGTTATCAGTATTCCATTTGAATAAAAATCTACTTATACTTACTTTAGAAATATTTCTCCTTACCATAAGGTTATCACGCGGCAATTTATCATTTATTGAAGGAAAGTGAGCGAGTCCACTAACGCCCTCTGCTGGTATACTCATTAATCAAACCAGGACTGACCACGGCAAAGAAACTTGGAAACTTTACCTTGGCTTGATAAAGAAAAAAAAAATCACTATCTTTAATATCAAGTTCTTTGTCACAAACAAGTTGTAGAGTAGTTTAAAAATTACCAAAATATAGATCAATTTATTTGAGCGATGTAGATTAATTTATGAATCTACTCTTTGGACTATTGTGTTGAAATGATTTTTGTTTCTGTTCCCGGTCCTTTCTAAAACTAGTAACTGTTTGTGCATGTTTCCAAAAACGCCCTAAGGTTCCGTACTCAAAGGTTCTTATCGGGACCCTATTACTAAGCCTGCGCTGGTTGACTGTCCCACCTATTAACGGCTGTATTTTTCGAACCGTAATAGACAGCCAGTCGCCATTTTCATAGAAAATTGAAACTTTTTTGCTATGACGCTTTTTGGTGGATAGAATTAAAAAATAAAAATGGAAAAAAGAGGGGTTCTCTGACAACATACGTATTTTTAAGAGTGGGCCTAAAGTAAAATCTTCAATCTTTGTTTAGATTTTCACAGTAGTAAATCATGTCCAAAATCGAAAAAAAAATACGTTAGGAAACTTCAATATATAAGTAAAATAGTTGATTGAATCAGGCGTTACTTTGCGGAAGTCCATTTTCAAAACTGTTTTGATGATGAATTTCTAGTGTAATTCCGCTTCTACGTCGCTTCAAGTACAATAAGGAATTTGTGATAAATATTTGTTGGTAATGTTAATTTTATTGAGTTTAATTTTGCCTAACCTGATATAAAATATTAATTACATAAATTGAAAATTAACGTAACCTGAAACAAAAAGTAATTAATTCTGAATTATTTTTAATTATAAAATTATTAAAGTAATCTGAAACAAAAATTAATTAATTCTGAAACATAAAATATATATTAATTGGAATTACATGTATTTTAATTGAATTTAAAAAAGTAATAAATTATACCCGTTTCCTTAGTGCACTTTGTCGACACGTGTTTCGCCTCTTCACGAGGCATCCTCAGGACGTGTTGACTCGTCGAGCGCTTGGCCGAGAATGAGTAAGCCGTAACTGCAACGGTCCTTTATATACCGGCGCTCGCGTGGTGTTGGCAGGTGACGAAACACCTCAGCAAAGGTGACGTAACGCTTGTTTGTTCATTCAGCAGTGAATCATCCATTCCTTGATGTTTGAAAATTTCTAATTGTTCGAGAACGCTCATACGAAACCCTTTTTCACACATATGTAGTACACTGAATGTATTATTGTCGTCCAAAACGTGACCAGTTTCTAACAGATGTTTTGCAAAATGTGACTTCTCTGGGTGGCCATTTCTGTATGCGGAAATGTGTTCCTTGTAACGTGTTTGAAAATTTCTCCCTGTTTGTCCCACGTAAACACTATTACACTCATCGCAAGTCAATTTGTAAACTCCGGACTTTTTCTCTTTGTTTATGGTATCTTTACCATTACATAGCCTTCGCATGTTATGGCTGGTCCGGAAAGCAACGTGTACGTTGTTTTTTCTGAGCATTTTTGCGATCTTTTCCGATGTTGGCCCCAGATATGTCAAACTACCCACATATTTCTTTATATTTTCCGGTGGATGAGGATACAACATTGATCTTATCCTGGTTTTCTGTTTCTTCTTAATCAAGTTATCCACCATTTGTCTGTTGTATCCATTTGTTGTTGCAATGTGATAAATGACATCCAATTCTTTTTTGTAGTTTTGTGGCGAGAGTGGAATTGTTGTCAATCTATGGACGTAGCTCCTAAATGCTGCCAGCTTGTGTTGTGTGGGATGGTTGGATGATTCCGGTATTGCTATGTCCGTATGTGTTGGTTTGCGATAAATCTGGAAGTCTAGCTTGTTGTTGTTCCTTGTGATTGATACATCTAAAAAGTTGAGAGTCCGGTTTTCTTCTATTTCGAGCTTGAACTTTATCTTTGGGTGGATGTTGTTTATTTTATTCAGAAATAGGTCCACTTGTCGTTGCGTTCCTTTCCAACATATAATTATGTCATCTACGTAACGGTAGTAGAAGTGGATATTTGGCTCGTTCACCAAATTTTTGCACTCAAAATCATCCATAAAGACTTCGGCCATCTGTGGACTCAACGGTGATCCCATTGCCAGACCTTCTTTTTGTGTGTAAAATTGGCCATTAAACTGGAAGTAGTTTTGTTTCATACAAATGCTCGTTAGCGTCATGAGATCTTCTATCTCTCCTGGATGTAAACGTTGCTTCTCCAAATTACCGCTCAGTATTCTCAGTGACTCGTTAGTTGGTACATTGGTAAACAAACTCTCTACATCCAATGATATCAACTTGGCATTTGACGGGATGTTCACATTTTTAATCTTTTCTATTAAGTCCATCGTATTTTTCAAACTGTATTTTGGCCTAAACGATGACTTTTCTTTGAGTACCCCATTTAAATGTCTTGCTAGATTGTATGCGGGGGCTCCAATATACGACACTACTGGCCGTATAGGAATATTTTCTTTATGTAATTTTGGCAATCCGTATAATAGTGGTGGTCGCGGATTCATTGGCACAATATTCCTCATTGCGTTCTCCGATATAAAGGCAGTGTTTTTAATTGCTTGTTTAATATCTTGGGCATATCTTTTAGTTGGGTCAGAGTTCATGGGCTGAAAGTCGTCACCCTGTATTACGTCATGAACTTTTCGGAGATAAGTATCCTTTTCTAAGATGACGATGGTGTTTCCCTTATCTGCCTTCGATAAAATGAGATCGTTTTGTTCTAACCGATCCCGTATTGCTTGATGCAACTGCAACTCAGAATTTGGAGTCCTTGGAGATCGTATGTTTCTCTTTATCTCATTGGCCACTCGATGTTTCATAACTATGTCTTGTTTTCCTCTGATGCAAGCTATTTCTGTATCTACCGCCAACTCTTGTAATGTTGTTTTTGTTATTCCTGGTGTTAAATTGTATTTCAGCCCCTTTTCTAATAGTGTGATTTCTGTGGCAGGAATTTGAACATCTGTCAAGTTTTTCACTCTTGGATAGAATGTATGTGTGGCTTCTTGGCGCTCCGTGTGCGAATGTTCCGATTGTTGTGTTCGAGCTCCAGTTAGCTGTTCCAATTTCCTTGTTTGTGATATATATTTCTCATGAGCTAACTTCGAGGCTAAATCTCGGGCCTTGTTATCCAATATATCGAATTCCACGTTGTGCAGGTTGTAACTTAAGTCGGAGTGTAATATTTTCAGGTGGTGTTTGAGGTTATCTCTTACTGAAAACCAGTGTTTACACTCTTCATTCAGCCATATTGTCTTTGCCTTTTTTACTGCTATGTTGCTGGCGTTGTTGTGCGTGTTGGTGCGTATGTTGATATAGTTCGGAATGACTTGTAATCTTTTACACTGCTGATTGAACCATACGTTTTGTGCTGCCAAACGATGGAGTTTAGTCAACTTGATGTATAGTTTTGCCTGCTCAGCTATACTTGCTGACCTTAAATAGTTGATTGAATCAGGCGTTACTTTGCGGAAGTCCATTTTCAAAACTGTTTTGATGATGAATTTCTAGTGTAATTCCGCTTCTACGTCGCTTCAAGTACAATAAGGAATTTGTGATAAATATTTGTTGGTAATGTTAATTTTATTGAGTTTAATTTTGCCTAACCTGATATAAAATATTAATTACATAAATTGAAAATTAACGTAACCTGAAACAAAAAGTAATTAATTCTGAATTATTTTTAATTATAAAATTATTAAAGTAATCTGAAACAAAAATTAATTAATTCTGAAACATAAAATATATATTAATTGGAATTACATGTATTTTAATTGAATTTAAAAAAGTAATAAATTATACCCGTTTCCTTAGTGCACTTTGTCGACACGTGTTTCGCCTCTTCACGAGGCATCCTCAGGACGTGTTGACTCGTCGAGCGCTTGGCCGAGAATGAGTAAGCCGTAACTGCAACGGTCCTTTATATACCGGCGCTCGCGTGGTGTTGGCAGGTGACGAAACACCTCAGCAAAGGTGACGTAACGCTTGTTTGTTCATTCAGCAGTGAATCATCCATTCCTTGATGTTTGAAAATTTCTAATTGTTCGAGAACGCTCATACGAAACCCTTTTTCACACATATGTAGTACACTGAATGTATTATTGTCGTCCAAAACGTGACCAGTTTCTAACAGATGTTTTGCAAAATGTGACTTCTCTGGGTGGCCATTTCTGTATGCGGAAATGTGTTCCTTGTAACGTGTTTGAAAATTTCTCCCTGTTTGTCCCACGTAAACACTATTACACTCATCGCAAGTCAATTTGTAAACTCCGGACTTTTTCTCTTTGTTTATGGTATCTTTACCATTACATAGCCTTCGCATGTTATGGCTGGTCCGGAAAGCAACGTGTACGTTGTTTTTTCTGAGCATTTTTGCGATCTTTTCCGATGTTGGCCCCAGATATTATATCACAGTTTAATGGCCAATTTTACACACAAAAAGAAGGTCTGGCAATGGGATCACCGTTGAGTCCACAGATGGCCGAAGTCTTTATGGATGATTTTGAGTGCAAAAATTTGGTGAACGAGCCAAATATCCACTTCTACTACCGTTACGTAGATGACATAATTATATGTTGGAAAGGAACGCAACGACAAGTGGACCTATTTCTGAATAAAATAAACAACATCCACCCAAAGATAAAGTTCAAGCTCGAAATAGAAGAAAACCGGACTCTCAACTTTTTAGATGTATCAATCACAAGGAACAACAACAAGCTAGACTTCCAGATTTATCGCAAACCAACACATACGGACATAGCAATACCGGAATCATCCAACCATCCCACACAACACAAGCTGGCAGCATTTAGGAGCTACGTCCATAGATTGACAACAATTCCACTCTCGCCACAAAACTACAAAAAAGAATTGGATGTCATTTATCACATTGCAACAACAAATGGATACAACAGACAAATGGTGGATAACTTGATTAAGAAGAAACAGAAAACCAGGATAAGATCAATGTTGTATCCTCATCCACCGGAAAATATAAAGAAATATGTGGGTAGTTTGACATATCTGGGGCCAACATCGGAAAAGATCGCAAAAATGCTCAGAAAAAACAACGTACACGTTGCTTTCCGGACCAGCCATAACATGCGAAGGCTATGTAATGGTAAAGATACCATAAACAAAGAGAAAAAGTCCGGAGTTTACAAATTGACTTGCGATGAGTGTAATAGTGTTTACGTGGGACAAACAGGGAGAAATTTTCAAACACGTTACAAGGAACACATTTCCGCATACAGAAATGGCCACCCAGAGAAGTCACATTTTGCAAAACATCTGTTAGAAACTGGTCACGTTTTGGACGACAATAATACATTCAGTGTACTACATATGTGTGAAAAAGGGTTTCGTATGAGCGTTCTCGAACAATTAGAAATTTTCAAACATCAAGGAATGGATGATTCACTGCTGAATGAACAAACAAGCGTTACGTCACCTTTGCTGAGGTGTTTCGTCACCTGCCAACACCACGCGAGCGCCGGTATATAAAGGACCGTTGCAGTTACGGCTTACTCATTCTCGGCCAAGCGCTCGACGAGTCAACACGTCCTGAGGATGCCTCGTGAAGAGGCGAAACACGTGTCGACAAAGTGCACTAAGGAAACGGGTATAATTTATTACTTTTTTAAATTCAATTAAAATACATGTAATTCCAATTAATATATATTTTATGTTTCAGAATTAATTAATTTTTGTTTCAGATTACTTTAATAATTTTATAATTAAAAATAATTCAGAATTAATTACTTTTTGTTTCAGGTTACGTTAATTTTCAATTTATGTAATTAATATTTTATATCAGGTTAGGCAAAATTAAACTCAATAAAATTAACATTACCAACAAATATTTATCACAAATTCCTTATTGTACTTGAAGCGACGTAGAAGCGGAATTACACTAGAAATTCATCATCAAAACAGTTTTTATATAAGTAAAAGTCGACCCTGACGAAAACATGGTAGGATAAAATTTTCTCGATAGAAAACCATCACAAAGTTACCTCTAATTTTCAACATTTTTGGTTTGCATTCTGTTTTGGTACATATTATTGAACAATAAATTATGTAAATATTATCACTCATGTATAACCTAGGGTCAGCCTAGCAATTTTTAAAAATATTGTCTATTCTATAAGCTATGAGAGTAGAAAGCACTTGGCGCTTACAACATTTTTAATCCGCGCAATACGCTGTCTTTCGTCTCGCGTGACACAAGCTTGAGGCATCGGTTTGTTGCACCGATCAGTTACCATTGCTCTGTTGAGACGGGTAGTCCATGTCAGTTCAGACGTCGAGTACGCAAGCTTGGTTCCGCGCGTCGTTGCGCCGCCCGTGTTTGTTATCCGTACATGCGCTGGGTGTGGCGAGATGCGCGGGGGAAATCAGAATTTATCCTGCCATTAGGCCCACTCTTAACGTGTTTTTGTCTTTGTAATACGTAATACGTGGAGATAATACATACGTACAAGCGTCAAACTTTGCATGATTACAGTACACACTCTAAAGTAAAACCATAAAAGTAATAAACACCGACCAAGTTCAAATCAGGCGCGTGCTAAAGTTCCCGAAGTTAATGTAAGAAAACAAATTTCCTGAGTGTGGAACTCTTGGTGCGCGAGTCTGACTTATACTGGGCCGGTGCATTATTGTATCACTATAAAAATACACTAACTGAGAAGCACGGTATCTACCTACTGACGTATTTGAACTCAAATATGAATAAATAAAATATTTATTTATTAACTAATAATCGAATATATAAATATGTAAGTATATAAAATATACAGACGAACATAGAACCTCCTCCTTTTCGGAAGTCGGTTAAAAATAAACCCATGTTTCTCTTGATCACGCTATAACTTGAAAACGGCTTTACCGATTTGAATAATCTTTTTTTAAATGTTTTCTAATATTTTGTACAAGGTTCAAGTTACATTTAAAAACGGCTGGATTGATTTATATTAATTACCTGTGTTATATATTTCAGTATCTTCCTAGTTATAGTGACTGATATTGACGCAATAAAATATTTTTTTAAAGTAATTCTTTATTTTTCTCCCGATCTCATTTCAAAATGATTTGAAAAAATTGTAGCCTAATTTAGGTTAAGACATTGACAGCAAGAGAAAAAAAAAAAATACTTAAGTTTAATTTATAAAATGCAATTCCAACAATTCAAACACTTGCTATAAATTCACGCAAAGATACCCGTGCCAACGTCTCGACCTTTTTAAAAGATAGACTAGAAAAGCTTTAGGAAATAGCTCATTTGAAATACACCAGCCACTGTTAAGTGAAGCAGATTGTGTGACCGCAAGATACTTTCACGTTTTTTAGATGCATTAAAAATATTTATAAACTTGTATTATCATCATCATCACTAAGTATAAAACAAAGTCGCTTCCCTCTGTCTGTCCGTCCTTATATATGCTTAGATCTTTAAAACTACGCAACGGATTTTGATGCGGTTTTCACTATCAGTTAGATAATTTTTCACGAAAGGTTTATATATATAATATATACCCGTGCAAAGCCGGGGCGGGTCGCTAGTGTAGCATAAAATACTGAGACATTAAATAAAATTCAGTATAGATATAAACAGAAAAACACACTTTTTTAGAATCACTAACATTATTGACAATTTGCTTACTGACAAAATATCAAAAATTTACTCTTAGTATACCAACGAACCATGGATCTTATCAGTAAACTTATAGATAAGCTAAATAACACAATACTGTTGCCGATGTAGTTCAGAAAGCTGCCTAAAATGGGACTTTGCTGGTCATATTATCAATTGCATAGGCTAACATCACGACACAGTTGTTTCCTTATGATGGTCTCCTACTTAAAGGTCTGGACCCAGACTACGCAAAAAGAGAGGAATGAAAGGAGGGAAAAGAGGCCTTAGCTCTGCAGTGTCTCTTGTATTACCAATTTTCCTATAAGTAGCAGAAATCTAGTTCCTGTGACTACTAAACCACTGCAAAATTGAAGCTCTGTGGACTGGGTGTGAGGCGTACCCAAAATAGGGTTACCATATCTTAGGATTTGTCCTGAGATTTCAGGATTTTTAGGTTCTTTTCAAGATTGCGGCCGGATTTTGTAATGTTTTCAGGATATCTCAGGATTTTTAGAATTTTCAATTAATAGATATTCTGATCTTTCTACAATAAATAATCGGCTTTATATAATTAAGAATTACTGTTGCACGGCGGCACGTGACCCCTAGGCCTTCAGTGCACAAAACCAATAACGATTTGACTTTTTCGATAAAGTTGTAAATTAAGTTTGCGAGAAAATTCGCAAATTGCTACAAAATCTCAGGATTTTTCAATAGAAATCAGGCTTTCTCTCCGGACTTTTAAATTTTTCATTTGGTAACCCTAACCCAAAAGATCCCATAGACCACATTCTGCATCAAAATTTCAATGTTAAAAGAGCTCAATATTAAGAATATACTTTTGTCGACTGTACAATTACGAATTGTGAAGTTCTTCGGGATAAATCTCCAGGAACGAAGACTCAATAGAAATACTAGTAGTACAAAGTCAAATAGCAAAGGTCAAAGGAGATGTCCTATACGCTGGATGGACCTCATTAAGGTAGCAACTAAATCTTTCATTACAGTGTTCACGTAATGCAATAAACCAAGTAAAATGGAGAATCTTTACAAAATTTTTGATTGCCGCCGGAAAAAAACAGCCGTTAAAAACCTGCCGTGTACCATCTTACCAACCACGACCACTCTGCCTGCAATCTCACCTGCATTTTTGAAACGGTTTAAAAGTAAAATAGATAAAGCTTCGCTGTTAGTTTAGCCGCCTCTTTATAAGGTAAATTAAAGTTATTTCTATAGGTTTTCAATATATTCATGCAGATAAACAAAACACTGACCCAAAAGCCATAATCCCTTTCACTTTAGTTGTTGGACTATTGATAAAATATTTACTTTACTTTCCATCCAGACCTTCGATCCGGACCGGTTGTGAATAACACGTTAATAAAGTTTGCGCAAAATCAAAAGCTACCTACTCCCATTATTGACTAATATAAACTTTACTTTTATTGTTCTATTTTAAACATGCATGAAAGGTTTACAATGAATAATTCTCTTATTCTGAAAATCCCGATTAGGACAGAGTTTTTTAACATTGCTACCCGAAATAAGGCATTCGATTCATCAATAGCAATGAATAAACCTATCTTTTTGTTACTAAGTGAATAAAAATATTCTTTATTCAATCAGTAATTAAAAATAGGTTTTGTTCACAGCTATCGATGAATAAAATGCTCTTTTTCTCATATTTGTGATATAATTCACTATATTACTACTATTACTTACTATTACACTACACTATATTTCATATAGTGGTAAAAATTAGACTCGTGAAAAAAATATCGGTCCTTGTATCCCTAGCTCTGGTTAGGATTTTCCTCTAGAATCTTTTGCTACTCTCGGGATCCAACTTAGTCCCTCGAATTAAATTCCCTTTGTTTTTCACTTGTACAATTTACTATTTGTCAACTTTTCGCTGATGAAACGACACACGTAAACAAAAATGAGACATTTCACATCATGGTAAAATACTCTTTTTGGACGTTTTTGAGGTTCATTGCCGACTGTAAAGTCGAAGCAAGGTAGAGGCGCACAAGCGGTCATAGAAAAAACAACTTTTCTTAGTTTGTCGTAGGTTTAGAATTTATTGTCCAAGCGTTGTTCCGAGCCAATTCGTGCTTCAACTATTATATTCTCTAGTAAATAAGGTATAATTTTAAACCTATCGTAAACCAAAAAGAGAAGATTTTTCCAAGGCAGCGTACAACACCGCATCTCCGCTTCGTTGCATTAGGCCTAAACATGAAGAACCGTTGAAGATTTACTTCGTAAAAAGGGTACAAGAACTTGAAGAGAATGTCTGATTATTATGACCAGATTATTTTGAATTCCTTTGCGACAAAAATCAAAGTATTTATTTGTTTTGACAGCTGCAATGACATTGTTAAAAAAAAACTTAAGAAAAACAACCAATTCTGATCACTTTCGCTAGGTTTTTAAGTAAGACTGTAGCAGTACCTGATATACTTCAGTGGAATATTAAAAGAAAATGTTTTTATTCAGCTTTTGACAATGTTATTACAGCCGTCAGAGCAAGATTTACGAATGGAATAGTGTACTTGTATTTTTTATCCATTAACGGTTGTACCTAATATAAAAGATACAGTTCTACACAGTCAATTAAAAGCGCTACTCGTAGTTTGGTGCTAGTCCGTCGATTTCTCATTGTGAAAGCCAGGACCTTTATGATGTATGGAGGTTCCTTTATGGGGTCAGAGGGTCGATGGCTCTTAATAAAGTGGTGAATATAATTTATTGGAAAGCTATTGGAAGTTATTAAACGTGAACTTGGCAAATGATTCAGAAGTTTGATGGAAATTGAATATTGTTCGGATGCTTGCTTAATAGTATTATTTTGAGCTAAGAATTTATGATACGTAGAAATTAATGATGGTGTGAACATTTATTATAAATATATGATGACCTCGTCTCAGTAACATAATGTTACTGAGACGTGGTCTTTAACTGCTGAATTTTTGGAAAAAGTCACCCAGCAAGCAATGCCAACAGTTATGCTCGGAGTTTCTTTGCGTGATATATTCCGGATCGAGAATATTCGTCGAAGACCTAGAGTCACTGACATAGCTATTAAAATTTGCAAGTTAAAGTGCCTATGGGCAGGTCATATTGCTCAAAGAACCGATAATCGATAGAGAAGGAAGGTTCTTAAGTACAGACCACTGGAGAGACGTACCGGAAGACGCAGCGTAGGTAGGCCTCCTAATTGATGGATCTAAGATATTGTGAGAGTCACGAGCTTCCAGTGGATGCAGATGGCAGGGTGCCGTTTAATGTAGAGTTCTAAGGGCGAAGCCAGTGTTCAGCAGTGGACGTCTTCTGGCTGATGATGATGATGAACATTAATATTTTTTAGTAGTTTTTTTTTTTAGTTTTCCCATCTCTAAACATCGACGGTTTTTTTTAGGTATCGTCTAAGTCTGCGAGCTTTATCTTCGACCACATTGTTGCTTACCAAAAGGCGAGTTGGTGGTCAAAGGCAGACTTATACACGATAAAAAAAATCTTTTTTTTTTTTTTTTCTTGGTCTAATCATACGTATATAATAGACAAGTACGGGAGAACAGCAGCTTTCGTTTTCTATGTCTCGAACACACAGACACGTTTTGGTCATGTTCAAATTTTACATTTAGAAGATCAATAATAACTGATAATCCCGCAAGACCGCTGAAGAGATAGTAATTTTTAAACTTTCGCGATTCGAACACATGTTTTCATATTTATCGGGACTTATCGCGCACTATTAAATATAGGTAAAAATAGATACCTTTCGCTCGACGTTTCGACCATGTTACAATGGCCGTGGTCACGAGCTGACTGAAAACTGCGGGTGAGTCCGGCGAGAAGAGCGGATATTTTGTTCTCCTACCCTCACTTGATCTTGATATTGAAAAATTGCAGGGTTGTCACTACGACACACAACACTGACTGTATCGGTAAAAGTCCTAGTACCTACACCGCGGTTTGTACATTTGCTTACTATGGGATTCCACGACACCGCTAACTTAAATCCATCCTCCCGGTTGAAATTGCGATGTTTTCTGATTTCAACCGCTTCACGAACCATTCTTGAAAAATAATGCCGTTCAGTGGAGAGGACCTTCGGGTCGTGGAGCTCGATCCAGTGACTGGACCCCGACTCAAGCAAATGTTCTGCTATAGCCGACTTCTGTGTCTGGCGATTTTTGACGGCTGCGATATGTTCTTTGATCCTTTCTGCTATGGTACGCTTTGTTTGACCTATGTAGGAACTACCGCAGCTACAATCAACCTTGTACACACCAGGGGTCTGAAAAGGAATAACGTCTTTCGGCGACCTCACGTGTCTCGCCAACTTTGATAAGGGGGTATACACTGTTTTGATGGAGTACTCTTTCAGCAAGCTCCCTACCTTATCCGTTACTCCTTTAACGTAAGGCATGAAAGCCGGTTGCCGCTCGACGTCAGTCCTTCTCTTGTGGCATTTGCGTCTTGCCCGACCGCGTTTAGTCACACCATAGCCATTTCTTTTAAGTACCTCCTGAACATGCCTTTTTTCAGCTCCTACATGTTCAGGGTCACAGAGGGCGTCCGCTCTGTCCAACAGAGACCTGGCCACCGACTGCAGATGGCGAGGGTGATGGTGTGACGTAGCGTGTAGGTATCTGTCCGTGTGCGTAGGTTTTCTATAAACCGAGTGAGCTAACGAGCCATCGGACCTCACCATCACTTTGACATCCAGGAACGGCAAAGTTCTTTCCACCTCCAGTTCATACGTAAACTTAATGTTGGCGTGAATCGAGTTGAGATGATCCACGAACTGGTCTACTGCCTGTCTATCTCCCTTCATTACGCAGAAAACGTCGTCTACATACCTTTTCCACATTTTTATTGTAGGCGACTGTAGATTTATGGACTTCTCAATATGTTCCATCCAAATGTTAGCCAGCACCGGTGCCACTGGACTTCCCATCGCGACACCATCAATCTGGAGGTAGTATTGTCCGCCGTAAAGAAAGAAGTTCCCTTCTAGACAATTCCTTAATAAAACCATTAAGTTCTCTGGTAGGTGGTTCTCTTTCAACAAATCCCTGACAACCTCGAGACACTCCTTCACTGGAACATTGGTGAAAAGTGATTCCACGTCAAAACTCACCATGATGTCATCTGGTTCCAGACTAAGGTTCCCAACGATCTCAACAAAGTGATGAGAATTCTTCACAAAAGACGGGGTGCTACCCACCAGTGGCTGCAGCCTCGACGCTACATATTTCGCCAAGCAATAGGTGGGCGAGTCTATTTGACTCACGATAGGACGTAAGGGAATATTGCTCTTATGAACTTTCGGTAATCCATACAATTTGGGAGGTTGTACAACCCTAGGCCTATGTAGGTTTTCGAATACGTCCTCTGTGAAAAGTTCCTTGTAGTCCTTTATTATGGCCCGAATACGGCGTGTTACTCTGGCAGTGGGATTATATGATACCGGTTTATATATGTTGGTATCACTCAACAAACTCCGTAATTTCGTGTCATAATCACTCGAGTTCATTACTACAGTGGCGTTTCCCTTATCAGCCTTAAGCACTAAAACCTCCTCGTTATCTCGAATCTTTTTCAGCGCCAGACGCTCTTCTGTAGTGACATTACTCTTAGGTAGCCTAGCTTTACGTAGCACACGAGACACATCCTGCCTAAGAGACTCGGCTGCATTGGACGGTACCTTGTTTCGTATTATTGCTTCCTCTACGCTACAAATTACGTTTTCATACGGAATCCGTTTAGGTGTTAATGCAAAATTCATTCCCCTTGCCAAAATACTCTGTGTTGAACTATCCAATGCGATGTTTGATAAATTTACCACTGTATCTGTCTGCGTTAAGGGTAAACATGTGTCAGATGCACTTCCAAAGGTATTGTTGGGGTACTCACGGCGAGCCAAAAGTTTTCTCAACTTCTTGTCATGCCCCGTACTGCACAGATCATAGGTACGAGACGCTTGTTGATAGGTAATCCGATCACACAAATCAAAATCATCACCAGACAATACCGCACTACACTCACTATGCACTTGGTACAATTCACAGTTCACTCTGTCGATGTCGTAGTGACAATTCCGTATTAATTGTTTTAAAAGACGGACACTCGCATTTCTCAGAATTTCTCCGGAGCGCGCAATATCACTACGCGGCCGTATACGAACACACGTAGGTACTAAGTCCCAATCACGACATTTTGTTAAAAATATCAGTGATATTTTTACGCTGAAGAGATGTTGTAGAGAATAAAAATCAGTCGTATCGGAGGCCAACAAGTCAGTAAGGTCATTGGGTCGAATCGTCACTTTAGTAAGTGTCACTGTTAACGAAAAATTAGTAAGTAGTAAGTCTTCCTAGTTGTTCGCGTGACTAAGATCAGTTGCCATATATTTACTCGGACAGAATCCATTAAAATTAGTGCTGTTTGCAACATTCAGGAAGCTCAAGTAGCTCTGCAATAACGCTCGAACAAATCCAGGGGCTTTGTTTAGAATAAAATCGGAGCTCATTTGGTATACAGCTCGCAGGATGTTGCAACGGCAGTGCTGGACTCAGAAGGGGTCTATGAAGAATAAAGATCAACTACCTAGGTCATACATAAATGACCTGGGTATTTTAATCACCAAAGATTTTGTTTTATGTCATAGGTGGCAAACCTGCAGGGGGCCGTCTTATTGTAAGCGATCACCGTGTCCTATAGATACCTGCAACACCAGGGGCATCACAGATACGTTGCCGACCCTTAAAGACTCTATTAACAGCCCCTTTGAAGAACCCTATGTTAAAGCTACTCGGAAATGTCGCAAGAGATAGCTCATTCCACAAATTGCAGGTGTAAGGCAAAAAGGAACGCGTAAAACGCACAGTTTGTGATTTCCACCGATCTTTGATATGTGGATAAACTTTCAGGCAGTGACGGCTGGTGCGATGAAAAAACCGCGATGCTGGCATCAGATCGATCAGTTCTTCAGAACATTCCCCGTTGTAAATGAGATAAAAGACAGAGAGGCCAAACGTCTCAGCGCATGCTGAGCGGCTCTATGTGTTTAGTGAAAGCATCATTTGGTATCTAAAACCCTAAAACTAACAACTACCCAACAACCAAATAACCAACCACACCGACTACCAACCTAGCCAACTCTCATCTCTTTGTCATCATAGTTTACAAATTTTCGATTGCTCTCTTTAACACGATTTTAGTGGCTTGAAACTAATTAAGGCACTGTCGGTTATAACTTATTTCTAATTTGAAACTTTGTAATTACCTTACATATAATTCGAATAACAAAACAATAATTTGATGACTGATCAGATGAAACCAGGAGGAGGTGGATAGTAAAACTATTATACTATAAGGGCTATTTTTAATACACCTAAACCAAAACCCTGTACAACTATGCGTGTTTTTAGCTTTTATAATTCATTTATTTTTTGAGCATACGAGATATATCAAGCACAAAGTCTGCCAAAAAAACAGTAAAACCGTGTTTAACAAAGTTTTCCCTTCTCTAATCTTTCTTACACTGTTTTTTTTTACCCCCTTTTTTAGTTTAACGTGTGTATCTGTATGTCTGTCTGCGGCATCGTAGCTACCAAATAGCTGAACCAATTTTTTTAAAGTTCGTCGTAGTCCTGAATGCATCCCTGCCCAATTTGTTCGCTAGTTACTCTAGAAGAGTTTCTTGCTGGGACAGCGGTTTCCGGCACGACGATATATTGCAATTTTCAGCTCCTTTACTCGATACCTGGGTTTCAGCAGGAAAACTTGCATTTCAAACCCTTCTAGGCTAACATTTTTATTGCTATGCTAGCTATATACCTACTTCTATGCTAGTAATTTTTCACTAAGTTTTACGTATCTGACAGGTCTTTTTCTAGCGGTGTTTTATCTTTTACCTTAATTTTGTTTATCATAAAATGTAACCGTAAATAAAATTAAAACAATGAAGTTAAATTTGAGATCAAATTTGTGGTACGATATTTGAAAAAAAAGATAATTCATGTTTCCTAACAAATTGTTGTTGATAAAAATAGGTAACTAATGCGTCTTGCACACGGCGTATCTAACTTGCGCAACTAGAGAAAGATAAACGTATCACTACATATATGTGTAGACCGCATCGCGCTTAACATCTCAGGCGAGTTGGTGGTCAAACGCAAGCCTATTACTGAATTAAAAAAGCATCCTGCTCTCGCAAACGTCTTATTCTTAGGCAGGTTACTTAAATCTTGTGCGCAACGCATTAGATTACTTATTTTGGTACTGATTCCGCTGCGCCTCAGTAATCCAAATGTTTGAAAAGTTTTGAACCTCGTACGTTCTAGCTAACATGATTAAATTCAAAACCTCCAACCTCCAATATCAATTTAAATTTAATGAGTCAGCTATGATACCTCATTCCTAGTTTTAGAGGCTAATTACGAGATAATTATCCCAAATTAATTGAATTACGTAATTAATTTAACAGTGAGGAAGTAAACGCGCATTAGATAGCTCTGACCATAATTGCTACTGGTCATTCGAAAATAATGAGAACTATAGAAAAAATATAAATGAAATAACTCCTGCTCGATAGATGGCGATACATCTGCAAATTAACCTTAGGTATAGTCCAAACGGGAATTTAGGCGTTTGTTTCATTTTGGACTTTATCCCCGAGTTGAGTTAGTCGGTGTCTAGTGAAGATTACCGAAAAAAAATATCCTAAAAACGCTCATTAGAAGTAAAAAAAATGTGTAGGTAGAAATAGATTTTTAATAAGAATAGTTTTTTTGTATATATTTTTTATATTGTGTTGAAATCAAAATCACATGCACGCATAACATGCAAATAGAGAAACTTAAGAGCTAGTACCACAAGTGGCGCCCTTATTGCTAAAATATTTATTAACCCATGAAACAATAGAATACGATACAATACAAAATATGGATTTCAGTAAATATTACTCACTCAATCGCAATCGCATCCAGCGTATTTCTACGGTCTCTTTTATCTCTTTTACGCCGTCTGTCTATCTTGTGGGTGAACGTCCTACACAGCGCTTATCGGTCCATGGTCTCCATGCAAAAACTTTTTGGCCCCATTGCCTTTGCATGCTATTTGCCCTGCCCACTGCCACTTCAACTTGCTTATCCGGTGAACTATGTCAGTAACGATGTGGATGATGGATAGATGGATAAAATTATTGTTTCTTCATCCAGATTACGCGTATACCTGCAAAGTTTAAAACGATACGACAATTTAGAAGTAGCTTAAATCGACTTCAAAGATTTATTTACATAGGAAGAAGTGAAACGCGCTTTGATTCCACTTTTATTGTGCGTACTGCTGGTTTGTGGAATGCTCTGCCGAATGGGTGTTCCCCGATAGTTACAATCTAGGTATCTTCAAATCACCAGTGAATCGGCTTCTTCTAGGCAAGCGTGCTCCATCGTAGACCGTATGATCGCTTAACATTAGTCGAGTTGGCGGTCAAACGCAAGCCTATTTAAGTATATAAAAAAACCTAAAATTATGTGCAGTTTTTTTACATCGCTCAAAAACGGCGAAGGAAACCATCATGAGGAAACCGGTATGCCAAGAACCTCTAAAGTTCAAAGACATGACATTCACCAACATGGTACTTGGCGAGCATGGTGGATTAGGGCCCATCCTCTCTCTTTTTGAGAGGAGGCCTGCCCTATTCTGGTGCCTATCATATTCCCCCTACTGGGACTCATCCCAGCAGGGGGAATATTATAGGCTGAAGTGATGATGATGAAGTAAAGCTAATACAAGCGTTTTAATAAACAGCAAAAAATGGAAATCCTATCCCTACACTACTGGTTTAAAAATGCAAAAGCTCTTTACTTGGGCAAACACTTCTTTTGTGTGGAGAGATGGCCCCCTATGTGGCTTTGGCGGTCAAAGTGCGGCGCGTACTTATACTGGAAAAACATGGCATTACGTGGAATTGCATTTTCTGGTAGAAAGGGATTATGGGGATGCAGGTACCTACTGCTTTAACATTCGGTATTGAAAACTTTATTGTACCGAACAAAATGTAAAATGCAGATAATAAAATGGTTCAGTTATATGATTATTCACGGAATATTCACCGCGATAATGTTATGGATGGAGCTATCGATATTTTGGTGTAGTTGAATACACCATGTTCATGAGAAGACTTCAGATGGTGCATGTAACTGCACCAAAATTTCTGTAGCTCCATCCTTAACGTTATCATGGTAAATTTATCCCGTTAATAATCATTATAACAGAACTGGTAATGAACAACCGCAATAGTTTAGGACATAATTAAAAGGTTACCTCTTCGGGTTATCTGGTATTTGTGGCGAGAGAGTTCAATTTATTTTTATCCGCATACCAACGGATAATATAAACACGTTTGAGGAAAAGGTCTCGGCCTACTACGTAACCGCATACCATGACCGTAACCATATTGGCACATGTCATGCAAAAAAGTTTACTTTATATAAATTTATATGGAACTACTAGACCATTCCGTCACCAACACCGTAGATCGTCATGACAGTGAATTCCTGACCTTATTTCTAGTTGGTTCTGTTCCGGTAAGCTTCATCATCATCATTGTAAATAAGCCTACTACTGAACATTATGCTTCATCATGACAATGCCCACTAGAACGTTCCGTCACCGACCAACACCGTAGCTCGTCATGACAGTGAGTTCCCGACCTTACCGCGTTGTTGATACGGTTCTAGTAAGCTTGTCGAGTTTCATTTGCATCTGGTACGTTCACAGCACGTTCGTATTTTGGTCTGTTGCAGTGTAGAGTATCAAGACTTTAAAAGGTTGTGTGTTGGTACCTATGTTTATTTTTCTCCAAAACTATTGGACCGATTTATATGACGTAAAAACCTGAGAATAAATCTTTGACTATTTTATTGCAGTAGTCCTTAGCTACATTTGATCTTTTTCTTTCAGCCGTTTTAAAATTACAAGCACTTTTCCAGATTTGTAGTTTTTTTACGTTTGTTTTTTTCATTTATTTGATTGTACAATCCCATTGGATTGTGTTTGAGTCTATCTTGCTTGATTGTATGCAAATATGCAGACAAAAGTTAGAGAAAGGTAGATTTTGATTTTGATGTGAAACAAATATTGGCGCACTATGGCAGTAAAACTGACTCGTATGCCGTGATGGCAAATGGCATTACACTCTCTTATGCAATCATGCCCCCTCCGTCAACTTTGAAGTTTTACATCTGCCAGCCGTCCCGTGACGGCCAATGTTATTTTTAATACCCATGATGTGCTTTTTTGGAAAAACTGATGACAGTGACATCAGTCAGTCATCACATATATTTCATTGCTTTATCGTACGGATGATAAACTTTATCTAAAACTCCAACGCAATAATGATGTAGTTCATTTGCTATGAAATGTTAGGTAACAAGAATCTTTATATTCGCTACGATTACGATTTTGCTTTTTAAGATACAAAAGATAAACTCCACCTAAAATTTAATAATAACATCGAGGTTTTCCAAAGCGGGACGGAATTGTGGAATCCAATTTGCCGACAGCGGACCACCGGCTTTGTCTTCCGTACATCAGGTCTGGAAGATGTACTGTGAAAGAGAGTTAAATCAAGATGGTTTTCGTTTAGCACTAAAACTTTTCTTATTTTCTTCCTCAAACATCAATAAGTAGTTTGTTCTAGTTTAGTAAAATGTAAGCAATTGCTGTGTATATTATTCTGCTTATTATTGAGAAATCTTAATGCATAATAAAAAAATACAGCGCCAGTTTTTAGGGTTTTGTACCCAAAGGGTGTAAACGGGACCTGTTACGAAGCTTACGCAGTCTGTTTGGCCATACTACCTTTTAATAATTATATCTTTAGAACTTTAATAGATAGCCAGTTGAAATTTTCACAGAATATGTACAGTTACAACGTTAAAAATTAAACGGACCCCATACAAGTTATATTTTTAAACGTATTTTTTATTTGCTCTAATGTAAAAACGGTAACACGAACAAGCGTCAAACTTGGCGTGATTATAATACACACTCTAAAGTAAAAGAACAAATAATAAATAATGGCCAAGATCGAGTCGGTGACCAATTTCTGATTACCACCAAGTTAAGCAACGTCGGGCGCGACGCCTGGGCGTGAAGTTGTCTTTTTCCTCTAATTTATGTATTTTGTGATAGTAGCCCAACTCGCACTAACCCAGTTTATTAGTAGGCATTAAAAAAACTTATACTGATATACATTTCTCCAATTTCAATTTCTCGATAAATAAATATCTGGGACATTATTGCACTCGTGGTCATCTGACCCCAAACTAAGCAAAGCTTGTAATATGGCTGCCAGAGACTGATATAGTATCTATTTAAGTATGTATTTAATAATATATATTATTAAATACATACTTAAATAGATACTAACACCCTTCAGAATAAAATATCATCTGAATTGCGAACCTAAATGTAACGACACTTGATAAATTTGCAGTTTCACAGTAAGACCCCAGACCTGGAAGCAAGCAGAAATTCCACTTCATAAATTTCATCTAGAACGACGTAATTACCAAGGGATGGTTTAATACGTATATCGTATTAAATTCTTCCAGCCCGGACTTAGAAAAGATGGAACATCTTGTATTTGATTATAAAAAGTATGAGTAGGTATGTCTTTTTAAAATATAAATGTACAAACATGGCTAACTTATTCTACTTAGGTTTTAGTCGAATTTGTAAACTTCTGATTACTTCTCTGCGTTGATAGTATCTTTATGTAGACTTTGCATGTTTTTTTTCAAATATAATTATATTTTCTTACAATTTTATTAAATTATAGGTACCTATACAATATCGTCCTTGCTCTTATTTTCACATTTTTATAAAATATTTTTTCTCTTATGCGTTAGATTTACGTCAGTACGATTACGTTTATTAACGTTTATTTTTTTGTATTTAAACAGGCCCCATATTTTTTTCTCAATTTCCGCACTTCGCAACTTTATTTACTGAGTATTGGCCTCCTCTCCCTTGCGCCATTAATCCCTGTATTGGGCCTTTTTTAAATTTAAGTATTAGCAGTATTAGTTAAAGAATGTACCCTATCTATCCTAAAACAGACCCGCTTCCGCTTTCTTTGCATGTTATGGCTGGTCCAAAAAGCAACATGTTTTTTTATTATTTTTTTACTAGAAAATCTAATTTGCATAATTGAACTGAGACTGCCAAATCTGCAGATTCATTTTCAAAATATTTCAAAATAGCTCTAAATTCAAATTACTTGAAGTAACCTGTAGCGAAAAAGTTAAAGTGCGAAATTTGGCTGATGATGATGATTTAGGTAATCCTTAAAATGGCTAAATATGGCCGAATGGTTTGCCAAGAATAAGTCATATTTTTATGATAGGTACTTATAACAATTTTATCTGCTCTCCGACAGCCTCACATCATCAGCCAGTACACGTCCCCTGCTGAACAAAGGTCCCTGTTTGTTTAATTCGGCGGGCGATCGGGCGTGTTCCATTGTAAATCTTCAATTTACGCTAGAAATCACTTACAAAACTGTTCACAAACACCACTCGCGGAAGCTAGTAACTGTTTTTGATATTATTTTTTTACTTTTACTTCCTATTTCATCATCATCAGTCAGAAGACGTCATCTGCTGAACACAAGCCTCCCCCTTTAACCTCCACACTGAACGACATCCTGCCATCTGCCTGCTATCCACTGGATGCCCGCGACTCTCACAATGTCGTCGGTCCATCTAGTGGGAGGCCTACTTACGCTGCGTCTTCCAATTCGTGGTCTCCACTCAAGAACCTTTCTTCCCCATCGGTCATCAGTTCTTCGAGTGATGTGGCCTGCACATCGCCACTTTAACTTGCAAATTTTAATATCCTATTTACGCCACTATAAATCCCACCACTGCCACCATGTTGTGATATGAGTGAAAAATCCGAGTGCAAGACAACTGATTTATTCAGACCTACCTTCAAGTAGAATCTATAAATATTACACAACAGAGAGGGGTATTGCAATAATGCCCACGCTTGGAAGGAAGCTTGGGGATCGTAGTACGTTCAATACAATATCACTTTATTATACACCATATCAAAAAACATAAAAACTAAGTAACTTAAAAAACCGGCAGTATAATAGGCGGCCTTATCGCCTTAAGCGATTTCTTCCAGGCAACTTTTGGATGGACATGAACTGAAAGAGGAGTAGGGTTGGTGGTGTAGATAATATATCTAATATACATACATACAAATAAACACTAAATTTCTTACTACTAATACTGAGTTCATTGTGTTCCAATAGGACGCTGCTGTCTTCCGGTGGTTCTGGTCGCAGTTTAGGACATATACGGGTCCAAGTCCGCTCACTCAGTCATGAGACCGTAATTTGATTTCACGAGCACATTCCAGCTTAGGTGTAAGTTGCTTGCACGCGCTGTACACTACACATAGAATTACAAACCAACTTGTCAACAGAGGCGACTCTGTAAAGGGTGACCATTGTTTCCAACAATATAATTGGTTTTCGGACCACGAGCAGTGAGAAATTCAAATCTGTCGGAACTGTTATAACAGATGTCGGACTTGTTTGTTAGCTGTAAAGTCTTTGGTATAAATTCTCTTCATTTGTTGCAGTTAATAACTTTGTTTTGATTTTATGGAAATTATTTAACGGTGAGTAAACGAAAAGTTTAAACGTTGCTACGAAGAGTGTTTTATGAAACAAAATAGGTGTATATTTACAGCTATGGCTTTAAGATAATATTAAGTTAGTAAGTTTGTATGGACTAATTGGCCAAACTCAAATTTGTACAACTATATTCTGTGCGTTGGCACTAGTGTTGACTAGTCATCATCATCATTATCAATCAAAAGACGTCCACTGCTGAACATAGACCCTTAGACCTCCATACACCGTGTTCAGTTCATATATCTTTATTTCAAGTAGGTACACTAGGATACACTTTCGAAACGTCACAAAATACAAAGTTAAAATAAGAAATAATTTAAAAACATTTACATTTCATTTGGTAGAAATCCTGATACAATTCGAACTCATGCAACAAGGTGTTCCCGTGTGTCGGTGGTAGAAAGCTACCAAATTTGTTTGGTAGGACTCAATTTTTTTACATTACATATTAATTAAAAAGAAAATGTTATATGACATAGTAGTAAAAATTAAATGTCAAATTATGGAAAATAGTATAAAATGTTGACTAGTGTTTGATTATAGGTTTTAGACATGGCTTAACAATTTTGTTGTTCTAGAATTCAATACAAACAAACGGGGTCTACAATTTAAGTAACTAACCCTAAAGCGATCAGATGTAAATATCACTCGTGCTCTATCAGTAGAATAATGGGATCATCAAGATATGTAACAGAGCTTAAAATATGATTATTAAAATCAAAGAAAAAAAATAACTATAAAAATCAATAATTTTACTACTGATAAATATGGAACTTATACCAAAGAAATAAAAGCCAGCTGCAGTAAAACAACAAGTAATGATACAAGAAGGGATGTTCCGTGAAAACATTTCGGTAACGAATGACAACCAAAAATCCATTTTGTTACTGACAAGGGATAATTCGGTGAGACATGAGAGAATTGACGGTATACAATGTAAACAGAAAAAAATACTGGAGTATTACATTATGTTTTCTCTTCTGATCTACTTTCGCTTGGAGTCAATGTTTAGGATGAAAATAGGATTAAATTGGCTACGGATTAGTTTAAGGTGGGGTGGTACGTTAGTTTTATTCTGATTAAAGACTAAACGATAATCTATTCAAATCATGAACGCATTTGCAAGACTATTTATTTATTCTAGATTGAAGTATTCTATCCTCAGCCAAACCATCATATCATCAAAGATGGTGGCTAAATGCAGCGCTAATCTAGGTTCTATAGCAGTTCAGTTTTTGCTAAACACTGTTTTAAACTATCACGGTTGTTCACTTCAGTTATATGATTATTTACGGGGTATTTACCGGGAGCTCCTTTCACAACCTTACCACGGTAAATATCCCGTAAATAATCATATAACTCAGTTTTTGTTGTTTTCGAACACATTCGAGCTGCTCCTTTTATTCGTTTTTAAAACCAAACCCAATCTATCAATTAAACCATTTATTAACTAGAATAGGTACATAGCATTAAGGTTTTCAAATTATTTTTGATGCATTGTCACATTATATATATCACATTATATATTATACATATTGTCACAGTCTGTAAGCAGACGTGCAAATGTTCCTATATGAAATGAAATGTTTCATTTTTGTTTGTTAATAGAAGCTATCTAATATACATTTACATTACTTTAATGAAGAAGCGATATGCCACTGAACTACTCAATTATCTTCGCTAAAGCGGTAATAGAGCTTCCCCAATATGGATATTAAGCTATGCATAAGTTATAGCGACAGTGTCTTAGCAGCTCTGTTTGCATAATTTTGATAGAGTACTTTGAGCTTTAAACTAAAGTGGTTAAAAGGACACTCGTCATAATATTTCATATTATAAATGTGAAAGTGTGTTTGTGGGCTTGTTCATTTGCTTATTTTTTTTCACGCAGCAACAGCGTAACGGATGGACAAGTTTTTTTTTGTTTGTATATAGTTCAACGCCCGGAAGTGACTTGGTCTATGATATTTTATCCGGGGAAAATTAACGGGTTCTGTAGGGTTGTCAATACGAGTGAAACCACGGACTCCTGGTAAATTTCAATAGGTAGGTATAATGCTTCTGACAAATCCCGAAAAGGACACTACAGGAATCGTTATTTTTTTGGGATAAAAACTGAATGCCCATAGACATGATGACAGTAACAGAGAAACGCTGAAAATATGAGTTTATAAAATGAAATAATTTATACACATTCTTAAAAGTTTATTTTATTTAATATTTTAATGGTATATTATTTGAAATTATGATAAAATAAAAATATTAAATACTAGCCGTCCGCCCCGGCTTCGCACGAGTGTAAGCTCGGCCTTCGGCCTCGCTACAAAATATAATATAGCCTATGTCACCCGGGGATAGTGTAGCTTCCCAACAGTGAAAGAATTTTTCAAATCGGTTCAGTAGTTTCGGAGCCTATTCATTACAAACATACAAAAATAGGTACAAATCTTATCTCTTTATAATATTAGGGTAGATAGTAATCGGCCGTGATACTTAAGCAAAACGCCAATAAGAGTAAAGACGTCACGATTATAAAAACAAACACTGTATTTTATAAAGTTCGTATAAGTTCAATACTGTTGATCTTGAGTGACGTCATAAGGCAGACGCCATCGGTACCTGTTTTTTTTATGATACTGTGTGACGAGACGAGCGAAGTCGCTCGCCTGATGGCTCTTCACGCTTGCCCATAACAGCTCAACGCCACTCAGAATTTTGAACTTCAACAGTTCAAAACCCTGGATGGCAATGCACTACGCTCGTCACCCCGAGATATAAGATGTCAAATCTCTGTGTGCCCTGTAATTTCGCTGGAAACATTGCCCTTCAATCCGGAACACAGTAGTGTTTGCACACTACTGCTTGGCTTTGAATAACTGGCAAAGGAGTGGAGAAAAAGGAGGGTGTTTTGGAGCGAATTCGAATTGAGTTAAAAGATATCCATATTATTCTATTAAACCAATTTTCTGCAGATATGAATAACTTTTTTTTAAACGTCTTAGAACAGTTTTTGAAAATTATTAGTCACCATGCTGATTGAGTGGAACCAATCGCACGACCATAAGTTTTTGTTTAATCGAAGTTATTAAGTTTTTTTTTGTTACATAGCTACTGTAACTTACAACATTCCCAAATAGGCATGTATTCACTACATGTCTTGGCATACATTACTGGTAATCCTGGGATGAGCTCAAATGTAACACGGAATATTAAAGGGCGGTCACCCAGGATTACGTGTTCGAACTTTGGATTAGGCACGATTAAGCTCTAGCAACTGACGTCAAACTTTAAATATACCCTTATCGAGGTCACGTGGTAATTGTTCCTATATCATATATATTTTTAAATTCAAATACTAAAATCATAAACCGTCAATAAATTGACCCATTTATTAGGGTTCCGTAGCCCGACAAGGAACCCTTATAAATTCGTTCTGTCTGTCTGTCCATCCGTAATTATTTATTGGTATTATGCCCAACTAGGTATATTATTGGTATTATACCACAGAGTTTTGTCCAAAATAAAAATCTGGTTTTGGTCCTCATTTTATGCCCGTTTCGGCCCTAAAGACACTTTTATTATTATTTAGGAATAGGCTTGCGCTTGACTGCCAACTCGCCTGATGTTAAGCGATGATGCGGTCTACGATAGAGCACGCTTGCCTAGAAGAAACCGATTCACTCGTAATTTGAAGGCATCCAGATTATAGTTGACTACCGGGGAACACCTATTCAGTTAGCGCGTTCCACAGACTAGCAGTTCGCACAATAAAAGTGGAATCGAAGTGCTTTGCACATTTTAAAACTTGTTTTTTTTTTTTTACTTTGCAGTTCATGTTACGCCGTGTGACGTCCGTGTCCCAGTTGAGTTGAGGCTCGGCCGTGCCCCGGCACCTACGCCTTCATACAAAATGTTCGTGAAGTGTTAAATCCGTGGCTTTTCCACACCTCGTACGTCACGGCTAGTGCCCGTCTCGGTCTGGCATAAATTATCATTTACTGAACATGCAGATATTCATATAAGTTCGAGTAGATATACAGCAAAAATCAAAGCTTTACAAAAAACAATCCATGAGGTTTTTTTCTCAAATAAGCTTGACATGACCACTTATCTCATGAAAAGAGTTATTATATAGCTGGGAAAAACTTTGTCTCCCGAAACACATTAACGTGTAAAACGCGTAAAGCGGTCAACTTGGATTAGGTATACTGGAACTCTGGATCAGGCACGTTGGAACCCTGCCAAGAGATGGTTAACTTTCACATAATTAACCATAGTTTAGTAATTTAAATTAATTTTGGTCAAGTACTCGATGCTTTATTAATTTCAGGGTTGGTACCTACTCCCTATATGTTCTATCCTTGAGTGGAGATTGTTCGGCGTTTCTATGAAATAACGTATCTAAAACGAAGTTATTTACTAGAGAACCAAAATCACAAAGTCATAACTCAGCGTATTAGCAAGCTGAAGTGACTGTGGGCGGTAATTCTGTAGAACCGATAACCGTTGGGGTAGATGTATTCCAAAGTGGAGACTACGAATTGGAAAAAGTTGCGTATGACGCTCTGAGACTTGACTAAGTAAATGATATACATAGGACAGCTGGCAATAGCTGGAAATGAAAAGCCGAAAGTCGAGTTGACCGGCGTATCTTGGGAGAGGTATATGTCTAGCAGTAACCTAAGGTAGTCAGTAGAATAAGTTGATTATAGTAATGATGATGATGAGGGTTTCCCATAGTATAGGTTGTTGATAATGATGAGTCCAATGACCTCTTTTTGGCTTAATATCATCTCGTATTCCTTATAAAAATTTACATCAAAACAGTCTCATAAAGCAATATTCATCTCCGAAGCATTACAATCATAAACTTATACCTTTAATACATCTTGATATTTTCCTCCTCGAATCTTAATACGGAGCACAAATCCGTTCGTCAATACTCCATATCTTTATAAGAACCATCGCAATTACTATTAGGGTACGACCGCACTAGACTCCACTGCGCGACGTGCCAAACACCAAGCATGTCTTTTTTATAACGAATATTTTCGCATTTGACCACCCCTGTCGCTAAGCGACGATGTGGTAGAAGATGAAGCACGCAGACTTAGGAGATACCTTGAAAAGGCCCAGATTATATCTCAGGAAATAAGAAAGACGGCGGCAGGTTGTTCCGATCCCTGGCCGTACGGTTTAGAAACGTAGAATCAAAACGTTTGGTACGTTTCCAAGGAAAATCCATAATGTACGAGTGTAGTGGGCCAACTTATTATGTCTGCACGAACACCATTTTTTATTCTTGCTGTATATATCAGATTGCGAGATATGCGGCATAATATCTTGGAGTTCTCCATGGTCGCTGACCCATCGGCAGAACTAAATATCGCTGAAAAGATGTAGACTCTACAGCATCTTTAACTAGACAGAAGACCTGCGCAAGCTCCAATTCAACGATAAGCGAGAGATAGCATGAGACTAGGATGGATGGTGTTATCTTGTGTTCCAAGTCCCATTCCAGGGTGCTGCTCCAGCAGAATAAGTAAGCGTAAAAAGTGTAAAATCTTATAATTAACAGCAATACGATTGAGTAGGTTAGACAGATCAACTTCAGTCAATGTACATGTTGTTTGAATAAAACCTATTAAATAGTTTTATCTACTATAGTGAACATTCCAACAAAATATTGTTTTTTTTTTTACAGCTACTCGTACTTATAAAAGGTTTTTTTTGAATGGGCAAGTGTCTTTATTAATTAAACAACAAACACTACAGAAATAGTACGTTACTGGTCATAGGCCGTTGTAGGTCTGAAAATAATCCAACTGCTCAGTCCCACAACCAGTTGGCAGTGTACCCAGCAAGCTGGCGGTATTACCACGCTGAATGGCAATTACTTATTTTCATGCATTGAGCTAGAAACACGCCTGCATTTTGGTCACGTGATGCATTAATCAGGCACTCTAGTGTTTGTCTTTTATATTTAGACGTAGAAGATCTATACATATAATAAAAACGTAGTATATAAATAACAATGATGCGTGTCGTGACGCATTCCAAGTTCATCCAAGTGCTGTCTTACCCTAAATCTTTGCACATACCTAACGGCACTTCGTTTCGTGTAATTTCCTGAAGGGAAAACGCCCTTCCTGAATCTTATTTCAGTGCTATTGTCACGAACAATAGCGCGGTTAATTCACGCCAAGCATTTTGTTTGGTATATAAATCTTAGGTACAAAAATTAAAAACAATAATTATTATCGATGTATGTTTGTATGTATTTTTACTTCAAATGACTAAACTTCACATGTCCAGCGGTAGTATGTGCACTTTACAATTTCACGGTACCCAGCTTCACCCTCGGCCTTATATCAATGACTTATTGGGTAAGTACCTAAATAATATGCAGTTTCTATGCCATAACTCAAAGACGAAAGAAAAATATGAAAACCGATATAAGTCTAAGAACTTCAAAAAGTTAAAAGACGTAATATGACATTCGCCAACATGCACTGTGATATCTCATCCTCTCTCTCTCTCTCTCTCTCTCTCTCTGAGAGAAGGAATAAGTCCCAGCAGAGAGAACGTGATAAGCTGAAATGATGACGATGATGACGAGTGTTTAATCGTTTCGTTTTTTTCTTAGTAAATTATTTTCAACAAAAAAAATACATCCGTCATAGAACTGCACGTCAGAAGTGAAAACTTGAGTAGTAATTCACCTTATCTACAAGAGATGGCGGTGTTTTAAAAGACACGGTATTATGTATTCTGTGACAGCGTGACAATAGCGCGAGTTCCATGATTTTTGTTCACCCAAAAAGTTCTCAACGCGCCTAAAGTCATAAAAGTGTACGAGCGAGACAGCTATGGTGGCATCGAACTTTTAATAAAGAACCTAATGTCTGGAATTAAGGCCGCTAGAGAAGCAACCTAATACTCAAACCAACCAAGATTCAATGGAATTTCAGTAAGTTACTAAACACACACAAATATCAGTCTATTTGTATCCAACTGACAAGCTTAGGTTCATCAATGAATGTTGGTTAAAACTGAGTTTGACGGATTTCAATTAACACGGAGTGCTTAATGACGACTCGTGAGGAGAATTCACCGCGGTTTCAATGGAGATGCTTCCACTGTACTTTCGAAACACATACAGATGAGAAGAAAAGAGATTTTATTCTTATTTAGTGTCAAACTTGGAAATAAAATAAGATTTTTTGTAGTGGTAGGACTCTTTTGCAGGGTTCCACCTGGGAAAGTACCACAAGTTTGCCAGTTATTCAACTGTCAAGCAGTAGTGTGCAAACACTACTGTGTTCCGGATTGAAGGGCAATGTTTCCAGCGAAATTACAGGGCACACAGAGATTTCACATCTTATATCTAGGGGTGACGAGCGCAGTGCATTGCCATCCAGGATTTTGAACTGTTGAAGTTCAAAATTCTGAGTGGCCTTGAGCTGTTATGGGCAAGCGTGAAGAGCCATCAGGCGAGCGACTTAGCTCGTCTCGTCACTAAGTATCGTAAAAAAAACTTTTTTCTATGGGATTTTTGTACAAACTCAAGCCTTTTTTTTATGATGAAATGGGCTAGCGTTTGACCACAACTCACCTCATGGTAAGCGACGATGCGGTCTAGGATGGGGCACGCTTGCCCATGAGGTGCCTATTCACTCTTGTCTTGAAGAGACCCAGGTTGTAATTTATAGGGAACACCGAGGCAGGGAGCGCATTCCATTCCTGTGCAGTTCGAATTAAGAAGGAATTTTGAAAACGCTGCGTACGGATTTTACCAAAGTTCACGATGAAAGGATGGAATGACCGCCTCGATGATCTATGGCAGAAATTGGATGACGGGATCAGCCTGAACAGCTCTTGTGCACATTCTCCATGATGAAGGCGATAGAAAATTGACAGACAAGCTACCCTCCGCCTATGCCGCAGGCTGTGCGACATCTTCTTTTTAACCAGCGCTTCGTTATTAATGAGTCGAACGGCGCGTCTCTTTACAGAGTCTAATGCTTCGAGCTGATATTTAGCGGAGCCATCCCACAGGTGACTGCAGTATTCCAAGCAGGATCGTACCTGCGCTTGGTAAAGATTAAGCAGTTGAGCAGATGTAAAATACTGCCTAACCATAGAATACCAAGCTTTTTAGCAGCAATTTTGGCTCTTGACTCGATAAAGCGACCGAAGTTTAGGGAAGAAGATATTTGTAGTCCGAGGAGTTCTAGCTGATCACTAAACGGAACTGGCACTCCTTGGAATACTGGAGTGGCCGAAATCATGGTCCGTTTAGCAGAGAATGCACAAGCTTGAGTCTTTGTCGCATTAAACTCAACCAAATTAGCAGCACCCCATTGGGACACTGCTTCAAGAGTTGAGTTTGTGCGAAAAATCATCGCCTCTCTCTGAGCCTGCGTATCAGAAGCCTGTGCTCGCGCGCTGGAGAGGTATCGTTCCACAACTGTGCTATCATCTGCATAACCAAAGATGCCTGGAACAAGCAAATCATTGATATGCAGAGGAAACAAGGTTGCAGAAAGAACTGATCCCTGAGGGACACCGGCATTGATAGCTATAAGGTCAGACGAGCAACCGTCGATAACAACTCGAATTGACCTGTCCCTCAAAAAAATCTGCAATCCAAGCACACAAGCCGGGAATTATGCCGTAAGAAGGAAGCTTGCCCAATAGACTATCATGCCATAATCTATCGAAGGCTTTCGATATGTCTAAAGACACCGCCATGCCTTCCCCATGCTGGTCGATGGCTTCACCCCACATATGTGTCACGTATGCTAGAAGGTCGCCTGTCGACCGGTTTCGCCTGAAGCCATATTGCCGGTCACTGAGGATATCTTTGCCTTCAAGATATACTTGAGCAGCCTTTCATTTAGAACTCGCTCGAGATGATCAAGATGCAACCTGCCCAGTGACTATCCACGAACATTAAGTAAACTATCAACACCTCATTTATCAAAATCAGTTAAGGCATTGAGACTGTATGTGGAAACAAACACACAAACACATACTCGTTTCTGCTTACCCTCCTTTTTTGATTTGCGTCATCAGGTAAAAGTAATAAGTGGGAACAAATGAAATTTGAAAAATTATATTTATTTATATTGAACAGGTAAACAAGGTCGTACACTAATAACATCAGCCAGTTTTTTTTGTGTTTTTCCTCTAGATGTTTTTTTGTGCATTATCAGGACTTGTGTCCTTCGCTGTACACGGCTGTAAGCAAGTCAAGCGTGAGACAGCCACTGTTTCGTATGATTAATAACCGAGTCGTTATCTCGGTAACTGCAAATGGCAAGAGGCTTCTTTATTTAGATTCGTTCGTAATTAAACTCAATGTGAGAATATAGAGAAGCTATATCTTAAACTTAATGTTGCAGCTTAATGTTCAAGCTATGGTCATTATCGTCAGCCATAAGACGTCCACTGCTGAACATAGGCCTCCCCCTTTAACCTCCACACTGAACGACATCCTGCCATCTGCATCCACTGGATGCCCGCGACTCTTACGATGTCGTCGGTCCATCTAGTGGGAGGCCTACCTACGCTGCGTCTTCCGGTTCAGGCTATGGTATTAGATATTTCATAATCCACTTTTTATCGGTAGCAACATTTTGTGTGGTGTTTTTTGACGCCAATGTAAAAAATTCAAAAGTACTCATAGTTTTTTTTTAAACCTGTGTTTATTTCGGTATCAATGCGTAGTATTGGATTCTCATATTTACTAAGTGATCCTCAATGTGTTCTGTAGCGGTTCGTTCGAACGTTTGTAATGGTACAGATTGCTCGTTTAGTTGTGCGATTTGTATAAACGAAACGTTCGTTGTGTTCATAAATGGTTGCAAGGTTGCCATATACGTATACTCCCGAAGTTCGAGCAAACGAGATTTTCTTGATGCGCCGTACTGTGCAGACGAGTTGACCTAATTTAGTTGAATACTACGTACCTATCAACCTAACCAGAAGCACCGCTACATTTCATTGTGGGAATGTAATATAATAAGGTGAAACGTGTTGTTTTGTGTTGTCCTCATTTCCAAAACACTAGTAAAGCCTTCTCTCTAATTATACCTCAAAAGAGTGAAATCTTCTAGGATATGATTTTGACCGTGTCATACTTTGATTAAATTTCACTGTCACTATTGACTTATTTATACAGCGTGTAACATAAAGGTGTGCCACATAATTAAGGGTATTGATCTACCTATCAAATTGAACGTCTTGTAGAACACAAGTTAGCTAAAATATACGAAGAAAAAACATGTCTTCTTACAAAATGACTGATCACGTGATCAATTTTGTATGGGGACCAAATTTATACTCTAGAATTTAGCAAACTTGTATTCATAATTATTTTTTTAGAAAAAAAAAATATACTTAATGACAAGTTTTATAGCTACTCTCAATTTCTTAACTTGTACCTACTGTAAAGGTAGGTATTTTAGGTAGGTATATATTTATAGGATAGCAATGGATCTGTGGGGGGATTGGTGGTATCAAATTGCAATTGTCCTCCCACAGATCAAGTGATTCACGTTTAAAATAATAATATGTTGTTGTTTTTTTGCGATTGTAAACTAAATTGTGAATAAAATAATGTAATAAAAAAATAAAATAAAAAATGGATATAAAAGTAGGTTAAAAAAACTGGTATAAAATGTCTAGAACGGCTCTAAGAAATAGTTTTATTGCAATTGGTGATGTTTATTTCAATAGATAAAATTTAAATCGCCAACGATATAAGCAACTTGGTAATTTAATACTGCAGCTTGGTCTTTATTGTTTTTCTCTCTCCCAACAAAGTAATTTATTAGCTAAAATAGTTTAAAAACACCTAGCTTTTCTAGAGACGGTGCCAAGTGAGAAAATTCCCTCAGTTTCAGTCAATTTAACTGCTCTAGAACTGGCTCCTACTTTCCGTTAAAGAATGTTAAAAAACTTACGGAACCCACAATGGGAGATCATTAGTACGGTTCCGCGAAAAAAAGTTTTGTAAAAAAAGTGAATCGCTACCAAATTCACTGGTGATTCTATTAAGTGAAACTTTGATGGTAAATCTTGAAAAAGTTTTTGTTATTCAGTCCGGTCCATTAATTTGTGATAACTTTTATAATTTGAATATTTAATGGGCGTTTGCTATGTTGTGAGTTTTGTTTAGATTAACTTTTTTTGTATTTTTACTGGTATGTTTTGGTGGTTCGTGGTACGTACGCCTGTTACGATTTTAACGCAACACGGCTTGCTCAAGCACGCTACGAGGTGACAATTTTTACTCGCACACTTACCTACCTTCCCCCTCACGCTGCGACACCTATCTACCTTCAAAACTCAAACATTTGTACACGAGACAATATTGTACAACATTTAACTGTAGTTAGCTTTGTTTTTCAGTATTAGTAACTTTAACTTTAGTTTTTTTTCTGCCCGCCCTTTTGTATTTTTTTCTTTGTTTTTGTATACCTTACTAAAGGAAAAGTCTGAAGCCCACGACACAGGTCATCCTAGTGTGGGATTCAGTGCACACCGACGGAACATTGTTCTTCTGTTTTCTATTTCACTTTTCTTAACTCGGTGTTTGTATTTACTACGATACTAAGTTATCTTGAACGTAATAAATTATTATTATTATTAAATTTTAAATTAAGATTATATAGCAGCTACATCATAGTACGATAAAGGTAAGTCTCAATTTTGTCTTAAAGGTAAGGTATTCTCTATTTAAAAGTGACATTCTAAAGTCATCATTCATTACAATCAATAAAATTTATCCAATTTTCTCCATCAAAAACCTATTTTGTATCTCGTTACGTTTATTATTTACCCACCTTTACCTCAATTTACTCTAACGATGCCCTTTTAAAGAAAATCTAAAAAAACATTCCATTTCCTCGACTCCGATCACCGCAAAGTTAAAGTCATCATTTTAAAACTCGAAAATGTAGAGCAATTTTTCTTATGACAGATATCTATTAGGCCTAATTTGGCTAAGCAGTTTCAGTTTTCAACTGCATTATTTTGTCATAGTAATTGGTCTAATGAAGGTTTGAAAAGGGTGTCCGTCCCGTGGGGTCAAACAATTAAGTTGGGACAAGTTTCTTTTTCAGAGTTTTCTTTAAAAATACTACCTCAAACTCATTACAATAATAGGCACTAAGTTTGGTTAATGAGCTCTAGTAAATGAAGTTGTTTTTTAACGAGTTTTCTTTGCTGCCTTGAATTATTTATATTGGCCCTTTTAAGTAAAATCAAATTAGATAGAAAAAATTATATGAACTAGAGATCAAGTTATTTTAGTACGAATGCTAGCTATATGTACATAATAAAATGTAATAAATTAATATTAAAATACTATAAATAAAAATGGGACAAGATAAATAATAAGCTGCATATTTCGGGAAAGGCACAAATACGGTTATATAATTATTTACGGGATATTTACCGTTATAAGGTTTAGGTGTTAAGCGCGACAAGGTGTTGAGTACAACAATACAAACAATATCACTTTACTAAATACTAGCCGTCCGCCCCGGCTTCGCACGAGTGTAAGCTCGGCCTTCGGCCTCGCTACAAAATATAATATAGCCTATGTCACCCGGGGATAGTGTAGCTTCCCAACAGTGAAAGAATTTTTCAAATCGGTTCAGTAGTTTCGGAGCCTATTCATTACAAACATACAAAAATAGGTACAAATCTTTCCTCTTTATAATATTAGTGTAGATTATACAATAAAAAAAAAAACTTAAAATTAATACAAAATCCGGCAGTATAATAGGCGGCATTATCGACTGTACTGTGTGTGATACTACTCTCTTTCTGAGAGAAGGCCAGTGTCCCATCTGTGGGACCATATTGATAGGTTAATAATGACAAATAAGCAAGTCAAAAGTATGTCAAAATTAACCGAATTTGTGGAATATTTTAACTGTAAAACCTTCTGCATTCTGGAAAATGAAAGTCATTTTCAAAAATATTTCAGAGCAACTGTTAGTGTGACGCGTGACCATAATGATGGGATGATTCTGGCTCAACGCATAAGCATTGCCATTCAGCGTGGTAATGCCGCCAGCATGCTAAGTACGCTGGCAATTGATGCCTGAGCATTTGGATTGTCTTTAGACCTTCAAGGATCTATGGGCAGTCTAACTGTTTTTGTAATGTTAGTGTTAGCTTGTATTTTGTTTTGTTAATAAAGGCTCTTACCGTCTAAAAATAAATAAATATAATTATCATTTGAAATCTCTGACGATATTGGGTCGGATCTTAAAGCGCAACTTCTCTGCAAGTAATTTCCATAAAGCACAACTTCTCAAATCTACATTTGATGACTATTCATTGTGTTCGGTAGGAGTAAATATTTGCCCCTCTGTTCGTTTGTTTTCACCGTGGGAAGGGAACTGTAATCGAATTTATTGACAAACTCCTTTGCGTATGTACTTAACGCGTTAGAAATGTTTACGTGAAAACTTTTTCCGGATTATTTTACTTATTTTATCTTCGTAAAGTATTTTGAGCTTGGTAATGTTTGAAAAGTTTTTTTTCATAATGTATTCAGATATCGAACTTCAGCGGTCCTTGGGCTTTGTTGAAAATTATTTAGGTTAGAAATATAAAGGAAAAATTCTTTTGAAAACCTGTAGTCACATTGCGTTGATGAATCAAATTTTTAAGCAACTATCTGTCCTTACATCTCATTGTATTTTTTAGTAATTCTACTGTATTTTTTGCAAAAATACTATTTGTTTTAGATAATAAGAACTATTAGGTATTATTATAGCTCTTTTTCTAAATAAATACGTATTATTATGTAGATTGATATTGATAATCCTTTATTGCGGACGCTGGCAATAAAAATTACATCCATATTATAAAGAAAAACTAATAAGCTAAAGACACAGCTAGCGACTTTATCGTTAAAAGCGATATCTCTTCGGCAATAACTGCATGGAAAGAATGCAAGTACCAGTATAATTAGAAGAAGGGTATCATTTAATGTTATAATTAGATAAATAAGTTCTACTGAATACTGTATTATAATGATATGTGCTAAATCCAGGTTATCCAGCCAATAATGACGTTTACTTATAGTAATAAAAAAAACAAGCAAATAAAATACCCGAAATACTAAGTATTTTTTTTAATAAAAAAAATTTCTTGGACATTATTGCACACATGGTCATCTGACCCCAAACTAAGCAAAGCTTGTAATATGGCAGCCAGAGTCTGATATACATACGTATATATTTTTAAATACATACTTAAATAGATATTAACACCTAGACATAGAACAAACACAAATGTTCATCACACAAATGTTTGTCCTAGATGGGAATCGAACCCACGCCCCCAAGCACAGAAAGTAGGTTCACTACCAACTGAGCCACCGGGGCAGTCAATATGAAATGAAATGGGTCTAAGGTGGGGCTTGCTTGCCCATAAGATGCCTATTCACTCTTGTCTTGAAAAGATCCAGGTTGTAGGTACTTTATGAACTTTATCACCAAAACAGTTGGGTTGCCCATAAGCTGTCGAAGGTCTAAAACAATCCAAATGCTCAAGCCCACTACCAGTTGGCAGCGTCATTAGCATTTTATTAATAAAAAAAACGTTGTTAAGACTAATAGCAAAAAAGAAATAATATTAATACTTATTAAAAAACTGAAATTAAAAAAGTTTATTTTAATAGTAACACTACTGTAGATAAACACTAACTATAAAAAAAACGAACCCACAAACAAGAAAAATAATAAAATTAACTAACATTCTACAGCATGCTAGCGGGAAATAATCTTGTTAATATTAATTGCAGTAATATCCCGTTTGTAAATAGTTCGTTAAATAACCGTTTTAACTATTACGGAATGGTTTTCTTCTTGAGAAAAAACAACATGTCATTACCTACCTATCAATGTAGCTATAGTAGGTATCTTGCATTTTCAAAGAATCTTGTGATAAAACATACTATTCGAGCGAATTGAAAACATCGTTTCTGCTAACCTTCAATTAGTCTTCTGTATTCAGTTCAATCTATTGGTCGTGGCACAAGTTATGTTATTGAAAATTCACAAGTTAATGATTATCCTTGCTCTATTATGGCTGTTATCTCTTTTATTAATTGTGAGAAAATTGAAAATTAAAAATAAAATGGAGATTGGTGATAAAAAATCAATTTTTCATGAATTGCAATATGGGTTTGACAAGGAAAAAATAAAATTAAAAAAATCGGGCTTTAACGGTAAGACGGTTACTTAAAATTAGGAAATATATTTTATACATGGTTATGTTTTTTTGTACTATTTTGACGAAATGTGTGGTCGAAAAAAACCTATAGACTTTATATCAAAATAGCTTGTTTTGGCTTGGCCTAATGTTAATAGATGATGCGGTCTATGATAAAGCACGCCAGCCTAGAAGAAACCAATTCACACACGACTTGAAGATACCCAGATTGTCCCACACCCATTCAGGTAACGCATTTCGCTAGCGGATTACTTAATAAAAGTGGAACCAAAGCGTTGAACATGGTATCAATTATAAAACAGTATCTCTTTCGTAACTGCTGGCCATCCAATAGAAAAGTTGACAGGAACGAATTAGATCAAGAAGATCTGATACACACTCTCCGAAATATATCCGGTAAAAGTGTTAAACTAGCAACAAGTAGGGATTCATTGTTATTTGCATGCATTTTTTTTACTTGAATGTTTTTTTATTTTATTTTAGCTTGGCAAATACTTCCTGTGAATAAAAATATGTCCGTAAAAGAAAAATACTCGATTTTAAAAAACCCTGACGAACCACCAGGTAAGAGTACATAATACTTAAATAAAACACTAATTTTACTTTATGTTATTTATCGGAATATAATTCATAGTCCAATAAAACAAGGTCTGATATTCCGGAAGTGCCACAAGCCTCACAGTCCAGTTGCTACTTCATTGAAACAAACACAGAGTTTGGGAAACAAATCTGTTAATAATCTATGAAATAAAATATAAAAGCACTTCAAAGGGTTCTTTATACGCTCAAGCGAAATAATTCAAGTTAAATATGAACTTAATACTATTATATTAAACATCGATGACGTAGGTTTTTGTTACCCACGTGACCTTTGCGCCTCTGAATGTCATACCTGGCAGATTATATATTACTAGCCACCCGCTCCGGCTTCGCACGGGTGTAAGCTCGGCGTTTGGCCCCACTACAAAATATAATATAGCCTATGTCACCCGGGGATAGTGTAGCTTCCCAACAGTGAAAGAATTTTTAAAATCGGTCCAGTCGTTTTTGAGTTATACCGTTACAAAAATCCAAAAGTACAAATTTTTCCTCTTTATAATATTAGTATAGATTATTATACCATTGATTAATGTTTATTTTGTGTTTTATATTATTATTATTGAATAATAGGCTTGCGCTTGGCCGCCATCTCGCCTGATTTTAAGCGATGATTCTTGGATGATGCGTTCTACGATGGAGCACGCTTACCTAGAAGAAACCGATTCACTATTGAATTGAAGACAACCAGATTGTAACGATCAGGGAACACCCATTCAGGCAGCGTATTCCAGAAACTAACAGTTCGCACAATAAAAGTGGAATCAAAGCACTTCGCACAGGTTTTCGGAATATCAACTATAAAGCGGTCTAAATTTTTTGTGCCCGCTCTGGCAGTTCGATAGAAATATGGGCAGTGAACACTCTCCAAAATTTATCCGTTAAAAACAGAGAGACTAGCAACTTTGCGCCGATGGTCAAGACTAAGAAGCTTAGTTTATACTAGGGATTCATTGCTGATGAGCCTCTTGGCACGTTATTTATCAGTAAAAAAAAGTATGGTACAGTCCAATGTTATTCTAATTCCATACTAGGTAAACAAGCAAAGAAAGCAATTTAATATCCTTGTTTACCTACTAGGTGTTGACGGAAAACCGGTGATTTTAGAATACAATCTAAAAATGCATATTCGAGCAAAAGTTAAGAAAGGATTTGACGACCACGACTTCAATAACTTTGTCAGCGATCTCATTCCTGTGAACAGAACGTTACCTGATGTAAGAGATATTTGGTAAGATAATCTTCTATATTATATAAATCAATTGGTGTTCGTTAATCTCTACTCAAAATCGGGCCGCCTGATGGTAAGCAGTCACCGCCGCCTATGGATACTTGTAACACCAGAGTCATCACAAATACGTTGCCGACCCTTTTGAAGGACCCCATGTTGCAGCTTCTCGGTAACACCGCGGAAGTAGCTCATTCCACATTTTGCTAGTGTGAGGCTAGAAAAATCGTGTGAATGGCACAGTATGCGATTTCCACTGGTTGACATTGATTGAGTTCTTTAGATGTAAGTATTTATAATAGTACCCAATAAAAGTTTTATTTCTTTCATTCACACTTTAGCACACTTCTTAAGGCGCAATTTGGGCAGCGTTTAGTCCATACAAACTTATTCTCCTGTTTTCTCCCTGGATAATACCGCTAGAGCTATATTTTTTTTTTTTATAAAATATATCTCTTCTATGGTCGGGCTTGTATCATTTATTTTTTCTCGTAAGTTAAGTACTATAAGAAATATGAGCCTTTAAAAATCCCAAAAAATAACAAATTTTTACCACTGTGTTCAGACGTATCTCAAACAAAATTGGTGAGTTTCTAAAACAAAAAAAAATGACAGAAGCCGAGACCAAACCTTTTTTAAACAATTAATTGATAAAAATATTGAAATCGGCCTATTTTTGAATGAGAAAACAGAAGAATCCGAGACGATAATTTTGTCTACTTTTCGTAGGTATAAATCGATCTGAGCTGCAGTTGTCCTTATTGCGCTCTACGGGCAGAGGCTTGAGGTCAGGGGAGGGTCGGTCTAATACGTATACAGTTAGAGAAGAGACATGTAGTCGATAATTGTATCGACACATTAGTGTTGTCCTTCGATATCGATATGTAACGGTTCTCGTCTTTAGTTCGTGTTTTGTGCGTGAAGTGAATTTAGCACATTACTGCAACGGCCGGCAAGTTAGGATTTGGACAAAAATGTTGACGCACAATATGATTTATTTTTACAATGGAAACTGACGTGGTTTTCACACATTTAACATATTTAAGTACGAAAAGAAAGAATTTAAAAAAAAACTTGTGTATCAGGATCGTAGCAAGTGGAAAAATTAATTCTCTTAATATTAATTGGGTTATTATGTTGCTAAGTGTTTAGATTATAGCTCATCATCATCAGCCAGAAGACGTCCACTGCTGAACATAGGCCTCCCCCTTTAACCTCCATACTGAACGACATCCTGTCATCTGCATCCAATGGATGCCCGCGACTCTCACAATGTCGTCGGTCCGTCTAGTGGGAGGCCTACCTACGCTGCGTCTTCCAGTCGTGGTCTCCACTCAAGGACCTTTCTTCCCCATTGGTTATCGGTTCTTCGAGCGATGTGGTCTGCCTATTGCCACTTCAATTTGCAAATTTTAATAGCTATGTCGATGACTCTGGTTCTTTGGCGGATATTCACGTTTCGTATTTTATCGCGCAAAGAAACTCCGAGCATAGCTAGCTCCATTGCTCGTTGTGTGACTCTTGAGTTTTTCTAAAAGGCCAACAGTTAAGGACCACGTCTCAGTACCATATGTAATCACTGGCAACACACACTGGTCAAAGACCCTTGTCTTTAAGCACTGTAGTATCTTGGACGAGAAGGTGTCACGCAATTTCCCAAACGCTGCCCATCCGAGTTGGATTCTTCGGGCGACCTCTTTGCCTAAGTTGGAAAAAAAAAAAAATTAATTCTGTCACATGAAATATGATAATATTAAATCTGAAAACAAAAATGTATTAATACTGAAACATAAAATATATATTAATTGGAATTACATGTATTTTAATTGAATTTAAAAAAGCGAGCGCTTGGCCGAGCGCTCAACACGTCCTGAGGATGCCTCGTGAAGAGGCGAAACAAGTGTCGACAAAGTGCACTAAGGAAACGGGTATAATTTATTACTTTTTTAAATTCAATTAAAATACATGTAATTCCAATTAATATATATTTTATGTTTCAGAATTAATACATTTTTGTTTTCAGATTTAATATTATCATATTTCATGTGACAGAATTAATTAATTTTTGTTTCAGATTACTTTAATAATTTTATAATTAAAAATAATTCAGAATTAATTAATTTTTGTTTCAGGTTACGTAAATTTTCAATTTATGTAATTAATATTTTATATCAGGTTAGGCAAAATTAAACTCAATAAAATTAACATTATCAACAAATATTTATCACAAATTCCTTATTGTACTTGAAGCGACGTAGAAGCGGAATTACACTAGAAATTCATCATTAAAACAGTTTTGAAAATGGACTTCCGCAAAGTAACGCCTGATTCAATCAACTATGTAATCCTATCCGTAACTATCATCATATTACAGACCGGCACCATCACAAGAAGTCTTCAAGCGTCGTGTGAAACTGCACTATATCTCGGAGTAGCTACTGTATCGTTATTATCTCGCTTTATATTTTTAAGTATGTATGTATGTATTTATTTAATATTTTTATTTATGTATGTATATTATTATTGTATCTGGTCTGGTATCTGGTACATTATTTCACACACGGTCATCTGACCCCAAACTAAAGCAAAGCTTGTAATATGGCTGCCAGAGACTAAATATTTAAATATTTTTAAATACATACTTAAATAGATATTAACACCCAGACATAGAACAAACACAAATGTTCATCACACAAATGTTTGCCCTAGGTGGGAATCGAACCCACGCCCCCAAGCGCAGAAGGCAGGTACACTACCAACTGAGCTAACGGGCTGTCAATATATTGTTTCAGTAGGTATTAGTGTATTATTATAATGTATGTGTATGCTTTACATACCAGTTATTCCATTATTACATCACACCCCGTCCTTTACCTCTTCTGTATGTCCTCTCCATACTAAGGTTGCCTGGAAGAGATCGCTTATAGCGATAAGGCCGCCAAGTGTTTCACTAGTTTTAAGTTGTTTTTGTCATATTATGTACCTATGTAATTTTTGGTGTCAACAATATAGAGTTATCTATCTATCTATAGGAACTTCATTCAAATCCATCAAACCATATTAACCAACATATAATTAATATTATCTTGGTTATTATGAAAGTAATAGATTATAAGTAGTTTTACTACAGGAAACGTGTGCTTGTCAGGGATATAAGAAGAGTTGCAAATTATTACTATTATTATTTTTTATAAACAAATTATAATTTGAAATGAAATAATATACATATTTACTATTAACATTGACATAAATAAAATAACATTTGTCTATGCTATTAATAATAAATTATAAATAAATTAGAGCATTGTTTTTCAAACTGTGGGTCGCGACCCCCTGAGGGGTCGCCATGCCTCTATGAGGGGTCGCAGGGGTAGCGAAGCTTCGGTAAAAGAAAAAAGAAAAAACAAAGTAATAAAAGTATTTTTACTAACAAAAATTAATTAATGAGTAATTATAAAAAAAAGGTGGTACTTATTTCATAATTATAATATAATAAAATACAGATTATAAACTGTGGAAGGTAGGGGGTCCCGAATTTTTTATTCATACTATAGGGGTCGCGTCGTTAAAATGTTTGAAAAACACTGGATTAGAGGAATACAGTCATGAGCATACATACATACAACATAGACTGTCAAAATCATAACCAACCTTTTGGCGTAGTCGGTTAGTAAAATATGAGCAGAACGCAAAATAACAAAAATCACTCGACATTCGGCAAACGACGATATGTTGATAGCCGAGTAGACTGCGAGGCGAAATGAATTTGTAGGCATCTAGGCATTCAGTGCGGGAGCACGGCGGGTACGCACACACGCACAGTCTGTTCGACACGCACACGTATATAGCTCGCTCGTCAGGGCGCAGCGAGACAGCAATAGAGTTGCTAAATACCTATTAATCAAATTTCTTGGCCGTGGTATATGGGCTTAACGGTAAAAATACAACGCATCATTAGAGACTGACCAACTTATCTGTTCAGTTGGCAAAATGATCGAACTAAAAATGTTCTATGTAAGGTTGTCATTTTTGTTTAGAAATTACTATGGTGGCTCCTATGCAACTATACAGATCGTCATGCTCACTTTTACTGTTTTTTTTTCAGGTGCAAAAGGAGACTATATTCAAATGAATTACCGAAAGCAACAGTGATAATTTGTTTTCATAATGAAGCTTGGTCTACCCTTCTAAGAACAATACATTCAGTGATAAATCGATCACCAAAAAGTCTTCTAGAAGAAATCATATTAGTTGATGACGCCTCGACAATGAGTAAGTTGTAATACGTAAGATGCGAGGCAAGCCAGTGATGGCTTGAAGAAACTGAAATAAACTCAGACTTATATAATTCTAATGTTTTTATTATATTTCAACATTTATTTTTATTAGATAAGTAATATTAAATATTCAACACATGTATTACATATTTATGTCACAAATTAATTAAAATAACATTAATTTACATCAAATCAAATAACCCGTTACGTACTGTTCCTGGCGAAGGAACGGAATTTATAAAAAAACAAACATCCAAACCATTCGTCTCCAAAATTTTCACGCCCTTAGGCGGAATTTTCTTCAAATATAAATTGGGCCACCATTGAGATAAGTATATTAAATATTAAAAACTCTTTAAAATGGGCCCACAATCGGCGAAGATATCGCGAATCAAATACAGTTCTTAAGAGAATATCATCATCAGCCAGAAGCTGCCACCCCTTTAAACTCCACACTGAATGACATCCTGCCATCTGCATCCATTGGACGCCCGCGACTCTCACAATGTCGTCGGTCCATCTAGTGGGAGGCCTACCTACGCTGCGTCTTCTGGTTCGTGGTCTCCACTCAAAAACCTTTCTTACCCATCAGTTATCGGTTCTCCAAGAGATGTGACAATTGCCACTTAAACTTGCAAATTTTAATAGCTATTATGTTAGTGACTCTGATCTGATTCTCTGGCGAATATCCACGTTCCGGATTCTATTGCACAAATAAACTTTGAGCATTACTCTCTCTATTGCCCGTTGAAAGGAATAGAAATTGTCATCTATATCTCGGTTTTTGTCTAAAGTGTTTCAAAATCTATTAAAAACATAATTAAATTAACTTCGCGTGCAATATTATAGGTCATCTAAAGAAACCGCTGGAAACTTACATCAAGTCTCTACCAAAAGTAAAATTAATTCGAATCACTCACCGTGAAGGACTTATTCGAGCAAGAATATTGGGAACAAGTCACGCCATAGCTCCAGTATTAGTGTTTCTTGATAGTCATTGTGAATGCGTAAAAGGTAAGTAAGAATCTTATTAATTTATCATAATCATCATCAATTAAGTCATAGGACGTAGGACGTCCACTGCTGGACATAGACCTCCGCCATCGATTTCCAAAAGAACTGGTGGAAGCGGCCTGCATCCAGCGTTTTTCTGCCGTCTCTTTTAGGTTGTCTGTCCATCTTGTGGGTGGACGTCCTACGCTGCGCTTATTAATTTTGTAAAAATAAAGTTAAATCAATGTACCCTGTAGAAACAAAAGAAGATAAACAATTGGGTCAATTCTGTTGTACCATTCTCTAAACTGAACTAATTTGACAGGACTAAAATTATCGGCGTTTCTTTTCATTTTAATACGTCATAAAAGGATGGCACCAATTTTAGAGCTGTCTAATTTAGATTAGTTTAGATAATGGTACATCAGAATCGACGTAATTGAGTTCAATTAGGGACAAAAAAAATTACATTGTATTTTTTTTTTACTTTCTATGACAAACGGTCAGAGACGGTAGCCATCTCGGCGTCTCCGGAAAAGCACGTATTTCCAGAAAATTTTCAGAGATCTAGTAGCTCTGAAAATTATCTATGCTGGCTATATATTCTGGTAAAGTTTAAAAAATTTAGTGAAAAATGCTATCACCAGATACATACCTTTTACTCGTATTACATTTTTTTAGGATGGCTGGATCCTTTACTTGAACGAGTCTCTGAAGACCCAACAAGAGTGGTCAGTCCAGTTATAGACGAAATTCACGCCTCCACTTTCGAATTTATTTATGAGGATGCTTACGGCCTCCAGATTGGAGGATTCACTTGGGACTTAAAATTTTGCTGGATATCAATACCCTATGCTGGCAAAGCTGAGAGAAGCCATCAGGCAGCTATAAAAACCTATAAAAACTCCTACAATATCTGGTGGACTGTTTGCTATTGACAAGAAATTCTTTGAAAAGTTGGGTTTATATGATGATGAGTTTGATATTTGGGGTGCAGAAAATCTGGAGCTTTCTTTTAAAACGTGGATGTGCGGAGGTTCTATGGAAATCATTCCATGTTCTCATGTTGGACATGTGTTTAGGAATAGGTTTCCATACAAAGGTGTCAAGAAATCTATTACGAGAAATAACGTGAGGTTAGCCGAGGTAAGTGTACCTATTTTTTATATGATAAACAAGGTTATACAGAACGGTGGTACTGAAACCGAAAGAAGGTCATTGTACTCATCATTGAAAAAAATACTCATATTTATTTTATAGAGCCAATCGCATAATCGTGAATTAATTATCATTAAAAATACCGACTTCAAAATTAGTAATAAATACGCAATTTCGTTTACCATACAATACATTATTAATAACTCCATAGTTACACCTCAAACTACTCCAGTACTCTTTTCTAAAACAATTTATATAAACTTATATTTTAATAATATTATTATGTAGATACTATAGGTACATCAAATTAAATAATAATAGGTACTATAGGTACATCAAATTAAATAATAATTTTACTTGGATGACATATTTTTCCATTTTAATTTATTTTATTTGAATAACGTACATGCTATATATATATATATATACAACTCTGCCAAACTGCGTAGCAGTTTAAACTATAGTCGGAGTAACCAGCTTAATCTTACGTAAGTAATTACTAAACATTTTCCCATTCCATCATTTTTCCATTGTTTTTTAATTTTTCCCTTATTTGTTTCATATTTATTTTATCGTGCTCAAAATTTTAGGTGTGGCTAGACGATTATGCAAAATACTATTACGAAAGAATAGGACACAACAAAGGAGATTTTGGTGACGTCACAAAAAGGAAAGCATTGCGTGAGAGTTTGAATTGCAAGTCCTTCAAGTGGTATTTGGAAAATGTGTACCCACAATTAATAATCCCTAATAACTACGTTGCAAGTGGACAAGTAAGCTACATTTTCATACTTATCATTAATCGATAAATGATACCCACTGCTTTTATGTATTTCATGACCATGGGTACAGAGGCCTCTAGTTAGAAAAATAATAATGTTTGGGGCATTAAATAGCCGTAAACCATCGAGATACAAAACCTATAAGACACAATCGTGCAAAAAAAACCGAACTAAAACTCGGCACACGCTACGAATTGCGCAGACTTTTTGCTTACTTGTAAGGCAACCGCAATCTAACTGCAACGCTGCGCGATGCCAGTACTACGATGCCATAGCGGACAAGTGACTTTGAACACTATATAGCGACATAACGTCTAAATTGGAGTAAATGGAGCATTGTGAACTTCATAATTGATGTTTTGGCATCATACATACATACCAAGCTAATAAAAGCGTGTTAAAATAGCCAGATGGCGCATACTTTGCAAGTACTAGACATTGGATTTTAATATTTGGATGGCCATATCTTAAAATATATCTATGACATGATCTGGTACAATGTTTTAGATAGCCAGTCTGAACTATGGTGGTTGGTGCCTCGACTCGTCGACGAAATTGCAGACTTTAAGCGAGGCTGTATCCTTGCGCCAATGTCATCGTCGTGGCGGAAATCAGGTACGTCAATCTTGAAAATCATTCAATTGGTCACTTTTTGTGGCGTCTCTCATTTTTAATTATTAAGATTCTCCTGTTTTTTCTAATTTTTATGGTATAAAAGTATTTTTTTTTATTTCCATCATCAGCCAGAAGACGTCCACTGCTGAACATAGGCCCCCCCTTTAACCTCCACACTGAACGACATCCTGCCATCTGCATCCACTGGATGCCCGCGACTCTCACAATGTCGTCGGTCCATCTAGTGGGAGGCCTACCTACGCTGCGTCTTCCAATTCGTGGTCTCCACTCAAGAACCTTTCTTCCCCCTCGGTCATCAGTTCTTCGAGCGATGTGGTCTGCCCAAATTTTAATAACAATGTCGGTGACTCTGGTTTTTGGAGAATATCTACGTTTCGGATTTTATTGCGCAAAGAAACTCCGAGCGTAGCTCTCTCCAGTGCTCGTTGTGAGTTTTTCTAAAAGGCCAAAAGTTAAGGACCACGTCTCTGTACCATATGTCATCACTGGCAACACATTTTTTTTACTGTATTGTAGTAATCTGTTTCTGTAATAAAACTTAATAATGGGGCACTTTAGTAACCAATATTAAACGATAAACTTACAAGTGCCGTCTACATTCTGTCATGATGAATAAGTAAAAAAACAACAAGCATTTCTAGTATTATAAAGAGCAATTATTTTAATAGTCTACTTGGAATTTAATTTCAGTACTGGATTTACACAAAGTTCGGTGAAATTCAGCGGGAAGGCTTATGTTTAGACTACATATTTAATATCGTCGTGTTATATCTTTGTCGTGGAAAAACGGCTTCACAGATTTGGCTCTACAACGAAAAGGTACCAACTTAGCACACACTCGTTCACTAAACTTTAGTAAACTTTAAATAATATTATTGTATATGGTGTTTGTTGTTGCAAGTTCACAAACACAAAAGATACTCGTCGATGCAACACGTGACTAAAATTCTGGCCTCCACTTTGCTCAGAGAGCGAGCACTGCGTTATTAACACTAAAGTCTAGTTTTCTTTGTCTTTGGTAATTTTAGGTAGGAACAACAAAAAGTTTTTTATTTAATGGGCCAGAACTTTGGGAACAATTCTCACCATTAGCGGTGAACTGTTTTTTTTCGTAGTTGTTATAATTTTTAGTATCTTAAGGATTTAATTTGCTTTTTCTTTGTACATGTTTTTTTTTTCAATAATTGTAAATATTTTTGTTACTTATAAAAAACATATTTAGTATTTTAACACCATTATTAGTAGTTATTTAGGTTGCAATTCTTAGATGTCTATGGATAATTGGATACTTTTATTTTATTTATTTGCCGGGACGGATTTTGCTCTAACGCATGAACATGCAATCAATCCATAAAGATCGTCCACTTCTTGAAACTTCATGGTGATTTTGAAAGTCGGTGTTTGTATGTATGTGTGTATATTTGTACGAATGTGTGAGTTGTGTTATAGGAGGCTATAACTGTTAAGTAAAACTGAAACTGAAAGGATCTTCTAAAGCTGTCTTAACTTCACTCTCAAGCTGTCTTAACTTCTCTCTGATTCCTTACGCAAGAGGAGAGAGAAGAGTTTCTGACCTTACGCATTTGAAATTTTGAAAGATCCACCTTTACAGTACATTTTTATAAATCAATCAGATATAATTTTAGGTTTCTAGAAACTAGGTAAACTTAATTTTGATGTTTCTTTTTCGTAATTTATAAATTATTTTTATTTTTACAGAGACACAGAATAAAACACATGCAGACTCGGAAGTGTCTTACTATATCAAAGTCCAGAAAAGCATATAAAGTGATTTTACAGAATTGTGTTGATCTGGCACCAAGCCAGAGATGGGCTATGGACAATTTTAAACCAGAAAGGTTTTCTCCTCCTAAATCAGTTATCCAATAACACATTTCATCCATTATTTAGGGTCTAAAATACATCATACATTACTTACCTACACGTCTAATTCATGGTATGGAATCGCTGATTACCCCCTATAGATACCCTATGACGTGATCTTAGCTCAGTCCTCAGTCTAGTGATTTTTAAAGCGTCGGCAACGTAGTTGTGATGCCTCTGGTGTTACAAGTATCCATAGGCGACGGTGACTGCTTTCCATCAAGCAGCCCGTCTGCTTGTTTGCCACCTATGGCAAAAGTCCCAAAGTCACTAAAGTTTGAAGAGGTGTGCGTTGCAGGGTCAAAGTCAGAGCGATCCCATTAGTTATTTCAATGATAAACCTAGCCAAGCCTAGCAATGAACCAATAAAAGAGGATTTTTAGGGGTTTAATATCTTCGACTGCGTTGTTCTAAGAAAATATTATGAAGTTCTTGTCAGCAATATTTTAGGATGCTATTCTATACGCTGTATAACTGCCTCATCATTTGATTTTGGTAATTGCCAACCGACATGGCTAAGTATAGTTTCATGATTGCCATATGATTAGGTGGTCCCTGGTTGGATTCTCGGTCAACTTCCCATATTCTTTTTTTGTATGTCTGACCACAAACTATCTTTTAATATGGCTGCCATAAACTGATATTCATACATATATGTTTTGAAATACATACTTAAATGGATATTCACACCTAGATATAGAAAAAAAAACAAATGTTCATCACATTAATGTTTGTCCAAGGTGGGAATCGAACCCACGCCCTCAAGCGCAGAAGGCAGGTTCAGTACGAACTGACGGGGACGAAATAGACCCACGGGGCTATTAATATTATTTTGACGATGATTTGTATAGATGCGTTTTGAGTTCGGGATCTGTGGGTGTATAGTACTATGATGCAAAAGCTGTTAACGCATAAAGTCAAGTAAGGCTGAACAAAATTTTGCATACAAATACGGATAGGATCACATATAAATAATCTCATACCAGAATTCCTCAACTTTAATGATATGACGCGTATTTCACCCAACTCACACGAGTTGAATGTTTCTCAAAAACCTTCCACAACGGGTGTACAAAAAAACATCTCTTTCTGTGCAAAACCTCTTTCTATAAGTGAATAAAGATTTCTTTTAACAGAAAACAATATAGTTTTACTAATGACCACAGTTTTTCCGTTTAATTGAACAGAACTAGAGAACCACAGTATTGGAAACTGTTTTGAACTATCACGGTTGTTCACTGCAGTATAATTATTCACAGGACATTTACTGTGATTAAGTTGTGGTTGGAGATCCCGATATTTCCGTGAAGGTACATTCACCATGTTCACGGGCAGACATGAACAAGGGCCATGTTTGTGGTGCATGGTGGTGCTCTAACCCGTAAATATCCCGTAAATAATCATATACTTTTCTGATTTCTGATTTCTGATATATCTACAGTATTGAGTTTGCTAGTTGCACATCAAATTGTTATTCTCTACTACACAGATTCAAAGCAAAGATTTCCAATAGATGCTCGTGGAGACAAAGCTTTGACGATACTTTATTTCTGTGGCATTGCAATAACTAGAGAACAAAAGACGAGGAATTGCTTTTACAATGGCGTCTCTGAATCATTTTACTTTTCTCTGTACATCTGTGCTATTTTTGATTGCATCCCCTTGATTATTTTCATCTGTTGAATTTAGAAACTAGTAACTACATACTTGATAGGTAATATGTTTTTGTTGACTCACAGTGCTGTAAATAGGGCCATGCCAGCGGTGCCCAGGCACAGGGCGCAGACTCTGGAGTGGCGCAGAAATGATGACCACACCAGGAACAAGTTATGTTTTCAAGGGCGCAGTTATAGAAGCTCGCACAGGGCGTATAAAAGGCTAGTTACGGCACTGTTGACTCACATATTTAAAATGTTAATATAATTATTAAAAATGTGAAAATGTGTATGATGGTTTGTTTATCTTTTTTCACGCAGCGATAGAGCAATGAATTGGCATGACTTTTTGCATAGAAATATATTATGGAAGGCCGAAAATAAATTAAAAGATATTAGAAAATAATACGTTTTTCCCGGAAAAAAATTAGATTGCACGCGGCTTTGAGGTGCAGCTGGTATCACATAAACTCACCAGAGAACTTACTGATTTGATTCGTATCACACTAATAACCTTGAACGATTAATAATTAAAATATACGTGAAAGTTTGTGTTAGTGCGTATATTTGTCCACACTCTCTCTGCTGAACGAATTTGAATGAAATTTAGTATTTGTCTACATGGACAAAAACATAGGCCCATATCCCAATAAAAACATGTTTTCTGTAAGATTGCAGATGATGTTCTTATAATATGCGCTGTTTCGTGAAAAAAATGCGTTATTTTACTAAGTCGACTAATAGTGATTGTATCTGTACGATGATATTTTTTACTTGTTTAATTATTTTTAATAGAATCATGTGTTTTTTAGTTATTTTAGTGCTTGGTGAGTTCTAAGAGAAAACGACGGGAATTAAAGTCGGTATATTAGATAAAATAATTATGCAAAGTTTAATCCACTGACCTCATTTTAATTTCCATTCCAAAACGATTTACCAATCTTTTTACCAGTACCAAAGTCAGAGATCCCTTTTCAACGGTGGCTCGTGACCACAGAAAGGGTTCAGCCACATTCAGTCAGCCATTATTGTGGTTGCCAGAAAGCATATTTCATATAAAAGAGTGTTTACTGTTCTTTAAATGTTTGCCGCACATTTTGCTCGCGTTTTGCTTTTTAATTTAATTTTTTAAATACTAAAACCCGTGATACCGGCTTTATCCATCATCGAGACATGGCGAAAGAAGAAGTGTTTAAAAAAAAAATCGTTTGGTCTCATTCACTCACCTCATTACCTCATCTCGCACGGTTTTGATCGCATGTTGGTATTTTGACTACAAGTCTCACCTCCATATTCATAGACGTAAATTAAAGTACCTCAAATCCTCACATCAACCTCAAATGGTGTTTTCAAGCGACGAAAAAGCTATGATAATATAAAAATGTATATAAATATTTTAATAAGTGAAGTATGCTTCACTGTTACTTCACTTATTGTTGTTTGGCTGCCTCGGTGGCTCAGTTGGTAGTGAACCTAACTTCTGTGCTTGGGGGCATGGGTTCGATTCCCATCTAGGACAAACATTTGTGTGATGACCATTTGTGTTTGTTCTATGTCTGGGTGTTAATATCTATTTAAGCCGGTATACCACGGCCAAGAAATTTGATGAATAGGTATTTAACAACTCTATTGCTGTCGCGCTGCGCCCTGACCAGCGAGCTATCGACGTGTGCGTGTCGAACAGACTGTGCGTGTGTGCGTGCCCGCCCGTGCTCCCGCACTGAATGCCTAGTTGCCTACAAATTCATTTCGCCTCGCAGTCTACTCGGCTAGTTGATATCGGGGTTTGCCGAATGTCGAGTGATTTTTGTTATTTTGCAATCTGCTCATATTTTACTAACCGACTACGCCAAATAGACCAGGGTCGATAATTTTTGAAACCAAAAAAAAACACAGTAGTATGAAACCCATTATTATGATAAAAATGAAAGGAAAAATAAATTATGGGCGATTTGAGTTCGGGAAGTGGGAGGGGGGGGGGGGGGTTTAAGGGTAAAAATGGTTCAACTTGATTTCCAGTAGTTAATATAGTAGTAGTTAGTCAATATAGTTTTTGAAAAGTTTAATGGGAAAGTTGTAGGTAATAAAAATATCTATAACTTTTGTCACAATAATTTTTACACATAACCTCAAAATTTATGTGAAAAATTCAAATAACCAAGTTTTTAGTTAAAATAATATACATACATAAATAAAAATATTAAATACATACATACTTATAAACTTAAAGCGAGATAATAACGATACAGTAGCTACTCCAAGATATAGTGCAGTTTCACACGACGCTTGAAAACTTCCTGTGAGGGTGCCGGTCTATAATGTGATGATAGTTACGGATAGGATTACCATGTACAATTCCTATGTGATAACTTTAACTATAATCTAATAATCTAAAGTAAAGTAGAGGTGTTGTATGAGGACTTGAGGAGATATCCGAGACCATAGATACCTCCGTAACATACTTCACCGTTGTTATGGGTGACTTCAACGCAAAGGTGGGACGCGGAATGTTGATGAGTTAAGAGTCGGGTCATATGGGTATGGACAGCGGAATTCGAGGGGCCAGTGGCTGGTTGACTTCATGGAGAAGGAGGAACTCTATTTGATGAACTCCTTCTTTCAGAAGTGACCATGCAGGAAGTAGACGTGAATGAGCCCCGATGGTTCGACCAAAAATGAGATCAACTTCATCATGACGACCAAGAAGCGAATATTCAATGTCTCCGTGATTAGCAAGGTGAAAACCGGTAGCGATCACCGTTTTGTCAGAGGCACATTGAATATCAACAAGCTTGAGAGGTCGCTTCTGGTGAAGTCCACGCTCCATTCTGGTCATACTCAAATCCAAAACTCCAAAGACTTCCAACTCGAATTGCATAATCGCTTCCAGAGCCGAAAGCGGAACTGTTCGTACTAAACAATAGGCTGGTGGAAACTGTCCAAGCAGTGTGGTCTAAGTTCTTTAAGACCCCACGCCGGAAAAGACCTCAGAAGCTCTCAGATGAAACCATTAAGCTAATGAAAGACCTGACTGAGATGAGACTGCAAACATCAGCTGATATGTCGCAATATGGCGAACTTAATTGACGAATCTCAAAATCGGTGCAACACGATCTGCGTTCCTATAATACAAGATGTATTAGGGACGCATTCGAGTGGAACCAGGGCTGGATAGTGTTCACAAAGAATTCGTCTATTGGGAAGAGCCAAATGATGAAGCTGAAGATCGAGGATGGTAGTATCATTTCATCCTCACATTTAGTAATCTCATATTCTAGTATTATATAATTAGTTTTTTTTTTGTCTAATAACATCATGTTATTAAATCATGATTGTATTTGTATATTGTCCGGTGGAGGGTATTGTTACGCCATAACACAGGTTAATTTCTAGCTTGGGTAACAAGGCTCTTCATCATGGAGTATTGTTTTTGTAAAAACAAACTTTTGTAAAATTATGACCGACAACGTTTGTAGACACCAAATATATTTTCATTTCATTTTCATTTCATTTCATTTCATTTTCATTTCATTTTCATTTCATTTTCATTTCATTTTCATTTCATTTTCATTTCATTTTCATTTCATTTTCATTTCATTTTCATTTCATTTTCATTTCATTTTCATTTCATTTTCATTTCATTTTCATTTCATTTTCATTTCATTTTCATTTCATTTTCATTTCATTTTCATTTCATTTTCATTTCATTTTCATTTCATTTTCATTTCATTTTCATTTCATTTTCATTTCATTTTCATTTCATTTTCATTTCATTTTCATTTCATTTTCATTTCATTTTCATTTCATTTTCATTTCATTTTCATTTCATTTTCATTTCATTTTCATTTCATTTTCATTTCATTTTCATTTCATTTTCATTTCATTTTCATTTCATTTTCATTTCATTTTCATTTCATTTTCATTTCATTTTCATTTCATTTTCATTTCATTTTCATTTCATTTTCATTTCATTTTCATTTCATTTTCATTTCATTTTCATTTCATTTTCATTTCATTTTCATTTCATTTTCATTTCATTTTCATTTCATTTTCATTTCATTTTCATTTCATTTTCATTTCATTTTCATTTCATTTTCATTTCATTTTCATTTCATTTTCATTTCATTTTCATTTCATTTCATTTTTTCATTTCATTTCATCAAAGCCGAAGATTCTGAGAGAACTCGAGAGGTTTTACGGACAGTCGTACACATTGACGCGACAGCCTAATTATCGGTACAGTTCTGGACAAGAGAGCTAAACTGACCCGACACTACACTGAGGACATCCTAGACATCAGCTTGTACGAGATAAGAATGGCTCTGAAAAGCTTAAGAACAACAAGATCGCCGGGTGATGACGGAATCACGACAGAACTACTGAGAGCGGATGGAAAACCGGTACTTTAAGTCCTCCAGAAGTTATTTAATTCCGTCATACTCGAAGGTACTACGCATGAAGCTTGGACTAGTAAGGTGGTGGTGCTCTTCTTCAAAAAAGGTGATAACACCTTATTGAATAAACCCATCTCACTCCTGAGCCATGTGTACAAGTTGTTCTTCAGAGTCATTACGAACCGTCTCGAAAGCAGGTTTGATTACTTCCAGCCTCCCGAACAAGCCGGTTTCTGTAAAGGCAGGAGCACCACAGACCACATACACACGTTCCACCAGATTATACAGAAGACTGAGGAGTATAATCGGCCATTATGTCTAGCGTTTGTGGACTATGAAAAAGCCTTGGATTCAATCGAGACCTGGGCAGTATTGCAGTCCCTCCAGCGTTGTCATATCGACTATAAGTATATCGAAGTGCTGAAGTGTTTGTATAGAAACGCCAACATGTCGATCCGATTACAGGACGAGAGCACGGAACCAATCCAATTGCAGAAAGCCGTGAGACAGAGAGATGTTATTTCTCCGAAACTGTTCACGAATCACGAACGCAGTGAAGGATGTTTTCAAGCTCTTGGACTGGAACGGATTCGGCATCAACATCAATGGTGAATAAATCACTCATCTTCGTTTTGCCGATGATATAGTCATCATGGCAGAGTCGCTGGAGGACCTCAATGCGATGCTCAGCGATTTCAGTAGCCTTTCTCAACAGGTGGGTCTTAAAATAAACATAGACAAGACAAAAATCATGTCCAATGTCCATGTTGTACCCGTGCCGGTAATCGTTGGGAACGATACTCTTGAAGTTGTTGACCATTACACCTCTCTTGGACAGATTGTTCATTTAGGTCAGTCCAACTTAGGCAAAGAGGTCGCCCAAAGAATCCAACTCGGATGAGCAGCGTTTGGGAAATTGCGTGACATCTCGTCCAAGATACTACAGTGCTTAAAGACAAGGGTCTTTGACCAGTGTGTGTTGCCAGTGATAACATATGGTACTGAGACGTGGTCCTTAACTGTTGGCCTTTTAGAAAAACTCAAGAGTCACTCAACGGGCAATGGAGAGGGCTATGCTCGGAGTTACTTTGCGCGATAAAAACCGAAACGTGAATATCCGCCAAAGAGCCAGAGTCATCGACATAGCTATTCAAATTTGCAAGTTGAAGTGGCAATTAGGCAGGCCACATCGCTCGAAGTACCGATAACCGATGGGGAAGAAAGGTCCTTGAGTGGAGACCACGAACCGGAAGACGCAGCGTAGGTAGGCCTCCCACTAGATGGACCGACGACATTGTGAGAGTCGCGGGCATCCAGTGGATGCAGATGACAGGATGTCGATCACTATCAGTATAGAGGTTAAAGGGGGAGGCCCATGTTCAGCAGTGGACGTCTTCTGGCTGATGATGATAAGCTATAACTAATCACTTAGCAACGTAATAACCTAATGTATTTAAATAAAATTTTGAAAAAATATCTCAACAAAATTAACTAATATTAAGAGAATTATTTATTTATAAATTTTTCCACTTGTTACGATCCTGATATTCCAGATACACAAGTCACAATATATTTTTTAATTCTTTCTTTTCGTACTTAAATGTGTTATGTGTGAAAACCACGTCAGTTTCCATAGTAAAAATAAATCATGTTGTGCGTCAACAATTTTGTCCAAATCCTAACTTGCCGGCCGTTGCAGTAATGTGCTAAATTCACTTCACGCATAAAACACTAACTAAAGACGAGAACCGTTACATATCGATATCGATGGACAGCACTAATGTGTCGATACAATTATCGACTACATGTCTCTTCTCTAACTGTATACGTATTAGACCGACCCTCCCCTGACCTCGAGCCTCTGCCCGTAGAGCGCAATAAGGACAACTGCAGCTCGGATCGATTTATACCTACGAAAAGTAGACAAAATCATCGTCTCTGATTCTTCTGTTTCCTCACTCAAAAATAGGCCGATTTCATTATTTTTTTCAATTAATTGTTTAAAAAGGATTGATCTCGGCTTCTGTCATTTATTTTTGTTTTACAAACTCATAAATTTTGTTTGAGAGACGTCTGAACACGGAGGTAAAAATTTGATATTTTTTGGGATTTTTAAAGGCTCATATTTCTTATAGTACTTAACTTACGAGAAAAAATAAATGACACAAGCCTGACCATAAAGGAGATAAATTTTATAAAAAAATAATATATTGCTCTAGCGGTATTATCCAGGGAGGAAACAGGAGAATAAGTTTGTATGGACTAAACGCTGTCCAAATTGCCCCTTAAGTATGTATTTAAAAATATATATGTAGGTATATCAGTCTCTGGCAGCCATATTACAAGCTTTTTTTAGTTTGGGGTCAGATGACCATGTGTGCAATAATGTCCCAGATATTTATTTATTTATTATTATTTTAATATTTTATTAAAATGTATGTTCACCGATTTCTCTTCCAAGTGTTAACCGATTTAAAAAAGGTTTTTTTTCAGTATGTTATACTTCCAATTTGGTCGCATTGTCACCTAGTCATGATCTGATGATGAGATCCCAGAGAAATCGAGGACAACCCTCTGATTGGATTGGAACAACCTGCCGGCTTCCTTGTTTCCTGAGAGATATAATTTGGGCCTTTTCAAGGCGAGAGTGAATCTTCTAATTCTGCGTGCTTCATCTTCGTCCACATCGTCGCTTACCAACAGGCGAGTTGGTGGTCAAACGCGGACTTATTAGCGTTAAAAAATAAATAAAAAATATAGGCTCTTATTACGTTTTTTCATATATTTTTGAAGTCGGTTTTTAATGTGGTCCACTTGTTTATACGCCAAAACACCAATTGAGGGTGACGTAATGATTTGAGGTTCTGTTATTTACTTCTATAATATGGGGGTAAGAGATAGGTCTCTTCAATTCGGCTCTCAAAGTCCGTTCTTGCGAAGACTATCTCAAGGTATTTCAGAGAGAGTGTACAGACATGCGATGCCCAATAGTTTGCCCAATTACTAATTATTTATCAGTAAGTACACTGCTATTTATAATCGGAGTTTCTTTGCCCGTAGTAACATAGCTCCTAAGATTTGAAAGATGTAGTGGCAAACGTCAGGCCATATCGCTCGAAGAACTGATAACCAACAGGGAATAAAGGTTCTTGAGTGAAGGCCACGAACTGGAATGAAATTATTTTTGCATCCCTATATTACATGTAGCCATCGTGTATTTATGATGACGTCACAATATACCCAATGGTCAACTCTAAATCTACATGAATCTGTCAGCCCCTCATTTATCAAAATTAGTTGAAGCACTTAGGCTGTAGGTGGCAACATACACTTTTATACAAGCATTCGTCGGGTAAAAATAACTTAAAACAAATTCGTTTCGTATCTCAGCCTCATCTGCATCCTTAAAGCAATTTAATCAAAAACCGCAAATGGAATAAACGAAATTTTCCCGCCAAGTATCCGCCGCGGTCGTAGTTCACGTAAACGGGTGCGTTTCGTTCATCCACTTTGACACAGTAGACTGTAGAAGCTAAACTTTGAACCGCTGCCGCCACCGAAGAAATTTCGAATCGTTGGGCGTCTCAAAACATGTACCCACCAGCGGATACGGCCTAAATAACTTAAAATTATCTTTTTTATTAAATTTGAAATGTTATTTTTTTCATTTCATTTGTAGTTTTGCTCATATTTCTGAAGCATTGCGGGCGAATTTATGCGGCCAACCTTTACCTTCTAGTTTATCTCTCTCCTCTCGCCGTTTGTAGAATTATTTAAACTATTATATACTAACTGTTGCCCGTGGCTTTGCTCGCGTTGTATAGTCCACAAACGATATATTAGTTTTTTTTTAAATTTTATTCCATATGAACCTTGGTCTGATAATAACAAACACAAACAAAAAAAAAAACAATTTGGTGCAGTCGTTTGGAAGTTTGGAGTCGCGGGCATCCAGTGGATGCAGATGGCAGGATGTCGTTCAGTGTGGAGGTTAAAGGGGGAGGCCTATGTTCAGCAGTGGACGTCTTCTGGCTGATGATGATGATGTTTGGAAGTTATGCATGTACATATATTTTGGCGCTTAATTTTTATTTATATGAAGTTTCTGTGGCAGTATGATAAATACTGAATGCAGTTAACAAAAAGTATTTTCATGTAAGTTTCATTACCGTCATCATTTGTAAGTTACATTACTGTTTACGATATATTTTCTGTAACTGTGGTTATCGGTGCCTGAAGGTAGCTATCTGTTTCATTAAATAGAAAACATTGGAATAAAAGACGGCACTCACGGGAGACCTGGTTAAAAACTTGACGGTGGATCTTTTTTGTCGTCGTCGTTAAAATATCAAGGCATTAGAGATGTGAAAAATGCTAAATGGAAAATTCTATTGCTCTTTACTTGTTTTATTTTAATACACCATTTAAAGTAAATGTGTTTTGAAAATTAATCTTCGCAAGACATTGCTCATTAAATAGATCCGCTCATTGATAACATAATGGCGGTTTTCTGGCGCTCTGGGAGCATAGTTCTGCAACCATTGATAGATGGCGCTGACTAGAGATATATTTTTTTGTTCAATGAAACTTACAATACACAATGAAGAGGAGACATTTTATAACACGGCTAGGCAAGGCACACTTACGTACCTACTAATTAGTGTTGTGTTGTGGAAAAACAAGTGCTTTGTTGGCAAACAATAACCACCAAATACTATACTACGAAATAAAGTGACACAAAAACAACAGACAGTGTCAGACCGACAGATAGATATCTGTCTATGAGTTTTTTTTTTTATTGACCTTCGTCTGTGGTTTTGTCAAATCTTCATAATCACGTCCCGTCAACGTCATCTACATATTGTATTTTTTTTTAAATTACCTTTAGGAAATCCTCCCATTCTTCGTGTTGAACCATATTAGCGGTTATAACGACTGGTTGAGTAGTTCGTCACAAAACAAGCTCATCGTCAAAGATTTTATATATGTGCGTAGTAAAGTATGAAATCTTTACTCATCCTATTGAGACGAGTTACTGTTTTCTTTTAATATTTCCTCTTGAGTGGATTTTAGCGTCGCACGTTTTATGTATTTGCCACTTTCAAGTATAATTGTTTATTTTCAAATTTTACTAAATATCATCATACTTGTCATAGTCATAATCAGAGTCAAGGAAAGTATGTCACAGTCAAGTCGTGGTAACGGCTTTTCTAGAGAGTTTTATAAACAATACGAACTACATGTTTCGGCTCGTTAGATATATTACTTTCCACACTCGAGCACATTCATAAATACTTAATAAACAGTAATCCACCATTATCTTGAACTGAACTTGAAACTTAAAAATACACAAGGCATAAAATATGATGAGGCAATAAGTAATTGTTATTTTTCATGTTGGCACGGAAAACTCTTACTAAATTTTAATACTAAAAAAATTCGTTCTTTAATCTATTACTTTTTGTATTTTTTGAACAAACTCAGAAGTATTACGAAATGTCAGTGATAAAAATGTTCAATATTTATTTCAGTCCAAGCATTTTTTGATGGTTATTGACACGATTTTGTATTAACAAGTTTTCAGTGGTATAGAAACTTGAATTATAATTTATATAATGTACTCTTGATTAACACAATTAGGTCAACCAAACTGAGAGGCCTATTTTTCTAGATAAAGTAAAAGTATAATTTTTATTTTAAGAAAATAACAAATAAGTTTCTTTGTTGCTTTTTTAAAATAAAATAGAAAAAATCCATTCCAAAAAGTATAAAGTTCCCTTAGGATCACACACACACATCATCAGCTAGTAGCATCCAGTTCTGAACAAAAGCCTCCCTCTTAGAGAGGGGTGTTGCCGTAATCCTCACGCTTGGCAGGCGGCTTGGGGGTCAAAGTACGTTCACTGTGTACTTTATAGTACGTTTTACCTTTAGGATAACTATTCAGAATTCAGCATAATTATCATAAATTAATATTGTGTGCCATGTATATGCTTATAAAACTTAGGATTACTTTACTTTCACTTCAACTTTGTGTTAACGGGTCAAACATAAAACTTCCTAGGTCACATTCAATCTGAAGACATCCGCGTCTATTTGTCTGGTCTCGCAAACTGATTTACATAATGGCCCGCATACAAGATAGATGGCGCCACCATCCCGCAACATATTGAACGAAGGGATGAAGAAAAATTGCTCCCGCACCGTGCCCTGCAAACTGGAACCTTTAATTTACATCCCCAAATCTATCACTTTATCACAATGTACTAAGAGTCATATTGGTCTGATTTGTTTAGCGGAGAGTGGAGAATGAGGGTTAACAAATATGTTGGGGGCAACAGGAATTTATGATCGAACAAGAATTTTTCAAGCTTCTTCTGGTTTTGTTTTATGACCACATGGTGATTTGGTAGTTTTCTTGCAATATTATTCCAATTGATCAGATTTAGATTTATTAGAATTTCCTCTTTATGATAAATACTGTTATTTAAATTTTGATAATCCAGCATTTTCCTGCGGTCTCTTTTAGGTCGGCTCTCCATCTTGTGGGTGGACGTCCTACTCTGCGCTTATCAGTCCGTGGTCTCCATTCGATAACTTTTTGGGTCCATCGGTCATCAGTCCGTGCGTGCGTACAAGCTGCTTCCAACTGGTCCTTTTGGAAATCAATGGGGGATTCCAGAAGTGGAAGTCCTATTGCTGACATTATGATGATGATGTTAATGATAATATGATGTTTAATCACATTGATATTACTCTATCCTTCTGTGTGCTTGTAACTTATAGTGACAAATAATTTCAATTTAGGATAAGCTCGAGGATGGACATATATAGAATACTTTTATTCCAAAGTTCGTAAAATCTGTATAGCCACGGGTAAGATTTAGTTTAAATTATAATATAATAGTAAATAAGCTAGGTACTTAATAGTGAATTATTATTCATCTGAAGCATAGAAAATTTTCTATTACAAGTTATAAAAACAAACAAACTTTAAAGCCGTGTTCTAACACAGAAAATCGTTACTTGAACTAAAACCTTAAAACGCACAGGGTAGAGTGAAAAATTGCAGGTTACTTACTCCCTTAGTTAATACTCTGCTCTTCCTTTGCAAAAGAATAAACCGAACATTAAATAATTTACTCGAGACTGGCAAAATACACCCATAGTGCCAAAGTTAAAAAAGAAAAACCACATGAATATGTTTTGTTCAAGAAGTATTTAAACAAATGTTTTTTTATTTGCTTGTCACGACTTATCGCACATTATTATTGTTTTTAAACACACTCAAAAACAAGCCCACGGACCATACCAAATCATGCAATATTAGTTTTTTTTGTAACAAAGTCACTCAACCAAAGAGATTTTAGGTACACTTACTTAAAACCTCTTTGATACCATTTGCTACGTGATTTCTAAACATCTATTAAAAAGCGGTACTTCAAAACGAGGTTTTAACGGTGATTTGAACTTTCCAAACATGCGAAATGAAAATGCGCTGTATATATTCACTAAACGTAGTACGCAATACTTCCCGACTTTTCCCTACAAATCGTACAAACCTACTTTTTGCTTCAGTCGTAAGTTTTCCGTGAAATATGTTGAAGCTAGTTCTTTATGAGTTGGCTGTGTTATAAACATAAAACAGGAATGGGATGGATATAAACGGTCTGGAAACTTTTCCTATAAGGTCTATAACAGATATTTTCATGATTAGGTGCAGCCCGCGTATCTGTCATCACACTAATATCATATTATATGTGAAAGTTTGGATGGACGGAGGATGGATGGATGTTTGTTACTTAATCACGCAGAAACGGCTGGATGACTTTGGATGAAATTAGCAATGTATATATTGCTTATGTCCTGGATTAACACTTAGGCTATTTTTCATCATCGTCATCATTGATTTTCATCGCCACGTGGGTGAAACCGCGGGGCGCAGCTAGTAATATATAAACAGATGGCATTGGTAATGTTGATAGCGAACTCTTTACTAAATAACTACACGTAGTTTTGGCACCTACGTGAAAAAAACAATATTATCATGTTGCCTCCTTGTTATGCTTTCTTGAACTTGCATTTTCGAGTGTTGATGGTGTAACAATGGTGGATTATTAATTATGTTTGTATGCTCTAGTGTAGACAACTGATATAAGGAAGTAAAACATGTATTAGCATATTTTATTTATATTACACGGGAATTAGTCACCTAATATTAAGCCGGTTACTCTGACCTATAGTTTCACCCCATTTGGCGGTCTTTTTCAAGGTGAATGAGCATGCGCGCCTGCATCTCGCTTTGCACTTCCTTATGCAGTTGAAACTATTAGTTGAGTAATTCCCGTGTAATATAATTTAAATGTGAGAAAACCATGTCGGTTTCCATAATAAAATGTCTTTTCGTGTGGTTTTCAAAACTGATTTATCAAAGTCTCTTCCTATCTACCTAATTTAGTAGGGCATGACTTAGACTTGACCGTGACTTACTTTGCTTGACTCTGACTTGTTTTACGATATTTAATAAAACTTAAAGACTGGTTAAAAGTTCCCTAGAAAATGCTCAAGACGTACGTCGCCAAAATACTCTACTGAGAAGAGACAAAAAAAATAACACAGAACAAACAAAATTAATAATGGCATGTTACCTGTAACAAAATTAATAATGGCATGTTACCATGGTAACATGCCATTATTAATTTTGTTTGTTCTGTGTTACTTTGGCGGGAAAATCAAATTTCAAACAGTTTTTTTTTTGTCCTTGTAGCTGGTAATTATTGTGAAATAACATAGTGTTTGCGAAAATTGTTGGTTGTTCTTTTAATTATCATGTACAGTTATTAATCAGAAAATCACCATATTACTTACATTTGTCATCAAACCGTTTGAAAGAGGAAAAATAGTTTATTGCCAAATGTATGTAATAATGTGTATTAGAGATAAATAAATAGCTTTACATGAGTTTGTAAAGAATGAAAATCAATTTTTGCAAACATCATGATCGTTTACACAATTACCCGGCCTTGCTACAAGAACAATAAAAACTGTATGAAATTTGAATTTCCCGCCATAGTGAAACGTTCCACCTTAAATCGTTATCTTGCAACAACGAATCTATAATTTTGATCATACACACTCTTAAATCATGAGCATTTTCTAAAACTACTATTAAAGAACCGTTATAAAATATGTAGATACGTAATATAATAAAGAATAATATTCTGGCGTGAGCGTGGTCCATTAAATTACGATGCTGTAATGTGATTGCGATGACATTTCCCCTTTGGGGGGAAAGCGTGTATTTTACGAGCGCCTTTTTAGGTCGACTACATAGAGATCAGTAAGGCTGAATACGCACTGGAAAGAAGCTTGCCAAAAGAGATGTCAACATGCAAAGTCTTGCTCCTCAGTAGGACTAAATATTATTCTGAGGCTTGCTCGCTTAGAGCCTAGCTCCATCAACACGAGCAATGGCAGAATATATGTTAATTTTAAACCACCTCGAACTCTACCATAATATTTACAACCCCGTGAATCAAACTAATCGACTATCTTTATCAGGTCTCACCAATTAATTTGAAAGTACTCTTAAGTAAATATATGGCAGCTCCAAAGCTTAAGCTCAGATTAATCGGTGACGGAGACTCAAAACTTCGAACATTTATAATTTAATATAGCCTCTTGGAGTGTATTTGGTTAATCTGTTTTATCTAATTTTACGGCGTAATTAGTGTAATTTATGTCTTGGTGTAATTTACGTCGGATGATTTTTCAATCGTCAGATAGGAATAAAAAAGGCTTGTACATCATCAGCATGGCTATTCTTTTTAAAGACTGTCAAAATGTTTGTTTTATTTTGTATTAAATTTGAATATTTAAAATCAGACATACATGTTTTTATATAATGAACGTGGTTGTCGTATTATGTTTCTTGTAATTAATTTTTAATTTTATAGGAAAAACAAAACAATCACATATATTTTAAGGTTACCTACATGGTAAAATACGGATGATTGTATTTTTTTTTTGTTCAATTTTTTGTTATAATGTAGGAAATATTTCTATGTATGCTGTGCTGCTGCTATTATAAGTATGTTTTAATAACATTTTTTTAATGAATAATTAAATTAAATGATTAGTTAAATAATGTTTTTTATTATCTCTGGGTAAATAGCACTCTGCATTGAACGCAGGCATTAGATTTTTCACTGCTGAAGTTCAAAATTTTGTGACACTGCTTCTGTAATTGCTATGGGCATGCGTGACGCTTACCATCAGGTGAGTGACTTGTTTGTGTCTTCACTCGATTTCACAAAAGGAGATCGCTACAAACTATCGAGATAAATAAATAAATATATGCGGGTCATTTTTGCACACACGGTCATCTGACCCCAAACTAAGCAGAGCTTGTACTATGCCTGCCAGAGACTGATATACATACGAGTACATAATATATTTTTAAATAGATAATTATAGATGTAAGAAAAAAGTAAGAATTATAAAGTAAGTTTCCTATAATATAAGCTATCAGGTAATGCTAGGTATCTCTCTAACTTTAACGAGAACAAAGTAAGGAATAAGTTAGACAATCCAAGTTGAACCAAGCAACAATGTAAGGAGATACGGTTTCAAACTCTACGGAAGCAGTAAAATAGTCAGTTTTCTTTATGCGTTGAAACCATGAATAAAATAGAAACTTAGTATGCACCCTTCGGCTGTCCAGACACGAAGGTGACCCTTATTGTAACATATAACCAGTTCATTTGAATAGAGCTTCATACAAAATGGTATCAGCGACTCATGGCAAACAAACACACGACGACAGTTGCGATAACAAATCACGATGCATTGAGTCACGGAATTGAGTCGCCTTATGTACGAACGGCTTTAAAATCAAAGGTGCAAACAATACCTGACGAGTTTACGTACGCCTGGGGCCTTACCCCTAGCGCAAAAAGTTGACCCGCATAGGTGTTATTTGTCAAAACGGTACCATCAACTCGATCCATACCATACCACGATACGTACCATCAACGATAAGCAGTAGTTGTTTGATAGCCGCCAGGCTTTGCGATTTTCACGCACACACGCATAGTAAAATGGATTTTTGTTCATTCAATCTGTAGGAATCGGTACCCCGGGCATGTCTGGGCGTCTAAAATTGGCTTGTCGTGTCGGCGTGTTGCCAGTGACAGATAGTCAAAGTGTAAAACACACAAAAAAACACGATAAAAGTAACATTACCTTATTTTAAGAGGCCAAGTGCGAGTCAGACTTGCGTACTGTGGGTTCCGTATCACCACAAAATACAATAATATTTATCAATTTAAAAACTTACTTCAATATGAGTAAAATTATGCAATTTCGATTCGGTGAAAGAAATGGGTGTCTATAATGTACAACATGTAATTTGCCGACACGATATTGTACGGAATAATAATGCACAGCATGACAATTGGTGTACATGTACATTGAATATCATGCTGTACAAACCATGTCGTATAATACTAGCCAATAATTATCGGCTCGTGTCTATAAAGTACGGCAAGGAAAGCACAGCCAGTATTGTACAGCCGCTAATCCATGTACATGGGAAAAGTCCACGTTTTATAGGGCTGTACATTATTATGCCGCATTTTATCATGTTGTGAAATACGGGCTGTGTTTTACCGATACGGGCCGATAATGTACAACATGATGGCACCAAGGCATGGCAAGGCAAGGCAAGGATGGCATCTCCCGCATTGGCTAATATAGCCGAAAGGTCTTTGCTCTGATTGGCTAGAACTGCGTCGGATCTGTCACCCATTTCGAAACCAACCACCTCAAGTCTGACTCCAGATAGGCTCCCGCCAGAAGCTCTAGCGCTTTTTATATATACTCTAGGGGTAGGGACCACAAGACTAGGTGGAGTCGGGGTGCTCTGTGTCGGTTCTGTGACCCATTTCGATCCTAACCCACTCAAGTCGGGGTGCTCTGAACTGTTCTGTGAGCCAGATCTGCCACTCTTTTTGCGCGTTTTCATGGTCATCAATTATCATGCTGTAAAATTTGGGGTGCGCATTATTGAACTGAGTCAATAATGAACGGCATAATATTGTAAGACACAATATTGCACAGCATGTTAATTCGTGTACCTACTTGTACATCAAATATCAGTCTTTACATTGTCGTGCCGTGCATTATTGGGCGGATCTGATAATGTACGGTATGATAATGCATAGCATGATATTCGACATTCATGTACACCAATTATCATGCTGTGCATTGTTATGCCGTATAATATCATGCCGTACATTACCTGTGTTGTACATTATTGCCTCCCAAAGAAATGATAAGGTCGTCCAAGTAACTGAATACGTTGTTAACTTGTTAATGAACATAAATTTGTCATCGACTCGCGCTTAGCCATTATTTATTATTTATTGTTATACTTTAGAGTGTGTACTGTAATCATATAAAGTTTGACGCTTGTACGTACTGCCAGATGCTTTGCGTTTCACAAATATTTTTTGTTTCTCGGAAAATATTTAATTCCTAATATTAATATATTATTAATTATTAATATAAATAAATTAATAATTCCTAAATGTAACATTTTGAATCATGTAACATGGAAGTAACATAAGAGGGTCAATACAATAAGGATGTCTTCAAGTCAAGAGTAAATCGGTTTCTTCTAGGCAAGCGTGATCCATCGTAGGCCGCATTATCGCTTAATATCAGGCGAGTTGGCGGCCAAGCGCAATCATAATTATAATAAATAAAAAAAAGCTAATAACAGGCCTTCTAAAGGCCTGTTTTCGTCAAAATATTCTATTAACAAAAGTTTCATCAATCATTCAAAAATGACATTTATATCCTCAACTATTCATAACCAAAATATGAATGTGATAATTATGTTTGCCATAACCGTGCAAATTGATGCAACGCAACCCAACGCACGAAATTTAATATCAACTCTTCATGCTTGTGAGTTGCGTTGAAAAAGTATGTGAGCTTGCCTAAATACGTATATACGTATTTAGGCAAGCTCACATACTTTTTGTATATGTTTTATCTATACGATCATTTTCTTATTAAAAGTTAGTAAAAATATTTTATCGTAACCGGATGACGTAAATCCAAGACGATATTAGACTTACGAACTTTCTAAACATTGAACATTGCGCCATGAAACTTAACGTTGTGTAAATGCATATATTTTTTTTTATTGGTAAGTGCCTTTGTTAACTAAATAAAATAAAAGCTAACACTAACACTACAAAAACAGTTAGACTGCCCACAGACCGTTGTAGGTCTAAACACAATCCAAATGCTCAAGCCCACTGTCAGTTGGCAGCGTATCCAGCATGCTGGCGTCATTATCATTAAATAATTGTGTTATTTTGAGTTTTTCTGTCATTTCATTTTTATGTGCAGTATTTTATCTGTCGACAAACTTTTATATTTATAGTCGAAAATTATTTGTTGATGGAAAATGTCATTGTGTCGACTAAAAATGTTTTTTTTTTTCGAGAAAATAAAGTATCGTATCTGTCCTAACTATATCGTAATTTAACATACTCGTACCTTATTTTTAACCGACTTCTAAAAAGAGGAGGTTCTCCATTCGTTTTTTTTTTCATTTGTCATATTGTCATTCAAAACTCCGTCATTTAAGAACCGATTATGAAAAATATTTTTTAAATTGAAAAGATATACTTTTAGATTCGTCCCATAGAGATTTCATCAAAATCAGTTCAATGTTTATCGGCTTTTATCAAAATAAGTGGAAAATTTTGATAAATTAATACTAGCAACAAAAAAAAATTAAACCTTTATTAGATAAGGTGGGTAATTTTATCCCGGAAAAACACAGGGACTGGATGATGACAGTTAAAAATAAAAGCTAGTATTGAAATACGACTAAATTGTACAAACTGAATTGCCGTATCCATTATGCCACGTATTTTATTTTTGTAAATCTACTCAACAACTTTTGCTCATGTAAGAAAAAACTTTGATTGAATATTTCGAGAGTTAAACAAACTTTTATCGTTATCTGTGCGTACGCCAACCAAAATAGATTTAATTTTGTATGAGAAGAGTTATGTTTATTATGATTTTATTATTCGTTTGACAGTTTAAGTTTTAATTTGTTGACATGTAGGTACTCTTTATGTTAGGATCATGGCGTCTTACGCAAACGTTATAGGCACAGAAAAGTTTTTTTTTGTCTGTTTTCTTTTGTGTGGTTATCGCTATCTTTTTTTTAATATGTTTGGCCTTCAACTCGCCTGATGTTAAACGATAATGCGATTTACGATGGAGCACGCTTGCCTAGAAGAAATCGATTCACTCTTGATTTGAAGACAACCATACAGATTTTAACTATCGGGGAACACCCATTCTGGCAGCGCATTCCAGAGACTAGCAGTCCACATAATAAAATTGGAATCAAAGCCCTTCGTACGGGTTTTCATAATATCAACCATAAAGCGGTGCTGATTTTTCGTGTCCACCCCTGGCAGTCCGATAGAAAAATTGGCAGGAGGGAATTAGATCATGGAGATCCGATGCACACTCTCCGAAATGTATCCGATAAAAAACCTATAGACCAGCAACTCTGCACCGATTCTAGTGTTACGCAAATTAAAAATGAGTTCAAATAACATCACATTTTTGCACTTAATTTATACAGAAATTACATGTTTTTTGAAAGTAACAGATTCGATAGAATAATCCTATTACGTACGTGGAAGAGTTTTGTAATCATTTCAGAGTCCAAGATATTATAACCAATATTAGAAGTTTCCTCTATTTACTTTGCTTTTCTCACCTTTTCAGGAAAAAAACCGACTTTGATGACATTTGGCAGGAAGTAAACTATCATATAACTTACTTACCGGTGCGGTGGTTAAGTAAGCTTCTACAAGTTGGGTATTTTTATCTTAGAAAATGCGAGAAAACGGGAAAGCTTCAGGAACAACCGCGGCTATAGAAAATTCATTATCCTTATCCCTACTTTCTTTAGTGATATAAATGTTAAAATGTATCTGTTTGTCGGTTTAATTATCCTTATATACGCGACAATTGTGCAATTCAAGTGGATCAATGGATCCAAGTGATATTTTTACCCGGCCCTAAGCTAAAATGCGAGTATTAGTAAGCGTGTATCTATGTATTTAATATTTATATTCCCATCTACAACATTAACGCCTTAACTGATTTTTCCGAAGGATGCAGTGCATTTCCTTCGCCTCTGAGTGTCACTCTACAGCCAATGCCAAGTCTACCGCTCGTATGTTATCCAGATCTTTCTCCACAAACAATCGACTGCCAGACACGAATTGATCCCTAAAATTTTCTTCTAGTTTCTCGCCAAATTGCACGTAGTTGCTAAATGCTTGAGATGCTTTAGGTACAGGATAAGCTCTTCGCCCGGCCCTTGACGATGCGGACGAAAAATATGTTGCTCCGAGATGTCGGATCGCCTGGGTTCTAAATGTTGCTTGACGATGGTGATCCGAAAAGGTTTTGTCCTCTGGTTTGTCTGGAGCACACAAATGGCACACCAAGTGATAGGTTACCTCGCCCACTACCGTGATGAGCGTGAATTCAGCAATATAAATTCGACTTAGCACGATTCACGAATGCGTCCACTTTCACAAAGATATCTAAACTACTGATTTCTCCAAACGGGATGGTTTTATTTACGCGAAAATTGTTGCAGGCAACAGCTAGTACCTTATCCCCAAAACATTAACAGTTCCTATGGAATTGATCTCGAGTGAAACCGCGCGGCGGATCAAGTACATTATAAGACTTCTAGAGAAACACTCGTTTTTGAATAGCAAATTATCTCTTGTCTACATTAGACATGTTTAATTTTTTTTTTCAGAGAATTCGTACTTAAGAAAAATTGCCATAATTAACTTAAATTAATTGAGGAAGTACTTTGATAATGAAACAATTCCTTAAGTGGATATCTTGAAATCATCCGTTAATTTTTCTCAAAATTTCCTTGATATCTTCGCTGGTGGTATTGCTTGCTTCAATATTAAACATTAAAAGCAAACTCAATTTTGAACTGGTGTGTCTAAAGTAAATTGTAATTCTATCTTTTGCGTAGCTTTTTTAATGCCATAGTTGGCAAACAAGCTGACAGGCCGCCTAATGGTAAGTGATCACCATCGCCTATGGATACCTGCAAGACCAGGGGCATCACAAATACGTTGCCGACCCTTAAAGACACCCTTGAATTAATAATTTGCAGCCAATATACTAAAAAAAGCTAGCAATGGTGGCCGAGCACTAGCATAATGCACTTTACAATCTGTGAAGATACCGGTATGTCGAAGAACCTCAAATTAAAAAGACATACGATATTCAGTATTGTGCACTGGGCCCGTATTGTGGTTCAGGGCCCATCTTCACTCTATCAGAGAAGGCATGTATCCCAGCAGTGGAAACATTATAGGCTGATATTATGTTGTGTGTTGTATCATAGATAAAAATAGTTATGTATACTATAGACAAAAATAGACTTAAGTGTAGTATAATATTTTTGTAATATGGTAGGTACTAAAAAAGAACAAAAATTTCAGAACACTGGCCTTAGTACAAGTACTTGCGAAAAAGTTATAGTTACGTAAACGATAGCAAAATTCAGTTTCCTTTCACGTCCGATAGAGGCGCTGTTAAATTTTTCATACCTTTTGCTATCATTTACGTAACAATAACTTTTGCGCAAGTGCTCGTACTAAGTCCACAATAAACTTACTATACTTTACAGGTAGATAGTTTTCTATCTATATCTATACATATAATAAAAACGTAGAGATAAAAAAATCTGTAATTGCGAGATAACAAAAAAAAATCACACAGGTCGTCTTAAAATAAGCAGCTGAACACGATAGGACAGTTTTTAGAATTTTTGTCTGTTTGTTTGTTTGTTTGTTTGTTTGTTTGTTTGTTTGTTTGTTTGTTTGTCCGCGAACATCTCCTAAACCACTGGACGGATTTTAATGCTGTTTTCACGAATATGCTTAGAAATTACCAGATTAAAACATAGGCTATCTTATATCATTTATTTTAATTCTTTATTTTTACATAAACGAAAATAAAAATCAATGATTTATTTCTTCGTTACCCGAAACGTAATATGAGGATCGTCACATAGCCTCAAGCAAGGAGATCCAAAGTAAAGAGAATGTTATTGACATAGCCATTAAAATTTTGAAACTGTCAACTATTTCAACTGTCAACATGGTCATTCGGTTAATCAGTTTAAATTTAAAGAAGGTTCCTTAACCTTCTTAGATGAATGAACGTGTAGATCAAGCATGTTATAGGCCTTACAACCTCTTTGGTGATTCATTCCAGTGCATGGAGTAGGAGTGTGGCGTACTCGTACTCCTTGCGCCAACCTTCGTGAATTTCATTCCAATTTTCGACGACGTGTGGCGCTGGGGCGCGAAAAGAAAAAAAATAAAAGAACACCGATTTTCAAATGGAATTGTCATTCGCTTTTTCTAAGATTTGTCTAAGATTTTTCTTTGCATTAAATTTATAATTTCTTTCGGACTCAGCTATTTTCTTCCATTGTCGGTAGCTTAACCCTCTCTTTCTATATAAATAGTACAAATCCACTATAATTGGTGACCACTGAATGGACCGTACACCACCGACAAAGGTCAGAATGCCGCTAGATCGTACTGATAGCACTGCGGCTGACACGAAGAATAAAGATGATGACAATGTATTCCGAGTTGGCGTGCGAATTCCACCGTTTTGGCCCGAGAAGCCGGCGATTTGGTTCGCCCAGATCGAAGGCCAATTCGCGATTTCCAACATCACTGCAGATAGCACCAAGTTCTACTATGTGATTGGACAACTTGACCCGCAATACGCAGCTGAAGTCGAAGACATCATCGTCAACCCGCCTGTGACCGAGAAGTACGAAAAACTCAAGCTGGAGCTAATTAAACGTTTGTCCGCATCAAGAGAAAAAAGGTACAGCAACTTTTAACACACGAGGAGCTAGGTGATCGTAAGCCTTCTCAATTCTTACGTCATCTACGACACCTAGCAGGCCCCGGAGTTCCAGAAGACTTTTTACGCATGATTTGGACCAGCCGCCTACCGAACAGCACGCAGACCATCATTGCTTCGCAGCAGATGACGTCATCACTCGATGTGCTAGCAGACCTAGCCGACCGCATACATGACGTTGTCCCTGGGTCGCATCTACATCCAGTACCACACCGGGAAGCTCCAAGCTCCATATTACATTCTCATGGTTTTATTCTATGTTTCTAGCATTTAAAACACAAAATATACCGCATTCTATTTTAATACAGTCCCGCGAATAGAAATATTCAAAAAAGGCCCTTTGTACATGAAAATAAACCTATACAACAAAATTCCGGACGCAATAAAGAAAGAAATAAATAATAACATTTTTCCAGAACCAACTTCGTAAGTTTCTAACCCAAAAATGTTATTACGAGATAAAAGATTTATTCGATGATAAATTTTAGAAAATTATAATTAGAAAATAAATATCGATATATAAATAGTTAAGAAAGTAGCGTCATAAGTTTTGTATCATCTCATATATAATTAAGTACCCTATCACACTAAGTATGTTTTTTTTTGTTTTGTAAAATTACTTCACCCTAGGTTAAGTTTGAATAGTATATATAATATTTATGTAATAGATTTAACTATACTTAAATTTATATGTTTATGTCTGTGGTCTGGTTTTGTGAACAGCCACTACATAAGTCATTGCTGCACCCTTTATGCAGGGTATATAAACTTAGCTTTTAGAAGAATACAGTGTATATTATTTGCAGTAAGAATAAGAATATAGAAATAATTTTATTTTACTGTGATATTTTAACAGATAAATAGAGTAGTTCCATTTCATGGCTTTTTAATCAAGGTATACATACAAATGCACGCGAAATAAGAAATAACTAGCCAAAAGCGTGTTAAGACAAGCATTATGTCAGGGTTCCGTGGCCAGCGAAACTGGCCGGAAATATACTTTTAATGGTTTAGACAAAAAGAAAATTTCAAAACATGCTCTGCACTGTGGTCACATTATCTTTTTGATTTGAAAACTGTTGACGGTGTTATTTATTATTTTTATGATTCTATCAATACTTCATACAGGGCGACTTAAAATAAGCAGCTGAACATGTTAAGGCAGTTTTTAGAATTTTGTTTGTTTGTTCACGCACATCTCCTACACCCCTGGAAGAAAATGCGGACGGATTTAAATGCGGTTTTCACGAATATGCTTAGCTATGACCAGATTGAAGTATATGCTATGTTATTTTGCGCAAGGCCGGGTTAAGGGAAGAAAAAAGAATTGAAGGTTTATATGAAAATCTACGCGTACGAAGTCGCGGGCAAAAAAGCTAGTTTATAATAATATTGTAAGATGTTTAATTTCTATTTGCTCAGCGAGTTATTGAGAGAGTTATGCTCGCAGTTTCTATACAGGACAATGACAATTTTCAAAACGAAATGAACCGCCATAAACGGACTAGTAAGGTGAATTGGCAGTGAACCGGCCACATTGCCTGAAGTACCGATTACCAATGGGTTAGACGAGTTCTGGAGTGGAGACCACGCTTAGGCAAACGTAGAGTAGGACACCCTGCGGCCAGATGGAGTGACGACCTGCGTGAAACAGTCGGTAAAAACTAAATGCAAAGAACTGCCGACCGGATTTAGTGGCGTGCATTAAGAGGGGCTTTTGTCCAGCAGTGGATTATTAGAGGCTGATGATGATGAAGATGTTTAATTTCCCTAGGGGCATTTGATTTATCAAAAACAGTGAATAAAGACTCGGAGTGAATAAAAACTCCAAAAATCCTTGGTTTTAAACGATATTTGGTAAACAGTCAGAGTAAACCACAAAAGAATATAAGTAAAAAAAGTTGGTAAATATTGTGTATTTTTTTTAATTCCGACGCTATTGCCGATCATAAGTCAGCTATACCTCGTTTTTCACTCGTTTCGTTACTACGTCCTGTGTGAAGATTAGGCAATGGCAAGAGAGACATCTAAAAATAGTAATGAAAACTGTACACATTCTGATTAATTTACTTTTTTGTGGTAGGTAATTTACAAGGAAAGAACATGAGGGAAAGGAGGTGTAATGGACAGAGAAAAAAACTAATAAAAATTCAGAAACTCAATCCCTAGAAAAGCTAAGTTACGGAAATGGTGTCAATTCTGTACCACTAATTTGAATGAATCATTTCAATATCTGAGTAAAGGACAACAATTTTAAAGCTTTAATAGGTATTTAGTTTAGTTTATAAAATGGTTAGAATCTTCATAATTTTTGTTTAATTCGTACGTTTTTTAAACGTTCTGGGTTGTTTACCTTTAACTGTCCTGATATTTTGGTACTAAAATGTCAACGTAATAATTATAATGTTCGCAAAAAGTAGGTACTAGTTTTGATATCAATTTAAATTAAGTAGATATTGATGGACTCATGAACATTATCGTGAATCAGGTGGTCACTGGGTAGAAGACGTCATCATAAATACAAAATTTGTTCAAAAATCAAAGAGGTAAAAGTATTTTAATTTCATGCTAGACAGAGACCGCATCATAGCAAGTTATGACGTCAAGCCTTGCGCGCTGTAGTAGGTACACCACTAACACTCTAACACGCGCCATACTAACACACGCTTCGCGGGAAAGGGACAGAACATCTCAATCTCCACAAAACCTTTTAACGCTTTTCAGAAATTATCAGCCAATTCATATATTTTTTTCAGTATGTTTAATGTATTTAAATACATTAAACATATTTTTTTTCAGTATGTTTAATGTATTTAAATACATTATATCCTTCGATAAGCCTGTTATTTATTGAATGAAACACCAGTCAACTAGCCTAAGCTTTTACCCATGAGCATAAATTTAGATAAAAACTTTCATCCCTCTTTTGCCCCTTTCGTCTCTTTCGCAAATTTCTTAGCTTGGACCTCTACACCCCGGAATCTACCTACCGAATGTTAGCTACAAAGATCCAGTAGTTTTCGAGATTTCGTGATGAGTCAGTGAGATATAAGTGTTGATAATTTTCGCTTTTATATTTATAGACTCGATCGATCGTTTTTTTTTTATATTTATGGTTTCTTCTAGGCAAGCGTGCTCCATCGTAGACCGCATCGCCCTTAACATCAGGCGAGTTGGCGGTCAAACGCAAGCCTATAACAGTGTACAAAAAAAAACTCAATTTTTAAAACCAAAATTTCATTACAAAGGTAAATAATATTTATTTTTATTTGTATAGATTTTTTAGGCTAAAATGTATGCAGAACACCCCCCAAAGTTTCATCACAATGGCTCAAGAACGCATAAAGTACAAACATTCAATTTTATTTATATAGATTATCAATACAAAAGCTTGTTTGTTGTTTGGTTTATTTGAATATTGGTTTCTCTTTCAACGATTGACGTAATTTTGTGTTTAGAAATCCGGATAGTATATTTTTATTGCTGAAAGTGTATGGTTCCAGAGATAGTTTCCACGTGAGTGAAACCGTAGATTACAGCTAGTTATGTATGATTTCGAGCTATTTTAGTTGCCCTTCTGTTAGTTTGAAATGTATACAACCTATCGTAGCTATGACAAGATTAATTTATCATGTAACAACTGGCACATAGCTTTAGTAAAAAACAATTTGGGAATGTGAAGACTCTGATAAATGAACAAATGGGGGACTATATTTAAACAACACGAAGTTATTTTGATAACCAGATACGTTTTTTTTGAAGTGAAAACTTATTTACGCGTTAAGCACTTTTTGGGTAAACGAAAATCATGGAACTGGCGTCATCGTCACCTGTACCGTGTATTTTAAAACAGCGCCATCTCTTGTAGCATAGGTGAATTACTACTAAAATTTTGACTTCTGACGTCCCTATGACTGATGTGTTTTTGTTTTAATTTGTTTTATATATTTTTTTCTTACTAATGCCACGTCCACATTAGTCTTATTGGCACTAAGATAACTTTTATTCGTTCTATTCTTATGACAGGAATTGATTTTTCCATGGCTTCTTGTGCTGTTTGTTTCGAATCCCCAGCCAGCCAGCTTTATTAAGTTTCTTGAAACAAAATAATTCATAGCAAATAATTTCAACAAACATTATCCAGATTTAGGTTTTACGAATAACATTGTAATTTGGAACAAAAGCGGCAAAATACCTGTATTTCACAGAATAGATAGCTTCGTTACACTGAATTAGAATACCTATTTTGTAAGAAGAGAATATTATTCATAAACAACACTTATTTTGCGCTCCGCTCCCAAAGAAACTCTGATAATATAGCGTAAAAATGATTAAAATTATTCAGTGGATGATTTCATGTGTTTGATTTTCAAAATAGTAATTTCTTTGAAGGTATCTGTGTGAAGTCAGATTAAATTTCTTAAAACGATTTCTTTGAAGTTAACTTTTATTTTAGTATTCTAATTTCATAAAGCTTACTTTCATCTTAGTTTACTGTAAATTGTTAATTTATAATTGGCCGTGTCGGAAACACGAAACTGCGTTCCAGAACACAGATCACTCAAGTGGTTCTCAAAACCGACAGGTTGAAGTGAAACTGGACCGGCCATGTTAGTCGCATACCAGAAAAGCTTTGGGTTAAATTCACTACCAAGTGAAGTACCAGCTTGGTAGTTCCTATAAGATATGGCGTGATGAACTCTACACCTTAAATAAAGGCCCAGATCTCCACTGAAAAATTCGGGTGAGGCCTTTCACCAGCTCTGACTCTCAACAGGTAAAAAAGCAACATATTATGTATAAACACTTATGTTCCTACGTTCTTATTTGGTTTAGAAATGATGCTCCAAAAATTTAAACAATGCTTATCTTCAAAAACTTGGTAGCTGAAACTTAAGTTAACTTTAATTTAACAAAAACAAAACACTACGAAATTGTTTAACTCGCCATGTGTACATAACTACTGTATATTTATTAATAATAATTATGGGTGAAACAATAACCATAATGACGTTGTTCGGAGAGCTGATTACTAAAGTCACATCCATTTTGAAACAACGGAAAAACAATGGACCAAATGAGAATTGTACCAATCGCGGATTGGAAAAACCGCAAATTGGACTAATTGGGAATTAGATGAATTGGACGAAATTTGAATTATACTAACCGCATTGTTCAAATTACTATAATACTGTACATAACGCACGAAAACTAAATATTACAAAGCACACTTATTCGTTTTATAAAACGCAAGGGTCATAAAAGTTTGAAAAATGTTGCCTAGTGGTACACTTAAGGAAAGTATGCTAGAAGTTTCATAATATGGTTTCTAAAAGGTTACCTTACTGCAACACAACTTTACCCGTGACATCTGAACTTGTCGAGTAATAAGTTCTCTTTAACTATTCTTAAATTAATTATATATCCCAAACGTCAATCGGTAACGTTACGGAAAGGATGCTCAATTCTATTTTAGATTTCGCATCTGTATTTTATAGAGATGCGAATAATTTTATGCCGGTAATAGTTTTATTAAAATTAAAGATAGATGCATGGAAGACACAAAAGATGTTTAAATACCGTTCCCAAAGTTAATTAACCCATGGAGATATAAGTTCAGTAAAAATGAAACAAAAGTAAAATACCTTTTCCTTTTTTTGTAGTAGTAGGACTCTTTTACAGGGGTCCGCCTGGGGAAGTACCACACCTTTGCCAGTTATTCAACCGCCAAGCAGTAGTGTGCAAACACTACTGTGTTCCGGATTGAAGGGCAATGTTTCCAGCGAAATTACAGGGCACACAGAGATTTGACATCTTATATCTCGGGGTAACGAGCGCAGTGCATTGCCACCCAAGGTTTTGAACTGTTGAAGTTCAAAATTCTGAGTGGCGTTGAGCTGTTATGGGCAAGTGTGAAGAGCCATCAGGCGAGCGACTTCGCTCGCCTCGTCTCTCAGTATCATAAAAAAAACATACTCCCGTACCATAAGTAAGTTTTACCCATGTTAAGAAAATTTGCATTTGCAAAAGTATAGGGGAATTTGTGATATTTTGTATATTTTGTAGTGGGCTCCATGCATATATATTCATAAAGTAATTATTTTGAGACTGTTTAGTTTAGTGAGTTGTTAAAATTTCAACAAAACAAGTTCCTTTTATATAGGATTAAGCTGTTAATACTCTGACCAAGTGATTTCGCGGTCACTTTGCATAGCGATACGAAGTCGCACGCGTGTCCTTATTATGAAAAAGAACCGTTAAATGCAGTTGATATTATAGTCAGAGTAACTAACTTATTCCTACCTGAATAACTCCCGTATATTAAAAACAAAATGTGTGAAAACCACGTCAGTTTCCATAGTAATATTGATCCGTTTAAAGACTTAGTTTGCCGGATACTGTATTTTTTCCGGATTCCATTTTCATGTCTTTTCACAAGGTACTTTTTCAATGTGAAAAATGAATACGAAATTTTCCTTTTTTTCGTGGCCCTACGCAAAAATTCTTTGTGAATATTTGATAAGGAGGCTACACAAAAGTAGGACGACCGGTCTTATACATCTATAGATATGCGTTTTATCAAAAAAAAAAAATTGAATGAGCTAGTAGTAATTATGCTATACGCTATTTTGATGAAGTGTTTGAACGTTTTTTTTTGACCGAGTCTTTTAACTTTTTTAACATTCTGTATTTTACGAGTATAAATTATAATACCTTACTTACTTAAATTTACTTAAACTTTAGTTTATCACGTAGTCCGTTTTTAGAGTTCCGTACCCAAATATTATAAATTCGAAAGCTTGTAAGTTGTGAATGTTTTTCCGAACTCAAAACTGTAATGGCCGAAGGAGTTTTATTATGAGAAAAAATTTAGATATGAGAAAACTTATACCCTGAATAGTAAACAGATCCAGTAGGATACCAGATGAAACAATGGAACGCTGCTAGTATGGTTTTTAATAAAATACGATTATTATGTCAAACGTGTTTCTTTTAAGCAAAAAATACTTGAACATTAAGAATATATTTAACAGAACAAAAGCGACATTAAGATATATACAGACATTTATACGCAAATTTTCTTACAAATTTCCAAATTCCTTACACGCAAATATTACCGAAGTGGTAAAATTGTTCCATTTCAAAGGCGTACCCAGCGCGTGGGCGCCGATTGATCTTATTACGAGAGAAAAAGAAATGTGTCAGTATTAGAATAATTTGTTAAATGTCGTCGAGGTTATTCCAAGTTGTTTTTCACTGTCGCTGAGCTATTCTGGGGCTCTACTGGTCAGTTTCGGACTGGTACGTGAGCGAAATTACATATTTCGGACGAAATTACGTTGCTAGTACTGACGCTTTTACTGAAACTGTAGACTAAAGCAAAAATTGTTAAAACGGACAAGTGGGACCTAATTCTGTATGAAACCACATACCACTCGAATAACGCACCGTAAACATGTTATAACATGGTAACCATTGTTACAAAATTCAATGCGTCTTCCAATTGGACAATACATTCTATTGACAAATGGACTCAAAATGCACTAGCTTGCTCCGCGTTAGTTTGACCGTTTAAAACGAGCGCATTGCGAACTTCATCGCATTAGCAAACTTGACTTTGCCAATTCCACGAATATAACTTAACGTGACCGCGTTACGAGTTTAAATGGTCATTGAGACGTGAGACATAAAGTCCATTATTCAATGAAATTTTCATGAGTAATTGGCAAGTATGATGGCGCATGATGTCATGCGTTAATGACAAGTATTCTCATGTGAGATAGAGAATAAAGGCCGTTAAATATGGTTGATGTATGTATGGTGATCACAAGATATTTACCGTAATTAGGGTGTGGTTGGAGTTCTTGATATTTCGGTGTAGTTAAATAATAAATATATAAATTAATATCGTCGAGTTATATTTAGCAAAGGAATAACAGCTGTAACAGCACAAACATTTATTTATTCATTCATTACAACTTTTTTTTTAATCCTAGTTACAATAGTGTAGTTTAAAAAGTCAACATTTTATAAAATTATTACAATAAAAAAAATTACTTACTCAATAGTTAAATTATAATACATGCAATACAAATTAAAAATTGCTTTGTACGCCCTCTATCTCGCTCATATCAATACTTTTGAAGATTCACTATTATTTATACATGTTATGTATAGAGATAGAATGGCTATAATAACGGTTTTGACAGCTTTGCCATACCAAATTCGTCAAAACTTCAGCCGTATTATGGTTCTTTGATCGGGATCGCGAGTGTCAGAATTTTGACACAAGGGGTTATGACGCAAAAAAAAAGCGTTGTCTATTTGCAATTTCGTACTACGAAATTGGAAATAGACAACGTTTTTTTTGACAAAATTTTGACACTCGCGATCCCGATCAAAGATCCATAATAGCCCCGCTTGTTGTTAAACTATCATTACGAATAATGTTCGTTGATTGAATCAGGCGTTACTTTGCGGAAGTCCATTTTCAAAACTGATTTTCCAACGAATCTAACACTAAGTGCACTAAGGGAACGGGTATACGTAATTTTATTGTTTACTAGCCGTCCGCCCCGGCTTCGCACGAGTGTAAGCTCGGCCTTCGGCCTCGCTACAAAATATAATATAGCCTATGTCACCCGGGGATAGTGTAGCTTCCCAACAGTGAAAGAATTTTTCAAATCGGTTCAGTAGTTTCGGAGCCTATTCATTACAAACATACAAAAATAGGTACAAATCTTTCCTCTTTATAATATTAGTGTAGATTTCATTTACATTTCAATTGAATTATATTTTCTTTTTCAATATTAATTACCAAATTTTTGTTTCAGGTTAGGTTAATTTTTCTCTTTTAACTAATTAATAGATATTTTATTTCAGATTAAGCAAAATTAGCGTCATTAACAAACATCTATGTAGTTTTTTTTTTTTTTCAAAAGTCTTTATTGTACTTGAAGCGACGTGGAAGCGGAATTATACTACTGGATAATCATCGGAAAACAGTCACGAATAATGGTAATAGGTACCCAGTTATATTTATCTTTAGAAATGTTGAAAATCTTAGAAAAAGTTAGCTCTAACAGGGAGAAAACTTGATATTGATGAACCGATCGTAATGTTTTTTTAGTAAGTATGCAGGCATGCAGCTTTTGTTCAGGTCCAAACTCTCTGTGATATAACTAAAGCCCTATTTATTTTATCTCAGCATGGCGTCTCCAAATGAGCTTTATCGGCTGAAACTGTTTCTCTTTTCATTACCTCTGACTCTCATTTTAAGTCTAATAAAAACAAACATTGTATACACAATACATGTAAATGTTGACATTAATTTGATCTTTTCCGTAATTGGTGTTATGTTAAGACTAGACTGAAGCACTCAAGGTTTTTATCATCTGGCGCATACATTTCTTTGAGTGTGAATAAAAAAGTTTTTTTGGTTGGTAGAAAGCAAATTTATTGTATACTAGATTTTTTGCCCGCGACTTCGTACGCGTAGATTTTCATATAATCTTCAATCCTTTTTTCATCCCTTAATCCGGCCCTTGCGCAAAATAACATAGCATATACTTCAATCTGGTCATAGCTAAGCATATTGGTGAAAACAGCATTTAAATCCGTCTGCATTTTCTTCCAGAGGTTAAGGAGATGTGCGTGTCAAACAAACAAAAATTCTAAAAACTGCCCTAACATGTTCAGCTGCTTATTTTATGTCGCCCTGTGTGAAGTATTGATAGAAGCATAAAAGTATAAACATCGTCAACAGTTTTCAAATCAAAAAGATAATGTGACCACAGTGCAGAGCACGTTTTGAAGTATTATTTTTGTCTAAACCATAAAAAGTGTATCATGTCATGTCGGGATGATACATCTCTGAAATTTGACTGTCCAGCTTCGCTCGTTCGAATTTTTCTATGACCATCCAATTTCTGAACTATGAATACGACCATATATGGCTTTGGCCACGGAACCCTGACATATGCTTGTCTTGACACGCTCTTGGCTAGTTATTTCTTATTTCGCGTGCATATGTATGTATACCTTGATTAAAAAGCCATGAAATGGAACTACTCTATTTATCTGTTAAAATATCACAGTAAAATTCATTCTTTATTCTTATTGCAAATATACACTTTCTTCTTCTAGAAGCTAAGTTTATATACCTTGCATAAAGGGTGCAGCAATGACTTATGTAGTAATCATCATCAGCTAGAAGACGTCCACTGCTGAACATAGGTCTCCCCCTTTAACCTCCACACTGAACGACATCCTGCCATCTGCATCCACTGGATGCCCGCGACTCTCACAATGTCGTCGGTCCATCTAGTGGGAGGCCTACCTACGCTGCGTATTCCGGTTCGCGGTCTCCACTCAAGAACCTTTCTTCCCCATCGGTTAACAGTTCTTCGAGCGATGTGGCCTGCCCATTGCCACTTCAACTTGCAGATTTTAATAGCTATGTCGGTGACTCTGGTTCTTTGGCGAATATCTACGTTTCGGATTTTATCGCGCAAAGAAACTCCGAGCATAGCTCTCTCCATTGCCCGTTGTGTGACTCTGAGTTTTTCCAAAAGGCCAACAGTTAAGGACCACGTCTCAGTACCATATGTCATCACTGGCAACACACACTGGTCAAATACCTTTGTCTTCAGGCACTGTGGTATCTTGGACGAGAAGTTGTCACGCAATTTCCCGAACGCTGCCCATCCGAGTTGGATTCTTCGGGCGACCTCTTTGCCTAAGTTGGACTTACCTAACTGAACAATCTGTCCAAGATAGGTGTAATGGTCAACAACTTCGAGAGTATCGTTCCCAACGATTACCGGTACGGGTACAACATGGACATTGGACATGACTTTTGTCTTGTCCATGTTCATTTTAAGACCCACCAGTTGGGAAAGGCTACTGAGGTCGCTGAGGTCCTCCAGCGACTCTGCCATGATGACTATATCGTCGGCAAAACGAAGGTGAGTGATGTATTCGCCATTGATGTTGATACCGAATCCGTCCCAGTCCAAGAGCTAGAAAACTTATGTAGTGGCTGGTCACAAAACCACACCACAGACAGAAGTAATTTTACCAAAAAAAAAACACTTAGTGTGATAGGTTACTTAATTATATATGAGATCATACAAAACTTATAGCGCTACTTTCTTAACTATTTAAAGATCGATATTTATTTTCTAATTATAATTTTCTAAATTTTACCGTCGAAAAAATCTTTTATCTCGTAATAACATTTTTGGGTTAGAAACTTACGAAGTTGGTTCTGGAAAAATGCTATTATTTCTTTATTGCGTCCGGAATTTTGTTGTATAGGTTTATTGTCATACAAATGGCCTTTTTTAAATATTTCTATTCGCGGGACTGAATTAAAATAGGATGCGGTATATTTTGTCTTTTAAATGCTAACATATAATAAAATCTCCGAATAACACTCATTATATTCTCTTGGGAATAAAATACATTGGATTGAATCAACAAAGAGGTTGTAAGGCCTTTGTTTTTATAACATCCTTGGTCTACACGTTCATTCATCTAAGAAGGTTCCTTAATTTATTTAAAAAGTTTTAATCTGGCTGATTGTGTATCTGAATCTCAGTTGACAATTTCAACTTATTAATGGCTATGTCAATAAAATTCTCTTTACTTTGGACCTCCTTGCTTGAGGCCATGTGACGATCCTCATATTACGTTTCGGGTAACGAAGAAAATAATCATTGATTTTTAAATTTCTTTTATGTTATAATAAAGAATGAAAATAAATGATATAACATAGCCTATGTTTTAATCTGGTAATTTCTAAGCATATTCGTGAAAACCGCATTTAAATCCGTCCAGTGGTTTAGAAAATGTGCGCGGACAAACAAACAAACAGACAAAAAATTTAAAAACTGTCCTACTGTCGAACTGTCGTGTTCAGCTGCTTATTTTAAGACGCCCTGTGTGATATTTTTTTGTTATCTCGCAATTACAGATTTTTTTATCTCTACGTTTTTATTATAATATATGTATAGAAAAGAAATGCTTTCTAACAATTAAATTATATAATTAAAACACTATGCAAATTGAACCCTCCACGAAATAATAATAGGAAAGCTCCAAAACCACTAATTTGTTCGCCTAAGCTTAGCCCGAGATGACAAACGACAAGATTTGGTTCATCCTAGTGTGGAACAGGAAACAACAGTACCATTTGTTAGAATAAACTGTAACACTGCTGTGGATAAAGCAGCTATTGTTATAAATGTTATCTCGAAGGTGCTATTGCAAGGCGGCCTCGAACTGAAGACTGCAGACTGCAGTAGCTGTCGAAATTATACTGTTATTTTCGTCTGGCCGCTGAAAGAATGCATCTGACAGCTGCAATAATATTGTAAAAATCTAAATGCTATCATTTTCATAATTTTGTTTACTGTATTTTTTTTTCGTTTATAATTGCTACCAGCTATAATCTTACGTACAAAATACATGTATATATAATCAGAATTTACTGTTATCGTTTAGATTTTCCAATGTTAAAGCATACATTATGACCTCATAAAAAAGCTGGTTAAAAATAGAGCCATCCACGAAAACCAAAATAGAATGTTCAAAAATAGATGTTTTAATTTCATGCTAGACAGAAAATCGCTAATTTATACCTTAATTAAGTAAAAAACATTCATTCATTTTAAGTATGGTTGACATTCCGAAAACCCGTACGAAGCGCTTTGATTTCACTTTTATTGTGCGAACTGCTAGTTTGTGGAATGCACTGCCTGAATGGGTGTTCCCCGATAGTTACAATCTGGGTGTCTTAAAGTCGAGAGTGAATCGGTTTCTTCTAGGCAAGCGTGATCCACCGTAGGCCGCATCATCGCTTAACATCAGGCGAGTTGGCGGCCAAGCGCAAGCCTATTCTAATATTAAATATTTTAATATTTCAAATATTTTATTTAAATATTAATATTTGTAATAAATATTATATTATTTAAAAAAAAATGTACAAAAAAAATTATAATAATATAGATGGTAATCCACCACATAAGGTTTTTTTACTGCACGTTATTCGAAAAATAAATGTGAATTTGTCCATGGTGGTATTTATCCAAGATACAAGCAATCTCCGAACCAGACGAAAACTAAAAAGAAGGGTTAGGTATAAAAGTCCAAGGTATAAGCAATATCCACACTATTTATTTGCTTAGGATTTCAATAATTGTTTTAAACTTATACTTATGTACAATAATGTAATAAGTATTTTACATTATTGTACCTACATACCAAACTGAACGGTTCGTATTTTTGTATGTACCAAACTGAACGGTTCATTTTTTCTAGTCAGCGATTCGAAATGTAACTAACTACTATTAGGCTGTATTATTTTGAACACTGAGCCCGATAGATTCCTTTAAGGCTCAATTTGGGCAGCGTTTAGTCCATACAAACTTATTCTCCTGTTTCCTCCCTGGATAATACCGCTAGAGCCATATTTTTTTTTTTATAAAATTTATCTCCTTTATGGCCAGGCTTGTGTCATTTATTTTTTCTCGTAAGTTAAGTACTATAAGAAATATGAGCCTTTAAAAATCCCAAAAAATATTAAATTTTTACCTCCGTGTTCAGACGTCTCTCAAACAAAATTTATGAGTTTGTAAAACAAAAATAAATGACAGAAGCCGAGAGCAAACCTTTTTAAACAATTAATTGAAAAAAATAATGAAATCGGCCTATTTTTGAATGAGGAAACAGAAGAATCCGAGACGATAATTTTGTCTACTTTTCGTAGGTATAAATCGATCCGAGCTGCAGTTGTCCTTATTGCGCTCTGCGGGCAGAGGCTCGAGGTCAGGGGAGGGTCGGTCTAATACGTATACAGTTAGAGAAGAGACATGTAGTCGATAATTGTATCGACACATTAGTGCTGTCCATCGATATCGATATGTAACGGTTCTCGTCTTTAGTTAGTGTTTTGTGCGTGAAGTGAATTTAGCACATTACTGCAACGGTCGGCAAGTTAGGATTTGGACAAAATTGTTGACGCACAACATGATTTATTTTTACTATGGAAACTGACGTGGTTTTCGCACATAACACATTTAAGTACGAAAAGAAAGAATTTAAAAAAATATTGTAACTTGTGTATCAGGAATATCAGGATCGTAACAAGTGGAAAAATTTATAAATAAATAATTCTCTTAATATTAGTTAATTTTGTTGAACTATTTTTTCAAAATTTTATTCAAATACATTAGGTTATTACGTTGCTAAGTGATTAGATTATAGCTTATCATCATCAGCCAGAAGACGTGCACTGCTGAACATGGGCCTCCCCCTTTAACCTCTATACTGATAGTGATCGACATCCTGTCATCTGCATCCACTGGATGCCCGCGACTCTCACAATGTCGTCGGTCCATCTAGTGGGAGGCCTACCTACGCTGCGTCTTGCGGTTCGTGGTCTCCACTCAAGGACCTTTCTTCCCCATCGGTTATCGGTACTTCGAGCGATGTGGCCTGCCCAATTGCCACTTCAACTTGCAAATTTGAATATCTATGTCGATGACTCTGGCTCTTTGGCGGATATTCACGTTTCGGATTTTATCGCGCAAAGAAACTCCGAGCATAGCTCTCTCCATTGCCCATTGTGTGACTCTGAGTATTTCCAAAAGGCCAACAGTTAAGGACCACGTCTCAGTACCATATGTTATCACTGGTAAAACACACTGGTCAAAGACCCTTGTCTTTAAGCACTGTAGTATCTTGGACGAGATGTCACGCAATTTCCCAAACGCTGCCCATCCGAGTTGGATTCTTCGGGCGACCTCTTTGCCCAAGTTGGACCAAGAATGATGGTACTGATCGTTTTTGGTTGGACTGACCTAAATGAACAATCTGTCCAAGAGAGGTGTAATGGTCAACAACTTCAAGAGTATCGTTCCCAACGATTACCGGCACGGGTACAACATGGACATTGGACATGATTTTTGTCTTGTCTATGTTTATTTTAAGACCCACCTGTTGAGAAAGGCTACTGAGATCGCTGAGCATCGCATTGTGGTCCTCCAGCGACTCTGCCATGATGACTATATCATCGGCAAAACGAAAATGAGTGATTTATTCACCATTGATGTTGATGCCGAATCCGTTCCAGTCCAAGAGCTTGAAAACGTCCTTCACTGCGGTCGTGAACAGTTTCGGAGAAATAACATCTCTCTGTCTCACGGCTTTCTGCAATAGGATTGGTTCCGTGCTCTCGTCCTGTAATCAGATCGACATGTTGGCGTTTCTATACAAACACTTCAGCACTTCGATATACTTATAGTCGATATGACAACGCTGGAGGGACTGCAATACTGCCCAGGTCTCGATTGAATCCAAGGCTTTTTCATAGTCTACAAACGCTAGACATAATGGCCGATTATACTCCGCAGTCTTCTGTATAATCTGGTGGAGCGTGTGTATGTGGTCTGTGGTGCTCCTGCCTTTACAGAAACTGGCTTGTTCGGGAGGCTGGAAGTAATCAAACCTGCTTTCGAGATGGTTCGTAATGACTCTGGAGAACAACTTGTAGACATGGCTCAGGAGTGAGATGGGTTTATAATTATTCAATAAGGTGTTATCACCTTTTTTGAAGGAGAGCACTACCACCCTACTAGTCCATGCTTCATGCGTAGTACCTTCGAGTATGACGGAATTAAATAACTTCTGGAGGACTAAAAGTACCGGTTTTCCATCCGCTCTCAGTAGTTCTGTCGTTATTCTGTCATCACCCGGCGATCTTGTTGTTCTTAAGCTTTTCAGAGCCATTCTTATCTCGTACAAGCTGATGTCTAGGATGTCCTCAGTGTAGTGTTGGGTCAGTTTAGCTCTCTTGTCCAGAGCTGTACCGATAATTAGGCTGTCACGTCAATGTGTACAACTGTCCGTAAAACCTCTCGAGTTCTCTCAGAATCTTCGGCTTTGATGAAATGATACTATCATCCTCGATCTTCAGCTTCATCACTTGGCTCTTCCCAATAGACGAATTCTTTGCGAACACTATCCAGCCCTGGTTCCACTCGATTGCGTCCCTAATACATCTTTTATTATAGGAACGCAGATCGTGTCGCACCGATTTTGAGATTCGTCTGTTAAGTTGGCCATATTGCGACATATCAGCTGATGTTTGCAGTCTCATCTCAGTCAGGTCTTTCATTAGCTTAATGGTTTCATCTGAGAGCTTCTGAGGTCTTTTCCGGCGTGGGGTCTTAAAGAACTTGGACCACACTGCTTGGACAGTTTCCACCAGCCCATTGTTTAGTACGAACAGTTCCGCTTTCGGCTCTGGAAGCGATTATGCAATTCGAGTTGGAAGTCTTTGGAGTTTTGGATTTGAGTATGACCAGAATGGAGCGTGGACTTCACCAGACTCGACCTCTCAAGCTTGTTGATATTCAATGTGCCTCTGACAAAACGGTGATCGCTACCGGTTTTCACCTTGCTAATCACGGAGACATTGAATATTCGCTTCTTGGTCGTCATGATGAAGTTGATCTCATTTTTGGTCGAACCATCGGGGCTCATCCACGTCTACTTCCTGCATGGTCACTTCTGAAAGAAGGAGTTCATCAAATAGAGTTCCTCTTTCTCCATGAAGTCAACCAGCCACTGGCCCCTCGAATTCCGCTGTCCATACCCATATGACCCGACTCTTAACTCATCAACATTCCGCGTTCCATCTTTGCGTTGAAGTCACCCATAACAACGGTGAAGTATGTTACGGAGGTATCTATGGTCTCGGATATCTCCTCAAGTCCTCATACAACACCTCTACTTTAGATTATTAGATTATAGTTAAAGTTATCACAGGAATTGTACATGGTAATCCTTTCCGTAACTATCATCACATTATAGACCAGCACCCTCACAGGAAGTTTTCAAGCGTCGTGTGAAACTGTACTATATCTTGGAGTAGCTACTGTATCGTTATTATCTCGCTTTAAGTTTATAAGTATGTATGAATTTAATATTTTTATTTATGTATGTTTATTATTTTAACTAAAAACTTGGTTATTTGAATTTTTCACATAAATTTTGAGGTTATGTGAAAAAAATATTGGGACCAAAGTTGTAGATATTTTTATTACCTACAACTTTGCCATTAAACTTTTCAAAAACTATATTGCAAAACTATAAATCCATAGGATTTATAGTTTTGCTGGAAATCGAGTTGAACCATTTTTTACCCTTAAAACCCACCAACTTCCCGAACTCAGATCGCCCGTAATTTATTTTTCCTTTCATTTTTATCATAATAATGGGTTTCATACTACTGTGATTTTTTTTGGTTTCAAAAATTATCGACCCTGGTCTATTTGGCGTAGTCGGTTAGTAAAATATGAGCAGATCGCAAAATAAAAAAAATCACTCGACATTCGGCAAACGCCGATATCAACTAGCCGAGTGGACTGCGAGGCGAAATGAATTTGTAGGCAACTAGGCATTCAGTGCGGGAGCACGGGCGGGCACGCACACACGCACAGTCTGTTCGTCACGCACACGTATATAGCTCGCTCGTCAGGGCGCAGCGAGACAGCAATAGAGTTGCTAAATACCTATTCATCAAATTTCTTGGCCATGGTATACCGGCTTAAGTTCAAGTAATTGGGTAAGATTTTGAATATAAGTGAGTGTTTGTGCGCTTGATATTTGTATCAAAAGCAAAACACAAACCTTATCAATCGAGTCTACTTCTAGTTCACCCGAGAAATCATAGATGTCTTCTGTGTCGGAGGCTCAAATCCTGCATCGCGCAGACGAGATTCTCCGGTAACTAGTAGGCTTGATTGGTATGTGTTTGTTGTTTGAAGAGTTGTGTGAATCAACTATAAGGTCTAGTGCCTCTGGAACACAACCATTGTTATCCCCGGGGAAGTGTGGAATATAACCTTTATTGTTATTATGCTCGACACCGCTCTTTTGATCTAAACGGCTCATCGCGCTGAATAGTGAAGTTTGGTATATAATTTTTCCTCACATGTACCACTTAGGTCATTGGAAAAATGACTTAAATGGGATTATATTATATGTAAAGTATAAGTACGAAATCTTTGATAACACTTGTTAGGGTTTTTTTTTTTCTTTCTTGTGAGGATTTTGGCATCGCACGTATTGTGCGCGACGAAACAACACGACAAACAAAATACATGTTTCACATTGTTAGATAGGTATATAACTTTTCCAAACTGAAGCACGGCTACGACTACTTTCACTTTGGCGGGAAAATCAAATTTCAAACAGTTATTTTTGTCCTTGTAGCTAGGCCGGGTAATTATTGTGATATGGCATAGTGTTTGCGAAAATTGTTGGTCGTTTTACATTATCATGTACAGCTATTTATCAGTTACTCACCATATTACTTACATTTGGCAATAAACCGTTTGAAACAGCAAAAATGTGTTTATAGACAAATGTATGTAATAAAGTGCATTGGAGATAAATAACTTTACGCGAGTTTGTAGAGAATAATAATCAATTTTCGCAAACATCATGATCATTTACCTACAATAATTACTCGGCCTAGCTACAAGAACAAAAAAAACTGTTTCAAAATTGAATTTCCCGCCAAAGTGAAACGTTTCACGTTAATAAATAAAATAGCGTGTCGAGACACCGCCCAAGCCGCCTGCCAAGCGTGGGGATTATGGCAACACCCCTCTCTATGAGGGAGGCCTTGTCCAACAGTGGACGTTAATTGGCTGATGATGTTTGTGTGTGTGTGTGTGTGTGTCGAGACACGCATATGGTAGGGTTCCGTAATCAAAGCCATATAATTGTAGTCATAGTTAAGAAAATTATGGTTTTAGTAAAATTCGATCGAACGAAGCTAGCACGACATAGCATATACTTTTTATGGTTTAAACATAGAGAAAATTTATTGGGAAACATTATCTGTTCCGACCATTTTACAAAAAGGTCAATAACCTATGAGCTAGAACGCTTTGAATTTATTACCGTTTAATCGCTGTTACTCAAAAATTCATCATCAGATAATGTTCGAAATAATGTTGAATGAAGGTTTTAAATATGACCTATCTGTATTGTAAAATTCAAGTTTCTGTGTCTTATGGTTTAGAAATGCAGGGGGGGGGCAACTTTTTGCCACTTTGCGAGGCCATATTTCGCAAAGTATAGACTTTATAAAAAAGTGATCTATCAAACCTTACCTTCATTTTAAAAGACCTTTTCAACGATACCCCACATAAATAGTTAGAGTGAAAAAAAAAAAAAAAGTTATATCTCAAAATTGAGATCTATATTACAACTGTTATTATGCAAAGTTTCATTCAGTTATCTAAATAATTATACAAGGTTTAAAAAAATTCGGATGGACGGACAGACATACAGACAAACATACATACAGAAAGACAGACAGACGGATGGACAGAACGAATTTATAAGGGTACCTTGTCGGGCTGTGGAACCCTAAAAACACATCAGTCATAGGACTGCACGTCAAAAGTGAAAACTAAAGTACTTAGTAATTCACCTATTCCACAAGAGATGGCGCTGTTTTAAAATACACGGTACTGTGTATTATGTATTCTGCGACAGCATGACGATGGTGCGAGTTCCATGATTTTTGTTCACACAAAAGTGCTCAGCGCGCCTAAAGAAGTATTCACTTCAATAATACACCATTATTAATACATTAATACTTGAAAATACACATTAGGAAAATAATATTAGGTCGGGGAAAAAGTATTTTCGTATTTTGTATGTATAAAGTTGTAGTAAAAATCTTATCCGTTGTACTGTTTGTATCTGGCTGGTTTTGATACCATTAAAAATATGACATTTTAAAAAAGGAATACAAAACGTAAAAAGCAATTTCCCGCCATTTTTCAATTGTTTTTTTGTTCGATAAAATGAGTGAATCTAACGAACAAATTCGATATATTGTGAAATTTTATAACAAAAAAGGGAAAAATGCGACACACGCCGCTAATAAAATTTGTGACGTTTATGGACCTAATGCAGTGTCATCAAGAGTAGCACAATGTTGGTTCAAGCGTTTTCAGTCCGGGAATTTTGATGTCAAAGATGCAGCTCGCTCTGGTCGCCCTGTTACGGATAAAGTCGATGCCATTTCTGAAAAAGTGGACCAAGATCGGTATATTAGTAGTTACGACGTAGCTGAAGAACTGGGGATTGACCACAAAACAGTTTTGACCCATTTGAAAAAAACTGGGTTTACAAAAAACTCGATATTTGGGTGCCACACGAGCTCACTGAAAGAAACCAAATGAATCGTGTACTCATTTGCGATTCTCTATTGAAACGTAACGAAACCGAACCGTTTTTGAAAAGATTGATCACTGGTGATGAAAAATGGATCACCTACGACAAGAATGTGCGCAAAAGATCATGGTCAAAGGGCAGTGAAGCACCACAGACTATAGCGAAACCCGGATTAACACGTAATAAGGTGATGCTGTGTGTATGGTGGGATTGGCAGGGCATCGTTCATTATGAGCTTTTACCGCCGGGCAAAACCATCGATTCGGATCTCTACTGCCAACAGCAGATGAGACTCAAACAAGAAATTGAGAAAAAACGGCCGGAATTGATCAACAGAAAGAGTGTGGTCTTTCATCATGATAACGCCAGACCGCACACATCTTTGGCCACTCAGCAAAAATTTAGAGAGCTTGGTTGGGAAGTGTTAATGCATCCACCATATAGCCCAGACCTTGCACCCTCAGATTTCCACCTGTTTCGATCTCTTCAGAATTCTTTGGGTAGTGTTAGATTAACATCAAGAGAGGACTGTCAAAACTACTTGTTGCATTTTTTTGATCAGAAGTCCCAAAAATTCTACAGCAACGGGATCATGTCACTACCTACAAGATGGCAACAAGTTATCGAACAAAATGGCACATATATATTATAATTAAATGTAATTAAACTTGAAAAAAATATGTCTTGAATTTGTTTAAAAAATACGAAGAAACTTTTTCCCCGACCTTATATTATACAATGAGCCAACATGTTTTTTTCACGTTGGCGCCACAGCTTCCTTTAGTTTTTTTTTTTTAAGAAAGTAAATTATTGTTTTTATTTCTAAAATAAAATATGTTCTAAAATATGATTCCAATGGCGCCTGCGGTTTACGGTCTGCAGTTTGAAGCCGCCATCGGAATAGTCCCTTTAAGTTGCCGGATAACGTCAAGTATTAGTTATGTTCAAACGTCTCGAGTTTGTGAAACAATACAGGGTTTGCTGTGAAATTATGGCTCTTGAGATATGATCGAGATTAACTTCTTTAGTGAGTCAAGTTACGATGCTGAGTGAGAGAAAATAAAAAACAAGAACTTGGACGAAGCGTTGGTTATTTTATTTTATTGATGAGTATTATATTTTATTTTATTGTTTAGTTTTGTTTTGATTATAATATGAAAAACAAGTAGATCACATTAAAAACCGACTTCAAAAATATATGAAGAACGTAATAAGTGCCTATAAAATTTGATGGTTGACCTCGATTTCCCTGGAATACCATCATCAGATCCTGACTTAGTAACAATGGGATCAAATTGGAAGTATAGTCTACCGAACAAAAGTTTTATTTTTTAAATTGGTCAACAGTTGGTGGAGAAATCGGTGAACATACATTAAAAAAATACACATAAAATACATTCGGGTCTGTCTGTGGCATCATAGCTCCAAAGCAGCTGAACCAATTTTAATATAGTTTTTTTTATTTTTTGTTTGAAAAAGGTCTTAATCGAGAGTTTTCTTAGCTTAGAGAAAATCTGTTCAGACGCTTGCATTGCAGATTATTTTAGTCTTTTATCGGAAGTTTTTAAAAAGTTTTCAATTTATATACTTATTAATATAATAATACAATCTGTTTAAAAAAGTTAAAACACAATGGGTATTGTTTTTCTTAAAGTAACACGATAATTATTTAAATGGAATAACAGTTATTTTTAGTTACAGTTACAATTTTGCTGCCTGTGTGACAGGCCAAATTTAAAAATAAATATCCTTGACATTTTTGCACACACGGTCATCTGACCCCAAACTAAACAAAGCTTGTAATATGGCTGCCAGAGACTGATATACTTGCATATATATTTTTAAATACATACTTAAATAGATATTAACACCCAGACATAGAACAAACACAAATGTTCATCACATAAATGTTTGCACTAGGTTGGAATCGAAGCCACGCCCTCAAGTGTAGAAGGTAGGTTCACTACCAATCGAGCCACCGGGGTAGTCAAATTTGTCACACATTCATCGCGCCCAAGATTTAATAATTCTCGCAGTGTCAAAAACTAAAAACACGCTTTAAATCGCTAATCCTGAAGATCGTGATAAGGATAATGGGTCAAAATATAAAAATTATTGCATTGTCGTCCGTCCTTGACAAGTGTGCAAAGTTTCAAATCAATCCGTCGTTTTGAATGGCGACAATCACGTTCAAAGATTCCGTTACATAGATACATACCAAGCTAATAAAAGCGTGTTATAAAATTTTTTGCCAATCCCTCTGAATTATTTAGTTAATCTAAGTTTGTCTTACTTTGTTAACTTTCACAATTTTCCTCTTGAATTTTAGATAGGTAGATATAATCTAGATGTCACGGCGTAAGTTAAATGGAAAAGTTGGCCACGTTGTATTTTATGCATACCCACAGGGCTTGTATTTGACCTTAATAAGCTACGCCTATAGGAGTTGGCGGGATCGTAAAAAGTTGCTTACGTGAGCTCGTCGGACTTAATGTAGGGAGACCGAAGTTTGGCAGCTTAACTGCCGGGTAAGAGATGTGTGAATGAACTTGTCGGAATTAACCGTCTGTAAATATATATTATATACATATACTAGTGCTGTTGCCCGTAACTTCTTACGCGTATATTTTCATATAAACTTTCAGCCCTTTTTTCCTCCCTTTCGCTAAATAACATAGCCTGTACTTAAATCTGGTCATAGCTAAGCATATTCGTGAAATCCGCATTTAAATCCATCCAGTGGTTTAGGAGATGTGCGTGGACAAACAAACACACAGACAAAAATTCTAAAACTGTATTAACATGTTCAGCTGCTTGTTTTAAGACGCCCTGTGTGTTTTTTATGTCTCGCAGTTACAGTTTTTTTTTCACTTTTTAATTATAGTACCTATACCTAGATACTAGTGAACCCGGCAAACGTCGTCCTGCCCGACCGCGTCCAAGTATTTTTAAACCATCCAGGAACCCATTGAAATATAAATACAAAATTTCATCCAAATCTGTCTAGCTGTTTAAGAGGACTTAGGTGACAAACACAGGTACACAGGAATTATTTATATTAAGATAGAGATATCACAAATTATAGCTCTTACTTGCGTAACGCTGGGTGACAGAGAAACGCTCCTGAAGCAAAAACGCTCCTATTATAATCTAAACACAATCGAATATCAGTAACAATTTGTTAACTTGTTGTTTTTTTTTTTTTTTGTGATTTAGAATGTTACAAATCAACAATGTAAAGAATACGTCATTCGTTGACCTCTAGCGTCAGGTGATATTTTATTTGCATTACAATGTAAACATAAAAAAATACAGCATTTTATGTGGTCTCGTATCAGCAATCACCACGGGGATTCAGGAGTATTTCCTTTACACTCTGTGTAAGAAGTCTTATTGCTTTTGTTTTTTGAATCCGTGAAAATACAAACTACTTATATACCTAAGTATACATAATTTTTTATAACATCAAAAGTTTCAAAGAACAAAAAAAAAAGAATTATAAAACAAACTTTATTTTGTCTGCTTTTTGAGTTTAAAATACAAAAAAATATACCCTTAATAATCAGCCAAATTAACGTTTTTTTCTTCGGCTTTGTTCCGATGGTCCTCAAAAGATGGGTCGAGGGAAAACCTATTAAATCACCGCTGGGCCTTATTGAATGACCTCCAAAATATAGATTATGGCCACTGAGGCCGAGGTAAGCCTCCGATCAATCACGACTGGTGGCGGACTGGCCGAAAGATACCTAATTTAGTTTACCCCGACCCTCCTTTGATATTGTCGGATTCTTATAATATAATCCGGCTTAGGATATATATTTTTTCAAATTGGATAAATCGGTGAGCTTTGGCTTATGTATTAGGTAAGCGTATTACATAGATATAATATATTTTTACTGGAAATATTTGGTCATCAGATGGGTGCTATACTGGCACCAAAGACTGGCACAAAAGTTGGACATTAGTCTTGATATTCTTAAGATGTCAAGTATATTTTTAAGGGAAATCTATAATTATCAGCTCAAAATATGCACACATGAAAGTCAGTGTAGGTGTCTTTTAAAAACGTACTAAATATCAGGATTTCCTTATAATGAATTAGTTTTCAAGATTTAATTTCAAGTATCATCAAAATGAACCTAATAAAAACCAAGATATTGTAATTTCCTTTTCGATTTCAATACGTATTGAAACTTCTTCCCTGGAAGTTGGGGCGGCCCCCTGTATGGGACGCGACTTGTGTCGATACTGTGGCACCGTCACCTTCTAATGTCCATTCAATCTTCTAATGGCGGCTCCACATTAGTGCCGTGAAGCTCCGAGAACAAGCGTGAAAACGTGAATGTGGAGGGTTTTCGCGGGGTTCACGCGTACACATCCACTTTCACGGCCCCGCGCCAGTTTACTCCGGACTATAATGGCGGCTCCACATTATGGCGGCTCCACATTAGTGCCGTGAAGCTCCGAGAACAAGCGTGAACGTGAATGTGGAGGGTTTTCGCGGGGTTCACGCGCGTTCACGCGCGTTCACGCCTGTTCCCCGATCAGAGTCGGTATTTTGTCCCGCGACAAAGGGTTCGCGCCCCGTTCGCGCGGCGTTCACGCGTACACATCCACATTCACGGCCCCGCGCCAGTTTACTTCTTGTTTACTCCGGTCTATAAAGGCGTACGGACGTCATCTACCATCTTCTTTTTTTCAGCGCTTTTTAATAACTTTCTTGTTTTGGACGTCTAAATAGTAATATGTTGCCACAGCAAACAAAGTTATTGCAGCAGCAGATTCTACGTACATTTCGCGGCGGGTTTCACGAACGACTGTGAACATCCCGTGAATGTGGAGGGCACGACTTGTGCCGAGAATTCACGCCATGAATTCACGGCATTAATGTGGAGCCGCCATGACACAGGGTAGGGCTGGTGCAGCTGCCAATTCGGCAGAGCAGCACAAGCGGCGCAAATATGCCAACCTCGGCAGTGGTTACATATTCGAGGCGTTTGGTGTCGAGACATTGGGCCCTTGGGGACCTAGCTCACCTCATTTACAAAAATCTTTCAGAGCGTCTGGTTAACGTGACGCGTGACCAAAATGCTGGCGTGTATCTGGCTCAACGTATAAGCATTGCCATTCAACGTGGTAATGCCGCCAGCATGCTGGGTACGCTGCCAACTGATAGTGGGCATGAGCATTTGGATTGTCTTTAGACCTTCATAGGTCTATGGACAGTCTAACTGTTTACTTAGTGTTAGTTTTAGCTAGTATTTTGTTTAGTTAATAAAGGCATACGTATTTAATTGTTTAGGTACTTATCGTAAATTAAAACTGTTTCTTACTCACACTAGGTAGGTTTGAGGTTTGGGTAAATTTATGATTGTGTAAAGAAGTATATTTATTTATTTAGGAAATTTATGTTTTATCAGGATACCTAAAAGCCCCCAATATTTTTTATTTAAGATAAAAAAAAAAAACTGTTTCTATAAAATACCATCTATGACTATGTTCCAACCATGTTGCAATAGCCATGGTCGCACGAGCTGACTGAAGACTGCGGGAAAATTTGGCAAAAAGTACGGGTGTTGTGATCTATCCTATCCTACATTTTGTCTCTATGACACACAATACTGACTGTATTGGTAGATGTCCTAGTACCGACAACTTTGTATGTACACTTGTTTATTCCACGATCTATCGTCCCGGCTAAAATTGCGATGTTTTCAGATGCCAGTTTTCATGCGCCGATAAGGGTTAATTCCCGATAGAAATTAAATATAACAAACAATAATTTGTGAATCCAGTGGCACTATTTCGTTCTTATGACCTAGTTTACATGAAAACAAGACAATTAAACATCGTTAAATATAACGTTTCTAACTAAACCTGTAAAATTTTAAAAATGCAATTTGTGTCAAGTTTGTGTTACGAGAATCATAGCACTCTTTATTTTTTGTGAACTACTTTATCCTCACTAGTATTCACCTCATTAATATTCACAACCCAAAACATTTATTTATTCAGTTCGCATAAAACATTCATTCACGGCCCACAAGGGACGATTTGATGCGTTCATTTCGTTGAAGCCCATCCAAATAGGCGCGGTGCGGTCGAACGCGCTCTTTCACTGTAATCAGCTTGGTTACATCGTTGATTACGCCGTCCACTAGTTTGGGATGTTTTATTTTAGTGCAAAACGTTTTGGTGAAACTCAATTATTACTCAGAATGAGTGCTCGTTTGTGGAGACCAATCCTGTTAATATGGGGCTCTTTATAACTTTATTTAGTCATTTTGTGAAAAGGGATCGAAAAAGTTACATGGATTTTATGTGTATTTTTATAACAAAAAAGTGTTCTCTACTTTTTAATTTTATATAATATCAAAAAGAACAAAAAAACATAAGCTTATATTGCAACCCGTATATTTATCAACCGGATTTTTATAACGTAAACTGAAAAGAAGAACTCCTTCAGATCGTTTTGGATCGAAATGGTTCGTAAAAACTACCACAAACCGTTTTTACGTTCGTTATTCAAAAATTACGCATTTTTATTTGATCAGAGGCATATTCAGAATCGTTACAAACACTGTCTCCACAAGTGTGTTCACATTCGCATCGGGATCGCCACCTACCGGGAAAAACAATGTTGTGTCCGTCAGTACGACAGTTAGATAGGTGGCCGGTTCTTGCACCGATTTGTAACGCGACCAATAGTTTTTCATTGTGACAGATGTTAGGGTGTCCCCCTTAAGACAAATTTTGACCACCAACCTGGATAAAACCAAACCATTTATGTATGAGTCTGATTTTGTGTGATGTAAAGATGCTATGAAAAAAAAACTGTGATTACGACGAACTACGACGCGTGGTTAAGGTTTAATGCAATCTATTTTAATAAATAAATAAATATCTGGGACATTTTTGCACACATGGTCATCTGACCCCAAACTAAGCAAAGCTTGTAATATGGCTGCCAGAGACTGATATACGTACATATATATTTTTAAATACATACTTAAATAGATATTTATTTATTTATTTAATTTAGACACACCAACGAATAATTCACCAAACATTAATGGTTTGCTTAAGATAAATATTGAATTATGTGAACCAGTCAATTATAGGTGCGTACAACACTGAAAATATAAAACTACAATGACATGAATAATAAAATACATAGATAAGAATATAAAAATAAACTAATTATATATAGTTATTTGATATTACAGTGAAAACATGATATTACAGTGGTACTTATTAGAATAATTAAAAACATAGGTAGGAGTATAAAGGAAATTAATCTGAAAGTAACATTCGTGTAACAATCAAGCATGGGAAATGGCTCTGCGAACCTCTTTTTTAAAACCAGATAAACCAGCATCAAAGACGTCGAGGTTTGAGTTATTTTTGTATAAAGTATTGTAGCTATTAATGATACGGTTTAAAGGAGAATTGTAACCTAGATTAGTCCTACTCTGTCGGGGCTTAAAAATTTTACGGGTTTTTAACCTAAAATTTTGGCGTGGCACTACTATCGAGATCTCAGACAATAACTCAGGAGAACACAGCAATCCATTGACAATTTTGTAAAAGGAAATCAAATCAATGATATTACGTCGTTTATGAAGTGGATCTAATTTGAGAGAAATGAGGCGCTGGCAGTAATCTAGATTCTTAGGCATATTGATATCTTTATGAGCCAGAAATCGGGTGAAACGGCGTTGGACTCGTTCAATTCTGTCAATGTGGTTTTTATATGAAGGGTTCCATACAGTCGAAGCATATTCTAAATGACTACGTGCGAGGGTATTAAGCAAACAAAGTAAGGATGCCGGCTTCTTAAAGTCTTTGCAGTTTCGCTTTATAAAGCCAACCATTTTCGCAGCTTTGCCAACGACACTATCAATGTGCTGTATAAAAGAAAGCTTGCTGTCAACCAGCACCCCCAGGTCTCGAATACAATTCACCTGCTTCAAGCTAACTCCATCAATTGAGTAGTTTGATTGAATTATATTTTTGTTTCTAGTTATTTTGATATGGTAACATTTAGAGGCATTCAATATCATTTTATTATCTCTGCACCATTCAAATATAGCATTCAGATCCACCTGTAGCAAAGATGCATCGTTAGCTGATCTTACTGGTTTATAAATTTTGAGGTCGTCAGCAAAGAGTAATGCTTTGCTGTGAAGCAAACAATCTACAATATCGCTGACAAATACAAGAAAGAGGATTGGTCCAAGGTGGGAACCCTGCGGTACCCCTGAGCTTGCTTCATAAGGTGAGGAAGTGAAGCCACCAACGATCACTCGTTGCACTCTGTCCGTGAGATAGGATCTGAACCAACTTAACATTGGGTCATGGATGCCGCAGAGTTGCAATTTTCTGATTAAGATATGGTGGTCAACCTTATCGAAGGCACTACTAAAATCCGTGTACAGTGCATCAACTTGAACGCGAGCATCAACTGAATGCGATGTGTCATTTATGAATGTGAGAAGGTTGGTAGCGGTCGATTTGTATCTTGTAAATCCATGTTGCCGACTACAGATCATGTTCTTTGTGTGCCACGTAAGTATGGGACAAACTAGGGATTCGAAGACCTTTGAGAATGTGGATAGTATAGAAATTGGACGATAGTTTTTTACGTCAGTTGAGATACCTTTTTTGAAAATTGGTACGACGTTTGCTTCCTTCCATTTGGAAGGAAAGGTTGCAGTCATAAGAGAACGGTTAAAAATAATCTTGAGCGGTAGCGTAAGAGATGATGCAGTCTTCTTTAGAAATATAGGTGGAATTCCGTCAGGCCCTGCACCCTTACAATTGTCTAACATTTTAAGTTGTTTTAGTATAGAGCGCTCGTCTACTGCAATTTTGTTTAAGCTATAGTGTGTATCCGGCGAGGGATTGTTAATAATGCTGCTGTTATGGCTGCAATTAGTGTAGGTGGAGGAGAAATGCTTAGCAAATATATCTGAAATGTTTTGACCCGTATCTGCTGTGACGCCATCGAGCTCCATTTGAGCGGGTATTGAGGACCGAGTATTCTTTTTGTTCTTTATATATGACCAGAACATTTTGGGATTCTTGTGCAGTGAGTTCTCGACTTTGTTAGTGTAAGAAGAATAGCAGTTGCGCATTATTCGCTCAGATCTTGACTTCAGTAATAATAACTCATGTTCGTCACGAGGATTTTTATATTTTTTAAATCTTTGTCTTGTTCTGTGCTTATCCGCTAAAATATGAATAAGTGACTGTGAAAACCATACTGGGTATTTTCTTTTGCGTCTTTTAGACTTTGGTATTATTCTATTAATGACGTCCTGGATTTTCCAATAAAAGAGAGAAACCATGTCGTTTACATCCATATTTGGATTTAACTCAGATTCCCAGTTCACACGCTTGATTTCATCATTAACAGCACAGTAATCGGCTTTTTTGAAATTATATGTAGCAAACTGAACGCTTTTTAACATAGCAGTCTTGGAAAATTTAAAATCTATTTCTAATGGAGGATGATGAGGGTCTATTTTAGAAAGAGAATCTCAAGATTGGTCTACTATACCTCCAGTAAAGTTACATAGAACTAAATCCAATATCCTTTGGCTAGAATTCCTAATGCCATTTAGCTGGCTAAAGTTATTAACTGACATAAAATCAACTAACGAGTAACCTAGATTGTTGTGATAGTTATTAGGGTCCAGACTGGATGGAGAAGTTCCATTCATTGTCCAATTTATGAATCCCAAATTAAAGTCACCAAGCACGATAGTTTTGTCGGTAGTATTGTTCATTATATCACTCAAGTTGTCCAAAAACTCATCAAAAGCTGTTTGTTGGACCGGTGGGGGAATGTAAACAGCACAAATATTGACACGCTGAGAAGATCCTTTTTCGCAGACTTCAATAGAGACCCATATATCTTCAATATTGCTTTCCCAGTGACTAATTCTAGAAGAAGTTATTGCTTTTAACACTGCAATAAAAACGCCACCACCTCCCTTTCCAGCTGCACTTGTGGTGCAGCGGTCACGTCTGTATATGGTATAGTTAGAGTTAAATACCTCTGCATCGTTGATATTCTGGTTTAGCCATGTCTCTGTTCCTACTATGACATCATAATTTGTGCTCAGGCTAGCCAAATGAATGTCAGCTAGCTTGGTTCTCATACCTCTAAAGTTTTGATAATAAATGTTGAATTTTAATGGTAAATTTACGGCATCAGGACGTTATTAGAGCTACAATGACTTTAGAATGTCATGGTTTGCTATCTGTTTTGCCGGTGAGGTGTCATTCTTACGAACGAAAATGCGGCCGTTACGAAACCAGATGTACTTGTAGCCCTTCTCACGAGCGGCCTTCCTTGTTTCTGCGTGAAGTTTCTTGAAGTGAGGTGATAGGTGCTCCGACAGAAATATGGGTGATTTTGAGCGTCCATAGCCTAGTAGGCTGCTGTTAAGTTTGTCAATAGGGTGCAATTTATTAAATTTGGCGACTGCTGCTAAGACCGTATCTCGCTGTTTAGTGCTCCCAAATTTGACAACAACAGCTCGTGGCCTGGTGCTGGTATTGTCCATTTTTCTTATTCTTGTGCAAGCTAGCACATCTTCTTCGCGGAGAGGACAGGACGTCACTTTGAGAATCTGGGATATAACGTTGTTTAAATTTTCTGATTTGTTTTCAGGTAAGCAAGTAATTTCGATGTTGCACTCACGTGTGTATTGCTCCATTAAAGTAAACCTTGAGGAAAAGTCTTGAACCGCAGATTTCAACATACAGTTTTCGTTACGTAGTTCAGTAACTGTAGTCTGCGTTTTTATTAGTTCCGAGTTAACTCTGTCATATTCATCACATATGTAGTCAACTGATGTCTTCAGATCGCTTATAACAGTTAGCTCCTTCCTAAAAGCATCAAACTCTACCTTCATTGCTCTTTTTACAGCATCTTTTACTGCTGAGTTTACATGCGCTGTTACAGCGCTTTTTACCGCTTCGCTTACAGCAAGATTGACGTGAGCTGTAACCGCATCGAGCGCCGACGCATCCAGAGGCGGCAACGATGTCATTACGATGTCATTACGATGTATTAAACCCAGACATAGAACAAACACAAATGTTCATCACACAAATGTTTGTCCTAGATGGGAATCGAACCCACGCCCCCAAGCACAGAAGTAAGGTTCACTACCAACTGAGCCACCGGGTAATGCTATGCTTTTTTTTATGGAGTCATGCAGTCTTCAGATTTAAGAAATGTTATAAGTGAGGCCATGTAAACCTTTTTTTACTAGGTGTTCTAATATGGAGACCGTAACCAAAAAACTTGTATCTAAGATGGAATGTGTACGTAAAATCGAATTGAAAAAAGTAAAAACATAGTACTCCACGCACGACCGAATATGACTTGATTAATACAGTCAAGGCAATAGTCCCAACCAGTGAGGTGTGATATCACAGATATACACAACCAGATCGGCAATATATTTCAGTGAAAGAGACAAATTGATATGGCTCAGCACAAGTACAAAAAGGACATAACTAGAATTTTTTGTCCTTATCGGCGTGGCCTGTTTTTTGGACCAGAAATGTCAAAATCTGACGGTTCTGTGCCAAACAAAACGGGTCTGAATATTGTTTATTGCATTTTTTTGGTGATTTTATGTGATAAATGCGTGTTTCGTCTGAGAAATAATTGTAAAACAAGCATTTACAATGGTTGGTTGTATCATTTTGGGCTGCAAGTACCGCAGTGAGAGAAAAAACGATGAAATATCATTTCACACGTAAGTAAACATATAGAGCTTGTAATGATCACCTAAATAAATTCAGGATATCAATGCGTAAATATTTTATTCATAATTAGTCCGTTTTTTGGTCGATTTGTGGTATTTCCTATGAGTTTTATCAAAATATTAACTGAGAAGAATAACAATCAATGTTGCCAGTTTATAAATGAAATTACCCACCACAATTAACATAAATTATTCGTTCTGCAGGTTTCCAACTGATCCTGGCTTACGAATAAAATGGATCAGTGCTACTGGTTGTGAAAATTGGGTGCCAGGAAAACATAGTAGAATTTGTTCCAGTCATTCCAATGCCGTATCCAATATCAGAAAGGGAAAAATTATATTTTTGAGCAACTGCAGCTGCTCAGGGTCTAATAAACACACTTAAATGTACTTAAATCAAAGAAAATATATCATCATAAATCATCATCAGCGTGATTTTGTTCAAATAAAACAAAATAATCTTTTTTTGAAGTCTGATTTATCGTGTGTGATATCTGTACTGTAAATAATAAAGAGTTTTATCTAAGTATCTTATTAATTGGGATGTTATCCATAATTCCATCCATGAAAATAAATAAACTGGCCAAGTGCGAGTCGGGCTCGTGCACTGAGGGTTCTGTACCGTCACAAAATACAAAAAGTAGTGCAAATACACAACATCACACCCAGGCTGTCATCCATCCAAGTATCAACCGCGCCCGACGTTGCTTAACTTGTGGGAAACAGAAATGTGTGACCGACTCGCAAGCGGCCAGTATTTATTATTTGTTGTTTTACTTTAGGGTGTGCACTATAATCCGCCAAGTTTGACGCTTGTACCGATTACCGTTACGTACCGTTTGGTTTTTACACCAGAGCAAATACAAAAATACCTTAACAAAAACGTTTGTTGTATGTGTGGATGTGTCCCTCTTTAGTTTTGACTTAATTATATTTCTTAGTTAATCCGTCGTAATTACATATTCTGTGTAAGTTTCAACTGACGATATTACGGCGCGAAAGATACAGCCGTTTAAAGCTGTCTTACCTTTAAACGGATGGATTTGGATCTTAATATTAATTTCTTTTGTTCATAAGTATTTTTCAGATATCCTTCCATCTCACAAGATTTTCCAAAGTTTCCAAAATTACTCATTGAAGAGATTCACTACCCGTCTAGTAGGTAAATTACCCTAACTTAAAGCAAATAATTTTAATGTGGCAACACACCTTGTTGAAGCGAGAGGCACTGAGCTAGCCACGCTCATTGAAAATCTATAGGTAGTAGGTCTGTGTGTGATATAATAGAGACGTTGTAGGCGTACAACACTGCTTAAAAACTAACTAAAACGAGGCAACCGTCTTGCCTCCGCCGCCGCCGTGGTGATTCTGCTTTATTCGGCTTTGGTCGTTGATTATGCTACGATCTCTATCACTCTCTCACACAAGACAATCTACACATTTCGCTCACACGCTTCGTAGTGATAACAGCTGCCTAATATAAAACAATTTATATTATTTTTCTATTTCTATGAAAAATGCAGGACTTACGCGTGAAATGAAACATTTTACTTGTCGCTCACAGAGCGTGTGTAGTTTGTGCAGTTTAAAAAGACACACGAAGACATTTTATTACAATTATTTTTGCTAAAACACTTAATTAGCTGCGATTGTCGAACACTCGGTGTGCGCGACTGAGAGAAGGCTGTAACGAGTACGGTAATGTATATATAGTCCTCCTCATCGATTTCGATGACGGCGACCCTTAATCATTTCTTCCTAATAAAGCTTTCCTATCATGAGCCCTAATGTGGCTCGCTAGGCCAAACGGTAATGTACCTTGCATTCGTCTAGTCAATATGGTGGCAGACACAAGCTATCTACAGGTAAAATTATCTTAGGTTCCAACGTGAAGTACCGTCGCACCAAAGTTAAGAGAGTAACTGTAGATGTCAGAGCAATGCCAAAAAGCTAAAGCCGGTCGGTTATCGGAATGGTGTTAAATTTGGCATCGAAAATGCAAATAATTTATTTGAGTAAGTACTAAATAAATCATTGGTGAATGGCTGAGGATAAGCAGGATGCCGTCAGATTGCTAAGCGCACATAGAAAATAATACAATAAGGTGATAACATGTTTTCTCACGTTGGCTTCAAAGTTTTCCTAACAGATTGAAAGCATTGGTGTCAATTTGACGTTGACATTTCGAATTTTCACGAATTTAGACATTGTTATTTTAATAAAATAACAACAGAATACATTGACTGCACGTCAGAAGTGAAAACTTAAGTAGTAATTCACCTATTCTACAAGAGATAGCGCTATGTTTAAATACATGGTACAGCGTGATGACAACGCGAGTTTCATGATCCACGCGCCTAAACAAGTTTTCACTTCAAAAACATTACACAGATGAAATCTATCTCAACATAATACAACACTTTTAATAACTGCTTTAAATGATAAAACATTTCGTTAAAATTAAATAAAAGACAATATAATGCAGTCCCAACTCTAAAGGCAGTATGGCAACTCTAGATCATAAAACATTTGTCACGTAGTAATCCGCCTCATGTCAGTCACGCGTATGATAGGGTAATGGGGGCGCCACTTTGAATGCCAAGTGGCCTGTTTATCATACCTACTATGAAATGTAAAGTGAAAATTATTTTTAAAATATGCCGGAATTTGCGACGGTAGGTAGTAATTATTTAGGAACATTAAATTGTGGGTTTGGCAGGTCTACAAAACTGTAAAAGAAATAAGTGCGAATCGTTTTCATTTTTTCAATCGTATAGAAACTAACAAATACGCTTTAAAATCGCTAATCCTGAAGATCCTGTTAAGGATAATGGGACAAACCAAATTTAAATTATTGCATGGTCATCGGTCCTTGTTAAGTGTGCAAAGTTTTAAATCAATCCGATGTTTTGAATGGGGTTAAAATCACGTTCAAATATTCCATTACATAGATACATACAAAGCTAATTAAAGCATGTTAATTTTTTTTTCATCGAAATCGTAAGAATGCTAAATGCAGATATTTTCTGGGATAAAAAGTATCTTATAGTGTTCATCCAGGTTGTAAACAACTTATGTTACTATAATTATAATACTATTAAATATTTTTTTACTTAGTCTGTTTCTTTACAAAATAGGGATAATACATGGGAGAGGCCATTGGTTCCCGAAACACATATTATGTACTCTGCCAATGGGTTCTGTCTTAGTGAAATTTTATTTGGTGTCAAATAAATGAATTTGATTTAATTTAAGCGTATTCAAATTATTTATTTCACCAAAATGAAAGTAATTCGCTCACCGTATTAGTGAAGTAGAAGTGGGCCGGTCATATTTGTCACAAAACCAATAGCTGATAAGTAGACGTGTTCGATTGGGCGGCGGGAGTCAGCAAACGTAGCGTGAGGACGCCCTAAGACTCGATATACATACGAGTAACATAGTACTTGGTAGTGAGGAAGCAAAAAGTTGTACGTCGTGCAATGGACTAAAGTGGCCTGATGATAGATAGATAGATAGAAAACTCTTTATTGTTCACACCAAAAATTACAAACGTACATAAAAAACAACTTAAAAAACTAGTGAAACAATTGGCGGCCTTATTAAGCGATCTCTTCCAGGCAATGATGATGATGTTTGCACGCTTCGAGTCAATATGTATGAAAACTATGAACATAAGCGACATAAAAGAAATGCTGTTTTAAACTAACACGGTTTTTCTCTATGTATCGTATATGATTATTTACAGGATCTCCCCGTGAACATGGTGGATGTAACTGTGCCGAAATATCGGGAGCTCCTTCCACAACGGTATATTACCACGGTAAATATCCCGTAAATAATCATTTAACTATAAAAGAAACGTGCCATTAAATTTACTTTAATATTTAAGAGTATAAAACTGAAATTAAATGCTAGTTTACGTCCAGAAAATCAACCAACACTGCCTTAAAATATGACTGTTCTCAACAGAAAGAGCATAAAAAGAACCATAAAAAGCATAAGTCGCTACAAAAATGGACTTGCAAGCCACTTGTCCGGAGAATAAGGACACTAACACGTTTTTAGCAAAATTAAAACCACCAGTTCCAGTTTAAATGGATACTCTTTTACCGCAAAACATTAATTACAGTTTCAGGGAACTACGAAACTCTTATTGGGTGAGAACCGAGGGCGAGAAATTACTCAGTTTAAATTTGCATTTGAAACTTATTTTACAATTATACAGTGATACAGTTTAGCGGATAGAACGAAAACCTGAGTGGTGTAGGATCGAATCCTGGTGGTCATCAATTTCTTTTTATTAACCGGCCTACTGTGAGTCGGGCTCACGCACTGAGGGTTCCGTACTAACATAGAATACAAAAAATTGTGCAAATAGACAACTTATGTTGTCTATTTCCAATTTTTTTTATGCAATTAGGCAGTCGCCCATTCTAGTTCTGACCGCGCCAGACGTTGCTTAACTTCGGTGATCGTACGAGAACTGGTGGTGAAAAGAAATTTGTCACCGGCTCGCACGTGGTCAGTTTTTTTTAATTCAGAAAACATACAGTGATCCATATCTTATTTACAAAGAATTTGTGTAACTTAGCACTATTAACACGTTTCCGCATATAAAATTGTGCGTTATTATTACTTTTATTAATTATTACTTGTTGCTATTATTTTAGAGTGTGTACTATAATCATGCCAAGTTTGGTGCGTTTTTATACTAGAGCAAATTCAAAAACACGTTAAAAAACGATTGTTGTATGGGATGTCCTTTAATTTTTAGGTAATTTTTAACTATATTTTTATTTATTAGTTAATCCACCGTAACGTTTTCAACTGGCTATCTTGAATTTTTTATTGTTTGTATACTTAATGATCATTAATACTATTTAAAATTTTGACATGTAAACTGGCTATCTATAACGGTTCGAAAGATATATTCTTTAAAAGGATAGACGCACGGAAGGACAAACAGACAGACAGCGTAGGCTTAGTAATAAGGTCCCGTTTCTACACTATGGGTAAACCCTATAATACAATGAAAATTCGGGCATCAATTATTATTATGATCACATTTTATTTGTTCTAATAACATTTTGTTTATAATTATGTCAGATTTGTTGTCTCTTTTTAATTGAGTTTGTGAGAAGGGACATAAACATTTTAATTGCTGTTAATTAGTCTCTAATATGAAAATTGATAAGATTACAGCCCCAACAGCCACCATAAAAACACTGTGAATATTGCACTCGTTGGTGACTAAGGACAGCAATTCGGATTTTTATGTTCTAAAAATTGTATGTCATATCTCAATGTAATTTTTTCTTTTAATTCTGGTATTAGCTTGATCATAAGACTAAGTAAGGTGACCAGTTTCTACAAATGAGTATTTTTTTCGCACCTCCTTATTTTGGCGCAATTATTTCGGGCTGACATCGGTGCGTGTGCACTTTTGGCGAGCATAATAAACGACAACACTGAATTGAAGATGTCTGCGTCAGACTATACTATCAGTCAAAGTAGCATGATAGTTTTGAAACCACATCCAACTTTTCTTCTCTCAAGTACGGCTTAGTGGTTTTGAGAAATTATTTTTAATTAAAGTTTGAATTTACAACCGGACTAAAGTTCGTAGTGGTCAGCGCTTTCTTCAATATACTGCTTAAGCTAAAATAAGATTTAGTGTAAGTTTTACCTTTATTTAGTTGTATTTTCGTACTGAGTTTTCCAAAATTGGCTTTTCAAATTGCCTTTTTTTTTGGAAACTTTGTAATTGAATTTTCCAAGTTCATAAAACAATTACTACATTTAAAAGATTACTTAATTACTACGTAATGAATATTACACTTACTTTGTTATAAAATACTAGATAAATAATATTTTATAATTAATTAATATAAATATATTATATTTAAATATAACTAGCATAAAAAAAAACCTCAATTACTCACCTATATATAAACATATAATACACATAGAATGTCAAAAAATATGTCTTAAATGTTGAAAAGGATGTTTAAAAAATATACTTATATATATATATATATATATAATATATATATATATATATAATATATATATATATATATAATATATATATATGTACGAAACATAATAGCCACTTACCATAAATAATAATACCATCAACCAAAGCATATTAAATCTTATTCTACAACATTTTTGTAGATTAAGAATAAACCAAATGTTGCAAAGTACGCTCAGCCACTTCCAGGTACGCTCGATCCACATCATGCCCGTGCGCCCACGCCGCGCTGGCCGTATTGAGCGAACAGACCGCCCGATATTGAAATAATTTGGTTTCCTACCCTCTAATGTACGACGGCAACAATATTAATTTAATTTTTTAGTTATATTCTCATGTAAGTGAAATTTATTTCTTTTTGAGAATAATAAATATCTTTAACCTTATAAAATGTACTTCCTACTTTTGAATTTAGTTATATTATGGATGTAATGTATATGAATGTTTAGTAGTTGTATGTTTTGTGTTGTATATATATACAACTTATAATAATTTATATGTATTAACATTTAAATTTATGGTTTCCACTTTCTATTTATCGCATTTAATAATAAGACCCTTAATTTTTGCAAAATCTAATCAGCTGTTGTTGTTTTGCTATATCATTTTGTCTACTCATCTTTACCTATCTAAATTACAGAAAAATTACTAACTTTATGAATCGAGATACTTTAGATGAGATGGATTATGGCATAGGAAATATCCTAGGAGTTGTTCGTTATTCATAGCCACTTAGTAGCACGTGTCGTAGACTCGTAGCACATCATGTCGTAGACTCGTAGCACATCATGTCGTACACTCGTAGCACATATCGTAGTAACTTCGTAACTAGTAACTGTTGGCAAAAGAGTAAATGCGACTGGAAAGAGATCTGGAAGGGAGACATAAACAAATGGAAACCTACATCCAGCAGTGAATCATTTAGGGCAGATGATGATGATGACCTACATAAATATCATAAAATCCTCTTGATTTTAACAATAATAACTCTAAGATAAGCATGCAATATGGACCCGGGTATGTCCTAAAACTGCGACCAGAACCACCGGAGGATGGGCAGCAGCGTTCTAATAGTACACGGTGAACGTACTGCGATCGTGCGTACGTGGGGATTATGGCAACACCCCTCTCTATGAGGGAGGTCTTGTCCAACAGTGGACGTTAATTGGCTGATGATGTGATGTGAAGCATGCAATACTTAAGTACATAATATTATCTACTATATACTTGCACTTACCTACTTTTCCGAGATTATTTTTTATACAAAACCACTGTGGTTATAAATAACCTAGTATAAGAGTGCTTCCTTTGGTTTAATGGTTCTTGGCAGGTGCATTGTGTGAGCCTGTATTCGGTTTTCGGATCTCTGCTTGAGGCTATTTGAAGTGGAGGTAGATTGGAATGTATATTTTAAAACTATTGTGGCAGATTGGGTTCTTGGATTCGATAAACATAATGGCATTACAATAATTGAGTGTTTTTCTTGTTCCAAGTAACACTGCTGCTGACACAAATAAAATAAAAGCCACTACAGCACCGTGCTTTAAAATATTAAATAATTTAACCGTCATGCGTGAGCCCTACTCGCAATAAATGTAATAACAACAACATTTTATGTAAATGTTTACCGAATTGCACCCGTTGCTTAATGATATTTGCTAAAAACTATGGACTTGATATCGATAATAATGACGTCATCATTCTATCCATCTCAACTGAAAACAGAGCGTAAACAAATTATATATTTTTTGCTTAATATTATCATTAATTCTACTTCTACCTATGAAATACACACATAACGAAGAAAATATATAAATATACACATTTCATTAAAATCACATTTGATTACTGTCAAAATTGGTTACAAGTAGTATAAGATGTAATAAAAAGATTCGCATAGCACCTATAATACATCTTCTGATCACGGGTCCCGTCACCTGATAAATATCCGGGTCACATTAGACGAATCGCCCTCCCCGTCACACTATCGACTGGGATTAAGGCCAACTGAGATTAATTACAGAGATCCCACGTACAGACAGACGCGTCTATTGATGCCTGCTTCTATTACATGAATAGGTAGGCGTCTTTTGTTTCATTTAAAAAGACTTCACATGGGATTTGTTCAGACATTTATCTGAAATAGTTCTACCGCTTCATTATAAAACATGTATCTAGCAACTTTGGAGTTACTACTCCGTGTTTTAACTTTATATTTTTTGTAATAAATAGAGCATGATAGAACAGGAGATGGCGTACCTTTTCTAAGTCCCGGTGTCAACTTCCCGGTGTCAACTTGTCGGTGCTGGAATGTAAGAATGCGTGAATTTTGATTAATGTAATAATAGCATTTTTTCTGGTGAGAGTGACTAAGTATTGATTCACTTTTTTTAAACGCCTCGAAAAATGCAAGCAATGCGTTTTTCAAGTCCAAAACTTTCTTTAGGGAGTTTTATGTTTACAACTAAAAAGGTAAGGTTTTAGATTTAGAAGCTTGCTGGGAGGCCTGCGGTCGGATAACGGTCGAGATTATTTATTTACAGATTTCCCAGACGTACTTGTTTCTATGGATGTGAATAGGTACATGAAGTAAGCATAATTTATAATAACATTTCTTCAGTGTGAAATAAATAATTTTGTATTATGTGTATGTTTATTTTTTTTTGTATTTTCGTACTAATAAAACCAGATTCAGAATAGAACAGTGTATACATGTACATAATTACAAATATAATAAATAAATTATTCGTAGCCTTTTCATCTAATTTCCATCGCAAAGTAAAATACTAAACTAATTATATACACATTCTAATTACGATAATGAATTTATTAAAAAATTATTTGAAAACCCTTTAAACTCCGTTGAAAGTTTTTAATATAGAGCTCACCTTACCACAGTCTGAATAAACCTAATTTTCAAAAATCTTTTAACGCGCCTGTTTAATGCGAAGCGCGACCAAAATGCTGGCGTGTTTCTGACTCAATGCATAAGTTATTTGCCATGCAGCGTGGTAATGCCGCTAGCATGCTGGGCACGCTGCCAACTGGTAGTGGGCTTGAGCATTTAGATTGTCTCTAAACCTTCAACGCTCTAAGGACATTCCAATTGTTTTTGTAGTGATAGTTAGCTTGTATTTGTTCATTAAATAAACTTGAAAGTAAAAAATTGGAAATAAGTATATATTATTATGTACTTATCTAAGATTTTAACGGACTTTGTAGAGTTTGTAGAAGCTATATATTTTCTGGGATTCTTGAAATAAGATTGATAAGAGTTATGTGTGTAAACTTATGGTCTAGAGTAGCAAAATATAACCGCAATGATTAAAACTAGGTATATATTTTCATCATTATTTATCCAAGTGTTAAAACATATTTCACCCAAATTGAATGTCTGAACTAAAATGGAACTAATTCTACGAACATATTCAGATAGGCCACAAACATGACAGTACATATAGTACAACCCTCATTACTTACTCTTCGCGGTACCCAACTATAACAACCAGTGGCTCTCAAAGTATGACGCTCCTACATGAAAAAATTTAGCAAACAAGTATAAATGCTTGTTTGCTAAATTTTTCACATGAAACACGAATCACATGAATCACACATTTTCACATGAAATTGTTACATGAAAAATTTAGCAAACAAGTATGTATACTTGCCCAATTTTTCATGTAGGAACTGTTTCATACTATCACGGTTGTTCACTACAGTTATATTATTATTTACGGGATATTTACCATGGTAAGGTGTGTGAAGGGAACTCCCGATATTTCGGCACAGTATCTTACTGATCTGTGCCTTTTCAAGGCAAGAGTGAATAGGCATCTTCTAAGACTGCGTGCTTCATCTTTGACCACATCGTCGCTTACCAACAGGCGAGATGATCGATGAGATTGGGCGGACTTATTCGCGATAAAAAAAAGAATAGGTATTTGAATTGTAACTTTATCCCCCTTTTTTGGTAGTTACTCTTTAACACGTATATTTACTGTCATTTTTGAATTCCTCTTTATTTTTTACTAAAAGGAGCATAAAGAAACAAAATTTAGAAACTCTGACTCATGATGTGGCCCAGCAAACCCCGCGAGAGGTGCCAGAATTCAGAAATAATTTCAGAGATTATACCGCGTTCCGTACACCTTTGTTCTGAAACTGTCACAGATAGTACTGAAATAGTGATACAATTTATATAAATGTCGTTAGTATTCAAATTCAAATTTCTTTATTTGTCTGATTTATCTTAATTTACAAGTGTTTGGCCTCTCCTGTTAAGTTTTGACAACCTGTGTTGGAAGAGACCGCTCTTTCGTTTGTTAAAATTCGTTGTTAGTATTGCATTCCTACAAATAAAAATAACACCTCATCAAAGCTACAAGGATGCAAGCTAATTAGGATGTTTTTTTAAATGTATTTACTAAGTAGTTGACAATAATTGCTGTATTTATTAATGTACTAATTTTGCATTTGTCCTGTCCATATCCGTCGTCAACGAGTCATCGAGAATAAGATGAAATGATATGCCGTAGTAATAGCGATACAATATTGTATAGCTAGTATCGATACTATATGGAAAAGCATAATAACGATACAATATTGTATCGGTATTATACATCGCCATCGATTCGTCCCAGTTCAACAATCGATAATATGGCCGGGTGTCCACCAAACGTTCGTCGTCGAAACGCTGTCATCTTGCTCGTTGAGAAAGTAAGAACTTCGGCGGTATTTTTAAAATTTGGCTCGAGATCGTAATAGCCAAAGTAAATGGAGAAACAAAGCACGTCTGATCTGGTCCACACCTGAGATCGTCAGCACGCCATCGCATTTATTTTGGTCGTAGGTACGTACGTTTGACCACCAAGAACGGTTACGGTGGACACACGATTGCTACCACGGTCATCTTGAACTTGGTGCGAAATAATCTCGTTGGTGGATGATGGCGACGGTGGACAAATACACTAACACTGTCTGTGCACTACATACAAATAAACACAACATAGTTACCACGATTGGCTAGACATTATAAAAAAATATATATATATATTTTTAAATACATACTGAAATAGATATTAACACCCAGACATAGAACAAACACAAATGTTCATCACATAAATGTTTTCCTTAGGTAGGAATCGAACCCACGCCACCAAGCGCAGAAGATGGGTTCACTACCAATTGCGCAACCGGGGCAGTCCGGGGAATATGTAGATGTAGACATTTTTTGCAAGATTATTCATCGTCATCATCAGCCATAATACGTCCATTGCTGAACATAGGCCTCCCCCTTTAACCTCCACACTGAACGACAACCTGCCATCTGCATCCACTGGATGCCCGCGACTCTCACGATGTCGTCGGTTCATCTAGTGGGAGGCCTACCTACGCTGCGTCTTCTGGTTCGTGGTCTCCACTCAAGAACCTATCTTCCCCATCGGTTATCGGTTCTTCGAGCGATGTGGCCTGCCCATTGCCGCTTCAACTTGCAAATTTATTGATTTTTTAAGAATACTGTCTTGTTTTAAATTTATGTTTATGCCCACTGTCAAAAGTAAAACAATAGTTTTACGTGAAAATATACTGCTACAGCTCCAGCCAAGTTTAAATATCGATTTCTTATGTAAATACTCTTTAAACTAATGAAATTATACAATATTTCGTAAGTAAACTCGCAGGCAGTAGCTGCTGCACGATAAATACGGGTCTCGTTTACAAGGCAAACAACTCATCAGCCAATCCAAACAAAGAACGCTTTCTGCTGGTATTTTTTATGCGGCATCGCGAGATTCTGAATTTTGAGATAGAACGTTATGACACTAGGGATGTAACTGTATTACACTGTTTTAAACTATCGCGGGTGTTCACTAAAGTTATATTATATAATTACGGGATATTTACCGTGGTAAGGTTGTGGAAGGAGCTCCCCCATATTTCGGCGCAGTTACATGCACCATGTTCACGGAAGGACTCGGTAAATATCCCGTAAATGATCATATTATAACTTTAGTGTAACTATATAGTTGAAATTGAGCCTGAGAAAATATTGAAAAAATATCGATATAAAAATGCAACGTAGTGGCGATTTATTTACTGCTCACCGTCAGATTTACGAAACAAAACTTCTCTGATGATTTTTGGCACCAACGGGAAAAATATTTTGGTATTAGAATATGGTAGTTTTGTTAAAGGTTTGAATTAGAGCGTGACAAATTATCGATAGAATAGATAGAATATTTAGACATTAATATTAGTTTTTCATTAATACGATATTCAGTTCTTGGACCAAATTGGACTTTAATCTAATAACACCAAATAAGTATAATATATATCAATAATTATAATCATACCTAAGGTGATTTTAGGCGCAATTTTTTTTGTTCAAAATGTTAAAGTATTTTTTATTTAAGAGATTCACGAAATCAAGGAGTTATGTTAATGTTATTTTTACTGAACGGGTGAAGCGTTTATTGGTAAATTAGTACTGTTTCTGATAGTCATTACTTTTAACCAATGAAAAACAAATAAGATTCAAATTTTTAGCATATTTAATGAAGATATACCATGGAAAACCTCTACGCAACACCGAATTGAAACAGCTAAAGTACGTAAGTACAATTTTTAATGTCAAAAGTCTGCATTCGTACTTTTAATAATTGTACTGTTTATTTATTTAGAAAATCGATATGTCGATACTTTTACTGTACGCTACAGAAGCTGCATCCCTATTTTACTCCAAACTCTCAAAGCCAGAGTTACGAGTGAGCTGCTGATTTGAAAGCCTTGAAGTCATTTTTCCACTTTTACGAGTTTTTTTGAGTTTCTATATGCCCTTTCAGTAACAGATTTCCGTTTTTCTTGTTTAACGCAAATACAAATTGCACAATTTGTGTTAACTTGATTTAAACTTGTTACACTTTATATTGAATAAAAGTTATATTTAATGTGGTTTTCTTATGATAGTTAGGTACTAGGTACTTATATTTACTAACCGGAATGTTGTTTCCTAAGAAATATAATATAGATATTTTCAAGGTAAGCGGAATAATATAATACGTATGAAACAAACCATTATATTATATTATTATTATACACACTACTTATTGAAATCAAAAAAGTGCGCACGGATCATTGATGCTCAATTGTTTAAAACACTTTTCCTATATTTATACGCAAAGCGAAATCTTTAGCTAAGTATATTTAAAAACAAACTCGAAATTATTTTTAGCTAACATGGCACCATACACCGTCGAGGAGTTCGTTCCAAAGGTCGTTTACTTAAAATTTTTACTTAAATGTTGTTTAATTTTTTCAGAAATATACCTAATATATAATTAAATTAATTAATTTTAATGTAATTTTTTTATCATTTTAATCGTTTCTACCAATGACATTAATATAAAAAAGAATATTGTCTTTATGACCTAATTTTTTTAAGTAATTTATAATTGTTTAATGTATTTGACGACGTGTATTTTTTTATAATTATGAATAAAAATATCAAATATCAAGAGATTTAAAACTAAAAAACAAAAATTCCGTCGATATCGCCACCTTGCGGCAGAGTTCCCACAATAATGGCGGAATCATCCTGCTGTATAGCAATACTAAACATTTGCGTAAAGTGTGTGCCAGCACTAGGATCCTCAGAGGCGTGTAGCCTAGTGGAAATAGCCATGTATTTTTTTATGTCGGATGACCAGCAGGCCCAGGCTCTCCGCAGCTAGCGCTACAAACTCATAATGTGCGCTGAGCTGTAATTACTACCTGTGTTTGTTTAGTTGGGCCCCGACATTGCGAGCAGAACTGGCGACATAAGAAGCCAAAGTGTACGCAGGTAGCGTCCCAGACCAGGGCTCGGCCAAGACACCAAGGTACCAGACTGGCTTCGTCTGGTCTCATGCCGTCGGGTCAGATTGAATAGGTCAGAGTGGTTCTAAACCTGGGTGCTTCAACTTCGACCACATAGTCAAATAACAACAGGCGAGTTTGTAGCACGGAACACTAATACTCCAGGTTTGTAGTCAAGCGCGAACTTATGCGCGTAAACAACTGCTTTAAGTAATTACTTTTCTAGACAATTATTTCGTAGGTATCAATAGATTTTATAAATTGCTAGTTATGTAAATTTTTCTTTACCATATTTTTTACAATTCATAATTAATTTATTCATTGCAAAATATGTGTAAAAAATAAATTTTGATTTTTATATACATAGCTCGAAAAAAAGATGAAGATATACATTTCTACGTTACATGAGCGACAATGTCGTATACTTTGATCACCCTATTAAGTACACAAAGTAAGTTCACTATCGATAAAGCCCATCCTTACAAACTTCAATAACTAAGCGAGGGCTGATGTGACCCCATTTCACGGTTAATTGCCCCGATGACTGACATTTTTGTGAGGAAAATGCTTATCTGATGATGTAGGACCGTAGGTTTTCAAAGCTTATTCAAAGTAACAATTGTAATAAAAGCTGAAGACGAAGGGGTAAGATGGTATTATTTATATCACAACTCTTCATAATTTTGTAGCTTTTGTGTCGTAATTTAACTAGCTGATTTCAACAGATCAGTAAAAAAACCGATATATAATAGGTCGGGGAAAAAGTCTTTTCGTATTTTGTATGTATAAGGTTGTAGTAAAAATCTCATCCGTTGTACTGTTTGCATCTGGCTGGTTTTGATACCATTAAAAATATGACATTTTAAAAAAGGAATACAAAAAGTAAAAAGCAATTTCCCGCCATTTTTCAATTGTTTTTTTGTTTGATAAAATGAGTGAATCTAACGAAGAAATTCGATATATTGTGAAATTTTATTACAAAAAAGGGAAAACTGCGACACAAGCCGCGAAAAAAATTTGTGACGTTTATGGACCTAATGCAGTGTCATCAAGAGTAGCACAATGTTGGTTCAAGCGTTTTCAGTCCGGGAATTTTGATGTCAAAGATGCAGCTCGCTCTGGTCGCCCTGTTACGGATAAAGTAGATGCCATTTCTGAAAAAGTGGACCAAGATCGGCATATTAATAGTTACGACGTAGCTGAAGAACTGGGGATTGACCACAAAACAGTTTTGACCCATTTGAAAAAAACTGGGTCTACAAAAAAACTCGATATTTGGGTGCCACACGAGCTCACTGAAAGAAACCAAATGAATCGTGTACTCATTTGCGACTCTCTATTGAAACGTAACGAAACCGAACCGTTTTTGAAAAGATTGATCACTGGTGATGAAAAATGGATCACCTACGACAAGAATGTGCGCAAACGATCATGGTCAAAGGGCAGTGAAGCACCACAGACTGTAGCGAAACCCGGATTAACACGTAATAAGGTGATGCTGTGTGTATGGTGGGATTAGCAGGGCATCGTTCATTATGAGCTTTTACCGCCGGGCAAAACCATCGATTCGGATCTCTACTGCCAACAGCAGATGAGACTCAAACAAGAAATTGAGAAAAAACGGCCGGAATTGATCAACAGAACGAGTGTGGTCTTTCATCATGATAACGCCAGACCGCACACATCTTTGGCCACTCAGCAAAAATTTAGAGAGCTTGGTTGGGAAGTGTTAATGCATCCACCATATAGCCCTGACCTTGCACCCTCAGATTTCCACCTGTTTCGATCTCTTCAGAATTCTTTGGGTAGTGTTAGATTAACATCAAGAGAGGACTGTCAAAACTACTTGTTGCATTTTTTTGATAAGAAGTCCCAAAAATTCTACAGCAACGGGATCATGTCACTACCTACAAGATGGCAACAAGTTATCGAACAAAATGGCACATATATATTATAATTAAATGTAATTAAACTTGAAAAAAATATGTCTTGAATTTGTTTAAAAAATACGAAGAAACTTTTTCCCCGACCTTATATATATATATACCTATTTTGGATAGACAACCGCGACTTATAACCGTGAGTTCCACGCATGGACTTATATTGTGAAGATAGGGTGAATTCAATGAACTTTTTCAATTTCACCAGCTCAGAGGTGCTAACAATTACAACGCGCACCAGTCTGAAGTCAGTCTTTTGCTGACTTTATTGGTTTGCGGTCATTGTATTGTGTTTAACTGACTAACTTACTCGGTACAAAACCTCAAAATTAGTGATCGTAACGGTGTGCTGATCAAAATGAGTCCAAGCACTGTCGGTCTACTATTATCAGCCGAGGAGTGCCGTTGTCCATCATCAAATCAGCTCGCTGTGACCATAATATTGTAATATAATCGGATCAAAAATGTCAAATTTCAGCTCAATCAAACACCGGGAAATAAAATTTGATACTTGCAGGATTTGATTACAGGACAAGTTAAACTGAATAAAAACTTGTAAAAACATTGTCACTTTATATATTAAAATATAGCAACAGTGCCCGGTTTCACCCGCGTGGTGATGAAAATCTGTGATGATGATGATGATGAAAAGGAGCTTATGTATTAATACAGGACTTAAGCATTGTATATTCGAAATTTCATCCAAATCCATCCAGCCGTTTCTGCGTGATTGAGTAACAAACTTCCATCCATCCATCTATCCATCCAAACTTGCACATGAAAGTGTGCTGAAATTTTTTTACTTACATAAAAAATGGGCTCGCTTTTACACTTATTATTAACAAATAGTTCACTAATAGGTACCGAGTTTTAATTAACGTTTAGGTAACCTGAATTAAATTCTCGCTGCCATCCTAGACAATCCTGAAGGCTCTGTCGCACTAAAATACACTATACTGCAATGTGCGATACGACATATTTAAGTTTGTATGGAGTTTATGGGTTTGTTTCAGAATATGCTATGAGTACCTACCTAGTTGCTATCTATCACATAAACTAAGTGGAAGATAAAAATTTCGGTTGTCTCACATCGCGATTCATGGAACAAACAGCCAATTTTTTTTGTATATATTATTATGTGGTGGTATTGAACCCTCAGTGCGCGAGCCCAACTTGCACTTGGCTGGTTTATTTAAATTAATAGTTTATTTATGTTAGACCTTCTTCAGAATGTCCGTTAGCTAATAATAACTTATCTATTTAATAAACCCCAGCTTGCGTTTCACAATCATTAAAATGGACTAACCATCTTATAATGTTTCTAATAATATATTAATATGACAGATCAAGTTGCAAATAAAAATAAATAATAAGAGAGTTTTATTTTAATTCTTTCCTCTTTGAGGATGGCGTTGCACTTCTTGTGCAAAATTTAAAGATACTACCTATTTTAATCCTGTACGCAACGCTATGAGCAAACGCCTCATAGCAAGGAAGATATGTATGGATCCTTGATCATAGGTACCTAACAGTTTGGGATTTTTCTTTCTAAATTCAAGGAGTAGAAGTATCAAAAGAAGGATTTGACGCCTTTGCAGTTTGCGCTATCGTGGCAAAATCATGTCCTCTCATTGTATTATTTCCTAAACGTGATGGTATGATAGAAAACTTGCCTTTTTGAGTTGTTTCCCAAGAAATATAGAAGCCTTTAATATTATTACTTGCATTACTTAGACTTGACCATGACCTATTTTGATTGATTTTCTATTTATTGAGGCTGGCACTAAGATATTTTAGCTGTAGATAGCTTGTGTCCGACACCATATTGACTAGACGAATGCAAGGCACATCATACTCGTTACAGCTGTCTCTCAGTCACGCACTCCGTTTAAAGCAGTGATCGCAGTGTTTTTGTTCGCCTATAACGTCTCTATTATATTACATTTCACTGGGCTGACAAATAATTTTAATAGGGTTACAATAAAATCGATCAAATAAACCAGAATGTAGGTAATATAATTATATTAATAATTTTATTGTAGCACCAGCACCATTCATCACAGATTACAACTTAATATTTTTATATGGTGGGTAATTTAAATACCTGCTTAACTTATAATAGTAATCATGCTTTTTCTACTTAGTATTTAGCTTCTAAATTCTTAAGCAGGTTAGCAGAGTTTTGCAATGAAAATCAACTAAACGCCGACAAGTCGCGTCGCATTGTCTTTTCACGCGTTCTAGTACAGTTTTACCATGAAGGGACGTATGTACGGCTATTAATTAGAAGCATCAGGGCGGAATCTCATACGATTAGTAGTGTAATGGAGCAAAAGACGGCTGACGTTGATGTATGTACACGTCTTGTGCCAGACAAAGAATGTTGTGAGATATCGTCTGTTTTGTCTAAGAAAACGTGGTTTGTTTTGAAGCTCTGTGTGCTTGCTTGAAATATTATGAATATAAATTAACTCTAACTGATCTCTACAGATTTTTTTTTTTTTTTTGTCAAAAAAAACTCATTTTCGTGTTTTCTAGCACTAAACTATAAGTAAGTATATTGACAATCATTTGTCATAGCGTGGGTCGCTTCAAAATTCATTTTTCTTCTAAGTGAATATGCCTGCAGGATTTATTTTCTTTAAATTTTTATCTTAGGTTTTATCTTTGTAAAAGAGTTTTAATATGTTATATGTGGTTTTAGTTTAGGTAAAAATTTACGACGTTATGTAGAGTGTTGGAAAACGCCATCTATCTATTTTCTTTTGAATCGTTCTGCGGTAATTAATCTGGAAAGTTGGAAAATGCCATCTATACATTCTCTTTAGAACCTGCCCGCACTCGTTTTTACCTGATCTGAAACGCTAGCACAAAAGTATAAAATACAAGATAAAGTAAATTCACCCTTAGCAGCTTTTTCAACCTTTTTGGTTTCATAATCCTTTATCTTAGTCTGATAAAATTGCAAAAGATGACGCTCTTTTAGAACTAAGACCTTATTTCTTCTATAAAAAATATATATACTTCTGGTAATCATCGAATAAATACCTATACAACACAGAATTAACACAAATAATTTGTAATATACCTATTACCTACGCAATTTAACCTAAAATATATATCCATATATAAAAATAAAATACCACTCTATCTCTGAATGACATCAAAGAATCTCGAAAATTACTCTACTGTTAATTTTAGGTAAATAGGTACTAATAATACGTGTGATCTGTGGGTTTTCTCGCTATCCCACAGAACCGAAACTTTTTTTAAACGAAGAGCTACGTACCTATGTTAAAACGTTGACTATGTTTTGATACTTTTAATCCCGTCATTGTCATTGTTAATTGTAGATGATTTGGATCTCTTCATGCTATTTTATCTTGTAGCCAAGTTAATTAAATAAATAAAAAAATCGACATAAAATTCTTCGCTTCATTCATAAATGTCACCTTCGTCCATTCCATTCCCGTCGACCTTCTGCGGTGGCGACGTCGGTCGGATGTCATATTGATACACATCTTAGCACATGCGCAGTAGGTAATATTCACGCATGCGCGTTGTTTAATGCTCACTGTTGTGTACATTATAATTTTACATGAAACAAAATCTGTCAACCTTCAATAATAACTCATAATTAATCGCCAATGTGCTCATAAAAGCATTTAAAACTCTTTAGTAGTTGTTTTAGTTTGAGTAGTGACTTTATTTAGTAGAAGCCGGTTTGGTTGCATTTGTTATAATCGGGATTCATTCAACTGCTAAGTGGACAATTCGACGATCCTATATGAAATTAGTGTGGTGATTCAAAGAACGATTCATTGAAGTGTGAAGAAAGTTCATCAACAGGTAGGTTTGCTTATAGTTATTTGTCGTGTAGATGTAAGTATAAAGCGTACAACAAAATGTGTAGGTGTTACGCCAGACTTAGTGGGCGTAGCATTATCGTATGACAATATCAGTAAATAAATTCTGCTCACGAATGAATTTCAAACAGCACGTGTAGACAAGGCCTAATGACAAGGGTTGTGTGACCTTTTGTTTGAAGGAAGAGGGTATATTGTTTAAATTGGACACTTGCTGAAAATAATTTGTTTGAGTGTGTATGACAATGTTTTACCCTGATCATTCAAGCAAGGGGGATATGGTAAGGTAGCGTGGCGGATGCGTACGCATCCAGTCTAAATGAGTCTGGACGTTTTAAGTCGAACTCACCCTGCAGACGACCTTGCTGCCCTTTTTAGGGTTCCGTACCCATAGGGTAAAAATGGGACTCTATTACTGAGCCTACGCTGTCTGTCTATCTGTCTGTCCGTCCATCCGTCCGTCCGTCCATCCGTCCGTCCGTCCGTCCGTCCGTCCATCCGTCCGTCCGTCCGTCCGTCCATCCGTCCGTCCTACCTTTAAACGGCTGTATCTTTGGAACCGTAATACATAGCTACTTGAAATTTTCACATAATATGTAATGTAATAGCGCATTAACTAAGAAATAATAAAAAAGTGAAAAAGTAAAAACAAAAAGCCCATACAGCAAACATATTTTTGTAATTGCTCTAATGTAAAAACGGTTTAACTTAACATACAAGCGTCAAACTTGGAATGATTACGTATAGTAGTACTTACGAGTATAGTATATACACTATAAAGTATAACAATAAATAATGGCTGATTGTGAGTCGGTGACCAATTTCTGTTCATTACCAAGTTATAGCTGGTAATTTCATTACTCGGAAGACCTCATCATTTCTTTTCCGAGTCCAAATGACACATTTTACTAATCTTGAGGTCGGTTTTTTAATTGGTTTTTATTGTATTTTGTGGTGGTGCGCGAGCCCGACTCTCAAGTGGCTGGTTTTATTTTGTACATTAATGTCGCTGCAAGTTTCTTAATGTGTGTAAAAAATAATAAGTGAGCCGTACTTACAGTTTTTGCGTTAAGCAGTTTAGCAGTGTATGTAGCGATTTTACAATGAAAAATACTCTAACAATAAGACCTAGACGCAAAATAGATATTTAAGGTACGTATAATATAGCACACTGCTCTCTCTCTCTCTCGTACAATTTTTTTTTTTATTACTGTTTGCTTATGAAAAATGTGCTGCGGTCATGCTACGAGATTAATATAATAAAATAATGAATGGGAAAACTGTATATATCACACTTTTGTAGTCATAATAAAGAAATTTTAAAACTTAAATTTTATTTAAATATTTTTCAGTATTCGTAACCTCGTAAAATTCTGAACCACATTTTTCTAAAGAAAAGACAGTATTTATAAAAAAAAAACATCATTCAAATATCTGCCCGGCTAGGAATTGATGGTACCTCATGAAGCAGATGCGCTGCCACTGCGCCAAACGATGAATAGGTCAATAGTTTTCGTCAGAAAGCCTCGTAATCCAGGGAGACAACGCGGCTAGCAGTTTAGGCACGTAGCCTGAAATTAGAGATCGTTTGAACTATACCTATATAGACCTTATTTGCCTATAGATAGTACTAGCTGCGCCCCGCGGTTGAACCCGCGTGGTGATGAAAATCAGTGATGGTGATAGCCTATGTGTTATCCAGGACATAATCAATATATATACCAAATTTCATCCAAATCCATCCAGCTGTTTTTGCGTGATTGAGTAACAAACATCCATCCATACATCCAAAATTTCACATATGTTACCTATATGATATTAGTGTGATAAGGAATCTTTTTTCGATTTTTTTTGGTTTCTAAGTAGGTGTTTAATTTTGTTAATTCAATAAACTTAACATACGATACAATGTCAATTAAAACAAAAATAATCTTGCTAAACAGATAATTTACTACCTACTGCCTGCCTGCTGATAGCTCTACGCTCTACTTATTATTTGTATATAGTATCTCTTCTAGGAATAGTGCTTACAAATCTGAACAGATAATAGGTACGTAATTAATTATTTCATTTAGCGGAGTGAAGCACCAATAACACTTGAAATTATAGCCCAAAAATATTGCAACTAAGCTTTTTCCGCTCTTCAAGCTTCGAGTGAAGTGACAGCTCCATTTCCGTGTTTTCCGTTTATCGTCAGTCTTCGACGGTACTCCGGCCCGATACGTCGTGTACTAAGGTCGTTGAAATTTTGGTTTGTTGAATTTTGAAGTTTTCAAGTTAGTTCAAGATGGACATCACTATAACAAGGCATTACAGTTTGGATGAAGTAAGTTTTTTAACGAAGTAATTTTCAGCAAATGCTGGAAAAATATTAATTTAAAATACGAACTAAACAGTTTTTTTATTTTATTTTTTTAAGCCTAAAAAATCATTATGAATCTTGAAAATTCCCAATTATATTTTACAATACACAATATAAAACTAAATTTAACTAATTTAAGGTTTGGCATTCGCGTTTCACTTACATAAATAGTAAAATTAAGATTATTTCAGGGTTTAATGTTTTCGAAGTTATCCGCTTGCTTCTTAGTAATCGAATCTAATGTTTAACAGTTCTATTTTCTAAGCTTTTATTTAGTTTCACGGAAGTCTGTCTGTAATCAAATCTTGCAAGTAAAATTTGACCCACTTCCCGGTGTTCGATTGAGCTGAAATTTGGCATACTTCTCAAGTTCTGATGACAATACAATATTATGGTGACAACGAGCTGATTTGATGATTGTAACGATGGACAACGCCCCCGATGGATAATAGTAGACTGGCAGTGTTTGGGCTCATTTTGATCAGCACATCGTTTCGATCACTAATCTCATAAAAGCTTGATATGAAAAAGAGAATTTCAATTAAAACATTGTTAAATTTAAAACTACCCAATGAAATTCTATTCCATGTTTGGTTCGCACTTCATAAACCAATATAAGTAACGTAAATATATATAAGAATTTTTGTGTGAGATTTTGTTCCTACTCGACTTTTTTCCAACTTCAATAGCATTAGTACCTACATAAAGCGTAAGATCAAAGTAAGCGTCGGTTTGGCTTTCACGTTTCACGTACAAATATTTGACTGCTTTCGAAAGGAAAAGCTCACTGAACCATTTTGAATTTACAATGACTGTCCTGTAAGATTAATTCAATTGGTTTGAGTTTCAGACTATAGTTGTAGGTATTCGTAATTAACTAAACTGAAAGGTACCGTTATCATAATCAAGCTTTATCAATAGTCTCTTTGTATTACGTACAAAAAAAAGTTATATAAATTCATCTGCGAATATGTAGACACCTTTTATGCACTGAAAATCAGAGGTAGGTTTAACTTTTACGGATTTACTTACCATAATAAAGGTAATAACATTTTCAACTATTCAATAGCGAATAAAAGTTAAATGTGATTTTTCTCTGAAATTCGAGACTAGACAAAATAAATAATGAACTAGGAGTGTGGTTATCATTATTTTAAGTCCAAATATTAGTCTGTTTTTTGAAACAGTTTTTGTTTAAAACTTAAAACGTAACTTGATTGATAGTGAGTTTTACAAAACAACTAATAAATTTAAGGTATTTTTAAGAGAACTGAATTTATGTACTCAAAATATTAAAATGTTTGTTTTCCAAGTGCTGAATGCCTTTTAATGCCTAAGTTGTATAGGAGTGAATTTATTTTGTGTCTTTTTTGGTAATCTTTGCTGCAATGTGTTTTTGTGATATCCTTTGATATATCTTTTAAATTTTTTACTACTCGTCTCTACAACAATTGTAATATAAAAAACTAAAAACTAAAGTAAATTACTTAAATTGACTATCTAAAACTCTAAGGGCAGATTTTCCAATCCTCAGTTAAAGAATGAGATAGGATTTATTTCATTGATAGCATGATTTAGAATTTTTCAATAGTCAGTTAGAGAATATCTGCGGAGTAAAACCTGTTAATTTATTGGACAGATAAATTTATTGATTTGTAAAATATCTGACCCGTTTAACTGCAGATTGAAAAATCGGCCGTAAATACAGTTCAATGTCTGCGGGTATGTTGCCGAAAAAGCTAGCAACACCACCACGCTGAATGTCAACTTATTATACGAGTTTAAATCTTTAAAAAAAACCTTACACCTGAAACTAAACTCGGTCCAAGTATTTATTTGCTCTGACAGCTGCAATAAAATTGTTTTTATTCTCCACGAATTCTGAACACTTTCCCTAGATTTTAGACCGTAAAACTGTAGCAAGTAAAGTCAGGTTTTTACAAAGCAAAGTAAATGATAGGACCGAGATTTAGTCTGCCTAGTAACCAGGGAGACTGCAAAGAATTTGATATATAATCAGGAATTAAAATAATGTAAAATACACGTGATAAACTTGATTAAAAATGTATAATTTCAACGTTCAAAATTCTACGTAATAATCACCAAGAACCAAAGAAATCATAATATTTTCGTACCTTAAAAGACCTCAATTTACAATCTTCTTAGTAGGTATAAGTAGTTTGTACTCTCTCGTAGATATTTGTAATGGAAAAATCTCAAATTCTTCCGTCACCATTACGCCTGCGATGGAAGTGTAATGGATCGTAAAAAACATTTTTTTCTATATCACTTCGGCTTCAGCAATAAACCAGCAGTAATATCCGTAAACCATAATTTGTAGGCGAAACGAAGTCACGAAGTGAAAGACATATTTTCAATTAATTTTCAGGAACGTTGGTAGCGAGTTGGTGGCAAAACGTAGATCTAAATTTAAAAAAATGTTTTTTTATATACATCATCAGTCAGAAGGCGTCCACTGCTGAATATAGGCCTCCCCCTTTAACCTCCACACTAAACGAAATCCTGCCGTCTGCATCCATTGGATGCCAATGACTCTTACTATATCGTCGGTCCATTGAGTGGGGAGACCTACCTACGCTGCGTCGACCGGTTCGTGACAAGAACCTTTCTTCCCCATCGGTTATCGGTTCTTCGAGCGATGTGGCCTGCCCATTGCCACTTCAACTTGGAAATTTTAACATCTATGTCGCTGACTCAGGTTCTTTGGCGAATATCCACGTTTTGGATGTTATGTACACTGTATTTATTGCAGTTTTTCAGTTTTCGTATAATAATTAAAATGAACCTGATGAACAATGAAACATCATAATAAAATATTTAAGATTAGTAAACGTGATGAGATGATGTTGTGCAAGTTTAAGGCAACACACGGTCATCTGACCCAAACTAAGCAAAGCTTGTAATATGCCTTCCAGGGACTGATATACGTACATATATATATAATTTTAAATACATACTTAAATGAGTATTAACACCCAGCCATACAAACACAAATGTTCATCACATGAATGTTGTCCCAGGTGGGAATCGAACCCACGCTCCCAAGCACAGAAAGTACCACTACCAACTGAGCCACCGGGGCAGTCAATACAATCAATACAGATTCCTCATTAAGCATCCTCGCCGTAGAGGTTCTTACTAAAATCTTTAATTTAACTTTTCCTGTTAGTACGAGTCAAATCATGCACCTGAATTTTAAAACTTGTATCGATTAAGCTGAAATTTTGAATGACGTCATTCTAAATCCAATATCGTGGACTTCGAAAGATGGCGTATCAGTATTTTTTATGCACCCCCACATTGTCCAGTTGTCCCCACCCCTCGTACAATACAATATCTCTTTATTACACACCGAAAAATCCAAATGAAACTAAAAATAAAATTTAAAATAAAAAAAAGAAACAGCAGCATAATGGGTGGCTTTGTCACCTAAAGCGTTTTCTTCCAGGAACTTTGGATGGATAGGACTAAAGAATTTGAAAACGGTCGGTGGTGCACATAAAATATAAATATTGAAAAGAGAAATTTGGACTTTGATATTAAATCCTGCTAAGACTCGGTTAGACCCAACTAAATCCAAGGACCATCAAGGTATCAAATGAAAGGGTTTGCTGAAAAAATACGAAATCAGCTTTTTTAAAGACTACATGGAACTGTTATGTGCGTATCAGCAACATGAGAAAATTGCCACTTATTTCTGGTGTCATGTGCGTAACTGGTGCTCTCTCGTGTTGCTCTCGTAAACGTAACTTGAGCGTGATTTACGATTTTACACACACGATATGCTCGTACATATATTTTGTAAGTATTAGGTATCGTATAAGCAATGTGTTCATGAACGTTTCGAAATTTTCCATCACGCGCAATCGTACTCGACCTATTTTCTCTGAGAACATAAAATATGTGTCATACATTTTCTATGCCACTGCTGACAAAGTTTTACCCCTACACACTTAAAGGGGTAAACCCAGTTAAATGTGTAGGTAAAACTTTCTAGTAACAAAACCTTTCATTTATTTTTATTTTCAAAGCAATTATTTAGGATCTATGAAAAATTTGAAAGTTCTTATATAAACTTTTACATTTCACAAAATGCTGTCGTGTTTCTGGCTCAAAGCATAAGCATTACTATTCAGCATGATAATGCCGCCAGCGTGCTGGGTACGTTGCCAACTGGTAGTGGGCTTGAGCATTTGGATTGTCTTTAGACCTTCAACGGTCTATGAGTAGTTAGTTTTTGTAGATTCATTCACTAAACGAAATACAAGCTACCATATTTTGTTTAGTGAATAAAGGCAGTTGTCAGTAAAAAATATATAAAACAGCTACAGTACCTAAATAAGACCGTTAAGCTTAACAGTAACAGAACTAATCTCTCTTCAGTCAACTTAAAACAATATCCCATTGTGATAGAATTGGCGTTTACTTTTCCTATTCTAACAAGCACTTATCCTAACTTCTTACTGATTCGAATACAGCCTTTGATCTCTCCAAAATTCGAGATCTTCTGAGTTCTTACTTGTTCGTTAATTACCGATATCTGAGAGGCACTTTTCTCATTACTGCTTGATCCTTATCTTGGTACGCCTTTTGTGCAAAAAATTGACATTTGGAGTTACCGAGGCAGGATATTTTTAGAATTCCCTTTCTATGATACGAAAATAAGTTTAATTATGATTTTATTGTTGGAGTCGTCATCATCGTCATCATTTCAGCCAAATGACGTCTACTGTTGAACATAGGCCTCCCTTTTTGATTTCTAAAAGGGCTGGTTGTAAGTGGATTATATCCAGCATTATCCTGTGGTCTCTTGAGGTCTGCGTTTAAAAAAAAAGGTTTGTAGGATTTTATTATTGTAATAATTGTCATTTAATATTGCCAACGTTATTGGATCCGGGTATGTCCTAAAGGACCCGGGTATGTCCTAAAACTGCGACCAGAACCACCGGAGGATGGGCAGCAGCGTCCTAATAGTACACGGTGAACGTACTGCGATCCCCAAGCCGCCTGCCAAGCGTGGGGTTTATGGCAACACCCCTCTCTATGAGAAAGGCCTTGTCCAACAGTGGACGTTAATTGGCTGATGATGTGATTGCCAACGTTGGCAGTTATTTGGACTGGCCACAGAAAATAAATGTTTTTGGTTCCCTTCTCTTTTTTATGGAATTGAAGGCAGTGGCCGATACGTCAACAATGTGAATATCCCAGAAGCCATAAACCCAAGATGGCAAGTCAAGTATTGGCAACTTGAACTTCGATTATACATTATTTTTGAAAAGCTAATAAGCTTACCTACATAGGTAAGTTTTATCTGTTGTCTAAATAAATAATGAGACTGCTTGTATGTTTAATACAAACGATTGCTATCACGTTTGTTGTGTTCTTTTCACAGTTTTTTATGACCTTGTGGTTCTTTTAAGTATTGTATATTTTTGTGTGTGACGTTCATTTTTGTTGCAAAGAAATAGTTCCATAACATAGTTACGCTAGTAGCGTACTCAAGTGTAGACGAGTGAAAATGACTGGTATATAATGCGGCGAAATATTCATTTTCGTATTCTTTCCAAAACTCCATAGAAGCCTCTGGTAAAGGCTCCAGCGCTTCTTCAGGCCAGAACATAGACTTAACCATGACTTAATTTGCTTAATATTGACTGAGAGTCATCAGTCAAAATTAAGCAAATCAATCAGGTTTGACGATATATAAAAAACGAACATTTAAATACCATGTTACTGGCTAATGTAGAAGACGTTCGACGCCAAATCCTTTAAGGAGAAAAATAAAATAGTTTCGGTACCTAGTGAAGACAATCAATCAATTTTTAGTGACAGGTTATTTAGTGATTGTGCCAGATTTAGCTGTGGATACTCAATCAACCCAAATCCTAACCACACCATTCAAGATAACATCGCTTAAAATAACTTGTATCGTACAAACGGATCGAATGACTATAGACGACATTCTACGTTCACTTTGTCTTCCATCACTCTGGCCAACTGTGATCAAACGCATAATTATATTATTCACAGAAAAGATTTAAATAATTTGTTTTTATTTTCTGTGATATTATCAGAAATAAGGCATTTGGGTATTAAAATGGCCAAAGTGGTGTTTACTATTAAAAGCACTTTTTTAATATATTTTAGTTAATTCATACGTAATCAAAATAAAGTTTATAATGTTTATCGCGACTTATCGTGTATTATTTTATTTAAGTAAAAATATGTAACTTTCGCTCGAAGTTTCGACCATGTTACAATGGCCGTGGTTTAAAATTCGTGTTTAAATCGCGAAAGTTAAAAACTTACAAAATAAAGTTACTGGGAGTGGGCTTATGCAATTGAATTTCTTATATTATTTATATTTATAATAATGAGCATAGAATCCGTCACGTGATTTCCAAAGCATACAAGGCCGTCTGTCAAATAGTAAATAATATATGTAGCCTTTGGAGCCTTTTACAGGTCTCTAGTGTATTAAACTAGTGTACAACCCTGCAATTTGTAGTCCTGAGAAAAAAAACTGTTTCGTTCTGGTAACAACAATTTTAACATATGAGTAAAGAATGTAACCTGTTTAATTGATTTTTTCACGCTTGCCCATAACAGCTCAACGCCACTCAGAATTTTGAACTTCAACAGTTCAAAACCCTGGATGGCAATGCACTACGCTCGTCACCCCGATATATAAGATGTCAAATATCTGTGTGCCCTGTAATTTCGCTGGAAACATTGCCCTTCAATCCGGAACTTAGTAGTGTTTGCACACTACTGCTTGGCAGTTGAATAACCGGCAAAGGTGTGGTACTTCCCCAGGCCGACCCCTGCAAAAGAGTCCTACCACTACAAAAAATGCAAAATTAGCACATTTTCAATGCTTTAGTCCTTTTTCTGAGAGTTTTTTCACTTAGAGCAATTTACCCGTAAAAAACTGACGTAAAATCTTGTTATGCATTCACGTTATGCATTCGTGCAGTCGTCTGTTTTCTACATAAATTTTTTAAGGACCTATTTACTGATTATTCAACGATTACCAATTCAGAAATGTAGAAAACAACAAAAAAGTCCCGCAATTTTTTCTTGGAGCTCGTTTCGTAAATTGATTTTCAATATTTTCTCAAGCAATGTTATGAATTTCCAATATCTAATAACGATTGGATATTGCTTTCTGTTTACTTATGCCAATAACCACAGAAACTTTTATTTCATTTATAATTCAATGGAATGTAGATTTACAAAGTTTGTGAGTCTATAATATTTGAAGGGTTTAAATAATTTCTATTATTTATTAAGTAATAATTTCTCGATTGTTACTAGAAAGTGAATGTGATGTACAAACAGGATATACCAGAGAGAAGGAATCCAATAATTAATACATTTTAAAATATCAATCGTCTTCACGGGGAAGTCATCGGGGTGGGGATATCATTAAACGAGATTCATTCCCTAATTTTCCACCCTTGAGGTGGAATATTTTATTTATAAAATAGGACCACCCACGAGAAAATTCAATAAATAATAAGTCGGTTTCCCAGCAGCTAAGATATAGTAGCGATGAGATATAGCGTAACCTGGGGAGGTTTTTGTGTGGAATGTGTGGGGACACATTCCACACAAAAATTTTGCGTCAAAATTAAGAACCTCTCTTTTAAAGTCAGTTGGAAAAGCGCTTCTACTGATATAAATTAAATATAAAAGAGTTACACCAAAGATTTCTTACTTATACTTCGTATTGTAATCTTAGAGTTACACTTTTTTGTTGAAAATCTCATGAAATAAACATGTAGATATTTTTTTAAGTAATTTAAGAACTTAAAGCAAACCCTAACCTAGAGCAATTTAATTAATTTTTGTCCCAGTAATTTTTATGTCCATATCAATAAGATTAACAGATAACAACATTTTCTCAATGCTCTCTGACATACTTGTTATGACAGAAATTATATCTATTACCATAAATTGAAATTTATATAAAGTATAAATTGAAAATTTTGATAACTCCTAGTAAAAGAGCTGTTAATTCTCAAATTGGGGTACAGATATGCATGAATCATAACTAAGAACACACTGGATTAAGTCACATTTGAAACAAAATTGGTACAACCGTTTGGGAGATGATGCCACACACAGACACAGAAACACAAACACACAGGGACACAGGGACACAGCCACACATACATAAATACACCACGATACACAGACACAAAGATACACAGTCATACATGTTTGCGACGGGGTAAAAAATAAGTTATGAAGTATAATACTCCTCTCTTCCAAATTGGATTTATTTTTGAATTTCAAGTTGTATTTTAAACAATATTTTGTTACAGTCGTCAATGCGAAGCGGGGCGCTAGCGGCGATGGAGGCGGAGCCCGACCTCAGCACCTTCGAGAACAAATCGGGCTTGGCTGAGGACATGAAGTTCTTGGCCTCCATGCCCGAGTTGTGCGACGTCACGTTCCTCGTCGGGGACACTAGGGAGCCAGTCTGCGCTGTTAAAGCTGTACTGGCTGCTCGTAGCAGGTGAAACTACTTTGGCTTCTAGAATATTATAGATCAATAATGAAGACAGTATTTGACTGGTTGGTCGAGCTATATGGCGTCACGTTCCTTGTTGGGCCTACGATAAACTTTGACAACGTAGACTGACTTCCAGTCTAAGTTGTCAAAGGTTGTTTTAGCCAAAGTTTTTTTACCTGCTACGAGCAGCAAGTAGGTAAAACAACTTTGGCTACTAGAATATAGATCAATAATGATGACAGTATTTGTTGGTCGAGCTATATGGCGTCACGTTCATTGTTGGGCCCACGATAGACTTTAAAAACTTAGAATGACTCCTAGTATACGTTTTCAAAGCTATACTGGCTGCTCACAGCAGCTATAACTACTTTGGCTTTTAAAATATTATAGATCGATAGTGAGTATTTGACTGGTTGGTCCAGCTATTATTATGACGTAACGTTTCTTGTTGGAGACACGATAAACTTTGACAACGTAGACTGGTACCCAGTCTACGTTGTCAAAGCTTTACTGGCTGCTCGTAACATGTTAAATTTCTTTTGCTTCTATAATACTTAGTGTAAAAAGATAGTGAGGAAAATGTTCGCCTGGTTGGTCGATCTATATGACGGCACGTTCCTTGTAGAAAACATAGCCAATCCAAACACCTTAAATAGTACTTAACTCCCTGGATATGAAACTGTTATTTAATTTCTTTACGAGTTAATTTTGATTTTAATTATTGGTTCTAGTTTGAATAGCATATTCAAAGTAAGAAATTACGAGAATCATTTTTAATTACATACCTAAAACTATTAAGAAATTTTTCCCTATCATTATTTTTCACAAAATACTTTGTGAAATACCAAGAATATTATCTTCAAGAAAAAAAAAACCATTTTTCTGGGAAGAAAAACAAATAAACCTATCACGCTGTCTATGAAGAAAATATGCTTCTATACTTCCCACGATGAAAACAATTTCATAAAAGCCGGCCCTACGAAATACCCGAATGAGTAGGTACTCGTATTACGCCTGATGTTATGAAGTCCTTAGTGACAGAAACCCTTCTCTATTTCAATGGACACTGTTAGCGAACTGGACGTTATGTTTGCTATCTTGGACATAATTGTTTCCGTACAAGACTTTAGAAGCATGTTTACCACTAAATGGTTTTTAGTTATTTCGGAAATTGCTTTTGACTATTTTAGTTGATATCATATCATGGCTAAGAAATAGTTTTTAACAATCGATTTTTACCAGTATGACAATAAAAGGTAACAAAATAACATTATTTCTTCTTTCTTTCTTTCTTGTTATTGTACGATATTTTGAATCAATTTTGACAGTTTTTTGGTACCCGGAAATAAATATTTCATACAAAAAAATATAATACTTTAATTATTATTTCGCCTCTATATTTTAGCTGTTTTGATCTAACAGTCAAAGTATTGACCGCTTCAAAGCATGCCAGTGCAAGTTTTTATTTATTATAATTGTGGGGCAAAGGCCCTCCTTTATTCCTTCTATTCCGGTCGATCGAGGCCGAAAGGAGATTGCTAGACGAGCTTGATTGCAGCATCTGGACCACAAAAGCACTCAACCACGAGATATGAAAGTGTTTATTTTGCAAGTAATACAATTTTTTGCAGAGTATTCCAAAAAATGCTCTACCAAGCTCCCAGTCCTCAAAGGAAGAAGGAGCCAGCTCCTCGAGAGAACAAACTCAGGTTGTTCCTCAAAAGATCTTCCGAGCCGCTCCTTAATCTACAGAACTCAGCACAACAGGTAACGTGATCAAATAACTCTATAATGGTATGAGTTTGCAAGGAATGTTAGATGTCAACCATGTCTTTGATACCCTGACTCCAATGACCCTGAATTAAGAACAGCTAGTTTAAGTAACAGGCTGAAACGCCTGTAGCGTTGCGATCTAATTAAACTTGTTAATTATGATTATCTAAATAGGCATTTCAAAGATACAGAAGAACAAGTAAATTAACTTAGTTACAGTATTCAAATATTTTATTCGAACGTATTGTGTTTTACAAGATTTTCGTATTGAAAATAAAAATGTATTAATCTTTGATGCTGTTACCAATAAATTAGATAGATGTTTACTTACTTTGAAAGAATCTCATCAAGAGTCTTGCGACGTCGCAGCACCTAGAATTTCCAATATCCTCGAGAATTTCCGCTCTCTTCATTGGACCATCCTTCTTTGTAAAGAGTTCGTTACTTCGTTCTACGTTCGCGGGAAGGAATTCGCGCATTCATTTTGAATACTTTGAGAAGCATTTTTAAAATTATAAAATATTATTTAACTTAAAACTCGGGTTTTATAGGTGTATTTTTATTTTGAGAATCATTGATAATTTCACGTTGTTACTTAGTGAACCTTAGACTTATTGCTCGAACAGTCATGCTTAAATAACTTTCATTACTAGCTACTTTTTAATTAATATATTATTCAGTCTACTTTTACCCGAATATGCTTTGAATTTCAGTTAGAGAGTTTATTTTACGACCCAGTTAACCACGAGTATGTTTGTCTGCAATAATGCGCAAATGCTTTGAGTTGTCAAAAGAGGGATTTTGTCTACATGAGATAACTTCACAGAGCGGAATCCAGCGAGTTTTTTTCGTCTGGTTTGTTAAAGTAAATTGTTTTCAATGCAGAGATCGACTTTCGCGCAGCAATTGGCTCCAATACAAGAGGTAAAGGCAAAATTTTAGGGGAATTAACATAATTTTCACTACTTCGATAATTCGGTGTTCACGTTGTACAATTTAATTTTTCGATTTATTGTATGTAGAATAAGGTTAGTTGACTTTAATATTGTACTTCCTTAACTCGCCTAATATATTGGTTGAGACTTATCCTACATAAATAATTTTCGGTTGCATGTATTCCTTATATATCAAAATTATTATACACGTTGTTGTTAAGTACCTTTTATTTTATTTTATTGTAAAAATATTGATTGTAAATAGTTTTTTTCTGCACGTTCTTATACCTCTACTGTAAATAAACTTCAGCAATTTCGATGGTATTCAGTTTAATAGTGTGTTAAACCTTGTGATTTCAATAAGTTTTTTCGTTTGGATTTCGTCAATTGAGGTTTACAACTGAGCGCTGCCGTGCCTCGGATGACACGTAAAGTTATAGATTCCGGGTTGTTCGACGTTCGTCCCATAACAACAACCGTTCAGAAATGTCAGAAGCTTTCGGGCGGTCTAAAAACTCTGACATCAGGACTTAGCCTATAAAAACTTATAATTTTTTAAATTTAAATAAATTTATTTTTGCAATTATTATTTTATTTTGAATAACACTGAATACCATCTAAACATTTGTTTCTCTTTTATTACCTCGCTTCTCCACTTTTGATTGCATTTTATAAGCAGAAATCGCTTTATCGGAGATTACCAGTTCATTCGATTAAGTATAATCGAAGACTTAACGTTCACCGTCGTAAAATTGCTTTTTCGTCTATGCATTCACGTAGACCAACATAAAAAGTAAAAATTCCATATAGACACTTTTCAATATGATTTTAGGTTTTAGATTCACAAATATGTACCTATTAAGTAGCTGAACCGTTGCCACAAATAGTTTAATCAAAACCTCAATATATTATGAGAAATAAAATGAGAAATAAATAGCTTTCCAGTATATTTGGTCACAGGGCATTTTATAAAAGTGCAACGTTTTGTCTATGGTTAATATACTCGTATATATATTTTTTTGGGTTTTTGGTCTGGCTACAGAGGCCTTTAGACCATATCTTTATTTTGTCAATAGTTTAACTGACTACATTCAATGTTGCCATCTAAAGTAATGTCTCGCCGTTTTCTCGTGATAATATATTAAGTTGGTTTGACTGTACTTAATTTTTGAGGGATAATACTAAATTTCATGTAGGTACATAAGTTATTTCTTTCTGGCCATTTTATTTTGCAAGCAGCACATTGATAATTTAACTCACTAAAACATTGAATTTTCTAACAGCCATCATCTCAGCAACATCAAACTCTAATCATTGAAGAATTTGAGCCGGATGTATTCCGCCAGCTCATCGAATACATTCACACTGGATGCGTTACTTTGCAGCCCCGGACTTTACTTGGTAAGTATATACTTTTCACTCCATTTCTTCTCTCTATCTTTTCTATATAGTTTTTTACTTATTATTGATATCCCAAGGCACTCGTGTCCTGTGGGTTCTGCGACCTAGGTCAAAAGGCTAAGTTTGCCTGCTAATAAACAAAATGGCGGTTTTGTGGCGAACCGTTGATGAGTTGCGACATCACGTATCCCGATTCTATGGGGCTAAATGAGACCCTGACCCCTAGGATTACCTTACCTAGTGCACTTAGTACCTTTAGGATCTATTACGTTTCCATTCATAATTATTACGTGCAAACCGATAGCCAATTGTAAAATCTGCCTTTATCTCATCAGTTCATCATTCTGAGCTAACGAAACATATAATTGGACGCGCGATAATGCTATGTTCGCAATTTCGAATAGCTTTTGTTTGTTCCATAATGGAACAGACAAAGGCATTATCTGACCCGTAACAAGATTATCCTTGTAGCGTTTGGAACAATAAAATCTCTTAATATACAAGATATAATTTTGGTTAGAGATTTGGTAGCACCATTAAGAATTTCTATCTGCATTATAATTACGATTTGCCCAGTACTTCGTCTCAAAGAGTGATCACTGAAAAGTAGTTAAAACTTTTTGTGTGACTTATTTTACACATCATCATCATCAGCCAGAAGACGTCCACTGCTGAACATAGGCCTCCCCCTTTAACCTCCACACTGAATGACATCCTGCCATCTGCATCCACTGGATGCCCGTGACTCTCACAATGTCGTCGGTCCATCTAATTTACAGATAAATGGTTACGGTAATTTACACATAAATGCAGTGTATTAAAGCGGAAAAGAATTTATCACATTTTTCCAAGATCAAAAGGAGAGCGCAGAATTAACTTTAGTATTTTTAACGATTGAGTGGAGCTCAAAGGATTTGTTCGAAATACCTTTTTGCCTTTGTGAATGCTGGGGACTTTTGTGGAGCAATTGTATTTTGTAGTTCTGTGAAGTCTGAATGTTGACATGGTTCTGCAGATTTAATATATATATATATATATATATGTATATATATTATCTACACTAATATTATAATGAGGAAAGATTTGTACCTATTTTTGTATGTTTGTAATGAATAGGCTCCGAAACTACTGAACCGATTTGAAAAATTCTTTCACTGTTGGGAAGCTACACTATCCCCGGGTGACATAGGCTATATTATATTTTGTAGCGAGGCCGAAGGCCGAGCTTACACTCGTGCGAAGCCGGGGCGGACGGCTAGTAACTCATAAAATACTGAACCGAATTAAAAATTCTTTCACTGTTGGGAAGCTACACTATCCCCGGGTGACATAGGCTATATTATATTTTGTAGCGAAGCCGAAGGCCGAGCTTACACCCGTGCGAAGCCGGGGCGGGTGGCTAGTATTATATATATATATATATATCTCTACAGGGTTACGCAGAAAGAGTGTACTAATCTAAAAGAGGTCAAAGTACTCATTACTATAAACAACTTTTAAAATATAGGACCATAAAACCGAGAAAAAATCGTCTGCTGTTCAATAGAAAAAAATCAGTCACACAACAAAATGCATGGAAAATCTGTTTTTTTTCCGCGTTTACTGGGTAGGCCCCATTGTTAAAGTTGTTCATAATAATGAGTATAATGACCTCCCTTCGGCTTAGTATAACCTGTATATAACACGTAGGTAATATAAACATATATAGCATTAAAAAAACATGACTGAAACTACAAAAACGCGAATGAAGCTTGGATCACTCACAACAGACTTTCAGTTTTTTCTCTTAAATTATAAGATGATACAATTACTGATATTCCGATGATTGCCAGAGCTCTTTCGGGCTTAGGCCAGTGGGCTTAATATATTCAGTATGACAAAAATTGTCTCACGTAGAGATAACTTCGTCTTGTCTACGAGTGATCACATGAAGAAGCGAATAATTACGCCGTTTCGTTCTGTCAAATGAAGACAAACGCGATCGGTTCTATTATCTGCGGCACTTTTATCGACAGTTGGTAACATGTGCTTCAAGTATTTATCTACTTTGACATATTATTATGAGCTCATGTCACAGACCTACTACCTATAGATTTTCAATGAGCGTGGCTAGCTCAGTGCCTCTCGCTTCAACAAGGTGTGTTGCCACATTAAAATTATTTGCTTTAAGTTAGGGTAATTTACCTACTATGACGAGTAGTGAATCTCTTCAATGAGTAATTTTGGAAACTTTGGAAAATCTTGTGAGATGGAAGGATATCTGAAAAATACTTATGAACAAAAGAAATTAATATTAAGATCCAAATCCATCCGTTTAAAGGTAAGACAGCTTTAAACGGCTGTATCTTTCGCGCCGTAATATCGTCAGTTGAAACTTACACAGAATATGTAATGTTACGACGGATTAACTAAGAAATATAATTAAGTCAAAACTAAAGAGGGTACACATCCACACATACAACAAACGTTTTTGTTAAGGTATTATTGTATTTGCTCTGGTGTAAAAACCAAACGGTACGTAACGGTAATCGGTACAAGCGTCAAACTTGGCGGATTATAGTGCACACCCTAAAGTAAAACAACAAATAATAAATACTGGCCGCTTGCGAGTCGGTCACACATTTCTGTTTCCCACAAGTTAAGCAACGTCGGGCGCGGTTGATACTTGGATGGATGACAGCCTGGGCGTGATGTTGTGTATTTGCACTACTTTTTGTATTTTTTGACGGTACAGAACCCTCAGTGCACGAGCCCGACTCGCACTTGGCCAGTTTATTTATTTTCATGGATGGAATTATGGATAACATCCCAATTAATGAGATACTTAGATAAAACTCTTTATTATTTACAGTACTCATATCACACACGATAAATCAGACTTCAAAAAAAGATTATTTTGTTTTATTTGAACAAAATCACGCTGATGATGATTTATGATGATATATTTTCTTTGATTTAAGTAAGTACATTTAAGTGTGTTTATTAGACCCTGAGTAGTTGACCCTTAGTTGCTCAAAAATATAATTTTTCCCTTTCTGATATTGGATTCGGCATTGAAATGACTGGAACAAATTCTACTATGTTTTCCTGGCACCCAATTTTCACAACCAGTAGCACTGATCCATTTTATTCGTAAGCCAGGATCAGTTGGAAACCTGCAGAACGAATAATTTATGTTAATTGTGGTGGGTAATTTCATTTATAAACTGGCAACATTGATTGTTATTCTTCTCAGTTAATATTTTGATAAAACTCATAGGAAATACCACAAATCGACCAAAAAACGGACTAATTATGAATAAAATATTTACGCATTGATATCCTGAATTTATTTAGGTGATCATTACAAGCTCTATATGTTTACTTACGTGTGAAATGATATTTCATCGTTTTTTCTCTCACTGCGGTACTTGCAGCCCAAAATGATACAACCAACCATTGTAAATGTTTGTTTTACAATTATTTCTAAGACGAAACACGCATTTATCACATAAAATCACCAAAAAAATGCAATAAACAATATTCAGACCCGTTTTGTTTGTCGCAGAACCGTCAGATTTTGACATTTCTGATCCAAAAAACAGGCCACGCCGATAAGGACAAAAAAGTCTTGTTATGTCCTTTTTGTACTTGTGCTGAGCCATATCAATTTGTCTCTTTCACTTGCTTTCACTGAAATATATTGCCGGGCCCTGAGCTCATGTATACAAAAGACAAATATGTCATCGTACTTTTGAAGACAAGGTTTTTGTTTGTACCGAGTTCAATGTTTCTTTAAATCTTGATAAATTCATCTTTGGATTAATAAAATCCTAAGTATGCTCGTCTCTTGAGCGTAAAATCAATGTTGGATAAACATGTTTGCGATCTAAATATTGTGTAGGCAACGCACATTAATTACTGCCGAAGTTAATTAAGAATTTCGAGTAAGCGGTAGATTAACGTCTTATATTCACTGAACCGAAATATTACGAATAATTCGGTAGGTATTAAATTTAATAAGTACCAAATTGTGCGGTTCAAATATTGTAGTAAAATATTAGAACCCACATCATTCAAAATATGGCATGAATTGATTGGGTTTTAATTTCACTCACTCAGAATTCACAATTATATAGTAGATGTACCCACGACTTCGTCCGTGATTTCTTCAGAAAAAAATAGCCTACGTCCGTCCTCGTGATACATACTATTACCTCTCAAAATTTTATCGACATCGGTTAAGCCGTTTAGCTTTGATTATGTAGCAAACAGACAGAGTTACTTTCGCATTTATAATATTAGTGTGGATGGTATTTGACTGTTTTTACGAAACTAAAATTTTCTATAATATAGTTTCTTTTCAAAGACAAAGCAATCTTCTGATTTAATATTCTTATCTTGACACATCAAGTTAAGTAAAAAAGCTAAATGGATAATTTACCTACGTATCATCTAATTGCTGCAACTTTATTGATATTTTTCTATACTTACGTTTGGTGTGCGCATAAAATTTGCCATGGGCTTGAAATTCTGCTCAAATCTAACTGTCTAAGTTCTGCTTTAATATATCGGTCATGATACGGGTCCTCGGGCATTTCTTGCTCTTGACATGTTATTAAAACATTCATTATAACAGCAAATTAATTCTTAGAAACCTTAAAAGCTTAATAATCTGGCAAGTTTAGTAATCCAGCTTTCTTTTCACAAAGTCCATTCCGGTGAATTTTGCATCTATACGTACGTAATACCACGTAATACATACTTTTTTCAGGTCTAACAGTGGCAATAACATCTTTGATAAACATAGTTCTATGAATATTTTTGCTAGCAGAAGATATTAGAAGCACCCTGGCAGTGCCGACGACTAAAATTTCTTGTAGGATTATCTACCCATGCGTTCCTAAACACACACTGTAACCCATAACTACGTCAAACCTCTCAAACCATGAAGCTCGGCACTGTCCGCATATATTTACTTTCAAACTGAACTAAAATGAAACCCGAGATGTAAAAAGCTTGAGAGTTTTCTGCGTGTTTTCTAAGTATATTTCTGCATGTACATTATTTATGATAAACGAGACAGTATCAGGCTGAAAAAAAACATCTAATAATGATTATGTAATATCAAAGTACCTAGTATATGGACTGCTTGGTGTATACACACAGCATATTAATAAGATTGTATAACTTGTTCTTCTTATAAATTTATTTGTTGTATGAATCGGGACACAATACATATCCACAACCTTTCCAAAGAGTATTTTGTTTGACGTAATACAATAACTATCATTATAAAAGAACTAACTTTAAAACAAAGATCGAACAAAATTATTCGTATAGAACTGGTTCAAAACCAGTGAAGCAAAGTTAATGAAACTTTTGTGGGAAAAGCTAGAAGAGCTTTTTCTACATTATAAAAAATAATCACTTTAATTGGTTCACAAATGTCGGAGTACCTAATCATGTATACAAATAAAAATATTATAATAACAAAGGAATATAATAAAACACAATACAGACCGAATTGAGAACCTTCCTCCTCATGTCAGCTAAAATAGAAAATGCACTCAGTTCTACAGCAGAGTGCTACAAATTGAATTTATAAAGCCTCAGCTAGATTCAGCTATGAATACAAATTCAATTATTTGTTGACATAGCTTTTATAAAATGCAGTATGGAGCTTACTATGGAGGTCACAGAAATTTCTTTTTTTTGATCTCTCTTTTCTGTGATTTTATGTTACTACGAGTATGTCTCTCTGAATGTATGAATACGCCGTCTTCTAAGAGGCATTATTGAGTCCAAAACAGGCCCTTTGTTTAGTCAAACTATTTTGTCGAAATTTAAAAACAACTCTCAAAAAATTCGAAATTGTTTGTTTTTTTTTCTAGTCGAACTATGTAATGAATTTGGGAGCTGAAAGGGTTTGATGAAATATGATGTAAACGGTAAAAAATAACTAGGTTACTGTTCTGAATTGCTGATAATTAGACTAGGAGGATTAAGACGATGTAAGGTACCTGCCAATTATATGCATCATATCAAAATATTGTGGCGGGTGAAGACTTGCCACCTACTATATGGACCACCCATAAGGGCTGCTTTATATTGGTGCCGGAGGGGCGACATTGGTGCTATTGGCTTAGGGTGTTGAGAGGTGTGCGTGCCACTAAACTTTCACTGAACGCTAGTTAAGTTAAGGCCGCAGTTAAGGTAAGACAGAGAGTCAAAATTTATTTATCTATTTTAGCCCCAAGGAATCAGGGTACGCGTAGTCGTTATTTACCAACGGCTTGCCACAAAACCGCCTTTGAAAATTTATGATTATTATGTTGGTAAAGTATATTCGTTAAAGGAAAAAAGCAGTATGAAAATTAAATCAAGATATTTCTTCAAAATTTTAGGTACAAATTTTGATACACCATCATTTTTTTATTATACTGCGTATTTACTCTACATGCACTGACTAGGAAATGGAGCCCTTTCTCTTATCTATAAATAGCACAACTCAATCCACGGTTGACGAATTTCGTCAACATAACGAAATTGTATTTACACGGGGTACGGGAATTGAGATTGGTTTGCCAAACTGGCTTCGAGTGGGTGATTTTGGGTTATCAACGACGAACTTAAGACAATTTGTTGATAACATGATCATAATTTTACTTGTTAGTTTATTAATCCTATTTATAATTTATAGCTACAATTCTGTTGCACCATTCTCTAAACTAAACAAATTTGACAGGACTAAAAATGTTGGCGTCTTCTTTCATTTAAATACGTCATAAAAGGGTGGCAACAATTTTAGAGCTATGAAATTTAGTTTAGAGAATGGTACATCAGAGTTGACGTTATTATCTATAGATTTAAAAGCAAAATACCAATCATTCCATCTCTGACTGACTAATCACGAAATTACAAAAATAGCTTGACCTTCGTAGCTGAAATCGTGCATTTTAGATTCTTTATGGGGTTTGGAGAACTGCTAAAAAAAGATTTTGTGAAATGGCTGAATTAAGTAGGGCAAAAGGAAATTGAATATTTATATTTATGTGATACCTATGCGTACGAAGTCGTGGGCAACAAGTAGTAATTTTTTGAGTTATAAGCGACTTCAGATGTGTTTTAGATCTCTTAATTGTTTCGTACAAAATTAATTAAAAAAAAAAACTTCTAAAAATCCCCGGTAAAAGAGATGATAATCTTTAAACGGCTGAATAGATTTTCATGAATTATAGCTAAAAACATTCTCAATCAAGACACCTTTCAAACAAAAAGAACTAAATCACAATTGATTCAGCCATTTGGGAGATACGATTCCAAAAACAGGTACACAGATACACACGTTAAACTTATAACAACCCTCTTTTTGCATCGAAGACTAAAAACAATATAAGCTGAACGATGTATCTGGGGTTCAGTAAAAGTACTAATTGATTTAGGTTGATTTTATTTTGGGCGGAGTAGAATAGGTACCTACATAAAATTAAACTTGGAACAGTGACATTTATCGAATTTGAAGGGCACTTAAATTCTGCTTCTAAGTTAAGTAAACTAAGTTTTGTGATTAATAAATAGGGCACTGATTTTGTGATTAGGTATGTATATCTTTTGTGGTTAATTTTAGTTTGTTTTTTATGACCACATAAAACGATGTTTATAAAAAAAAAATACGGGGTGTAACAGATAGTCAGAGATTGTGTGACGGCACGTTTCACTTCTAAAAAGTATCTTACAACAGGTGCTATCAGGCGCCTAGAGCAAACACTCCTCTACCCCAAGGCTGGCGCTAGGTATAATAATACTTAAGGGTGTTTATCTACCCTCATTCATAGTAAACAATTTGTAGATTACAAGTACTACAACATTTTAGAAAGAAAAATGTGTTCTTATACAAAATGGCTGATCACGAGATCCATTTTGAATGAGGATACATTTTTTTTTAAATGTATCAAGTTCTTGTGTTTTCAAGTTGTTCATTTTGATGGTTAGATCAACGTCCATAATAACTACTATACTTTCTGTTACATGTGCCCCTATACTAAATAATTTTTATAATCTCGGTAAGTAATCTATATCAGTTGTGATGATGGAGTATCTATTTTATTAACTCACTAAAGGTCACACTCACGTTTGATACTGATAATTAACAGATAGGATTTCTATAATAATAATAATTCTTATCGTCAAGGCTCTTTGTTTTGCTACAGATTTTTCCATATAGAAACACTACACTACTGTGTTCCGGATTGAAGGGCAATTTTTCTAGCGAAATTACAGGGCACACAGAGATTTGACATCTTATATCTTGGAATGACGAGCGCAGTGCATTGCCATCCAGGATTTTGAACTGTTGAAGTTCAAAATTCTGAGTGGCGTTGAGCTGTCATGGGCAAGCGTGAAGAGCCATCGGGCGAGCGACTTCGCTCGTCTCGTCACCCAGTACCATAAAAAAAAAGTTTTCTTTCTAAATTATATCCTAAAGATATATAAGAACCAAATAAAACAATAAGTAAACATGTATACAATTTCGTATTTACCATTGAGTTACATAATCTAGAGATGACGATACAGATATTGTGCTCTGATATATTATTATGCTTAGTACAAATAAAAAAATGTGCGCCATTCCTCGACATAATCTATCTTGCATCGTAGCGTCCTTATCCATGTTTATACATTTTCTGACCCCACGGTTTTACTCGCGATTTTGCAGCTTTTTCTGAGGGTAAAATCCCTACGTCCGTCGTGTTGCTCAATATCATGCTGGAAAATTATTTTCTTACTCCACACTGGTGCGCAGTATAAACTTGTTAGCACCACTGAGTTCCACTGGAAAAGTTTATTCGCCCATTCTTTCTTATTTAAGTAAATGGTTCCTTCCCATGTTTTTTATAATCTTTTTACTGCTGTATCTCCTATGTCTGTTGTAACAAACTAATGGTACATTTATCAACCCACTAGCTGCACACCGCGGTTTTCCCCGCGGACGTTTTCTCAAGAGAAAACTTCCACGTCTTACATCTTTTCAAAATAAAAAGTATCAAATTTATGTTACTGTCCGGCGCTCGGCTTGGCGATTTTATCGCATCTATTATATAATATTTTAATTCCTGATATTTCAAACCACAAACTAGGTATAACTACTTCAAACACTTTGCAGTGTCCGCGTTTACAGGTAGAAAATCCGAAGAGGATGAGAGTTAGATAGATCCGTCATGTTTTATTTTAACGTTTGGTAATCACGAAAACTTATACAAATCATTATAAAAGCGTGTTGAAAAATATTTCCCCGCATATTGCAGGTGTTATGAACGCAGCAGATTACTACGGGCTGGACGAGCTACGACGCGCGTGCGCCGGCTTCGTGCAGTGCTGCATCACTGTTGACACAGTTTGCGCTCTACTGGCTTCAGCCGAGAGATACATCCAATACAAATGTACTAAGAGCCTTGTACAAAAGGTAATTAATTTTATTGCAATTGTTTTTAAGCCCCAACACAAAAAAGAGGGGCGTCATAAGTCCAGCGAAATTATAAGCACACAGAGATTTGACATCTTATATCTCGGGGTGACGAGCGCAGTGCATTGCCATCCAGGGTTTTCAACTGTTGAAGTTCAAAATTCTGAGTGGGGATGAGCTGTTATGGGCAAGCGTGAAGAGCCATCAGGCGAGCGATTTCGCTCGTCTCGTCACTCAGTATCATTAAAACAAAAAAAAGTTGTGTATCTTGTGTCTGTCAATTACCGTTTTTTTTTTTAAATTAAATGTGGTTTGATCCATATTGCTCTCAGGTATGATTTATAAAAATTGGTTCAGCAGATCAAAACATATCAGCTCCTTTATCGTGAATCGAGCTCTGAAACGTTATTAACTTTTTTTAAATTCATTGATAGGCTTGTGTTTTACCGCTAATTCGCCTAATATTAAGCGACGTTGCTGTCTACGATGGAGCACGCTTGCCTAGGCAAGCGTGCTCCATCGTAGACGTGATCCTTCTAGAAGAAACCGATTCACTGGAGATTTGAAGACACCTAAATTGTAACTATCACGGAACACCCATTCAGACAGGGCATTCCACGAACTAGCAGTTCGCACTATGGAATCAAAGCACTCAGTATGGGTTTTCGAATTATCAAGCATAAAGCGGTGTCGATTTTTCGTACCCGCTCTGGCAGCCCGATAGCAAAATGGGCAGAATAGAGTTAGATCATGCAGATACAATGCAGAAATGTATCCTACTTCATCTAAGCCTATATTATTTCGTCTTAGACTGGGATTGGTCCTCTCTTAATGAGAGGATTACGTCGGGTACTACTACTACTATGCGGTAACTACTACCAAGTTTGCCTATGTGCGATCTCTATTCTCTAGGACTTGCCTAGTCCTGAAAACACCTAGTGATTGTCAAGTTAAGTCTGATGGCACACAACTAAGATCAGTCTTGTCTCTTCCTGTTTACATCACTGTACACATTTCGATGAAATTATTTTGTTTGCCTTTCAAGTAAAAAGTGATAAAAGTTGCTCTCATATATTAACCAAACTTTCCAGGTTTTGGAATTTGTCGACGAGCACGGCAACGATGTTTTGAATCTGGGTTCCTTCACACTGCTGCCGCAGCACGTTGTCAGATTAATACTGGCTAGAGACGAGCTCCGCGCTGATGAGTTCACCAAATTCCAGGTATAATTCTATTGCTTTTGTAAAATTATTTCTTAGTGTTCTAATTCAGAAGAGTTCTACATACCTAAACGGCTCTATGATACCAAAGCGACAATAAATATGAAAGTTTGTATATGAGATTTTCGTGCATGTACTTAGCTTCACAAAAGATTTTCTTAAAAATGTGTGGAGTTACAGATTGCATAAGTTTATTTTAACCTGAATTCTAGTGGTGAAGAATAATGTGAAATAATGATGATGAAAAGCAGTCTTGCTGTTGTAGTGACGTTTTCTGGACTGTGCCAGCGTTCCAGAAGTCTGTTCTAGTATTTCAAGGATTTGGGTTGGCTCGAGTAGATGTTGGTATGGGTAAATGCATAATTTTACACCCCAGCAGGATGTCAATGCAGGACTCATCTTCCCATAACAATGTGTTTAGTTTTAAAATGTATTTAGTTTCCATGTATAAATTTTGATACATTTTAGAAATACCGAAAAACTAAAAACTTGTGTCGTTATAACAATGTCTAATTTAGATTGCAACAAATGTAAACTAAATCCACAGATTACATTAATATAAGTATGGAAAGTATTTTTTATTTAATTTAATTTAGTTTTATTTTATTTAGTTTTAAGGTTCATGAGGGAAATAAAGTCCACAGAAGTGAAATCGTGGTGATCATCTAGTTCAGGTTATAATTACATTTTCCAGGCCGCTCTAATGTGGGGCAAGAAGTACTGCGACACCAATCAGAACATTAACCTGAAGGATGTGATCGGGAACTTTCTGGAGTACATCCAGTTTCACAAGATCCCAGCCAACGTGCTGATGAGGGAGGTGCATCCCTTGGGCCTGGTGCCTTACTCCATCATCATGAACGCGCTGGCTTACCAGGTGCGTCCGTATTCTTATGATCATTACGCTGCCTATGGATTATGGAGTATTCCTTGAGTTTCTGAGTTGAGAAATAAATGGATTCTTGTCGTTTTTAAATACTAAATAATATCATCACTATCAATCAACCTTTCATGTTCCCACTGCTGGGACACAGGCATTATCTCACAGATATGGGCTTTAATCGACTATGCTGCCCCAGTGCATGTTGGTGAATGTCATACGTCTTTGAACTTTTAAGGTTCTTGGACTTACCAGTTTCCTTGCCATTTTTCTTGCCATATTGAACCAGGTGCTGTCAGTTTGTAAAGCGCACTGGACTACCATCGTTCAAATAAAATGAAAAAGCTCAATATATCATTAGGAAAGCTAAGGAAAACGATTTCATAAAAATATACCTACTAGTGATTTTGGTCAATCTTTTTATCAAACAAAAATAAATTAAATGGTAATATGAATTGCGAATGTAAATGCTAACACAAAATTTATTCAAACGCAGAAAATAAGAAAAACATTTATACCTACATGTCAAATTTAAACTACTAAAATTGTGAGTGCAGCATTGACAGCGCAAGTTTGAGTCAAAAACAGAAAAAAGACATGAAAGCGCTTTTTAAATATTAAGCTAATTTTTTCTTTGAATTCAGGCTTCAACAATCAGTTTGTCATATAACAATAGTTTACCTCTGATCCTGATTAGCATATTGTTGATAATTATAATTATTTGCACCATTCAATAGGGGTAGATGAGCATACTGAGTGGAGTGCTGAATACGCTGTTGTTGCAGGCAGACCCGGCCAGCATAGATCCTGGCAAGCTGTCCCCTGCGCGAGTGCGGCGCAACGGCCGCTCTATGTCTGTGCAATCTTCACTCGACCCCTACGGCTCTAACACTACCCTCTCCTCCACCGGCTCGAGCGATGTTCCATCTTCAGACAGTAAGCACAACTAACGCGAGGGGAACCCCCCCTCCCGTCCTCCACCCGAACCCGTCCCTGGACCTTCCTCAGCACCCGTCATCCCCTTCTCGGATAAACTGCCAGAAAAACTTGGACTCTTCTCTTCTATTAAAAGAGCCGCGAGCAAAAAGTTTGGCGATCGACGTTCCCCAACCCCCAAAACGAGAGAACCTCGATCTAAATCGGACTCTGTTAAACACGCCGCTCTAACTAGACAAGTGTCCGAGACAGTTGCAGCATCAGGAGACACATTTGAGCGGTGCAGACCTAAAAAACGTGATAGTGATACTGAGTTTCCAGTGCGTAAGTCTACTTCGGAACTATCGGAGAGTTTTCCTTTCGTGAAGCGTGCGTTAGCTGAGATTGAACACGGGTGGAATTACTTTAGGCGGTCGGTGGCGTCGGATGTTTACGAACCGAGAGCACCGTTGTTGAGAATGGAACCATTGGTCGTAGTCGCGGCGGCTGAGGAAGAGGCGCCCATGTCTCCTCCGCCTCAGATGGGACTAAAAGAAAGAAGAGGTTCCAGAGGATCGCCATGCGCAAATCTTCCACCTTTGATGCTGCCACCAAGAACGCCAGAACCATCTCCTGGTCGTTTATCACCAAACCGATTTTCACCTGTTGTGTCACCGGTGAAAGTTAAGGAGCCGTCATCGGCTCCAGCGCTGCGACCGCAGCCACCTCGCAGGTCTCGTACCCGCTCTGAGATGCCCCCGGATCCGCCGCCGAGATCACCGACCACTCCTCGTCCAGCATCTGTTTCTCCGAAACACACGTTTGCATTTAAAATAGTCCTTAAGAAAGTTGAAAGCACACCGGATAGTTCGTTTGAGAAACCGGACCAATGAGAGTACCTCCTCTAAGCGCGGCCGCTGTCATGCGGTAGGGTACTCGAGGTCAATACGCGCTTTCTCCTCTAGAAAAGCTAGTTTAGTTAGCAATGAAATGGTCATCATTTGTCTTATTTTAATTCATTCAAAGAGCATTTCCGCACGGAATCGTCAAATTCGCCATTCTCAAGTTTTATAAAAAGCATTTGGTAATCTTGAATTTTGTACCCAATCGAACTCCTGTAAGTTTGCCTTTCGAGTTCTACAAAAAGCATTTGACAATCCTGAATCTTGTACCCAATCGAAGACTAAGTACTTGACTATCATATTATATCGTGTTTTATGATTCATTCCTTCGGAACCGTATATCTACCCCATGGAGGGTGACGAAACTTTTTGAATGAATTATAATAAAGTGGCAAGAATGACGCTTCAGCAATTTCTTATGAGTCCTGGAGCTGGCCCTCCTTTGGAATGTGGACGTTTGATGTAACTTTATATAAGACATGGAATTTAATGTTTTTAAAGTCGTTGTTTATATATTATGATAAAGAATGTGAACTAAACTATCATTGTACTGATGGAATTCTCATGTAAAATGTTACTGTGGACTTTTTATATGCAAAATATCATTGAATGGTGGTGAAGTATATTAATTTAAATATTTGATGTTTTTGTGTAATTTTGTAAGATTTCACTATCGAAAATGTGTTATATTGTTTGTTGCACCAGTCTCAATGGAAATTATACTATAACGCACTTTTTATAATGGTTATTGTCGTAAGAAATAAACAGTTTGTCTAAATGTATTTTCGATGTTATACAAGTTATCTGACGTGAAAGTATTTTTATAATGTTGTATAAATAAAGAAGATGTTTGTTGTTGTAGAATATTTTCATAAATAAATCCCCTATGTTTTTTTATATTTATTTAATACATATGTAAGAACTAATTTTTATTTTTGTAAAATGAACAAATAGTATTCATATTATTCTGTAAATCTTCTTCTAATCTAAAAGTAAAATAAAACAATCGATAATTATAACATGGGGTTCTTCAAAAAAGAATTATTTTTATAGGTCGACAACGTATCTATTTTGCTTCTTGTGTTAAAGAGTATAATATCCCTTTTTTTGCATTGTATTTTGTAATTTTATTCTTTTATAATGTAGTCATATTTTAATTCAACAAATGGTGAAAAACTAGTCAAACGAAACATCAGACATCTTCAATTACCCAAAACCAAAATAGTTGTTGTGAATTTTGTGTAAATGATAATGAATTTGTGTGTCTGCATACTGATATTGTGTTTAGAAAATTAAGAAAATATCACCACATTTTTTTATTTTTTTTTCTAGATGTACTTTTAATGGCATAATTGTCAAATGGCAAATTGTCACTCAACTGAAATGGCCATTAAACGCTTTTAAATTTTAATAATTTTTAAATAGTTTACAATAAAATAAAATAAAATCAATCCTACTAAACTTGAATTCCTCTATTAATAAACGCGAAGTAGACTTGAAATGGTCACACCATGTTTTGTCTTTTTGCCTCTTCAAAATTTTGAACTCGATATAAAAAGACGGAGTAACTACTCAAAGGCGTTTATTAATAAGAGAGGGATAGAGTATATTATTATAACTTGTTTGTTTGGTTTGCTGCTAGTTTCAATAACACAAGACGTTATCCCGCTATCTAAAAATATAATGAAGTATTTTTTTTAATACATTTTATGTTTACAATAATATATAGTATATTCTTGTTTTTTTTTTAATGGTAGGATTATAAAGTAAGACAAGAAGGTAAATTTAAAAGTTTTGCTGGGTCGATGTTGTGTGAATATTTAGGCGTTGAGTTGCCTGCGCCCAACGGTCATACCGATTTCATTCGCATGTTTTCAATTTTTTTGTTATTTTACAGGCAAGGGATAACAAAGTATCAAGATGAAAATTGCTTTCTACTGTTTGCAATGTTATTCTAAAGATAATAACCGATCGGTTTATTTTATTTACACTCGATGATTTTATCTTTAAAAACGTTGAAATGCGGAAGTGAAAAATTTGCGCGCTAATAACTGCTCCTTAATCAAAAGCCGAGTACTCATATTATATGTGTTGTAACTGTAACCGTTCTGTAAAAACGTAAAGTTGTGAGAAAGTTAGCGTTCAGTTTTTATAATAATAATATAAATTATTCGAAGTACCCTCGCATTTTTATGTCCTAATGGATGTGTAGTTCAAACGCATGGGCTCTTAAGGTGAAACGTTTCACTTTGGCGGGAAATTCAAATTTCAAACAGTTTTTTTTGTTTTTGTAGCTAGGCCAAGTAATTATTGTAAACGATCATGATGTTTGCGAAAATTGATTATTATTCTTTACAAACTCGCTTTAAGTTATTTATCTCCAATGCACATTATTACATACATTTGTCAATAAACAAATGTATGCTGTTTCAAACGGTTTATTGCCAAATGTGAGTAATATGGCGAGTAACTGATTAATAGCTGTGCATGATAATGTAAAGAACGACCAACAATTTTCGCGAACACTGCCATTTCACAATAATTACTCGGCCTAGCTACAAGGACAAAAAAACTGTTTGAAATTTGATTTTCCCGCCAAAGTGAAACGTTTCACCTCAAGCGCCTGTTAAACGTTCAAACATGATTGTCAAACGTGTTTTTCAATCGTGCTATGTCAATCTATTCAAACAAATACTTAAAGTTTGACAAGCATTATTCATTAAAAAGTTGTCATAACAATGTTTGACATTTTAGCTACAAAACTGTCAGAATTGATTAATGGTTATTAGCACAGAATAATAAAGAGCATAGAACCCGTCACGTGATTTAAAAAGCATACAAGGCCGTCTGTCAAATGGTATGTAGTCTTTGGTGCCATTTACAGATCTCCAGTACATTAAAATAGTGTACAACCCTGCAATTTGCCATCCTGTCAAAAATATATCTGTTTCGTTCTGGTAACAACAATTTTGGCATTTGAGTAAAGAATATAACATGTTTATTTCTTTTATGCTAAATTAACACTACTTCTATGCTTTAGTCGTTTTCTGAAGTTATTAACCAATTTTGATAGCTTTAACGTTTGATCGTTGATACGTCATCTTTAGGATAATTCTGAAATGAATCCATGGTTTTTCCATTCATAAATTATGTCATGACGGTTTTTAACTTTGTATATTTATATTTATTTAATCCTCATAACGAAAAAATTTAATAGACGCTGTTATAATTATTGTGTAATCAACGGCATTGTACCGCAATGGCTACAGTTACGGCTTGTATAACATCAGTAACAGTCTCAAAATATTTAACCTGATTGAGATATTATGTAAAAGGAAACATGAAATAAACAGAGTACTATGCTGGTGACAGACTGCTGCGCACGGCTACGTGCGACACGTGATTTTAGTTTTGTTCATTACATAGCGACACATAACAGAGTACTATGCTGGTGACAGACTGCTGCGCACGGCTACGTGCGACACGTGACTTTAGCTTTGTTCATTACATAGCGACACATAACGCGCACGCTAAGCACAGATGTGTGACATCACAGACATAGTCTACGTAGATATGTGACACGCGTGGATTGCTGTGGATCCGCGGGCCAAATTAATTTCGCAGCTACGCAAGCCACGTTTTATTCCTTTGCTCACCCGTACCCGCCCGCTATCTCTCTCTCTCTCGCTAACGTTGGCGTGGTGTAGCGCAATGTATATCAGCTAGTAGCGTGTGGCTGCATCACTGCGTTTAGCCACGTAGCTCTCGTATCAAACGTGTGGGTGTGCATTGTCGTGTGCAACCGTCTGGCTGGCTTTAGGCAAATATTAGGTGACACATGTACTGTAATGCGTATTTTTTTCTTTTATAGTTACTTTTTAAAGATAGTGCATTATGATCTTTGTATTTATTTTTATTTCAACATATCTTGTAAATAAAGAAATATGTTGTCATGAAAACATAAAATCAATATCTTTGTGAAATTCGTTTTATTTACTCAGCAACAGTTAAAACTGAATGTCTACTAAAGTCACCCACTTAGAGAGATATCATAAATGACACAGTTTGTGCGTGTGTGTATGTTTCAACTCCATAACAGCTGAACGGGTTTGGATGAAATATAGTATGGAGATAGCTTTGTTATTTTCATCCCTTAATACTTTTTACACACAGGCTATTTTGTTATCCGAAAACAATGGCTCCCCTAAGATAGTGGGTGAAACCACGGCGGATAGCTCGTATTTAATAATAGCTATAAAAAGTAAGATCATATGTGCATAGTGGCCAGCCCTAGTGTCATTTTAAGGCCACTGTATATAATAGTGTCAGTCTTAGCAAAGTTAATAAAACCATTACCAACACGACTCGAGTTAGGGCAATATCCGGGACCGCTAGCTGTCCGGACGTCGTAGTTGCGTTGGTGGGCAGAAAACGGGCACTAAAGTTTAATTCACAGTATGAGCAAAGCTCATGCCAAGTTTGGATCTCAGTTCTTTGTAGCATATTACTTTTAGGTTTAAACTTTTAAAAAGTGGTGCTGGACAAGAGACGTAACTAAAACTGGTGATGGCAGGTAGAGTAGAACCATAATACTGCGAGAGCGTTTCCCATAAACCTGCAAAGTTTCAAATTCATACGACTGAAATAGGTTATAATAAACTTTCAGGATTGTTAACCTTTTAATTCGCTTTTATTGTGCAAACTGCTAGTCTTTGGAATGGCCTGCCGTAAGTAGTATTTACCAATAGTTACAGTCTTCAAATCACGACTGAATCAAATTGTTCTAGGTATCTCTATCGTAGACCGCATCATCGCTTAACATTAGGTGAGTAGGCGATCAAACGCAAGCCTATACCTAAAAACCATACTTAACATAAAGCTAATAAACCCGTATTAAAAAAGAAATTGCAATTATTACAATTCTTATTGTTCAATTATAATTAGACAGAAAGTATATTTGCATATTGATATTTACTTACGTACCTACTGTTCTTACTAAATTCCATCGAAATCTCTTCAACAATGACGGAGTTGAATAAAGGACAACAACACAAGCTTCTAGAAATAAGGGATGAAAAACATTGTAGACGGGTAGCAAACGGGTAGGGTCTTATTTATAGGGGCCGCTGCCGTCGGTCAAGCTCCGGTTAATGGACTTCGAAGTAGGTAAACTTATTGTACGTTGAAAGTTAAGTGATTTGTTGCTTTTGAAGTTTTTAATAATGCATGCACGATACAAGTACCGTACATATAAGTAAAGTAAATATAAATACAAAATTTTGACATAGGACATATTTTGAAACGTTCATGATCTAGAATCCTGGGCACCTACCTAGAGTCAAAGGCCAAAGCCTAGCTAGCCTAGACGGCCTAGCCTGGACGACCAGCTTTTTGCCAGCTAAGGCAAAAAGCTGGTCGTCCTAAGTATTTCGTAGTAAGTATTTCACACCGGGCAGTTGCTTTACTATCTCAAGCCCAAGTCCGATCGTGTGTGGAATAATGTTGTCATCTTTGGGACGGTTCAGCCAAATACCAGCTCTAAGCTTTCGAATCGGTAGACCGGCGTGCTGCTCGACTTACTATGAGAAGTCATTGGCTATGAAACTTCTCAGTTTAAAATACCGCCCTAAAGTAGAGTCTGTAAATTTTCTATAGGATTAATTTCGGAGAATGTGCATCGGAACTACAAGACCTTATCCTACCATCCTCTTTTTACGACAGGAATAGAAGGAAATCGGCTCATTACTGCCCATAACTACATTGTGGATTTTCCTTGGATACGTACCAAACGATTCTGCGTTTCTAATCCGTACGACCAAAGATTGAAACAACCTGCCGGCTTCCTTGTTTCCTGAGAGATATAATCTGGGCCTTATCATGGCCAGAGTGCATAGGTATCTTCTAAATCTGCGTGCTTCATCTTCGACGACATCGTCGCTTACCAACAGGCGAATTGGTAGTCAAATATTCACCTGGTTTTCAGTGTGATGCTTTTGTTTTACGTTTTTATACAAAATATACAGTCCGCCGTGTAGGGTGGCAGTTTCAGCTGCTGTACTGTACAGTATTGTTTGTGAGGTAGAGGAGGCTTAAAAGAAACTCTGCTTGATGATTGTTTGTAGAATATACTTTAGCGATGTTATAAGTTTCATGTCTTAGTTATACATTGGGCCAAGTGATGACATCAGAAAACTCAGTTGTGGCCCAATGTCTTAGTTACTACGAAATAATATTAGTTAATTCTTTTTATAAAGTAAACTTGTACTTCCGCGGTTGAAGCACGTAGGTACCAGATCCGGCCGCTTAACCAAGGTGACGAACTCTGTGCGGTTGGGAACGTACATAGACATAAAACACACCATGTTTACAACGACTACGAAACATTATAATTATTATTTGTTAAATACTGTAACGTTGACCTAATTTAAACCACTATTTCACCAAATTGAAAATAAGGCCACAGCATTGAGCCTCTATTGTGGCCAATATTTAACTCAATGAATATTGATTGTATTTATAGTACGGACGCGATAATGACTTAATGCACGATTAGATAATTTGCATCTAAACGAGTAAGTTTATATTACGCAAACATTCATGTTTTGGCGTAAAAACTAATTGTTTACCGAAATGATATAAAATATTTTCTTACTAGCTGCACCCACGGCTTTGCTCGCGTGGACATTCCGTCAGGAACCGTATAAATTATGTTCTGGATTAAAAGTACCCTTGAGTAGTAAGGTGTCCGTCCTAGTGAGCGATGATGGCAAAACAGTATCTTATGCGCTTTAAAATCTGATAGCACCTGATTCGATCCTCGGCTTAATGATTTATTTTGTACCTACTTAAATAAATTATGTGCTGTTTTCGATGCCAGGGTTCAAAATCGATGAAGGGAAAACATCGTGAGAAAACCCGGTATGTCCCAGAGTCTCTTAAGTTCGAAGACATAATTACATTTACCAATATGCACTGAGTGAGCATGGTAGATTAGGGCCCATCTCACTCTCTAAGAGAAGATCAGATCCCATCAGTGAGAAAATGATAGGCTGGTAATGATAAAGAAAACTGAATATAATTTATTAAGGTATACGCTAAAAAGGTCATTAGTGGGGCTGAGCATTGAACTGGGTGCCGTCAGATTTCAAAACGCATATGCTACTGCTAAGTCACCTTTTTTTTCATTTATTTATCATTTAATAAGAAAAGTATACAAAAACGGATATAATGGCATTCAAAAACCACTAAGGTTTAATAGTAACGCCATACGAAGTTTAAGTCTATGTCTAATCTAAATAATATAATAAGTACCTGGCAGCGAACGAGGCAATTACATCAGGAAAGTAAGATTTTAATTTAGTTTTAATATTATATGGAGTAATGTTTTTACATGAATCTGATTTATTAATTAAACGGGGAACTAAACACAAAGCGGTCCGTTCACCGTAGATATTATTTGTACGTCGAGTCGTGCAAGGCAGGTTTCAAGCGACGGATCACGGGTATACAGTATGCTCGTATTTTTTTTCTATAAGTCTCATTAAAAAAGTGTAACTCATTAAACCTTCGCTTCGCTTGTGTGATAGCGTATCAAAAACCTACAAAGTAATTAGTAAATTAATATCCAAAATATTCTGATGGAAAATAATGATGTTCACATAATTAACAATTTCATGAATAAACAATTATTAAAAGCCACCATTTTGTTAATTAAAACATTTTATATAAATGAGATACAAAATCAAGAGCTATGAAATCAAGAGCTTTATAAAGAGTATTATGCAGATAGCGAAAATGCACAAATTTAATCATACTAGGTACTATAATTATAAATGCAAACATTTGTCTGTATGTTTGACCGCAGTCAATTCTGTAACAACTAAACGATTTTGTAGTAAATTTGGTACGGATTCGGCTTATGCCCCGAATTAAAATACAGGATATTTATGTTCCCAGAGTAAAGTACGATTTATGTAGGATAGCAGGTGAAACCGTAAGACGCAGCTAGTTGAAGATAAAAATGATCATATATCCAAACGATATGCATCATCAGGATCAGATTTACCTTCAGTTCCACCAGATTCAATAGTTCCTTACCTTAGGCGACTGGTCTGGTATCATCATCATCATCATCATCAGCCAAAAGACGTCCAGACTGCTGACCATAGGCCTCCCCCTTTAACCTCCACACTGAACGACATCCTGCCATCTGCATCCACCAGATCCATCTAGTGGGAGGCCTACCTACGCTGCGTCTTCCGGTTCGCGGTCTCCACTCAAGAACCTTTCTTCCCCATCGGTTAACAGTTCTTCGAGCAATGTGGACTGCCCATTGCCACTTCAACTTGCAGATTTTAATAGCTATGTCAGAGACTCTGGTTCTTTGGCGAATATCTTCGTTTCGGATTTTATCGTGCTAAGAAACTCCGAGCATAGCTCTCTCCATTGCCCATTGTGCGACTCTGAGTTTTTCCAAAAGGCCAACAATTAAAGACCACGTCTCAGTACCATATGCCATCACTGGCAACACACAAATACATTTGTCTTCAGGCACTGTGGTATCTTGGACGAGAAGATGTCACGCAATTTCCCGAACGCTGCCCATCCGAGTTGGATGTCATTACAGCCTATTTATTCTATTCCCACTGTTAGGACTCAGGCCTTCTGAGAGAGAGGATGGTCCCTAATCCATCATGCTGGCCCAGTGCATGTTTGAGAATGTCATGTCTTTGAACTTTTGGTGTTTTCTTCACCGTTATTGAGCTATGGCATCGAAACTGCACATAATTTATTTAGGTACTATATAACTCACTGGTACATGGCTGAGGATCAAACAGGGTGCTGTCAGAATGTAAAGCACACATGCTACCGCTCGGCCACTATCACTTGCATAAAAAGTTCTTCCCTGCTACATAATCAATGTAAAATTTGTGGTAGAATAACAAACAACTCAAAAAACACTTCTTAATCTCAAGGGTATCGCGAAACGGTGCGGAAGATGATTTATGCGATGTTTAATCTTCAATCAAATATTTACAAAGACGATGATGAGCTTTTTGTAATTTTTGTAACTTTTTTACTCAATGGTTGAAAGCGTACATAAAAAATATCCAACACAAGTAGTACATAAGTTTGTTTTTAATTTTCTAAAAAGAAATAAGGTTACAATAAACGTCTTTATTGCCAGTTAACATCAATATTTTAAATAAGAAAGTAGGTCTGCCGATGTTTGTTACATGTTGACAACTTATAATATATTTGCCTAAATGGATATCAGTTTGCATTATACAAAGAACGCATCTTCCTTTGTACTAATGGGTAACTATTTGTCACACTTTGACACTTTTTTTATATAGACACACAGCTTAGAAAATAAACTGGCGAAGTGTGAGTCGGGCTCGTGCACTGAGGGTTTCGTTCCACCACATAAAATACAAAAACTTTATAAAACACAAAATTATCTTTTTAAATTAGGCTGATTTCTCAAAGGAAAAAAAACTTGATTTCGGTAAAGGCGATATGCTACTTACATTGTTAGCTACTAAAGTACAAAAGTAGTGCAAAAAGACAAAATCACGCCTAAGCGGTCACTCAACCAAGCACCGACCACGCCTGATATTCCTTAATTTCGGTGATCATGCGCTGGCATAAGGTGATCGGTGATCATGCATCTTCAAATCACGAGTGAATCGGCTTCTTCTAGGCAAGCGTGCTCCATCGTAGACCGCATCATCGCTTAACATCAGGCGAGATGGCGGTCAAACGCAAGCCTATCTATGCATAAAAAAAAGATCATACGAGAACCAGTGGTGAACAGAAATTTGTCACTGACTAGCACTTGGCCAGTATTTATTATTTTGTGGTTTTACTTTAGCTTCTACACAACTTCTTCTTACTCTCCAAAGCAATTAAAAGAGTCGTTGGTTTAGAATCAGTCTGCAATACTATTTTATTTACGTTTGTCTCGTCTGGAATATAATTCAGGGCTTCTGGAGTGAATGAAGCTATGTTCCATTTATGCAGTGCCTCGTTAACTCTCTCGAGTGCTCTCACCGACCACGAATGATACCAAAGTATGAATATAATATCACGGTTCCACTCAAAGAGCACCGAACTCACACTTCTGTGGTTTTGTTTAAAATTAGTATAGTGTACAAAAAATACTTTATATTGGAAATGCAATACAAACATACAATTAAATAAGTTTTCTTGCCTAAAAAGAGAAACATGTTAAAATTTATTAACGTGTTCACCACGCAACGTTACCATGGTAAATATACCGTAAATAATCATAAAACTTTATGCGCATACATGTTTCACATTTTGAATTAAATTTTAACATGTGAAAAATCATGTCTTCTCTCTAATGACCACTGGGCGAAGTACGAGTATTCGATGCGTAAAATACGCATAGTATTCCGTAGAAATATCAATTACAAAATTTAAAATTTGTATATATTTACTCGGAGAATGCTTCTTAGCGTGAATCAAGAATAATTTTGATTGTAATAAATTGTTATATGCGCTGAATAGTACATGATTAATGCCAGGAAAAATAGTCTTTTCGTAAATGTAAAAATAAAACTGTTGACATTTTGTTTTAAATAATACCCATTTCACAAACACTAATAATTTGCACGAAGCAAGAGACTTACTTGGTACCGCCTACGAAATACAATAAATAATATTCACAGTAAACGGCGTAGGCCGTATGTAGGCAGACAGTGTAGTACTACGAATATTAAGCGTAGCCGTCTACGGCGTAGGCAGGAGCCTACGCAAACAGAAGTCGTTAGAATGAGACGTTATAATATTTTCTCAGTTTTTCATTACTATCATTTGTCACGAGCCATGCACCCCCCCCCCCCCCGAAGTTGAGGGGGAATCCCTGAAGACCCGTACACCCACTAGAGATGAGGGGGATTCGGTCGAGACCCGCAAATCAACAATACATCTTTATTACACACCGAAAAATACATATGAAACTTAAACTAACATAAAAAATAAATATACGGCAGTATAATGGTCACCAGGGATTAGGGGGAATTTCTGTTTATTGGCGGGATACCCACCGTCAGCCCATAGCTCATAGTGTAACATTAGAAACTCATTACCAGAAAGAACTGGGACGCTGGCCTATCCTACGTTGCAAAAACCTACGCGTCTGCTATGCTTAAGAAAACTATTAATCTGTATTTCTTCGTGATTGTTGTCGTAAGTGTATTGGTTTCTTTTAAGCAAGGGAGGATCGAATAGATTGAATTGGACTGGTATTTATTTACAACAAATAAAGAGCTGCCTAAAAAGTTGATAAACACACACTCACACATATTTTTAGTAACTACAATTGAAAAAAGTTTTGAAGTTAGAACTACCCGTTGACTTAGAATAATGGTTTTGGAAAGAGGCGAGGTCTCGCAGCCCTATGCAAAGGAAAAATTCCGAAATATGTTAATTTAACGTATATATAACCTACACGTTATATTATTTATAACCGTTATTACATTATTTTTTTTTGTGATTTGATTTACATTTTGTAGTTGGAATACCAACAGTAATATAGAACAACGTATAGAAAAAAAAATCCACTGCAAAGTTCAGTTGTCCTTCAAAATTTCAACCTTCTTACTTAATTGCTGAACTAATGTTTTTCGGCCGCCTGATTACATAACTTGCAACTCGCGATTAAGTAGCTAATTTGGTAGTTTCATTATGATAGGTCTGTAAATATTAGTGACTAAATCGCAAATTGCAAGGTATGTATGATATTATATTTCTTAAGTATGTACGGAACCCTCAGTGCACGAGCCCGATTTACACTTAGCCGTTTTTTTTTTCATCTGACTCGCAAAATAAATGCCATTTTCACAAAATGAAACTTTTATTGTGGTTTAAATCTTGAAAAACACATTTTCAGACCTTTATATAAAGAACACATTACTTTCGTAAATGTGAAGGAACTTGCCACTATAAAGCAATAGAGCTAAGTGTCATCTCCGCTTGCTAAATAACGTTTCTCTAGATCCGTAGATTAAAAACGACATAGAAGGGCTCTAGGAGAGTTTGGCATCAACATTACGTTAGATACGCCACGATACGTTACTACACGTCTATACGCTACGTGACGTTTCATTACGTTATTTTAATTTTAATTTTAATTTTAAATTCATACTGACTTATATGTCCAAATGTTCTGACTGAGTCCAAGGATACATCATAATAAACAATTGGAATTGTATTATTATTCTAAAATTGTGAATTTTCGCGTGTTAGTGAAATAATGCTGCTAGTATGTGGAATGCGCTGCCTGAATGGGTGTTCCCCGACAGTTATAATCTAGGTGACTTTAAATCACCAGTAAATCGGTTTCTTCTAGGCAAGCAATCCACCGTAGACCCAATCATCGCTTAACACCAGGCGAGTTGGCGGTCAAACGCAAGCATATTACAAAAAAAAAGTATTCATGTTTGTGCTTAAGTGTGGGCAAGTGATATAATAACGAGATAAATCATGTCATTCCGTGTTGTTTCCAAAACACCATTATAAGCCTCTAGTGATAAGTATAAACAAAAGCTTTGTCGATGGACTCTGCTTATGATAAATTTATTATAAGTGTATTAAAATGATAAAGTCGCATGTATATTCTACTAACATTCAATTCTATGACAAAAATAAACTTGCTCCTTGCCGAGTTCAATTAAACCTCTATTTTACGAGTAGTAGAGGAAGGCAGTAAATCGCAAAAAAAGCAACAGCGTCTTACTGAAAATATTTCTAACTAAAGCGTACTGCTTTTTACTTACTAACTAAGGATATACATTCAATGAGAATAAACAATGAATAGAATAATGATTTTTTAGGTTTTCGCGAACGTACACACAGCCGCAGAAAAGATTCTTTTTTTTTGTTTAAATCAAAACGGCTGTCAAGGCTTTTTTGTAAGAAATTTGTTGTAGCCATTTGCACCCATATAAACCTATAGCAACTGTGTTAGCAACTGTGACGCTGAGTTCGACGCGTTGACATAAATAACAATGTTCAATCAAGTATCTGTCACAATTCCTGGTGACCGTGTTTCCTTCTCATTTTCGTTCTATTTACTTCTCTTTTCTGTGGTATCAGCTTACCATGTTCCTACTGCTAGAACACAGGTCTCTTCTCAGAGAGATAGTATGGACCCTAATCCAACATGCTGGATGTTGTGGCATGTTCGAGAATTTCATATATCTTCTGTCTCTTATTTCTTTGAACTTTTGAGATTCCGAGGGGTTCGATAGGGGTTCCGATTCCAAACTCGAGGAGTTTACTAGTAGCCTTTAAATCTACTATCTATCACTTGGCTACATCATCAGATCAGAAATCAATTATTTATCATCAATTATTGTATTGTCGCTCAAATAACATGTACTTGTAATTTTTTAAATTGAATCGGCAATTAGAAGTAGGTTAAAATTAACTGCAAAAATGAATTTTGGTGATAAAATTGTTAGTTAGTTACAAGTTAAACTAATATTAAGCGAGTAAAAATGAACTCCATAATAACTCCCTAATCGTATTACAAATTCCAAATTCCCAAAGTCCTGCCCTTCCAAGGAATAAATCGCTTTAGGTGAAAAGGCCGCCCACTATATAGCCGTATCTATACTTATTTTTGATCTTAGTTTTAGTTTTATTTGTATTTTTCGGTATGTAATAAAGTAATTATTGTATTTTATTGTATCGTATTTGGTAAAAAATTTGGTACGGACGTAGTTGGGACTCTAAATTCACATAAGTATTGCCAAACGATCATCGTATCCCGGTAAAATCTTTGATCTCTGAAGGAAAGCAGGTAAAACCGCACGATGCTGCTTTACTTATGATTTTAGACCACCAGTACTACAAGCAGAAAGTTTAGTCCTAATAACCTACAGGTTTAAGTCCCGAGGTGTACTTAATCCCACAAAAGCTAAATTAGCTTTTTGAACAACGAGTAAAACAACGTGTGTAGCTTAAACGAAACCTGTATTACGACTGGTTTTTTCTTGTTTTACAATGCGGAGAGATATTACAAGCTTTGCTTAGTTTGGGGTCAGATGACCGTGTGTGCAAAAATGTCTCAAAATGTCTCAGGATAATAAAACGAGAAGAATACAATAAATATCAATTTTCCTACGTGAATAGAATAGAAAGGAATGAAATGGAATGGAATGGAATGGAATGGAATGGAATGGAATGGAATGGGATGGAATGGAATAGAATAGAATAGAATATAAATCTTTATTGGCCTTATAACATTGTCAGTTAATCTAGGCAAGTCAAATTTACAAAAATAATTAGATATATCACATTTAAAATAAAATAAAAAACTAGAAATCAGTAAGTCTAAGTGGTCCTATCAAAATAAACAATTCAAATATAACAATAATAATAAGAAGCTAGAATAAATCAATCAAAAATTAATTACAATGAAATAAGATTAATATAAATGTCATGCAAAGGTAAAATATGTCAAAAGTTTATAACTAAAAAAAACAGCATTAATATAATTATATTTAAAGACTATAACTAACCAAATTAAATAATCAAATTCCTTATTTGAAAACGTCGCATTACGTGTCTTCAGATAAAACTATCTGAAGCGAAACTATCTGACGACAAAAGATAAAGCAAGTTTCAGACGAATTTATGTGGTTTCTTATCAAAATTCATACACCATTAAAACATACTAAATATCGAACTAAAAAGCAATTTGGAAAATTAAAACAGCTACACGTTAAAGTGAATCTTTTCAACCTACATTTCTTTTGGATATTTGCCAAAAAGAAAGTTTTGAAGAGCCACATTCATTTTAAGTTCTTACTTTCACAACACTCGATAAAATAACGCACGCCTTAAAAAAATACCCATTTTATTTTTATTCCTATGCCAACTAAAAATAAACTCCATAATGAAGCTAGTGACAAAAAATACTACTAAAACAAACTGGTAAAACTACTGCCAAATTAACAGCCAAAACAATTTTCTAAGCAAGAAACTTACTCCCAAAGCAACCTCATAATGGATTGTTAAAGTTACTTTCCCCATATATATTTTATTATATTCCCCATTAGTATAATAGGTATCTCTATCGCAACTTAAGTGTCAGTATGGGGGTATTATACTTGAAATCAGTTAAAGAAAAACCGTTAAAAACGGTATATTTTGGTATTTTGATATCATTTTGTTCGGAACGCGATTAGAGTAAGGATTTTTATGATCTAAATTAACCGGTTGATTTCGTGAGAGTCGAGAGCTGACCCCTACAAGCGTGCGTTCAAAAAAGCGGTACACTGACCGTAGTGGGCCATGCCATGCACCGCTAACAATGACGATATAACCACTTGACAGCTCATCCTTTATCCCGCCGTGATAAAAAGGTTTTAAATTTTCAACATGATCTTATTTGAGCGGACCAATCCTAGGCGCGAATTGAATGAATGACTTTTATTTACTCCAATCACAAGCGCCACACCCAAGGAACCCAATCTGCTTGAATTTTAACCGGTTTAAAAATGGAACTGTTCTTCCAGCCCTGCTACTATTATCTTTAGTAAGCGCCATTTTACTTAGCTTATTTATTCATGGGTTGTCAAGTTAAAGGCAAAAGGGTCTCAGATTTATTAAGCGGTCAAGATGGAGCAACAGGTTGTTTATGGAAGACATAAAATTCCAGACCAACTAAATCGTTCTGAAATGTTTATTAGATGTGTAATGCAGACATATTTGGAGACTCTTGTGTTGAAATTTGAATTGATGGTAACTCAGAACTGCTTCCTGTTTTTATCTACGACGGAACGGAGAAGGTTTATGCGTTGGGGTTCAAAGTTGTGTGTTAGTTTGTCTGTTAAAATTTTCTCCAAAACGGCTGCGACATTTTGAGTGCATTTTTTTTGTTATATTAGAAAGCAGCGGTGATTTTTAGCTATGCAAAATTCTCTAGCGGTTTAAAAATTATAAGCTCTTTTCTGAAATTTTTAGTTTTATATACTGGTCAAAAGTACGTATATCCCAAACAAAATGGTTTACATAATGGTGATTATAAAGTTTCTACATTAGACCGAGTTTTATATTTGGCCTGTTCCATCTACGTATCCCCCTCAAGACTACAACAAGCATAAAGAATGGAAAAAGAATCCATCTAGATCCGAGATAATAGATGTTTTACAAGTTTTTATTTAAGTTTCCTTGTAAGTAAGGGTCAATTCGTGCAACTGAATTTTATAACAGTTATCCCCAACCAATTGAGCTGAAATTTTGAATACACCTTTAATTTGTTGCAAAATACAAAAAATTACAACAATGTTGACAATATACCTGTGGAATTCAATATGGCGGACGCCTAAAAGCATGTTTAAAATAATAATTAATAGTTTTATTTTTATCCCACATTTCTCTCCTGCGTACGTACATGTGTACGTACGCATGTACGTACACATGTACGTACATGCGTACGATATGTATTAAATGTATTATTTTTATTTCAAACTACATCCGCGATTTCTTCAGAAAAAAATAGCCTATGTCCGTCCTCATTATACATACCATTGCCTCGCAAAATTTTATCGAGATCGGTTAAGCCGTTTAGCCGTGATTATGTAGCAAACAAACAGAGTTACTTTCGCATTTATAATATTAGTGTGATGTGATACCATTCATGAGATCATTCGAGAAATTACCAAACTTTAATGTTTGTCACTTTATCGAGTAACTTAATAATACTCGCCATGACGAGGGAAACTGTCAACGAGCATTTTGTTTCTGTGTCAAGGGGGTAGAGTCAACACTGCCACCTTCTTGTAACTGTATAAAAAGGGGACGTTAAAAAAACTTTCACGGAAACTCTGTTTATGTAGTCGTCTGTTTAGTTTTTAGTCATCCGTGTTGTTTTAGTTTGAGTTGTGTTTGTTGAGTTGATTATCAAACTACACGCAACAAAACATCATGATAGAAAGGCTACCCCGCAAAATACATGTGTTGCCACACCTAGTTCGGAAGTTTGGCTGTAAATATAATGTATTGTACTTAGTATGCAAAATATGATTTTTAAATTAGTATTAAAAAAATTATAACAATAGTACAATGACTAAAACTAACATAGACCTATCCAACCAATAAGGTAAATAACTAATAAAGTCTCTAACTTTACTGAGAATATACTTCAATGCTGGATTTTGATTTTACCTACTCGTATTTAAAATTTACTTAAAATCCTAAGTATAACTGGCTTCTGTTTTTAATAAGATTAATATTATTCAACACACAATTATAACGTGTGTTGCTCTTCCTTTGATATAAAAAAAATATTAATATGTATCAAAAACAATCCACAACATGGCTCTGATGGCTGCGACACATAGCTTAGCTATGCTACACCAAATAACACTTTACCAGCTTTCCATTTCCCGTAACACCACGCCAACGTGTCGGTTGTTATCACAGTCGTTTGATTTGCCTACAAGCCTGATTCGATTTATCTTCATACGGATTGAAATGTCAAGAGAATACGTATTATTTAACGAACCATGATGGGAAAGGTATTTGGGAAAACGATATTTCTCCACGAAGATGTGAACATGTGAACTTGGTGTTAGATACCTACGCGTTATGGAAAGAAAATCCTAAATAGGCATAGTAGGTACATTACTACAAAAGTTGTCTAGCAGCCAATCTTCAAAAAACTTTTACAAGATGTCCATTTGACTGCCGCGGTGGCTCAGTTGGTAGTGAACCTACTTTCTGCACTTGGGGGCGTGGGTTCAATTCCCACCTAGCACAAACATTAGTGTGATGAACATTTGTGTTTGTTCTATGTTTGGGTGTTTATTTAAGTATGTATTTAAAAATCATATATGTAGGTATATCAGCTACAAGCTTTGCTTAGTTTGGGGTCAGATGACCATGTGTGCAGAAATGTCCCAGATATTATTATTCCCAGATATTATAGCTTTTACGTTCGTCCATAAATACCTCCTTGCTGAAATTATGTATTAATAACTGCGTTCAAACAAAGTAAATCTTATCATAAAAAATACGCATTACTCTTACTCGTATTTACGCGCGCGCACACAAGTAGGTGAGAAGAGACGGGAGAAAGGGGCTCTCGGGTCATGCGGCCAGATAGCGTCTTTTCCGCTAGATGGCTCTGTCAGCGTGATTCTCTATCAAAGAATCTCACTATCTACCTCTTGAATGTATCGAATTATTGTATTGTCATCCGAATTACGTGTAGGTACTTATTACAATTTTATTGAAAATAGGTTAAAATCGTCTTCAAAGATTTGATTATATTGTAAGTTAATTTCTACAAGTGAAACTTATATAGTGGTTGCGAGCACAGAAAAGAGAAGTGAATAGAACGGAAATGAGAAGGAAACTTTGTCTGACGACAACTTTGTATTGTGACTGATATGTTAATATAAACAAAAAATAATAATATCTTTTCTGTGGTTGCGAGCGATGATGGCCGGAATTTGACTGCACCCAGTTTAATCATTAGCTCGCCAACCAATGACTTATTTATTATTTAAATAAACTTTGTGAAGTTTCTATGTCGCTCGATAACGGTGAAGGAAAAGATCGTGAGGAAACCAGTAGGTATGTCCAAGAACCTGAAACGTTTAAAGACATAACATTCACCAACATGCACTGTGCCAGCATGGTGTATTAGGGCCCATCCTCTCTCTCTGAAAGAAGGCCAGTGTCCAAGCAGTGGGAATATGGTAGACTGATAATTATGATGATGAAGCTTATATAAATCGCTAATATATAAGGTCGGGGAAAAAGTTTCTTCGTATTTTATAAACAAATTCAAGACATATTTTTTCAAGTTTAATTACATTTAATTATAATATATATGTGCCATTTTGTTCGATAACTTGTTGCCATCTTGTAGGTAGTGACATGATCCCGTTGCTGTAGAAATTTTGGGGACTTCTGATCAAAAAAATGCAACAAGTAGTTTTGACAGTCCTCTCTTGATGTTAATCTAACACTACCCAAAGAATTCTGAAGAGATCGAAACAGGTGGAAATCAGAGGGTGCAAGGTCAGGGCTATATGGTGGATGCATTAACACTTCCCAATCAAGCTCTCTAAATTTTTGCTGAGTGGCCAAATATGTGTGCGGTCTGGCGTTATCATGATGAAAGACCACACTCTTTCTGTTGATCAATTCCGGCCGTTTTTTCTCAATTTCTTGTTTGAGTCTCATCTGCTGTTGGCAGTAGAGATCCGAATCGATGGTTTTGCCCGGCGGTAAAAGCTTATAATGAACGATGCCCTGCCAATCCCACCACACACACAGCATCACCTTATTACGTGTTAATCCGGGTTTCGCTACAGTCTGTGGTGCTTCACTGCCCTTTGACCATGATCGTTTGCGCACATTCTTGTCGTAAGTGATCCATTTTTCATCACCAGTGATCAATCTTTTCAAAACGGTTCGGTTTCGTTACGTTTCAATAGAGAATCGCAAATGAGTACACAATTCATTTGGTTTCTTTCAGTGAGCTCGTGTGGCACCCAAATATCGAGTTTTTTTGTATACTCAGTTTTTTTCAAATGGGTCAAAACTGTTTTGTGGTCAATCCCCAGTTCTTCAGCTACGTCATAACTACTAATATGCCGATCTTGGTCCACTTTTTCAGAAATGGCATCGACTTTATCCGTAACAGGGCGACCAGAGCGAGCTGCATCTTTGATATCAAAATTCCCGGACTGAAAACGCTTGAACCAACATTGCGCTAACTCTTGATGACACTGCATTAGGTCCATAAACGTCACAAATTTTATTCGCGGCTTGTGTCGCATTTTACCCTTTTTTGTAATAAAATTTCACAATATATCGAATTTCTTCGTTAGATTCACTCATTTTATCGCACAAAAAACAATTGAAAAATGGCGGGAAATTGCTTATTACTTTTTGTATTCTTTTTTTAAAATGTCATATTTTTAATGGTATCAAAACCAGCCAGACACAAACAGTACAACCGATGAGATTTTTACTACAACTTTATACATACAAAATACGAAAAGTCTTTTTCCCCGGCCTATTATTATTTTAATGTAATATTTTCTCTTGTTTCAACTTTTATTTATGCCAACTACCTGTCAATTAATAAGATAATAAATTACAAACTGTAAAAGTTCCACTCAATTTATCTCAAAAATTGTGGTTGTGCCACTGGGGAAATAATATTAACTCAAAAGAATATCACCTGTCATAAAATTGCTACTTTTCATTTTCAAGTCTCTCGACTAGTACGTGATACTGAAACTGAAATACGGACTTTTACAGAATCGTTGCAACATGTTTAAAATTTTAAAAGGCTTGCTGCAAACTACTGCTAAAATTTTACAAAGCATTTTTTTTTTTGTCTTTCTAATGAATTTTTAACTGATAAGAATAGTGATACTAAATTAATGTATTTTTTGTGATAATATAATTTATTTGCACAAAACACGGGTAAATCATACATTTAAAAAACGCATTCACAATAGGTGGGTTAAAAATAAATATTAGTCACATCGAATCATGTTTTGTATAGGCTAGCAGTTACATGTTTAAGATAAATGTGGTGTGTTAGTACCCAAACTATACAGTATAAAGACTATTCATCTGTATCTCGGCTGCTAACGGAATCAGTTTGAAGTAGATTGGTATCAGGATAGATTTTTTAAATAGAGTTAAGGAAAATTCTATCCATTCCGTATAAATAAATGTGTATACTCAATCGTCCGTGCCTGCGAGCGTTAAATCGACCACAGCTGCGCAAGGCTACATGTGACATTTTGCTACCAACATGTAGCCGTGTCGTTACGTTATATCTAGTACCGTAGCTTTTGCATCAATCGTGCTCAGCTTTCCGTGGCCAACATAATTAATGCACTCAACTCATTGCTTGGTCAAATAGTGCGTTTTTTATAACGGCTACTGTTTTATTATAAAAAAAGACGTAAGGTGACAGTAATAGTAAATTTGACACAAAATTATCAACCATGGCTTAATAGCTTTTTATTGAATTATATATCTACTTAAATCCATGATTGAGAATGGGAATTATGTCACCATTTACAAAGTCAAATGTAGCGTTGGTATGCATGGGCTCCTAAGTTTATATCTATCTGAAAAGCAAGCACTTCCCCTTCACAAACATACAAAATATCCTACGCACATATTTCACAGGTGGCAGATGGTGAAGCCATCGGTCGGCGAAAGTGTCGAGTGAATGAACCATGAAATGGAATCATAAAATATTTATCGTGGCTCCGACCGAAAAACATTTTTTCTGGCTTTCATGTACAGATTGAAAACTCGAATTTCGTATAGCTATTTATTTGTTGTTGCACGAGATCTGTTCTCTTTATGCGTAGGTATTATATTATGGAATAATTCGTCATTAATGCATGGTTTGGTCAGTATTTTTTCTCTGTAAGTGTTATCGACCGGTTTGGATCACTAGTAGCATGTCTGTTTCATAAGTCGGAGATTCCGGGTTCGATTCCTGGTCGGGCAGATGTTTTAATGATGAATTTAAATATCTGCTCTTGGTCTAGATATAAGTATTACTTGTCCATGTGTTTGTATGTGCTTCATGGCGTCCCCGACACAGAATCTTAGTGGGGAGCTATTATTGAAACGTTATTTATTTGTATCAACTTACCGGAAAAAAACTAACATATGTTTAAATTTTTAAAGGGGTAAATTTTTAATTTTTAAACATCTTCTTTTGTTTCACAAAAAATGTGAAACAAAAGACGATGGTGCTAAGATTTTCAGTGAATTTTATTTTTATTGTCTCGCAGAAGGTGTGAAAAATAGAGTATGCTCCTCTGGAATAAAGCCTGTCAGCTGCAGCTTGAACCCCACGCTTCACTCAGGATTCTATAAAACTCCCTCGCGTTTGGTGTGTTGGTGTGTTTTTTTAATGTTTTCAGAGGAAATTATTATAGATTCGATTGCATGCTTTAACAGCGAAAATAGAGTAGTTATTTAAAATAATTTAAGATTACTGTTTATTGCTCATACCTACTACAATGAATAAATAAATAAACAAATATCTTTATCCTGAGCTTTATTCTATGTAATTTCACTGAAATCATTGCCCTTTCTTCCGGGATAGAGCATTTGTATGCACACCGCTGCATGGTGGTTGAATAACTGGCTTACTACTTCGTTTACACTTAACTAGATGCTATTCATCTAAAAGAAGATTCTTCCTTGTTTCCTGAGAGATATAATCTGGGCCTTTTCAAGGCAAGAGTGAATTTGTATCTTCTAAGTCTGCGTGCTTCATCTTCGACCTCATCGTCGCTTACCACCAGGCGAGTTGGTGGTCAAACGCAGACTTATTCGCGATAAAAAAAATGGTGAGGTGGTTTAGTAGGTCTGATTATATTATTTGCGGTGCAGTATATGGTGCGTGGACCCGGGTATGTCCTAAAACTGCGACCAGAACCACCGGAGGATGGGCAGCAGCGTCCTAATAGTACACGGTGAACGTACGTGGGGATTATGGCAACACCCCTCTCTATGAGGGAGGCCTTGTCCAACAGTGGACGTTAATTTGCTGATGATGTGTGATGTATATGGTGCGTGTGACATTAGCTGAACATTGATTATGTAACTTGCTACTCGTGATTTAGTCGCCAATTTGACAGTTCTGTCATAGTGAAACTGTCAAGTTTGCGGCTTAATCGCAAGTGGCAAGTTACGTAATCAGGGGGCACTTCGGCTAATGTCACAGGCACCATTCTACACCGCACATAGTATAGGCATAAGTAAATATTTCCAAAAAATCCAAATACAACTACGCACACACCTTTTTCAATCAATATAGTACGTAGTAGCGTTGTCAACAATCGATTTCACCAGTCGTTTTACTAATTAGCCGACCTTGAAACTTTACGACCGATAGCTGATTAATAATTTGTTACGCCGGAATTTGGGTAAGTACTGAATTGTGTCTTTTACGTTACAACTTGAATAAATTATAGGGAGTTTGATGTACGCCTTAAACTCCCCATGTGTGTTATTATCGCTATCGAATAAATAAATAAAATAAAAAATATCTGGGACATTATTGCACACATGGTCATCTGACCCCAAACTAAGCAAAGCTTGTAATATGGCTGCCAGAGACTGATATACATACATATATATTTTTAAATACATACTTAAATAGATATTAACACCCAGCCATAGAACAAACACAAATGTTCATCACACAAATGTTTGTCCTAGATGGGAATCGAACCCACGCCCCCAAGCACAGAAAGTAGGATCACTACCAACTGAGCCACCGAGGCAGCCATCTATCGAAATCGAATGGCGAATCTATCGATACATTACATGCACGCGCACACACACACACACACACACGGACACACACACACGCACACACACACACACATTCAACACATGCAGATACAGACAGACAGACGGAGATAGATGGAGACAGACGGACACAGACGGATACAGACGGATACAGACGGAGACAGACGGAAACAGACAGAGACAAATAGAGACAGAGAGAGATAGTAGATATTGATCTGTTCATATGCTTCTAGAGACAATCATATCCCTGTGGTCGTTTCTAGGTTTCTCTAATCTCTAGTTTTCTGAGTAGGCCCTTCGAAAAATTCTTAATTCGGTCTTTTTTATAAATGTTTTTTAACATCAGAACTCCGTCAAATATGAACCGATTTGGAAAATTCTCTGTTTATTTGATAGGATATTCTTTCAAAAAATTTATGCAGTAATTGGCTTTTAAATGAAAATAACTGGAAAATTCGTTTACTTGGATGACAGTATAATGTCAGTAACCGAAACTGAAGAAGCAAGTTTCATCTTAAATCTCTCTTGGACTACTAGATAAAACAAATATGAAAACAAATAACCGTAAAACTTGTCTGTAAAACTTGAATAAATCTGTAGCAACATGTAAATTTTTGATTAATTTTATTGGCATTTTATTGGCTTAAACCTAACTTACTGTAAAGTCACCTCAATAGGTTATGTGCCATAAAATATGCGACGATCAGGGAACATAGTGTCTGTCGAAAGATGAATTATTCACGCTCTCATCTCAAATTCATGCAAAGCGAACGTGACACGACGAGAATAATGGGTAGCGTTGAATTTGACATAGTTATTTGACACTAATGCCTATCTGAATCATCAAAGTAGATACTTATTGGAATTAATGTTCAAGCTCGTGTTTTACTGCTCAATCCGCTTTAAATCTTGTAGCTGTTTCCATAGTAAAGAAAATTTATTTTTTATTACTAATGTGTCATAACCTTTTGTTTGACGGCCACATCGCTTGATTTTAAGTGATGATGCGTCACGTTTGCGTTTAATAAACTGATTCACTCGCGACTTGAAAGCAACCAGATTGTACTTATACTACTATTACATAAAAAACTTCCATTCAGGCAGCGCATTACAAATTCTAGTAATTTACAAGATAAAAGTGATATCAAAGCTGATTAGAAAATCGTTATCGTTTATTACTTTTTAGGCTTTTAGAATATCAACTTTGAAACAATGTCACTTTTTCCTGCCCACAAGTGCCGGAAAACGCAGACAAAAAACGCAGGAATGAATTAGATCATGCAAATCCGATGCTCTTTCTTCAGTATAATGCTCTATCTTCTATATTAAGAAGTTTGGAGAACCATATTCATAATCTTTGTGCACTTCACACAGGTTTACACTACTTGTAAAGGTTAAATTTCGTTACGTAGTTTTCCAGGAATTTAAATAAAATAATGGCCTACATTGCAATCTCAAAGCATAGTAGTCGTATAGTCCATATACATTTTCATAGTCAACATTTCTTGTTTGATATTAATTTAGCTCTATAAGTAGTAGGCACAGGAGTAAACTTCAACATTGATGAAGTCAGTTTCACAGAGCTAATACCTATAGCTCAAATACCTACAAGTTATATGAATAGGGACATGGAATGGAACGAGACGAAGGCGTATGTCCATGAAGTCATGGCGAGAATCGAATGCAAAATGCAATTTGAAACATAATAATAAATGGAAGAGATCCTTCAACTTTGATCGCTTTTGATAGGCTAGCATTTTCTTGGGTGTTTATTTATACCTAGTATGTTATACGTCTATAGTATAGTATATTGTATTAAATCATTGTTTTATCCATCCGTATAACAAGTATTACATTGTGTATACAAACGCATACCAACTGAGCACAGAACAATACTATTTGAATTATGTGAAACAACATAGGTACCTAAATACTCATTTTAGGGGAACAAATGGTCTAAACAAATGCAGGCAAAGTATTTGTTACAACCGATCGCAAATTTCAAACCAGCTGTGTCCCACGGTTTCACCTGCGTGGACATTCCCTCGGGAACTAGATTTTTGCGAGATCAAATGTATCTTATATCTCTCTCCGACCATTCAAAAATATCTATGCAATAAAATCACGTCGACCCGTTGCTCTGCTGCTGCGCGAAGGTGGAAGAAAGACACGTTGTAATATTAAAATACGATAATCATTTTTTGGATCAGATTTTGGAGACCACAAACCGGAAGACGCAGCGTAGGCCTTCCACTGGATGGGCTGATAACATCGTGAATATCTCGGGCATCTAGTGGATGCAGATGGCAAGCTGTCGTTTAGTGTGAAGTTTTAAGGGGGGGGGGGGGGGGGGGGCTATGTTCAGCGGCGGAAGTCTTCTGCCTGATGATGAAAAAAATATTGCAATTATTCTTATTAAAACTGTCGTGTCAGATTTTGATGTCCCTTTGTATAAAGATATAGTTGAGATATCCCTACAAAAATACCGCAACCGTGTCGCTATTAGACGATACAAATTTTCCCAGTCTCCTCTTTTCAATGGAGATATATTTTACTATGGCACTATGTAAGTATAACTACAAAAGCTTTCCTCCTCTATCGCTCGAAGCGAAGCTTTGACCCAATTACATTTTCTTTGAATCTCGGCAAATTAAATTATTGATTGACTTTTACGGAGATATAACGTGTACAGCTCGATATAAATTTAAAATTGAGTTATTTTAGCGCCATGGTAAGGACTAACTAACCAACTTTAAAATTAGTATGCGTTCGAACAAAATTATTGCTATAACCAAGTCAACATGCACTCGAACAAAATTGCTCGTATTATTGGAGCTGGTAAAAAAACGGCCAATTTTAATCTCCAGATCAGATAAACAAGGGCGATAATATGGTAAGGTGGCGAACGTATCAGGCCTAAATCAGGCTTGATACCTTTAGGATTAGTGTAGATGACTGATGTTTATATCGTTGAAACCAATAGCTTTGATGAAGAATTAAAGTATATAATTATAATGTTTATTGAAATAATTATCAATATAAAAAACCGACTTCATAAAAATGTCAGAACTGAACCAAATTGAAATGAGACCACACGGGAAGCACCAAGTTATTGAAAATATTCATCAAAATCGGTTCACCCAGTCGAAAGTTCTGAGGTAAAGAACAAAAAATTCAAGAAAAAATTAACGAACATAAATAAAATAAACTATTATATAAAACTCTAAATCTATTATATTTCATAAGACGTTTGAAGTCACGTGCCTATACTGTAAATATAATTATCACAACAAATTAAAATACGCTTTAAAATCACTAATTATTGCGTTGTCGTCGGCCCTTGATAAGTGTGCAAAGTTTCAAATCAATCCGTTTTGAAAGGGGTGATATCACGTTCAAAGATTCCGTACATAGATACATACCAAGCTAATAAAATCGTCTTAATATAATATACTTACTAGAATAATAAAATAAGTACTCAAAACTGAAGCCCGTAATAAAAAAAATACGCTGAAAAAATTAATTGATGCATTCAATTTAATTTTCACTACTAGTGTTCAAAGAAATAATATCACAACACTAAATTACACTACATTCAGAACCCCAAATTTGCATGTGGAGTGGTGCCAGCTGTATGTAAATATTGAAAAGGAAGGTTTTAATCCAGAGTCATGGCAAATCAACGACGTATTCAGTACTGAAGCTTGATATAATTTATGTTTTGCGTGATGTAAATGATATTATATACGCCAGGACGTCAAGTATCTTTGGTGAGGCATTTGGCAAAGAAAAAGAATATTTATAATTATATTGTATTTTAGTTAGCTCCTCAGTGACAGTGGCTGAGTGATAGCATGTGCGTTTTAAAATCTGACGGCAACTGCGGGGCTATTATGGATCTTTGATCGGGATCGCGACTTGTTAAAATTTTGTCAAAAAAAAAAAGCTTTTTTTTTGCGTCATAACCCCTTTCAAGTGTCAAAATTCTGTCAATTCTGACACTGACTGATCCCGATCAAAGATCCATAATAGCCCCGCTGGTTCGATCCTCGGCTCAGCACCAATAACTTACTTAGCAGCATCGAGCTATGTAATATAGCTCGATGCTTAGCAGTGAGATAAATTATGTGAAGATTCAATGCCATTGCTCAACAATGGTGAACAAAAATATCGTGAGGAAACCGGTATGTCCAAGAACCTCAAAAGTTCAATGACATGAGATTCCAGCTGCATGGACAGGCCAGCTTGGTAGATTAGGGCCCGTCCTCTCTCTCTCTCTGAGAGAAGGTCTGTGTCCCAGCAGTGAGAACATGATAGGTAGATAATGATGATAATGATGACGATGACTTTATCCATAAAGTAATATTCATCCATAAAGTAATAAATATCTGCGGTATCCTACCGCAGTTCCGAAGGCGAATTAAATATTGTCAAGCAAACAAGAATTACATTTGACGCGTTAGTTTTTTTATACTGTGTTATTTGAATGATTTTCGTTAAGTATTAATTAAGTTTAGTTAATCATATTTAATAATAAAATTTCTAATAGCTAAAAGAAACTGACGGCAGAAAACGAATACCCTATAATATAAGGACTGATACCTCAGACTGAACAGCTGGACTTATTTTCCGTCTGTTGTCTTGACTTGTCTGTAAACTCCAATAAATAAAATATCTGGGACATTATTGCACACATGGTCATCTGACCCCAAACTAAGCAAAGCTTGTAATATGGCAGCCAGAGACTGATATCTGGGACAAATATCTGGGACATTATTGCACACATGGTCATCTGACCCCAAACTAAGCAAAGCTTGTAATATGGCTGCCAGAGACTGATATACATACATATCGTATATATTTTTAAATACATACTTAAATAGATATTAACACCCAGACATAGAACAAACACAAATGTTCATCACACAAATGTTTGTCCTAGATGGGAATCGAACCCACGCCCCCAAGCACAGAAAGTAGGATCACTACCAACTGAGCCACCGAGGCATTCCAATACATGTATAAGTAGTAGTTTTTTTTATTTCATTGAACTGTATATTACTTGTAGTATTAAGGTATAAAAAAACACGACTATGTATATTGGAAATTTTAAACGTCCGAACAGATTTTGATCCAATCTAGCTAAGAACCACCGCAATATAACCTGCTTTAAATAGAAACCGCATCCAAATCGGTGCAGCTATTTTGGAAACAAATGGTACCAAGTGGGTTACAATTATCTCAAAAACATCTAATAATAACCTTTGATTGAATTGTGTTGAATGTTTTTTGAGATTATAGTAACCAGCCATACCTACATAGACTAATACACAACCCTTTATGTACCCCAAAAATGTACACAATAGTAATTGTATATGATATTGTATTGTGTCTCCGTTAAAAAAGCAAAGTCATGTAAATATTTTCCGGCTAAACTTTGATACGGGTCTACACAGTTACTTCAATTTGCCAGCAAAATGTAAATGCTTATAGAACTCGTGAAACTTCTGTCGCAAGCAGAAATGCTAGATTTTCGTAAATTGCTCGTAAAATTTCACTTAAAAGACGTTTATATGTACTTATATTTTTTATTTCAAGGTAAAGTTTGAAGTAGATGTTTAACGCTAAATAATGTTCTTTATCTGTTGTTTTTATTTAATTTTGTAACTTAAATTCACGTTTTTTTAAAATAACCTATCGGATTTTTATCGGACACATTTTATTAAGTGTGCATCAGATCTGATTTAATTCCCTCCTGCTCGATTTTCTACCGGACTGCCAGAGCGGGCACAAAAATTAACACCGCTTTATGGTTTATATTCAGAAAACTCGTACGAAGCGCTTTGATTGCACTTTTATTGTGCGAACTGCTAGTCTGTGGAATGCGCTGCCTGAATGGGTGTTCCCCGATAGTTACAATCTGGGTGTCTTCAAGTCAAGAGTGAATCGGATTCTTCTAGGCAAGCATGACCCATCGTAGACCGCATCATCGCTTAACATCAGGTGAGTAGGAGGCCAAGTGCAAGCCTATTTTTTTTTTTAAAGAAAACTTTATGTTTTCAGTCTTTTGCGGTATTTGTTATAAACAGTAATATAAAATTATATCATAAAAAAGTTCTTCGTGTATTCTACACCTTCTGGTTCGCATAGTCAATATTAATTTTAACCATCGGTGATTATGAAAAATATTTTGAAAAATATTTTTTTTTATAATGTTACTCCAAACAAGATTTCATCGAACGAATAACAAATGTTTTTTTATTGGTCATAAGTAATTTGTTTGAATTTAAATAAGTTCAATCTACTTATGATTAGAAAATATTTTAAGTGATTTCATATAGAGTCCGGCCGCTAAAAGAACGCATCTAACACCTGCAATCACATTGTAAGAATCTGAATAAAGACATTTTCTTTTAATATTTTACAGTTGTATATGTGCAACTAGCTACAATCTTGCGTTTAAAAGGCTAGTTAAGGTGATCAGTATTTACTGTTTTAGCTCTACAATGTTATGACAACAGCTGTTAGACGCACTCTCTCAGTGACTACTATTATCAAAAATTTTATCTGTGGAGCGAGAGACAAGAAGATTCATCCAAAAGACAATAAACACTCTTATAATCATCACATCATCAGCCAATTAACGTCCACTGTTGGACAAGGCCTCCCTCATAGAGAGGGATGTTGCCATAATCCCCACGCCTGGCAGGCGGCTTGGGGAACGCAGTACGTTCACCGTGTGCTATTAGGACGCTGATGCCCATCCTCCGGTGGTTCTGGTCGCAGTTTTAGGATATACCCGGGTCTAATAATCATACACATACAGAAATACAGATCTTTATACAAATTATTTAACGTTGGTTTAGTAAAATGGATATTTCAGTATGAGGTTCGTGTGAGAACGAGAATCTAACAAATCCCGACTTTACGAGGGCATTATGTAAATTCACTAGCTTGGAAGTGCTTTGAAAAATTTATAACTTTTATTTTACGAACGAATCTTAGATATGCATTAGAGACTCACGTTTTACTACGTTTTTAATACCTCAATTTCTTATCTGTCTGTTTGTCGGTTAGCTACTAAATTTCTAAATAATATTAAACTTATTTTTGAATGAGCAGACTTGAAACTTTAAACATAAAGTTTCAAGTCTGCTCATTAAAACTTACTTAAAAAAAAAAAAAAAAAAAAAAAAAACTAAAATTTTAAAATAAATCATTTTAAAATGGTTTTTAAACAATATAATTATAAAATGACCCGCGACTTCGTCCGCGATTTCTTCAGAAAAAAGAAATAGCTTATGTCCATCCTCATGATACATACTATTTATATTACCTCCCAAAATTTTATCGAGATCGGTTAAGCCGTTTAGCTGTGATTATGTAGCAAACTGACAGACAGATAGAGTCACTTTCGCATTTATAATATTAAGTGTATATTTAAAAATAATTATTAGGCGCAACTATGCTAATCTCGGTAATGGTTACACTTTTGAGCCGTTTGGCGTCGATACATTGGGCCCATGAGCCCTTAAGGATAGGAACTCACCTCATTTTCAAAAATGTTTTAGGCGTGGCCAAAATACAGGCGTGTTTCTGGCACAACGCATAAGCATTGCCATTCAGCGTGGTAATGCCAAACTTAAACTAAAAAGTTCCAGAAAATAATGTAATGAAACGTACCTACATTTTCCAATATACCTAATCTATATAAACACATATTTTTCCTTCTCAAATTATTTTCCTGAAGGAAACACAACTCTTTATTTTCCCAACAACGTCCATGTCACTAAACTATTGACTTGAAAAACTACCCAGCGAACTAACATAATTTGACACGGGTCCTGATATTGAGGAGAATACATTAAAAACTAATCCTTGTGTTCCAGAGATAGAGTTCAAAATATATCTGCAAAGTTTTCTTAGAGAATTTTCTATAATGATATCATGAACTCTACGCCGACCTTTGATGTCGAAGTTGGGACGTATCGTAACTGAATTGAATGTAGGAAACTCTATAGTTGGCACCTTGACTTTGAAAATAGAAGTTTAAACCGTTATTGATATACCGGGTTACACGGAACGGTGGTAATAACCCGAATGGAGGTCGATACACGAACAGTTTTTACCATGGGACCTAACCTGAAATTGCAAAAAAAAAAACTGCAGCTACATGAATAAATGTCATTCACACTTAAATAAATGCATCGAACCACTGATACTGTTTCGTGTTTTAATGGTTATTAAGAGTCGTGTTACAAAATGTATCGTTAAATTTTAGTTAGGTATCTGGATTTTAGGGCATAAACCGAAAAAGAAAGTCGTAATTGTCTAGACAAATATAAAACTAGTAAACCATAACAATTAAAATTTATTTTATGTTCATAATTAAGCGAATCAACTCTCAAATATAGTGCTAATGAGTTAATTTGTTGTTGTTTTTTTAAGCCGTTATTTTCAATCATCATCATCATTTCAGCCATAGGACTTCCACTGATTGCTGGACATAGGCCTCCCCATTTTCATTAATTTTAATAACTCTCGTAGTTTAAAAAACGAATAAACACGCTTTAAAATCGCCTATTCTGAATATCCTGGTAAAGATATTGGGACAAACTATTTAAATTATTACATTGTCATCGGTCCTTGATAAGTGTACGAAGTTTCAAATCAATCCGACGTTTTGAAAGGGGTGATATCACGTTAAAAGATTCCGTTACATAGTGACGTCCGTGTCCGTTACATACATAGATACATACCAAGCTAATATAATCATGTAAAAAATATAAATTTATTAGTTATTGAAATTGAATTTTCTGCAGAAGCTTTCTATTTAATAGAATTAGAATGTCAAATATCTAGGTTTCGTTGTTTTTTTCGTAAAAAAATATGAGGGCTCTTAATAGAATCACACTAATATCATAATTATATGTGAAAGTTTGGATGGATGGATGTATGGATGAATGTTTGTTACTCAATCACGCAGAAACGGCTGGATGGATTTGGATGAAATTTGGAATGTGCATCGCTTATGGCCTGAATGAATACATAGGCTACTTTTCATCATCATCACCGATTTTCATCACCACGCGGGTGAAACCGCGGGGCGCAGCTAGTTGTTCATAATCTGAGTACAAATAGCTGTTTTCCGTTTTCGCTGTAATAAAAGCACATAAACAAATAATGTAGATACCAAGCGTAAATAAGTAAGCTAAAGAAAGAAATAAAGAAAGAAAGAAAGAAAAATATTTATTAATGACAGAAACAATACTATATAGAATATTAAAAACAGAAAAATAAAAATAAAAAATATGGTTTCTGTCACAAATCGGTCCCAACTCAGCATAGCAGCAGCTAGAAGTGTCCCCAAAAACTCTGACTTGTAGGCACTTAGTCGACTCCAAATATTGTTGGTTTATAAATACAACCTTACTAAAGTAATACTGGTAGTCATTTACACACTCAAATGATAATAAAATTTTATTTTCTGTGTCCTGTCTCTCAAACCGGATTCGCAAAAACATTCATGCGAATATTCTCCCAATGAGTTTATGAAAAGAGACAAGACGGTCTGTCGGAAATTGACGATTCACTTCATTGCTTGATAAACAAAAACATAGCAATTTTTTCCTCCGAATTTTTGATACATTATCAATATTTAAGTAGGTAAAAGTACGTAGTAAGTTCGTGTTAGTAGTAAGTAAGTAGACGCGAGTCAAGCCAAAAAAACAATCGTTTTTACATTGTTAAATTGAACTGTGTATACCTTTTTAGGGTTCCGTAGCCCGACAAGGAACCCTTATAAATTCGTTCTGTCCGTCCGTCCGTCTGTCTGTCCGTCCGTCTGTCCAAATTTTTTAAAACCTTCTATAATTATTTCGAACATTATCTGATGATGAATTTTTGAGTAACATCGATAAAACTGTAATAAATTCAAAGCGTTCTAGCTCATAGGTCATTGACCTTTTTGTAAAATGGTCTTAACAAATAATGTTTATCAATCAGTTTTCTCTATGTTTAAACCATAAAAAGTATACGCTATGAAGGGATGATACATCTCTGAAATTTGGCCAAATCTACAGAAATTCGTTCGTTCGAATTTTTCAACAACCATTAATTTCTGAACTATGACTACAATTATATGGCTGATTTACGAAACCCTACCATATGCGTGTCTCGACACGCTCTTGGCCAATTATTTTTTATTTTGTCTTTAACATCGTACTAGACTAATATTTTACCGCGCACTCACTTGATGAAAGTGCGGTTGAAAATGGAATATGTTTACCTTAGACATAATTATAGTTAACCCTAGAGTTGAATACTCCAAGATTGTAATGTAGCGGTCACACAGACAGATCAGATTCTAAAAATATATCTATACAAATAAAAACGTAGAGTAAAAAAAATTTATTACGAGATAACAAAAACAAAATCACACAGGGCGTCTTAAAATAAGCAGCTGAACACGTTAAGACAGTTTTTTGAATTAGTGTCTGTTTCTTTATTTGTCCACGCACATCTCCTAAGCCACTGGACATATTTATAAGCGATTTTCACGAGTATATGACCAGCTTAGCTATGACCAGATTAAAGTATAGGCTATGTTATTTTTCGAAAGGGCCGAATTAAGGGAAGAAAAGAGGGTTGAAAGTTTATTTGTAAATCTACGCATACAAAGTCGCGGGCAACAACACTAGTACTACACTAGTAGTACTAATACTACAAAATATACAGTAGTTTACTAAATAATTACTGGCTATTAGTAGTTTACTAATTAGCTATTAGAGTGAAACGCAGTATGATAGACAATTTATAAATGGTATTTAAAATATCTTTCATAGTATTCGATAACTCATGTTTGGGCATTGTTTATGATACAACTTGTAGTTAGCAATTATAATATATATATTGGATATTTTTTTCGCTATAAAATAGAGCAACGGATTTACAGAATGTTTTTTTCAGAGACAGGAGAGTCGTAAAGGAATGTAGGAAACTTTTCCGTTACAATAATATAGGACTCCCATAATCTTTTTGCAAAATAGGCTTGCGCTTGGCCGCCAACTCGCCTGATGTTAAGCGATGATGTGGCCTACGGTGGATCACGCTTGCCTAGAAGAAACCTATTCACTCTTGACTTGAAGACACCCAGATTGTAACTATCGGGGAACACCCATTCAGGCAGTGCAAATAAATCTAATCCAGGTAAATCCACAGGCCCCAGCTAGTGGCTCAATAAAGATTAAAATATAGCAAGCATTAATTCACGCCACGACTCACCTGCTCGCAATGCGGAGCGGTAATTGTGCTAAACAATATTAATTATTATTGTAATAACTCCGTTTGTTTACTGCTTACATTTCCGTATTTCATGTACCTACTTTCTAAAGGCGTTAATCACTGGAATGTTGCCTTTTGTTACTTTGTAATACTGCTGTGATTTACGGTACAACAAAAATGGTGTGCATACAATAAAATAAAAGTAGTATTGTTTTATGTCATTTTTTTTAAAAGGGCAAGTGCCTTTATTAACTAAACAAAATACTAGCTAAAACTAACACCAAATAAACAGTTAGACTGTCCATAGACCGTTGAAGGTCTAAAGACAATCCAAATGCCACTATCAGCTGGCAGCGTACCCAGCAAGCTGGCGGCATTACCACGTTGAATGGCAATGCTTATACGTTGAGCCAGATACACGCCAGCATTTTGGTCACGCGTTGCGTTAACTAGACGCTCTGAAAGATTTTTGAAAATGAGGTGAGTTCCCGGTCCCCAAGGGCCCAATATTTCGACCCCAAATGCCTCAAATATGTAACCACTGCCGAGGTTAGCATATTTGCGCCGCTTGTGCTGCTCTGCCGAATGTCATAGGTGGCAAACGAGCTGCCGGGCTGCCTGATCGTAAGCAGTCACCGTCGCCTATGGATACGTAACACCGACAGAGGCACCACAAATACGTTGCCGACCTAATACATAATTAAGATAATTGTTTTATATTAATATATTTTTATTATCGTTTTGTAATAAGTCCAAAGTCACAAGTTATTGCGACGCAATAGGTACTTACATATTTGCCCTTGAAATGTAAGTAGTAAAGGATAATTAACGAATTACGGCCTAGCCTATCCTATCTAATTACTTTTGCTTATCAAAGGTACTTTCATTATTGATAAAGGTAGCTTGAAGTTTACAAATAAAGAGTTACAACTCAGTGTCTACTATAATAATACAACTGGTAGTTCGCTTTAGACCTTTTTTTGAGGGATAAGGGTGGAGGCGTGCTCGTCGCATCTCTTGCTGGTCCGGTATCATCATTACATATGACGCCTGTGCTTTCAGGACCTCAACTCCACTTGAATAAAACTTAAGTGGTGGTAGGTTTCGGCCGGCGGTTTTGTTACCAACCTCAATACACAGTTATAGTGCCAAACGATCCGACGTATTCCACCATGTTGTTTTGAGTAACCGTTCCGATATATTGATTATATGGTCAGTTATGCTGGCGTAGAGGTATGTTTTGGAGGGCAGCGGGATCCGAAGCAACGGTTTTCTGCTGGTCGCCCGTAGGTTGTAGGGGGGCTCAAATAATTGTATTGCTACCAATGAAAAGCTGCCCGCCACCTATGCAAAGTCCTGAGGTGATCCATCGGGCTGATTGGCGACCGGAGGAGAGGAACAGATGGTCATTCGATGGTTGGTGGTTCCATTTTAATGTTAATTTAAACGCGGGATAGCTGAAGCATAGGTAAAATGGGACCCAGGATGGAAATAGAAAGGAGGAGTATTTCTTATCTAGTTCTCAAAATTGACTCTTGTCTTTTACAAGCAAACACTAACTGAGACAGATTGGCCTAGGACTTTTTTTGTCCCAATAAACCTGTCTGCCAAACAAACGAATTAGGACTCGTTGGCTTTCGTATCACGTTTCGCACCCTCGTTTGATCCGAAACTAGTTTTAAGGCCAACACAAAATTGTTGAAGAAAGATGTTTTGTTTTTTAAATCAGGATAAATAACCAGGATTAAAGTTGGCTATCGAACTAGAGTAGGTAGAGACGGAAATAAATTTTAGAGTATCAAGGTTGTGTTCACTATAGTAATAATTATTCTCAACGGGATACGAGTCATTGACACTCGTTACCAATTTTACTGATTTTACTAGACTTATTTGTACCTGTCTGCTGTCATCATCATCATTTTCAGCCCAAATCAGTCAATTTCTGGCAGACAAAGGTAAAAAGGCACCACTTTGCCAGGTTTCATATTGCATCCGCCATTTTGAATTTAGTGTGACGTCAATTTATTTATCGTATTCTTCTCAGCATATAATATTGGGAATCAAATGAAAGGATTTATTTGATTCCCATATTATGTGGGTGCATAAAACAATGTGAATCACATATGTTTCAAATCAATACAAACAATTGTTTAAAATTAAAATTGACTTCCAACGTTTGGTTAAATACATTATTAGTTAAATCACATAAGACGTGTTAAAAAACCTTTTGATTCTGCCTTATAAAAGGCACAAGGTACGCTAGCGCATTTGTAAAAAGCTTTTACCAGCCATTTCCATTTTCTGGTTCACCTAGCCGGCAAAATATTATTGGAATTATGTAGTTAGCAGAAACCCCACTGAGCAAGCGGTTTGCCAAATAAAAATAAAGTTATGAGCCAAAAAGAACACAATATAATTTTCCCAGCATTATACAAAACTACCTGCAATGCAGTAAATCCACTTAATCGCAAGCTTGAGTTTAGCGATGTTAATATTTATTAGAAATCGCTCTGTTTCGTGACGAAAATAATAAAGTTTGCTTTTACTTGTTACTTCCCGAGTTATACTTCTTGATCGTACTTTTATTGCGATATAAAAAGTTTTTGTAGCGGAGATATTAATAGATTCCGTATTGCATTGATGGTAATAAAATTAGGAGTACTTACCCACAGATCTATACGCAGGGCTCTTTGTTATGACTATCTACCTTCGTGTTGTGTTTTGACAAGTTTTTTTTTATGATACTGAGTGACGAGACGAGCGAAGTCGCTCGTCTCGTAACAGCTCAACGCCACTCAGAATTTAAATCTTCAACAGTTCAAAACCTTGGATGGCAATGCTCTGCGCTCGTCACCCCGAGATATAATATGTCAAAATCTCTGTGTGCCCTGTAATTTCGCTGGAAACATTGCCCTTCAATCCGGAACACAGTAGTGTTTGCACACTACTGCTTGGTGGTTGAATAACTGGCAAAGGTGTGGTACTTCCCCAGGCGGACGCTGCAAAAGAGCCCTACCACTACTAAAGCTGTTTGTTTAGAAGTTGAATTTTTACATGTTGGTTCAATTCCAATGACAATGCATTTTTATGGTAAGCATGACGTAAATCGACATCTAGGAAATAGCTCCAGATAAAGGAACTCAAACGATTAACAGCATACGACACAAAATTTTGTGTTTTACTATGATAGGTTTTAAGTTTTACCATGTCATGGTTGCTGTCCTCAAGGTTGGCTTCTAACAAGGGAACACATCAACTGTTAAGCACTTTTTTTAAGCACAAATTTTGTGTACTTTCGCTTTATAAAAGCTTGTTTTAAATTATGTGTTTTTACTATTAATTTAGGTTTTTCTACTTGAGGGGATTTTGGCGTCCCGTTATGGGCAGGCGAGCGACTTCGCTCGTCTCGTCACTCAATATCATAAGAAAAAAAAAGTAGCATACAAACATTGCAAGTTAAATAAAGGTTCTAAAAAATTAGACCATTGTTCTATTTACCACACAAGAACGGACAGTTTAACACCGTCTATGATTACCACAGCCAGTAGTTTCCCAAGTGAACAATGAACATGCTAGGTTAGTAGGTTCCTTTAAAAATGCACAAGTCTCCTGAACGCTGACACTGTGCTCACCTCGGCCGGCCCATTAGCACGGAATTAATAAAATATCACCGTGGACACGTTTCACACCATACCCACGCTTCTAATCGACTTTTGGTAACGGAACAATCGATACTTCTGTAAAATTAATGGTAAAACTAAACGCCTAAGAAAAGGTTAACTCGTGTAGAAAAAACACCACAAAATTATTTTAAAACTAGCTGCGCCTTGCGATTTCTCCCGCGTCATAAATACCTCCTTGAAGCAACCTCCTTGGTAGCGACAGCAACCTCTTTTGACTTATTTATTTCTATGATATTATAAATGTCAACGTTTACAGGGTTACGCATATACCCTGTACTAAGTTGAAAGGAGGTTATGGTACTCATTATTATGAACAAGTTTTACTATGGGACCAATCCTGAAATCGCGAAACGTATAAAAATATAATAAAAACTTGCCAAGAGCGTATCAAGATACGCGAGATGTGCTTATCTTTATCAAGACACGCGTATGGTAGAATTCCCTAGCCAAAACCATGTAACATTCATAAGTTCATAATTGGCGGTTATAGGAAAATTCACAGGAATGAAGCCCGATAGACTTACACAAATACTAATAGCTCGAAAAGTCACTGCATAGTTACAGCTGAATTTTTCATTAGAAATACGGAAATAGTTCCACCAATTCGACTAATGGGCACAAAAGCTCAAACTATTTTAGACTTCGTGGCATTTGGCTCCATAAAAGAAAATGAGGTCTCGGCTAAAAACGGAAAGTCTAGCCGCTTTATTGTTTCAGTTAATGTGTAAACTGTTTTCTAAAAATTACAGTGGTATTACTAAAAAGGTTGATATCGCTTAACGATAATATTTCTAATTTTGGCCGAGGCTTCGTTTGATGCTAGCATTTTTGAAATTCACTGAAGTAATTAATAGATTTTTTACTTTGCTGCAATGTAATTTGTTTGGGTAAATGTATTTGTGACATTTGAAACAAAAAGCTTTGATTAACGATTCAAAGTTCTTTTAACGATTCAAAGTTTCTTCAAAGAACGTAATTTGTTGTTGTTAAAGGATGTACAATTGAGACCTACAATTCAACGTGGTTCCGACCCGCTACCGTGGGTACTCAGTTGTAAATGCCACTCACGGTCACCCATCCAAAAACTGACTGGCCATCAATTGATTAAACTCGGTGATCTATTAAGAACTTCTAGTTGAGCTAGGCCACAAACACTTAAAACTTACAAGTAATACTAAGTTAAATGTGGAAATAAAACTATTTATTTATCTATTTATTTTTTATTTCATTGTGATAGTAAATAGACGCAAGTATGTAGGTAAATAGTAATTGTACAATATAATTAAATCATATAATTTATCATTTATACATTATTTTTATGAGCATTTATAAATGTATATTAATCATTTGTTATAGATATGTACACTTTTAGTTAGTAAAATTTTATATTTTTACGCACACTAATATTATAAAAGCTACCAGCTACCGCTACTGGTGAAGTTAGTTACTAGATAATTTAAGAATAAAACATACTAATGCTTAATTAGTTGATGACATTTTGTTCAAACAAACATCGTTTTAATTAACTTTAATTTCTGGTAAATAATGTAAGTATAAATGGCAAATAAGCAGACGGCTCCTTTAATCGTAATTAGTTACCGTTGCTTTATATTATACGAGTAGCTACTAACGGAGGTATCACTAATGCCTTGAACATACTAGCAAATGTATGCGAACGATCGAGTTGGTACGTATCGGTGAAATCGACCGCACGCGAATGGAGGATTCGTGCACCAGTGCTCGCCAAATGTTCGTACAAAGCGGCTGGCAACCGAATGTTAATGTCGGTTTGTTCCTCACTTTTGGATTCACTATTTAAACGAACAACAGAAATTACAGAAACACATACAAATTAGACAAGTTTTAAGGTTTATCGGAACTTATCGCGCAATATTTTACGAAGGTAAAAATGGGCACCTTTCGCTCGATGTTTCGACCATGTTACAATGATCGTGGTCACGAGCTGACTGAAAACTGCGAGTGAGTCTGGCGAGAAGAGCGGGTATTTTGTTCATCTACCCTTACTTGATTTTGAAAAATCTAATGTTGCCACTACAATTTAAAAAGTTGACGTCCACCAGCAGAATTTGAAACTGCGCCATCTGGATTTACATCCTGAGCACTCTAACTGCTATCACCATGATCGCCCTCATGTTGTCCTCCAAATTTTTAAGTTGTGTTTGCAACCAATCTAAGCGTTGATGTTTGGACATAACAGCAATGCGGTTCCGTATGAAACCATCAAATCATATGCATTCACTTGCATTCGCGTTCGTTCGCTAGGTCTGTTCCATACATAATACGACGCAATGATGTTAAGGCATGTGAATAGTAAGTAACCTATTTTAAAATAGGTACACCTTGATAATACCGAAAAATATTCTTATCATTTTATATATCTAGAAAATGGTTAAGGATGATATATTTTTATAATCTAACAATAAGGTCTTAATGTGACCTCGGGGTTGGCACGAATTCTATGATAAACCCGATAAAATTCATGAAACTACAGAGGTTAAAACTATTTCTATCAAAACTAGTATTTTATTTGGAAAGGTTTTGAAAATACGTGATTTTTACTTTATACAGACACAGTATGATAATGTTTTGGATATCTCAAAATATTTTAAAGTTGAAGCTTTTGTTTTAGTATAAGGCCGCTTGCACACAAGACTACGCAAGTTTTAGATATTTGGCAACCTAAGCAACGTCTCTCTGCGTGACTCTTGCAGTACGACATTACTACGAGGTCTACAAGAGTCGTTATGCTGCTATTATAGTTGACAAGTATTCGACATGATATCCAAACGGCCTTAAGGATTTATTTTCAACTCTGATTATTTTACAAGATATATTACTCAAATATTTAGTAGATTTTCTTATGATGAAATTTATTTGCTTCCATTACTCTAGTGCATAACTTAAGTTCTTAAAAGAGAAAATGGATTTATCTAGGAGTAGTGGAGGGATTTCAATAAAATCAATGAATAAGGTCATTTGTACAAAAGCCTTCGCAAGTTTTGGATATTCGGCGACTCGAGTAACTTAGTGATTATACAAACCAAACACATGTACGCGTTTACGTCTTTTGTAATAAAAGGGACTGTATCACTCACCGTACAAAACGTTCTGCAGCTGTGCTGCTATCGTGCTGGCGGAATTTATTTGGTGTTTAGTATTTCATGAAATTCCTTGTATTTCAAAATACACAGCGCACGTTCAAACTGTCCCGCTGCTACTTTTGGGCGGTAAAATCTTTACAGTGAATCTAAATATCACATATTAATGACATTCGAGTACCAAGCTCACAGAAAAGAAAAGAAAACTCTTTTCTGTGACAAAGCTCCACTTAAGGCCACCGCAAGTAGCTACGCTACTTGACTCGCTGTCCTCGCTGAGTATCCGATACTTGCATCGCCTTATGTACGAACGGCCTAATATTTTCTGATAATGATTTAAGGCCTACAATGACGAGATTTGTCTCTGGTCCCCAATCACCATTACAGAATCATACTTACTGATGATATTTTTTACAATGTTAATACAAAATTTATATAATTTTTATGAGAATATTAGTGCCATATTAACTATTTACAGTAATTATAATTTGGTATACATGAATCCAATAGATTACATTTGGTAGTTAATAATTGACATTAATGAAAATTGTAAACCTATGTACTTGGTGGTTTAATTTATGTACTGTTTTTAGGAAAACTTGGGACTACAATATTATACAAACAAAAAAATATTTTACATTTAAGTATACATAATTATAATTTAAAGAACCGACTTAAAATTAGTCAAATACGCAATTTCGTTTACTTTGATGTCACCCAAGCTAAACGAGTTTTTTTTATTATTTTGATATAAAAAACAAACCATTGTAACGATTTTGATATGTTTCAATGGGACCAATCTGAAATAATAAAAAAAAACCGTTCATAAATGACGGAGTTCTAGGTTAACAAACATTTAAAAAAACCTTGAAAAGCCCCTCCTTTTTTGACGTCTATAAACTAGCTTTTGTCTGCATTGTGAACAAAACATAGCTTATGTCACTCAGGGGTAATAGTAGCACTTGAAAAAATTCTCACTTCAGTGGTAGCACTCTACTAGTGAAATTTTAGAGACTCAGATTGGTAGTTCCAATTATTGCCTTACAAACAAACTCACAATCTTAGAAACGTTATGTAGATGTAAACTTTACAAACCTATTGACATAATTCACATCTTAAAATTATTGTAATTTAAAAGTTTATGTGTACTAAGTTAAGAATAAAATATTATGTATTTACAGATGTCATGAATTAATTGGTAACGGGTACCATTATTATTCGCCTTGCAATTCAATCTTACCATCTATAACACCATGTGCATAATACATTCATTGGACCAAAGTTCAACCTTCAAATCATTTCATTTGTCTACTAGAACCTCTAAAACTACCTTTATAATTGAATTATTTTCTAATCAATGCAAAATATACGATTATTGGCGATAAATATCTTAATGATTCTAATAATGACATTCATAGTGAACTAGCATCTAAAGTCAATTAAGTTTCTAAGACACTGCAGATTCTTCACTGACAATTTTTATTATATAAAATTCAAGTAATACTTACACAAAAATTGCTTATAAGAATTAGACACATCACTCGTAATCGATAAAAGTGGCACTGTTACTTATTAAAATGTAAAATTTATTGTGCAGTCGTTATGTGGCAACCCAGCTTGTAATTTTTACACATTTTTTTATCCGCCATACCTTGAAAAGTATAACTTTTTTATTTTGTTTTGTTATCTTACTAATTTCATACTAATCAAGGACACGCCATTGCCTCAAAATTACTATAAAAACGTTACTTTTTAATTTAAGTAACAGCATCTTATTTGTGTAAAAAACTGGTAGGTTGTCGGGTCATAAATGTATGAAAATTAGATGCTGAGTTAAGCCCTTAAATACTAAGAGTGACCATTAATTCTATAGACTCAACACTCAAGACGGGATAAATAGGATCAATGCAAAGACACGCCACTAAGACTATGGTCCCTTATCAAGACACACAAAGTTGCAGATGACATCAGCGAAAGTCTGACCACTGACAGTTTAAGAATCACACACTATAAAAGATACACTATATCACAAAGTTGGAGAAGTCTCGTGCAATGAAGAGTCTAATCGTCTGAGTATATACTTTGTGCGGAGCTGGGCCATGGCGGCCTCATTTTTTCCAGCACATATTTAAGCTGGAAACCAGTATGGAAATGCTACAGATACTCATCTATCTGATCATAGTCCTCGTCAGGGGGAGAAGGGCCAGACACTGAGAGGATGGGAAGGCCGAAATGTCTGACAGTTTCGACGCTCCCACTGTCGTCAGATTTGCTGATTTCTTCATTGATTGTGTCTTCTCGAGGCTTGGCCCTACAGAGGCGCTCTGACGAGTCACTCATTGATGTGAGGGGTATGTTGTCTGCAGATCTGTTAAAAACATTTCCTTATTATTTTTAATTTCAGTACAGAGAGAAAACACTATGAGAAAACTATATAATTGTGGCAGGGCACTTGCCCGGCTAGCGAGATACCATCCTTAAGTTGACAATCTGTCGCCAAGTAAGTAACGGAGTGTTCCAGCACGGCAGTCTCCATTTCAGACTAAGAGTGTGTACCATCGTCAACCACATCGTCACTAATATATTGAGTGAACTGTGGTAAAAGGCCTGGTGACAACCATACAAAATTACTAGACTAGGAACTGCTGGAAAGCTCCACAACTAGACAACACATATAGTTGTTTTATCTTATAGAGCGATTGGGGTCAAAGGGTGGCATGTGCGCTTTAAAATCTGACTGATTTAGTACTTAAATAAATTATGTGCATTCGATGCCATCGCTCACAAACATTGAAGGAAAACATCGTGAGGAAACCGGTATGTCCAAGAATCTGAAAATTTTAAAGCCTATGACATTCACTAACATGCACTGGGCATGCGTGGTGGATTAGGGCAACTCTTCTCTCTCTGTGAGAAAAAGGTTGTGTTCCAGCAATGGGAATGATAGGCTGATAAGATGATGATGAAGATGTGAGTCTATAGACACACATACACGTCGGTCGGTCAATGTTGGTCACTCTCAAGATCCTTTGTAGAGGTTAAGAATAGCAAATACTTCATTATCACCAGGGAATGTTGCCTCAAACAACGTACCAGGGAAGTACCGGTGCATTTCTAGGGAGATCCTGGTACTCTGCCAATGTAATATTTTAATGTCCTGATCACTGTGATATTCTAATGCTCTAATGCTCGAACCTCAATAATAAGCTTGTGCTGCCGGTAAATAAACATCGCGAGAAACCTTATCATGGTAGTACTCGATTCACTATCTTCCACCTTCAGGTGAGTTGTAATCACGACTGGACTAATGAGGTTTCACTAAGTTTATATATAACATCATCGGTACTTACCTAGCTTTCCGACAAAGCTTTGACTGCGAACCGTGCCTCCTCAAGAACTCGCCAGCGTCAAAGCCAGCGAAACCCGAGGGCTCAGCAGACATGAAGATAGCAGAATTGACACGCGGCCGGCTGCATTGCGCCAGTAGGTGCTCCTCGCACTCCAGGCTTTGCGTGTGTGTGTGCGACCAACGCAAGTGCTGCAACAAACATTACACACACTAAAGTGCCCGCTTCTCGATCAGAAATCATTATGCGAGTTTGCGGTCAAACGCAAGCCAAATTATGATAACCCGGCGCGGAAAACTTGCTCTCTACGTTAAGTCTCACTATCAGTGAGTCTCCTTACATCATTTATCGTAACGATGATGCACGGGCGGCACAAAAATAGATTTTTTCATTAGACTTTTTATCTATGTCATTTTTTTAATGAGCAAAAGCTTTACAAAATGAAATAGGCATTATCTTTAAAATTATAATCAAATTAGTTTAAAGCAATTGCCATGTTCATATTTTATAGAATAGCGCAGAATGAATAAAAAAACTTTTCCGATCACCTCCACCAAAAAAAAAGGAGTTATTCTAAAGCAGCGGACCCCGCTGCGGCATATTTTCGTGTTAGATAACCACACTAACATGTTACTGACACGAAAAATGGATGTGACTTTGGTGTTAGCTAACAGTTAGTGTGTTAGCTAACACGAAAACATGCCGCAGCGGACCCGGCTTAATGATCGGACCCTATCGGTTTTTAAACATCCTTAATCATCTTAAAAATGTAAAAAAATGCGCGAGCGCGATTGGTGTTGCGGGAGCGTTACTGCAAAATTGCGCATAGCACTCGTACCGTAGCTTTACTAGGTGTTTCTAACCGATCACCATTTAGCAACGAATGACACGGTCAATCTACGGACGTACCTATGATCCCGAAGTGGTATTTACAACTAAGCGCTACCATGGGTCAGAAAGAGAGACGCCTCATTAGTGTGTTCCATTATCGCAACGTATCAACGCATTGTACGCCACATTTTTTTTGTTGATATTATAACGGCTGTCAAGGCATTTTTGTAAGAAATTTGTTGTAACCACTTGCACCCATATAAACCCCTAGCAACTGTGTTAACAACTGTGACGCGGAGTTCGACGCGTTAACATAAATAAGAGTGTTCAATCAAGTATCTGTCACAATACCTGACGACAGAGTTTCCTTCTCATTACCGTTCTATTTACTTCTCTTGTCTGTGGTATGCCACACTGCGTTGCGACGAGCTCCGACAGCGTAGCGCATCACCCTCCCACCTTCGTCCGTCGATCCGTTGGAACGTCGCGTACGTCGACGCAACACAATACATAATATGGCATGCCACTAAAAAATATATGTAAAACGACGCAGCGTTAACGTTGTGAACGTTGTGACGACGCAACGCAATACACTTATGAGGCTTCTCTCTAACATGTTAAATTGTAGGCTAATCCTGATGTTGGAGGCCTAAAAAAGAACATCAGGGCTATCCATTTGACTTTTAAGAACTTACATAAGAAGTTGAGGATCAGTGATTATGTGTAAGTACAAGTAATACCTACTCTGATGATAGGTATTACTTTGAAAAAGATGACAACACTTTTATAGTTTTCAGCTTTATATTATGCGGCATATGCTTCTCACCTGTATTTTTTATGTGTGTCCATCGACTTACAATCACATGGAAGTTGGTTTTCAATACACTCAGATATTTTTGTTTCTCAAAAATGCTATAAAAAACGTGCGTGCGAGATGTGGCTCTTAAGACGTTACAAACAAAAGTACCTCACGTTCGGGCTTTGTTTAAGTACGTGATGCAGTATTAATTATAACTATTTTGTTTTTAAGGTTATTAAAAACTATGTTCTTATTTCTTTATTAACATGAGCATATTATAATTAAACATATTATTGTGAAAGTAAAGCAAGTTTTTTTTAAAGTGCGATAAAGTGCTTCTGAAGACGCGTGATATAAAATAGACACGTGATATAGAAAAACGAAATTCATCAAAAGTCAAAACAGAGTAATTTTTCAGACACATTTGCCCCGCCAAAACATGAAGAGTATGTTTTTTTTATAACAAATTTCACATAAATTAAAAGTTGTGAAAACTAGTATGTATGTACTGAGTAAACTCTTAAATAATGGTATGGTAAACTTTTTGCACTTGAAAAATACAGTGCAAATAAAATATAAAACAGTTTTTCAATTTGTAAGCACAAGCAAGTAAATTCACCATCATCGTTACCAGCCTGTCATACTCGCTGACACAGGCTATCGCTGTTTCCCAGAGAGAAAGGATGGGCCCTAATCCATTATGATGGTAGGGCATGTTGGTGAATGTCATTGAACTTGTATTTTAGGTCCTTGGACATCGGTTTCCTCACGATGTTTTTCAGATATCGCGCAAGGGCTAGATTAAGGCAGGAAAAAACGGTTGTAAGTTTATATGAAAATCTACGCGTACAAAGTCGCGGGCAAAAGCATTAGTTTTAGAAACGGATTTTTTAACTATGTACTCTTTTTATTGTGCTTATTCATATAATTAGGTTAAGGCTTAAAGAATTTTATTAGCATCAAGACAGATTTGTCACTTACTTATGTGATAACAAATTTTAACAAAACTATAAAGCTCGTCGTCGCATGTTACGGAAAGTACCTACTCATAAAACAGTATCTAAGTATAAATAATTACATTCTTCAAACAAATTCTTATAAATAAACCACGGGATTGTGTGATCCTAGCACTCGCGTAATGGACCCCAAAGTGGTCCATAGACCCCACTTTAAGAAACCCTGGTCTAAACAGTTCAGTTTAAACTGAATAGAACTGTACACACCCCCTACAACAATAGTGATTCACATTTAAACCAGTAAATCTGCTCATTGTGTTAGAATAGAGCTTATAAGTTTATGTAGTAACTCTGTATTGTGTAACTTTAATATAACCAACTGAGATAACAGTAATCTCATAGTTACTGAAGACACAATTAGGGTAAATCTCACAGCAGTGCCGGATTAGCCACAGTATATAATACCGCACGTCTAAGGACCTCACGCTGTGCAGAAAAACCATTTCCAAGCATATCTTATAAGCTAATTATATCTTTACGCATAATGACACCGAAAGAATTTCATTGTACTCATTATTATTAACAATATTTACTACAAGACCAAACCTGAAATCGTGAAAAAACAATCTTTCATACGACTATATCATATGCACTGAACAAAATGTACCAGCTAATATTTTATCGAGATTTCAGGGTTGGTCTCATAGTTAAAGTTTTTCATAATAATGAATATGATGACCGATGAAAGTTTAGTATCCACGGAAAGAAAGGTTTTTTTTATGAATGGATACCACTGTATCCACGGACCGAATTAACTAAGTTTAGAAATGGATAACGCAGTATCCATATACTGGTGAGTAGGGTCCTTTACCGTTTGCAGGGTATAAGATACCTGTACGTTTATTTTTTAGGTTACTATCTATAAGGTAGAGCAAGAAAAATCAAATGTACAAAAACAGGCGTGATCGTCAGTTTTTCGGCATTTTTTTCTTATAAATAATGTACAGTTCAGTTGTTTGGAATAGCTACTCGTCATGTAGACTCGCGTGACTTGCCTCGACAGTATGATGGACATGCAACCCTTGTGGAACCGAGTCACAATTCCCATAACACTCCAAACTTGAGCTCCTACCAAAAATTGACAATTTAGTCCTTCGCGACTTAGTTTAAGGCTCACATTTGGAAGTCAAATAGTTTTAGGCACTGTCACTGAATGACACGCGATTTGCGAGTTTGGGAAGTAGAACTTCTATTGATAATTATTGTGAAGAAATGCAGGCCTATAATGTATAGATATATAATTCAAGGTCTAGGGAAGTTTATGTCGTGATAGGAACGCATAAACCTCTACTGCAATGCAGGATAGCTTCGTTGTAACTTTACTTTCATTGGGGAAACTAGCGTTCATTTACTAGACAGCTCAGAGTTATTTATTATCAGTTTAGTTCATTTCTAATTTATTCAAAGATAGTAAACGTTTATTTACCTAATGGGAATAATTTTAAAATATCTCTTTACGAGCAAAAAACTTGTGGTTATGAGAATTTTTACGTATGTAGGTTATCTGTATCTAAATCATTATAGGTAACCTAAATATACGCAAAAAAACTCTTAGGGCTGATTTTTCAATCCTCAGTTAAATAATCAGATATAATTTATACCATTGATAATGATAACTTTATTCATAATAATAAATTACATGTCAACAGATAAAACTAAATCATAAAAATAATAATATTCAAAAAACAATAATATTCAAAATGTCATTCTAATAATTTATTTTTATTTTATTGATAGCATGACATCGAATTTCTCAATAGTTTATCTGCCAAGTAAAACCTGTAAATTTATTGGACAGATAAAATTGTTGATTTGTTAACTATCTGACCGTTTAACTGCGGATTGAAAAGTCGGCACTAAATCTATTTATTTACACTTGAAACTAATATTATAAATTTGTTGTCTTTGCATGTTATTTGCTTTTCCAATACTAAACGTCGGAACCAATCTAGAAGACTTTTGTCAAGAAAGTAGATTATATCGTAATGAAGGAAAAATTATAATCAGCCTGTCACTCACTGCTGGCCATTTATGCCTCTGTCAAGGTCCACCTCGATATTTGGCTTTTCGTTTTAATTATAATTTTAAAAACAGTTATGTACATAATTAACAACATTAATTAATTAAAATGGTACTCATTCTATTTCGATAACACACCGTTTTGTTATAAAGCGAGTTGTAGTCAAATACCTAACTTAACAGTAATAAAAAACTTCACATAACTCAGGCACGAAACCACTGTAAAATTAATTCATACGCATACCTACTACATGCCTGCAATATTAGTACGAGTTTATAAACGTTTGTGCTAGCCGCATTTAAAGTTTCATTCGTAGGCGTTGCGTGCGTGTACCTAGACACATTCAAGTGGCTCACGGCTCGTTATTTTTTATTAAAACATGCCCTACTCCGTATCCGGTATTTACTCGACCTACCGTTTATGCCTGCCTTCCACTGCGATAGAGTAATAAGGAGAAAATAACGGGAAACGTACCAACGTTACGCTGACTCTTAATATTGAAACAATTGGCTTTTGGACTGTTTCTTTGAAAATTTCATGACAAACTTGACCAAAGTTAAAGCCAAACACCAAAATAGGAATGTGTTCAAAATTAAGGAAGATATAAGGATTTCAATATCCTGCTAGACTGAAAGCGCACTATATATACATACTAGCCGTCCGCCCCGGCTTCGCACGAGTGTAAGCTCGGCCTTCGGCGTCGCTACAAAATATAATATAGCCTATGTCACCCGGGGATAGTGTAGCTTTCCAACAGTGAAAGAATTTTTCAAATCGGTTCAGTAGTTTCGGAGCCTATTCATTACAAACATACAAACATACAAAAATAGGTACAAATCTTTCCTCTTTATAATATTAGTGTAGATAGTGTAGATAACGCCACATGCGAGTACGCTATATAATCTCCAAACTGACACTTATATTAAAGGTCAGAGTATCCCTTCCTAATCTGAACAAAAACTTGAAACGCTTATTTATCTCAGAACTTTATTAGCCAATTTAAGTTTTTTTTTAGGAAGATGTATTAAAGGAAAAGTATTTAAGTAATTATATTTTTCACTAGGCTGTTATTTTTTTACAAAATTTCAAACACGTGTTGGATAGTCATTTGTAAACAGTGTTTATAACCTTGGGGTGTACTTACCCGATAGAAAGTCATTGTACTCATCATTATGATCAACATTTACATGTGGCCAATCCAAAATAAACTGCGTTTTAAGAAGTTTTTTAGAGCCAAAATGAAAATATTACGTCTCCAGAACGTATTCAAAATATATCTTGTGTAATTTCATATTGATTTCAAATTGTTCAGTGCAAAGCGAGACGCAGCCGCGCGCGCGCATTCACCTCGATAAAGACCGCCGAATGCGGTTGAAACTATAGTTGGCTTATTCTTACGTAAGTAATTCCTGTGTAATATAAATAAAATTTGTGAAAACCACGTCAGTTTCCATAATATATCTTGTGTAATAATATTATACGGATCATTATCCATTAAGTGGCAGTAACGTGAACGAATGTAGGCTAATCATGTAATTTAGTGAAAAGTCTCATCTCGCCTTGTTTTTAAAACTTCAATAGAAGCCTCTGCCATAGTCTCAGCCATTTACTAGGGCATGGCTTGGTATTGACCGTGTCTTAGTTTGCTTGTTTTTTCAGTAACTATGACTTTGACGTTTGATGATATTTCAAATTCAAATCAGTTTTTTTTTCACTACAGAAAATGTTATTTTTGGGTAGTAGAATAATTATGCACCAAAATTATTATATACCAGCCGTCCCAGCTTCTTTTTTTTTTGAACCATCTAATAGTAATAAAAACCTATGTTACTCAGGGATAATGTAGTATTCTAATGGAGAAAGAATTTTTCAAATTAGTCCAGTAGTTTTTGCGTTAATTCGTTACAAACATCCAAAAATACAAATCTTTCCTCTTGATAGTATTTTATTTTACTTTATTTTTATTTTTACGCCAAATGTGGCAAACAAGCAAACAGGCCGCTTGATGGTAAGCAGTCACTGTTGCCTATAGATACATGTAACACCAGAGGCATCACAAATACGTTGCCGACCCTTTAAGACTCTATTTAACTCGTCTTTTGAAGAACCCAGAAGAAGAAAGAATGTTGTAGCTTTTCGGAAACACCGCGGAAGGTAGCTCATTCCACATTTTGTGTAGATGAAGATGTACTAAAAATGTATTTTTTACAATTCTTGACCATGGAAAGTGTATAAGTCTGCGGACTCTGCGGCGCTTTGGCTGCCTTCGTAAGAATATTTCGTAACCAGTTGCGATCGAAGCGAAATTTTGTCTTCTTCGATACTAAGTTATGTGCATAATACGAGAGCCGTGGGGGGGAAAATCATCTTAAGAGGAATTAAAAGAATAAGAATGTCAAAGAAAATGACGCTATTGTAAAATCTATAATATATCTAAATTAATAAGTTTATTTTTAATAAGATACTGGGCAAATACTATTACTATTTGGCTTAGATGCACTGATCTAAAATTAAAATGTGGAAGCTGCTTTGCAAAATTAACTGTGCTGCAAATTTATTAAAATGGTGGGAGAGCTTAATTAATCAGCCAATTGCAATATAAAAATGAAAGCTTCGTTTACTGTACAAATTTGGGTAGTTTCTATGAATCAGGCAGTAGGCTGGCTACATCTGGGTCAGATTTACAATATTGAAAAAATTCTATGTTCAGAAAATAGGTTGCTACAAAAATATGATATAAACTTTTATGTCCATTTTTCTATCACACTGCCGATTGGGCACGAAAAATTGACACCACTTTATAGTTGATATTCCGAAAACTCGTATGAAGCACTTTGATTCCATTTTTCTTGTGCGAACTGCTAGTCTGTGGAATACGCTGCCTGGATGGGTGTTCCCCGGTAGTTACAATCTGGGTGTCTTCAAATCACGAATGAATCGGTTTCTTCTAGGCAAGCGTGCTCCATCGTAGACCGCATCATCACTTAACCTCAGGCGAGTTATGTTACGCAAGGTGCGTTTGGCCACTAACTCGCCTGATGTTATTCCTAAATATTAAAAAAATAATTTAAAAAGACCTTTTTTACTGAGTGAGTCTTAATTCTGGAATAAATCCCAAATCTGATTCAACTTACACGATATTTTATACGAATGATGAAAATGAAGCGCTTTATTAAATGACAATAAATAAATAAATATCTGGGACATTTTTCACACACGGTCATCTGACCCCAAACTAAGCAAAGCTTGTAATATGGCTGCCAGAGACTGATATACGTACAATTATATATTTTTAAATACATACTTAAATAGATATTAATACCCAGACATGGAATAAACACAAATGTTCATCACACAAATGTTTGTCCTTGATGGGAATCAAACCCACGCCCCTAAGTGCAGAAAGTAGTTTCACTACCAACTGAGCCACCGGGGCAGTCTAATAACCAACGTCATTGATCAGAGCAACGTAGCTACCAAGTCATCGATAATCCGTAGAAGAGACGTTCTAGCACTTCCATTCGATACATAATTTTGTTGTTTAGACTAAAACTTGATTCTATCGCTATAAACGCATATACATTTTAAATATAATAGCTTAATTATATCAACATTTTATCTAGACATGATGTACTGAACGTTTGTAGTGTGTTTGACCTCATGGACTTTGACAGAGGGAATGTTTGTGCTTGGCGACTCCATTTCGTGTTGCTCTAAGGCTAACTACGATTTACTGTTGGAGCTTAGATTCAAGAACATTATAAAACCTAATAGTTTTATTAAGAAAACCTAATGGTTTTATAACGTCCTTGCCGAGTTTATATGGCGGCACACCTATCAACGAATAATATATAGTAACAATACTTTCGAAATTGACAATGTATGTATTTAGTCAACCTATTTTTTATTTAACATAACACCAGTGCAATCATAGCAATAGGTATTTAAAGGAATATTGCAGGGTCAAAATAGGTGTCAATATGGATTATGATATGATTTAATATGTGCTCAAAATTTTAAACCGTATGAAAAACAAATTGTTTTGTTTGTACATTTTATGGCTCTCAGACAACAAACCTTAGCTCGTCTGCCAGTGCAACCGGTGCATAAAAAGGACTTCGCAAACTATATTGACTCCACACCAACTTGACTCAAAAGTAAAACTTTGTAGTAATCATGTCACGAACAGTTAAATTATACATCAATGGAGCGTATCTATTAGAAGAAAACAATGCGCGGTTCACATGTAATTTATTTTTTAAATTATGATTTAACTGTTTTTTTTATGTTCCGTACCCAAAGGGTAAAACGGGACTCTATTACTAAGACTCCGCTGTCCGTCCGTCTGTCTGTCTGTATGTCCGTCTGTCACCAGGCTGTATCTCATGAACCGTGATAGTTGGACAGTTAAAAAAAAACACAGATGATGTATTTCTGTTGCCGCTATAACAACAAATACTAAAAAACAGAATAAAATAAATATTTAAGGGGGACCCCATACAACAACCGTGATTCTGGGACAACGTTTACGTTTATGCTCGATATTGATAACGGCAACAAGTAGACGCTTGAAATATTCACAGAATATTTAGTTATATATTCACTTTAAAAATAAATATAATTGAATTAATATTTAAGGGCTCCCATACAACAAACGTGATTTTTTGGCGTTTTTATAGATAATGGTACGGAACCCTTCGTGCGCGAGTCCGACTCGCACATTGCCGGTTTTATTTTACATTTTGTATTACTGGCCTCAGCCTATCGATCTCTGTAGGTAGGTAGTGCTTGGTGGGAGGTTAGACAGGTGACATCATAAAAATTGAGTCTACATATTCGCACGCTTTAAATTTGATTGTGCAAGACTCGAAAAAAAAACACTTTTATTGTTCTACTCCACTGTGTTGAGCACAGACCTTTATCAGGATAAAGATTTGCGTTATTCCAGGACCTGCGACATAAGTTTTGTCACCGTCACTCTCATTCGGATTGACATAAGTGCTACCGGGACAGAAATAATATCGCATGCAGAGGAAAAGCCGGCTCGTGGTGTTGAGTCAGTGTGGAGTCGATAATAATGCACGAATCCCTTAAATTCAACCGTGAGCGTGTGCGTGCGATAGCTTAGGTGACGCTCGTCTCACACTAGTAAGCGTGCTTGGCTTACTTGGTGTTCGCAGCCGGAGCACCTGCATTGGCAGTGGGAGCAAGCCCGCGGGTTAGCGCGGGCGGGACTCCGCTAGCTACCGTGTGTGTGGTTCTGATCGTCTGGCGCGGCATGGAGCAAGGCAAACTGACAGCCGCAGTCGCGGGCGCTCCGCCGCGGGTATTGGAAGCAACGGTCCAGTAGGCAGCACACGTCCTGCGCACGACACTAGTTAAGCAATGCACAATTAGCAACATAAATATTTTCAAGGCATCTTATGTATGGATACTAATAATATCTTAGCAAGGAGGACAATTCTACAGGGTTTCCTTTGCAGGGTTTTTAACAATTAGGGCTACTTTTTGGCTATATTACCAAGTAGAAGGAATTGTGATGGTGTTTTTGCGATAGATTTTAAGATTATTTTTTAGGCTTTCTTAGCAAATAGAAGGAATTTTCAGGATATTTTAAGCAATAGGTATTGTCAGGACAATGAAAAAGTTTTTGGAGGCTCTGTCATCATCAATATTATCAGACGGGGCTAGGATACCAAAACTAGCCTAAATAGAAACGAGCTGTTGCTCTTTACTTTGTACGTATAAAATACTAATCATCTGCACTTTCAACCCTCTTTTTACCTCCTTAATTCAGCTCTTCCGCAAAATATTTTCTGAGCGGATCTCTACACCCCAAAAAATCTACTTGCCAAATTTAGCTTCGTAATCACGCCTTGATATATGAAACTAAATTAGAAATTCACAAGTATTGATATTTTAAAAGTAATTATTTAATGCCTCCATTACTTGTCGCTGCAGTAGGTAATATAGGTACTATTTCTTATCTACGAGTATATTCAGGTGATCGTGTTTCTCCTTATATCTCTACTAATGTGACGTCTATCTATTAAGTATTAGTTGGATAAAGCAAAGATAATGTATATCATACGACTCAAATATTTCTAACTAGTAGGTTGTTCAACTAGCAGACCACAGTGCAGCAACTTATTTGAGGCTTAAAGCCAATACATGGGGGAGCAACGGTAAGGTAGAGCTTGAACGCTTGCTTAACAACTTATCGTACACTGCAGACTAATGCTTACTAGTTTCAATCTAAGGTTTATTTCATTTCAAAAGATTTTTTTGAGAAGTTAGGTCATTTTAGTTCAGTGGAATGCTAACTTTACTGAGCTATCTACGAGAATTAGGCAAAAAATACTTTGAAATCGATGGCTAATTTCGAATCAATTGAATACTGGGCAAAACTTTGAATCGGCTCATAAAATTATATTACAAGCGTACTACTGTTATTATGGATGTGAAACATCTATTGACGCGCCTTGGCTTTAAAGTCGACTTGTATCCCATGACGGCAAATTACATGACGCTCTAGACGCCGGCAGATGTGACCGTCATATTTCACATCTGCCGGGCGTACCCACGGCCAACTTTTTTTTGATAATACATTCTCATTGCATTTCAACGCCTATATGAATTTAATCATTATTATATTAAGATGAACTAAAACAATTCATCAAGTGAATCATGACAAAAAAGATTGTACTAGTTTAATAACTATAAAGCATGTTTTGAGATAATACTTAAATTCAATTTCAAGCTATGTAAATTTTGCAGCTAAAGTCAAGTACATCGCGGGCTAGTAAGCATGATGACAAAAATGCTCTTCTCTGAAGCTTTTGTTGCGTGACGCGTGTATAAAAGCACTGAATCTTTTATTACTCGACCTTTTAGTCTGCAGTTTACGACTCTTACCTCCCCGGTCGACTCCCTCACGCACTCAAACTTCGGGCAGGAACTCATATAAATTGTTGCACTGCAATTAATTAAAAACAATCCAATTATGTTCAATTTCATTATTTAAATAATTGACCAAGAGCGTGTTGAGACATATATGGTAGGGTTCCGTAACCAAAGCTATAAAATTTTAGCCACGTTCAGAAAATTGTGATAATGGAAAGATTTGAACGAGCGAAACTCTATAGACTTAGTCAAATTTTTGAGATGTATCAACTCGACAAAAAATATACTTTCTATGGTTTTAGTCAAAAATAAACGTTGGAAACATTCTTTGCTAACATTATTTTACTAAAAGTTCAATGTCATTTGCGCTAGAACGTCTCAAATTTATTACAGTTTTATCGCCATGTTTCAAAAACTTATACTAAGTAAAAAATTACAAATCTCATTTACTATAATGTATAATGGTAGAGCTGCGACGGAAGGTGCAGCATGGCGTAAGAACGCTGCGAGATGAATTTCGAACCTTCGGTAAATCGGGGTAAATTTACTTTTCTACAGCCACTTATACGCTAAGGCGCCTCGTCTCTCCAGTCCAGGGTCCTTAAAATATTCACAGTCAGACATTTCAAATAAAAATAAACATTACATTACATCATGATGACGCAAGCATCGTGTTGTTAACACAGGTTTTTTTTTTCACAGTCTAATAACACCTTTGGTGCCAGACGAATCTAGCAATCAATAAAATACGTAGGTGTTTCATATTTTAGAACAGTGTACGTTTTTTTTATAATCGCGTTATAAGTCCGCGTTTATAGTTAAAACTTTCGGCTGTTGGTAAGCGAAATTTAATAACTACCTCTAAAATAATACCTTAAAATTATTATAGGAGCTAAGTGATCAAAGATAACATACCATAAAAAAAAAAATTATATATAGATACTAATTTATAGTGACACTAGATTTTTAGGATATTATAGGATTTAGATAGGTGAAAATGCCATGAACATAGAAAAAGTTATTCTACCCTCGTAGTCTTTTTGCTTAGGAAAACTATTGGATGTGGATTATCATATGGGACGAGCGAAGACAGGACTAGAGTGGATTTACAGGAAGGTTGCGGGACTGCCATTGAAAGGGTGGGGTATAAAGTGGATGTATATACTACGCGAGCGAATCCGCGGGCAACATCTAGTATTGATTATTGTTATTGAACTTCCAAACCACTGGCCTAAAATGACTATAATGGTAGTGTTCGAGGCATTGAATTTTCCATTCAAATATTTTTCAGACTGGCATTGACCCCTGAGTCTCTTATTACCAACTACGCCATACCGGTCATTAACTTTTGTAATTATTAATAATTTAAAAAGGAAACTTCTGAAACTACTTTCTTTGCAAATACAAGTAGGTAAATATAAATATAAGGTAATTTATACAAACAGTATTTGGACTATTCTTTCTACGCACGGCAATTAGGCCGAGCTACCAAAACCTATTCAAAGATTAGCTTGGATAATATTTTTTTTCGCGTTTAATCTTAAAAATGGAGAGATGAATCCAGAAGCTTTTAATGAAAAGCTTTGAAGAGGTAAGAATCCCTTTACATTACGATTATTACTTACCAGTAAGAAAGCCAAAAATGTTGGTAGGCACATTCTATGTTAGGATATTTATTGAATGAAAACGTAATATTTTTAGGGTTTTCACTCTAACGGCTTAGTAATAGAGATGAATCTCATGAGTTTGCTGAATAAAAATAATCTCCATACTCAAGTTACTCGGGTATTTTATTTTTTTATTTTATTTTATTGAAAGATAGACTTGCGTTTGACTCCCAGGTCGCTTAATGCGGTCTAGGACGGAGCACGCTTGCCTAGAAAAAAATCGATTCAGTGCGATTTAAAGACGCCTAGATTGTAACTATCGGGGAATAATCGTACAGGCTCTTTGCCAAACGGATCTCCATACCCACAGATAATTATATGCACTAGGTCTTGTATACTTCTACACTGAGAAAAAAAAAGCTACTTAAATGAACTACTTACGTAAGGAGCTTGTAATTTACTACTTACCACGGGTGTAGCCTACGTATCAATGGTGCCGCATACTTAGTAATGGTGCAACATACTGTTGCGTTTAGGAGCAACACCATGTTCCATAAGGACGTTGTAAGTTTGTACTTATAATGTAGTCACATACTTAAAAAGTATGTTCTACCATTACATTAAGTAGTCATGCCGGAAATACGTACGTAAGTAGGCAACAACATTACACTTACTTGATCGGATTTCATAATTACATACTTTACACTTACGTCTCCTACTTTTTTAATGTCTCTCGACACATGATATCCGTGGCTATACGAAATATATTTATGAAGATATGCCGCAACATTATACGTAAAAAAACACCATGCAACCTACGTATGAATAGAAAAACTTGTAACTGTACTGTATCTATACAGGATTTATACTAACTAGCTAGCATCCTCTTTAGGGCTTAAGCGGTTTAAAAAAACAATAGCTGTTCCGTACATTTTGTAGATGGTGAATGACATTTTTCTATGGAACAGCTGATTTGACAGCTGAACTTTAACTGCAATTTTAATAGGTAGTTCCTAAACTACAGATTCAAATCGAATGTAATTCGAAATAAGTATCTCTTATGCTTTCTTGGACATTGAAATTTTAGGGTTCTAGCATTATACATAAGGAAGTTAATAGAAGTAGTATAGTATAGGGTTAATTGATAACTTATTAATTGATGCGGTAATGAAGGAGTTGTGTGGGTTAGGAGGAGGTAAATACCTACACGTGACAGGCCAAACACTGTTTATGGTGATGAGATAAGTATAATCACTGTCAAGCAGTCCAAATCACGTCACGGGCACTATAAAGTCGAAAACCATTGAAATATTTGATATAAAATAAATAATAAATAAAAGTATGAGAAATGTTGCAGACCACGATGTTGTGTTGCACGATATGTGTTTTCAGTTTATAGGTACATAGTCTGTAGTTACTCTGTGATGCGTGTTGTGTCGCGAATAATCTGGAAGCTCCTATATAAACGCGTTTTACGTAACCAAGCTACTTTTGTAAGTAGCTAGGTTATGTAAAATAAGTAGGCTGGCTACTTGTAAGTATGCTGTACCATTATAGAAGTCGGCACGTGTCGTAACTAAGCTACTTTTATAAGTAGCTAGGTTATGTAAAATAAGTAGGCTGGCTTCTTGTAAGTACGTATGCTGTACCATTATAGAAGTCGGCACGTGTCGTAACCAAGCTACTTTTGTAAGTAGCTAGGTTACGTAAAATAAGTAGGCTGGCTACTTGTAAGTATGCTATACCATTATAGAAGTCGGCACGTGTTCAAACATGTTTCGCGCCTTTTTAACTACCGACGAAAACAGAGGTGAGATAGTTGGACGCATGCGTGTGTGTGTGTGTGTGTATGTTGTGTGCCTCACGCGGCCGTAATCCTGTGCGTTTTCTTAAGTAAGCGCGTACAACCATCTCGCTCGCACCTACGCGCGTTTCCCGCTAGGTGTCCCTTTCACAGTGCGCCGTTGCGTCCTCTACCGCACATGCTTTATGCTTTCGTTGCCGGATCATCTCTCGATATAGTGTTCCGTGCTCTTGATCGACACGGTTGTACGCGCGCGCGCTGTCAATTGTAACCTACAGACTTTTTTACTATTTTGTGTCTTAGTGAACTAATAAACTGTTTCCCTGGGACCTTCTCTGATGAATGACGAGGCGTTGAGGTTGCTGTTCGAATTAGTGACGCGGACTAGCACTTTGACTACGGTACTCGTCGCTCTGCTCCCCGGATATTTCTCAGCGGAGCTACCGGTGATTCTCTCGACGCTTTCATCGACGCGGCAAATGCATACCAGAAATGCTGTGCCGTATTCGATGAGAATTCAGTGCGCGGACTGAGCTTACTTCTCACGGACCAAGCTGCCGTCTGGTGGCTGGGGATGAAGACTTCTGTCAAAACTTGGAGTGACGCTGTAACGGCCTTAATAGGCGCCTTTGGAGACCGGCAACCACCACACAGAATTTACGTCGAGCTATTCAAACGCCGCCAAGATCAAGGTGAACGCACCGAACGCTTCATCGCCGTAGCTCGTGCCTTATTAGCGCGAATACCAGCCGGCGACCTCAGCAAAAAAGTGCAGATCGACATTGTGTATGGTTTCTTTAATAACAAAATCCGGGAAAGGTTGCGCCGTGACGAGGTAGGAACATTCGACATGCTGCTGCGCAGGGCGTGGCAAATTGAAGACGCAACTGATAAAGCAAGACAAATGCCACTTTCGCAAATGTTTGCCGCCCACTCCTCATAAACTGTCAGCGAGAGTCGAATGCGTCAACCGGCTCAACAACCCGCCGGCACCAGCATCGTCGCGGGAGCTCGCGGGCTGCCCGCGCCTCGACTCGCCGCTGTCGCCGCTCCCGCCATCGTCGACTCAGCCGCCACGGTTGCTCCTGCACCAACCACATCAGGTACCACAGTTACCACCTCCGCGGACACCGCAGGAAGAAGACCACGTTCGCAGTGTACTTATTGCCGCAAGTTTGGACATGAAAAACGCCAGTGCCGAGTTGAGTCCAGCATAAATAACTTTCCCGCGGAAGTGTGTGATAACTTTCTTAGCTTGGACCATACACCAAAGTAAATAACACATTGCACTGAACCTACCCTACATGGAAAATATTTTTGTTGTTATTACTTAAGTTTACGTAATCAGCTGTTCCGACAGAAGCCTTCTCTTAACAATAATCTAACTTTCTAATAAAATTGCAATGTATTCAGACTCACACAACAAAACAAACAACAACAATCAGCACCTAACTATCCTATTTTCCAATTCATATTTTATTATTTACATTATGTAGGTGGGTACTTCTTTTTTCTTTGGCTGGAATCGCGATATGTGGGTACCTTCAAATTGATATAGGAAAGACGCCGTAGGTTCGAATCATAGCAGCTGTAACACAGGTTTTACCTAGCACAACTGCTTCTTGATCTACCTACTAGACTCAAATGAGAAATGTAAAAAAAAAAAAAACTATTAACTTTATTTTTTATTTTATTATTCTTTTATCTCATAACATTCTCGTGTAAAAATTATAATTATTAGTTAGTATATAACATAGCTTACAAAATATAGTGGTTTTTTTTTAAGTTTTTTGGAAATATGTATTGTATGTATTGTAATTCAACTTAAGTAGGTAAAGTTCATAAGAAAACTTTACGTCTAAATGACTTTCTGGTATATATTTTAGATTTTGTTATATTTGTCGGCATCTATTAAGCTAGGAGATGTCCTGGAATAATACGTGAAAAAATCCACAGAGTGTTCAATACCACTTCTAACTGGGCATGATATAAGAAATACCGAACTCTTCTATAGAGAAGATACCCAAGTAAAAAATATGGACGCAGTATACCTACTTGTTAGAACCATCAACCACCAATCATATTGGTACCAATGGTAATATTATCTCGTCACATCCTTATAGTAATATATAAATGTCTACAACAATGAATAAAGTCTACAACAAAAAAATCTACTACAAGAATTTTATGTAAATGTAATTGAGTGCAAACACACTGTTACACAGGCTGAATGCTGAACACCTCATAAAACGCCACTATTTTGTAACCATACTCGAAATAAACTTTATTATATTCGAAATGGTGACAAAATAACATTTCTCGCTTACGAATGCTGCAAATAAGTGTAAAGCGACGAGATGGGAACATAAAAAAGCCGCAACATCTTGAATACAACATCAATTTATGTATATTGCAGCATAAGCATTTTAACATTCTATTTTTGTCGAGACAACGTTGTAGATTTGCATAATCTGATATTTGTTATATGATTAGGAATATTATGATGATTTCAGACTTTCTCTATCTGAATTGTTTTATTTTGCTAGTCGTTTTGCTACTTTGTAAATGCTAGTCATTTTCCAGCAATTATTAAACGAAAACAGTACCAGCTTACTCAGAGTTAGCAAAACTGCTAACTTTAAAAAAATATAAGGCTGTACTCAAACTAAGATTTTGAAAATATTACTTTAAAAGGGCACAATATGAAAACATTATTTACAATATTTCTCTATAGCACGAGTATATGGGCTAAAATCTTCAATCTAACGTTCAGAAACGTAGCAGAAGAGAGTCTTTTTTGAGATTTTTATAATCTAGTGCATAACTAAAAAAAAACTTTTCCCGAGTGTAGTCATGCATTGTTATTTCAAAGCATTTTTTTAAAGTCCATTTAATTTTATATATACCCCCATTTCGTTCCTTTGCTCTTAAAATGTGAAAATGTCCTTTCCTAAAACAGCAAAACAACTTTGAGTTTCAACGAGCTAAGATAAACGTACTCCCCTGTAAACTCATTTCATATGCCAGAACCTGTTTGATGTATGTTCATTTAAATGATTAAAATTTCTTGAAACACTCTGCAATATATTTATTAAACGGTTTGAATATGCCCCTAATATTTACACAGGTTTAGTAACTACATTATCTACTCTGATAATATATTATTACAAGAAAATAACAACCGATTTGATTGAAAGTTTGATAAAAGGGATTCATAATTCATAATTTTCCACTCTGATTTGTCACTTCTGTGATTATATATTATAACATATAATGAACAAACAGAATTCACAGAACAAAAAATCTTTTTCGATATCACAAATACCACACAATTCCTGAGTAAAATATTCAGAAAGTAGATTGCAACACATTTACCCAAGGTTTCATTTGAGATGATCACTTCACCACCAGAGCTTGCAATTGTGATATAAAGTTTTCAACGTTGTTCATTTTGAAAGAAACGAGCTTTCCAGCGCTCGTGAGGATTATTCTCAATGCTAGTCGGGTAAGGTAATCTCCTAGTTTCTTAGAACAATGGTTTCAAGGAGGCAGTCCCGAGGAAGGACTCAGTGATTGCGATTCTGACCTTTGTGGAGATTGAGATTAATATTGGACAGGGCTTGCATACTAATTTGAAGAACTCGACTAAAAACAATAAGCTAAGATAGATACAGAATGAGACATTATGAAAGCTCTAATATTGAACTGAATATTAATTTATCTAATAGAAATAGTGCAGGGGTAAAACTCAAAAAACGCTGTGTGCGTGGTAAACCTGTAGAGAATAAGCATTTCAGTATCAGTATCATTCTATCGTGTTCCCTACTGCTGGGATAGAAGCTTTCTTCTCACAGAGGACCTATCATTGTGGCCCGGTGAATGTTGGTGAATGTCATATAATATCTTTGAAATTTTGAGGTTCTTGGACACACTGGTATGGTTTCCTCGCGATGTTTACCTTTCACCGTTTTTGAGCGGTGGCATCGAAACTACATAATAATTTTTTTAACTACTATATAAGCATTTACAATGCCAAGTATTTATAATTTTTTATAAATTTAAGGCGAGATTGTCCTGTGATTCAACCACATTTATTACCGTTGTCGTAATCGGGCTTAACTAAAATAAAATCATAAAAATCATAACAACATAAAAAGTAAAATTTTGCTGAGAAAAAATGTGGTGGTTACGCAATTCTTTTTAAATGTATTTTTCAACAAATCAAACGCCTGTCTGATACCTAAGTCTATTTATTCCAAGTACTTCTCAAAAAAAAAAAAAAGATTTTACTCCGCTTTCTACACATAAACGCATTAACAAATTTTAACATGCTCTCAAGGCACTTTTACAATGATATTTCCAACAGCCTAAGAGTCATTAAAGGGGTGTTATTTACAAGCTTGTAAGCAACTCAATTACTTTACTCGCTGAAGGAAAATCCCTTATAAATTATAGCGAGGCGACGTTGGAGGCTTACATTCTATATACATAAGAACGTTCTACATCTTCAACGGTCTATGGACAGTCTAACTGATTATTTAGTGTTAGTTTTAGCTAGTATTTTGTTTATTTAATAAAGGCACTTGCCATTATACATAATATAGTAACTTCAGAACACCAAAAAAAAAACGTAATTTTTGAAGTTGTAAAGGGTCTTTCAAATAGAGCGGGTCGATGTTAATAATCTGTGGCGGCCATTTTGTTTTGGCAGCATCTGTCAAATCAGTTTTTTCTTATTCAGTCACTGATGCCAAATCACCATGGCAAGTTACACAGTTGAGCAGCATGTGCAAATGATAAAACTTTATTATCAAAATGAGTGTTCGTTAGTGCAAACGGCAGACGCGGTGGCCCTTCAAAGTCTACTCTCCAACGATTGGTGACCAAATTTGAGACGACCGGTTCGGTAAATAACCAACCAACACCTTTACGTCAAAGGAACGCCAGATCGGCCGAGAACAACGCCGCTGTACGTGAGAGTGTTCAGGAGACTCCGAGGCAGTCGATTTCTCGCCGTGCACAAGAACTCGGCCTTTCGCAGACTTCAACTTGGAGAATTTTGCGTCGGGACTTGGGCCTGCATCCGTACAAGATCCCACTGACCCAAGAGCTCAAAGTTAATGACCATAGACAACGCCATGTGTTCGCTGAATGGGCTTCGAAACGCTTGGAAGAGGACCCCGATTTTGGCCGAAAAATAATCTTTAGCGACGAGGCACATTTTTGGATGAATGGTTTTGTTAATAAGCAAAATTGCCGTATATGGGATGACCACAACCCACATGAGGTTCACCAGGTGGTAATGCATCCACAAAAAGTTACTGTTTGGTGCGGATTTTGGTCTGGCGGCGTCATTGGTCCGTATTTCTTTGAAAACGACGTGAGCGAGGCCATCACCGTCAACGGCGAGCGCTACAGATCAATGATAAACAATTTCTTTTGGCTTGAATTGAACAATATGGACGTGAACGACATGTGGTTCCAGCAAGATGGCGTTACTTGCCACACAGCGAACGACACAATGGATATTCTGCATGAACGGTTTGAGGGTAGGGTTACCTCTCGCAGAGGTGACGTGAATTGGCCACCAAGATCGTGTGATTTGACTCCTTTAGACTTTTTCTTGTGGGGTTTTCTGAAGTTGCAGATTATGCCAATAAGCCACAATCGACTGTTGCCCTGAAAGCCAACATAACGCAGGCCATCGCTCAGATTCAGCCGGATCTATGCAGCAGAGTCATTAAAAATTGGACCTCTCGGATTCGTGCCACCATACGAAGCCGCGGCGGACATTTGAACGATGTCATATTCCATCCATAAATGGGCCTTTCAGATAAAAAATAAATTTCGTTAATATCTCACACACATCTTCTTTTATTCAATTTTAACATCGACCCGGTGAGTCCTTGTTGAAAGACCCTTTATATGTTTGTTTGTGGCTTGTATTTGTTTGTGAAGACTGTGATCAAGCATACCTTCAAGAAAACAGAACCGTGTTGAGTTGATTTTTCTCGAGGCCATTCCCTTTTGTATTTCGTCTATTTTAGCTGCCCTAAGGCCAATGTATCTACGTTATTTTTAGTTCAGCTGCTTTTTATGCTTCACTAGACAGCTTTGTACATACCTACCGTAGTAAACATACGTGATTATTATATTAGCCTGCATCGTCCCATTGCAAGGTAAAGGCCTCCCTCCGTTTTCTCCTTCCATTTCTCTCTATTTTGAGCAATTTGAGTCCAGTCTTTCAAGTATGAGTCCAGTTTTTCGCTCCATCTCCGTCTGTGCCGTCGACTAAATTAAGTATTATTTTTTAATTTTTAAATAATACTTCATCAATAGACTAAGTTTTTGTGTGTCAGAGAAGCTTTAGAATAGATACTCAATGTACAAAACTATAACTCAGGTCAAAATTTAGAATAAACATGACATTAAGGCAAAGGTACAGATTTTTGAAGTTTTTTGAACCTGCTGTTTTGAAGTTTTATTATTTTTTATTATTGGATTTACACTTAACCTATAATAGTTATTTATAATACTAAATAAGTGATTAACAATATATGGTTCGATAAAAAAAAAGATGACACTAAAATATTTTAAATGTGTGTCACTAAAAGATTTCATCACGAAGTTTTGTGATAGCCATAACAGATTTAGCTTTTTTATTTTATTTTTCTTACTTGTGGAAAATAATGAGATTTGGTTCCTTGCTTTTCGAGACATAATGAAAAACCTCAAATCTAAGTTCAGGCGTGACCTTAAGTAATGACCATATTTCTCCCCGCTAAATTCGATCTTAAATGATACAATATAAGCCTAACGATAAACAAACAGGCTTTCTCGCATCCTATTATAATACCCAACTGCGTCTTAACAGAAAATTAATTCGTAAATTAACTTTTGTTTAATTTAAAAAAAGTTATTTCACGAATGTTTATATCCAGTGTGTTAAAAACGACGTTAGGAAATTCAAAGAGTAATTACAAATTAGGTATTTTCCATTTATTCTACAAGTGAAAACTCGTTGTTATTCCGTTATTATTTATTTTGTAGTGGTAGGACTCTTTTGCAGGGGTCCACCTGGGGAAGTACCACACCTTTGCCAGTTATTCAACCGCCAAGCAGTAGTGTGCAAACACTAGTGTGTTCCGGATTGAAGGGCAATGTTTCCAGCGAAATTGCAGGGCACAGAGATTTGACATCTTATATCTTGGGGTGACGAGCGCAGTGCCTTGCCATCCAGGGTTTTGAACTAATGTTCAAAAGTTCAAAATTCTGAGTGGCGGTGAGCTGTTATGGGCAAGCGTGAAGAGCCATCAGGCGAGCGACTTCGCTCGTCTCGTTACTAAAGCTTATTGCATAGTTATGAGGTATGTGCCTAGATTGGAGGGTTGGAAAAAGGTTTAACTTATTTCTCTTTGACTATAATTAGGGAGCTTAAAACATAAAACTGCAGAACCTTGTAAAATCCCGCATCATCACAGTTGGCGGTCAAATGCAAGCCTATTTGTTAGTTTTGATGTAATTTGCAACTCCTCACAGTGGAAATTAATGAAATGCACAGCTCACACAAAATGTCGGCTCACTTTATTAGCGTTCTTCATACAACTCATTTGTAGGTTAACTCAAAGTGACAGATACTAATAGAATGTTGCCATTTTTCATTGATTCTAACACTCCTCCTCAATGATAAATAACCTTATATATTTAATGTACCTAAGTTAAACACCAAGTATTAATCCTAACAGTTTTACAAATTTTTCAAATTTTATTCTGCCTAGCGGCTTTGTGAAAACATCAGCGATTTGATTTTCAGTTCCTACATATTCTAATTTCACAATATTGTCTCTTATCTTTTCTCGAATAAAGTGCATTTTAATATCCAAATGCTTTAGCTTGTGACTGAATTGAGGATTCTTACACAGTTTGATAACGCTTTGGTTATCTTCATAAATAGTAATATAAACATCTCCGGTAATATCCCCATTTAAAAATGCGCTACAAACATCTAACTGATGGACAGGTAAGCTATTTTCATTACAAAAAGCTAAGAAAACTCTAATAGATGGTAATCTAGCAACTGGACTATAAACATCAGAAAGATTAAATTGTAGAAACCCTCTGGCTACTAACCTTGCTTTGTAGGAGTCATTTTTGCGTCTGAACACCCACTTACAGTCTATAAGTTGACAAGATCTCGGTTTCTTCACAATATTCCATGTCTCATTTTCCTCTAAAGCTCTCAGTTCTCTCTCCATAGCGTCTTTCCAGTGACTACTCTCTCCACTCTTCACTACTTCCTCATAGCTCATATTTTCATCACATAGAAGACTCGTCTCAAATGTCACAGGATTATTAAATCTCTCTGGTGGTTTGAGGTTTTCTCTCGGTCGAAGGTTTGCAGTTATCCCTTCTGGAACTTCTACTCTACTCACTCTGTCTTCCTCGTCAGGCTCCCACATACTCCCGTCTTCCTCAGTACTCTGAAAACTATCATGCTCATTTCTCTCATCTGTACTTAGATTTTCTCTCTCGACACTCTCCTCGGTACTCTGGTTTTCTCTCTCGACATTCTCCTCTATATAAAACTCCTCACTTGGTAACTCCTTTTTGGGTATTTCACTCTCGCAGCTGACAATGTTTGTCTTTGGCAAAAATATCACGTCTCTGTGATTTTCCACTGATTGTGTTGAGGGCACGAACACTCTATACCCTTTCACATTCTCTCCGTAGCCGACAAAGTATCCTGTAGTACTCTTAGGATCCCATTTTAATCTCTTTTCTTTAGGAATGTGGATAGACACTTTACTTCCAAACTCTCTGAATATTCTCACATCACATCCCTCTGTATTGTAGTATACCTCATATGGTGTCAGTGTTGAAGTAGGGCTCGGGCCTGTTCTGTTTAGAGTGAAGGCCGCCGTGCTTATAGCCTCAGCCCAAAACTTCTTCTCCATTCCACTAATCATTGATCGAGCAGCTTCCACTAGTGTTCGTATTTCTCGCTCTGCACGTCCATTTTGTTGTGGCGTGTAAAAACAGCTCCGTTGATGAATAATTCCTCTTTTCTCCAGCAAACTCGCCATCTCTTTGTTGACAAACTCTTTCCCGTTATCTGTGCGTATTATTTTAACTTTTTGGTCTGTTTCTCTCTCTGATTTTTCAATGAATTTCTGAAAACAATTTCTAACCTCACTCCCCGTCTTTTGTTTCAGAAAATAAACATTTCTATAGCTGGAAAAATCGTCTTTTATCACGAGTACATACCTACTTCCTCCTAGTGAAGTATGTTCCATTGGTCCTGCAAGATCTGCATGCAAGATTTCAAGTTGAGTTTTTGCTCGGGAACTACTCGGAAAGAATGGCAGTCTGTGTTGTTTTCCACTAAGACAGTTTTCGCAACAAAACTCACGGCTATCATCTTGAAATTGAATGTTATTTCGTTGTAAATATCTCTTTACTTGTACTAAATTTTGATGTGCTAGTTTTCTATGCCAATCAGAAAGTTTTTCTAACCTTTCACTCAAATTGCAATTGGAAATGTCAAAGGCAAAATGGTTGCGTTCGGAATCAACGTTAGCACCATTTGATTTAGCCGGTTGTGATTTTCCTACTAATTTTGCATTTTCCACTTGCACAAAGTCCATCTTGTACAGTTTATTAACTCGATTTGCGACTGCACGTACTTCACCATTGTTGTCTACAAATTGGCATTGTTTACTGTCTGAAATTAAATGAAAACCTTTGTCTAGCACATGTCCTGCTGATAGCAAATTAAACTCCAACTCTGGCACAAATAGCACATCGGAAAGCTCTGTTTTTCTATATTTTTCGTTGTCCCACGCATACAAGACAACTGTTCCAACTCCTTTTACTTCTAGCAGTTTGCCATCTCCTACTTTGACTCTCGTAGAACACTGTCTCTCTGATAAAGTCTCAAATAATTCTTTGTTGCCGCACATAGTCTCGCTTGCCCCTGTGTCTAGGTACCAAGCATTATTGTCTTTCTTTACCTCTCCCGGACTTGTCTGATTACTCATAAATGCGTTTGCATGATGCTCATTTGAACTTACAGTTCTCTTGGTAATTTCTCTCTTTTTGGAACGACACTGTGTTGATATATGTCCCTTCTTTGAACATATGTAGCACTCTCTATTGTCTTTTTTTTTGCAATTCCTAGCGTAATGTCCAAGAGCCCCGCAATTGAAACACTTCATACTCGTTTGTTTTCTCTTCATGACACTAAGAGCGACCGCCTCCTCGCTTGAAGATAGTCTCTCCTCCTCGACTAGTAACCGTGACATCATCTCATTGAGGTTTTGTTTTTCAGATGGTACAGACTCCCAGGCCGATCTAAAATGTTTGTATGGCTCGGGCAGTGACATCAAAATTTTAGTTATTATCATTTTGTCGGTTAATGGTTCTGCAGCAAGCTTGAGCTTTGTTTTTATATCCTCTACTCTTGAAAAAAATTTTGACATTTGTTCTCCACTCTCAATACTCATTGAGAAAAATTTTTGCTGTAGCAGATGCACACTTACATAGCTCTCTTTATCATAGATTGACTTGAGTTTTGCCCACATCTCAGCAGCTGTGCCACATGAAAAAAGCGGCTCCTCCTCCATTCTGGTGACTATGATTTCCTGCGCCTTGGCATCTTTGGTAGCAGCGGCAACGGTTTTGGTGGCGTCAGACGTTAATGATTCGACATCCGTAACAACACTAAGTACACCGCGGCTTCTCAATATTACTTCAGTTTGAAAGCGCCATACAGGCCAGTTTTCTGCTCCCTTCAGTTTTAAAGTGTGCGCAAGCGACGAATTCTCCATATTTTGGTTATTTTCTCTTCAGTGAATTGCGCAGTTACACACCACGGTTTGGTGCGACTCGCGTGTTCTCGTATCTCCTCAATCGCGCTAACCAATCTCGATTTACCTCGATCTCTCTCGATCTAGCAGCAGCAGGAATGGGACTGGGCCCGTAACCTGTTAGTTTTGATGTAATTTGCAACTCCTCACAGTGGAAATTAATGAAATGCACAGCTCACACAAAATGTCGGCTCACTTTATTAGCGTTCTTCATACAACTCATTTGTAGGTTAACTCAAAGTGACAGATACTAATAGAATGTTGCCATTTTTCATTGATTCTAACACTATTAATAAAATAAAATAAAAATAGAATAATAACCGGCCAAGTGCGAGTCGGACTCGCGCACGAAGGGTTTAGTACTATTATCTATAAAAACGGCAAAAAAAACACGTTTTTTGTATGGGAGCCCCCTTAAATATTTATTTTATTCTATTTTTTAGTATTTGTTGTCATAGCGGCAACGGAAATATATCATCTGAGAAAATTTTAACAGTCTAACTATCACGGTTCATGAGATACAGCCTGGTGACAGACGGACGGACGGACGGACGAACGGACGGACGGACGGACGAACGGACGGACGGACGGACAACGGAGCCTTAGTAATAGGGTCCCGTTTTACCCTTTGGGTACGGAACGCTAAAAAAGGTAAAAAATCACGTTTGTTGTATGGGAGCTCCCTAAAATATTTATTTTATTCTATTTTTTTGTATTTGTTGTTATAGCGGCAACTGAAATACATCATTTGTGAAAATTTCAAATGTCGAACTATCACGGTTCATAAGATACAGCTTGGTGACAGACGGACAGACGGACAACGGAGCCTTAGTAATAGGGTCCCGTTTTATCCTTTGGGTACGGAACCCTAAAAATGCTGATGTAAAATTCTAAATTAAACTTTGTGGCAAATGTGTTTTTAATTACGTATGACAAGCTTTGTGGCATTATCAGATGATAAGATAAAGCTAACCGGTAATATTGACGTGCACTCTAGCATTTTACTTTCAATTTTCACGCTTCACAATTTTGTTTAATTATAGATAGCTTATAAGTTTTATGTATTTAAATTCTACCGATCGTTTATTTACAGAAGGAAATTATACCTAAACATTATTTGTACGTTTTTTTAAGATATTTTATACTTAATACTAGGTACTTAAGGTGGTACGTTTGGATAAACAAATTTTTACTATTTCATACGGTTTATCAACAAATGTATGTAATAAGGTGCGTTGCTGATAAGTACATGATAATGTAAAGAATAATCATCAATTAACGCAAACATCGTGATTAACCACAATAATTACCCAGCCTGACTACAAAAAAAACTCTTCTTCTTTCTTAAAACCGTCTTTATGTTGGTGATAAAATCGCTTAGAATTTTTAAAGCACTACAGAGTCATTTGGACTGCTAAAATTCTTTAGAAAAATATATACCGTTAAAGCCATATTTAACTATAAAAGAGATCATAATTGCATATTTGAACATAATAAAGTCCTTTACGATTATATTTCGCAAAGAAAAACCGGTCAAGAGCGAATGGGGCTCGCGCACTGAGGGTTCCGTACCATCACAAAATACAAAAAATATCAATGAAAAAAACCTACTTCATAATTAGTAAAATGTGGCATTTGGATCAGGTGAAAGAAATAAGGTCGTCTAAGTAACAAATTACCAGTAATAACTTGGTAATGAACAGAAATTTCTCACAGACTCACACTTGGCCATTATTAATTATTTGTTGTTATACCTACTTTAGAGTGTGTACTATAATCATCCCTAGTCTAACGCTTGTACGTATTACCGTTTTTACATTAAAGCAATTACAAAAATGCGTAAAGAAATACGTTTGTTGTATGCCCCCCCCCCCCTTTATTATTATTATTTCTTAGTTAAACCGCTGTAACAATACATACTCAGTGAAAATTTCAACTGGCTATCTATTACGGTTCCAAAGATACAGTTAAAGGTAGGACAGACGGACGGACGGACAGACAGCGTAGGCTCAGTAATAAGGTCCCGTTTTTATCCCTTCGGTACGTAACCCTAAAAATATACAATAGCAACGACGTTATACTCGTATAAACGCAATTTAATGTGTTAGTACTTAAAAGACTTTTAGCATAAAATGACCGGCTTTTTACGACACGGACTACTATGAGGCAGTACTAATAAAATTCTGCTAATGGATTTAATGAACTCTGATGAACAATGACATGTGTATCTGCTGTAGGCAGATCTTAAAATTGGCCACTATACTTATTTACCAACTTCAAAAAAGGCGGAGGTTCTAGGAGGTTTCTATGGTCTTGATCGGATTGACCGATTTAAAAAAAACTTTTGTTCGGTAGAGTATACTTCCAGTTTGGTCCCATTGTCACCAGAGACAGGATCTGATGATGGGATCCCAGGGAAATCTAAAGCAACCCTCAAATTTTAAAGGCACTTAATTACTTTTAACATATATTTTTGAAGTCGGTTTTAATGTGGATCCACTTGATGTACAGAGATAGCTGGATTGCAAGAAAGTTACAAAAAAGGTCTTGAATTAATGTCCACGCGGGTATAACCGCGAGGCGCAGTTAGTTCAACAATAGGGCTGCAACATATTTGTTTCAACGAATTGAATTCAGAATTGTTTTCATGACAGAACACATATTGGGTGTTTAATTTGTATCAAGTATAAACATTATTTTGGAGAGAATATGATGGTATATTTATCAGGTTTTTAATTCAATTTTGCCGTCGATTTGTTTACAATTAATCCGTGTTGTTTGTTTGCTGTATAGTCTGTTGTTATTGGTACTTTATTAATATGTAAATTCCGACTCCGCAGTGCAAGTACCTACCGATCTTTATCGATCGACAAATTTGACAGTTAATACGTTAAAACAAATTCGATAAAAACACATTTAATTTTGATCCGTACTCGCCATGATCGATTCTATGGCATTTTATCAAATTTGTCGATCGATAAAGAACGGTACTTGGACTGCTAATTTGACATGAACCTCTTAATTTAGTTGTTTGGCTGTTACCATTTTCCTTCGAAATGACATCACCGTTTTAAGTGCAGTTATTTTATACTTGAAAAAGAATTCCAGCTGTGGTTAGCTATAAACGAACAAAATCTGCCCAGCGTTTTAAAATTTATGAGTTCTTTTTCGAACTGGTCGTGTTTTTTTAGTTGTTTTAAATATGATTATAATGTAGCAAACGTACTCGCATATGACACAAATAATTTTTGTAATGCGAAAGTTTGTGTTTTTTATACCATAGGTGGCAAAAAAGCAGACGGGCCGCCTGATGGTTAGCGATCACCGTTGCCTATGGATACCTGCAACACCAGGGGCGTCACAGATACGTTGCCGACACTTAAAGACTCTATTAACAGCTCTTTTGAAGAACCCCATATTAAAGCTACTCGGAAATGCCGTAGGAGAGAGCTCATTCCACAAATTGCAGGTGTAAGGCAAAAAGGAACGCGTAAAACGCACACTGCGCGATTTCCACCGACCTATGATATGTGGATAAACTTTTAGGTGGCAGCGGCTGTTGCGATGAAAAAACCTCGATGCTGGCATTAGATCAAACAGTGATTACTTTTAATCCCAAAAAAAATTAACGGTTCTGTGGGATAGCGGGTGAAACCACAGGGCGCAACTGGTGTATGTATATTTTCTAATAACTCATTTTTTTTTCGAAAACTATGAACCCCGTTGACTATTTATACAACTTACCCTTATGCGCGCATTACTAGTTTAAATGTTACACTTTCTCACTGACATAACTTTGGTTTATAAATAATAAAAAAACGGAAAAAAATGAGCTACAGCACAGGGAAACTGGCACTGACTGGCGCAGGAAGCAGGAGCAAGACATGCAGCTATGCAAAAGATGGCTTAAATAGTCTCACAAGTTATTTTTTGCAGTAATTTTAAAATTAAAAACGTACTTTGAAAGAAAAAGAAACAGGAACCCGTGTTTTTTTTTTTTGTTTCATCATGTTCAATTCTTTATAGTTTTTTTAATAACTATAACTCTGTCTTGTTTTATTCTAGTGCAATTCCATCAAACTTAGTATAACTTATCGATCAATAAGAATATAAATTGTATAGTAAAATAAAAAACTGGGACATTTCGCACACACGGTCATCTGACCCCAAACTAAGCAAAGCTTGCCAGTAGCAACTTTGATATATTTTTCTTACACATTTGTGAATTCTAATAGTTATTTTTTTCTAAATTAAACATATTGTAATCTAAGGTCTATATCTTTTTACATTATTTATAACAGATAGTGCAGGTTCTTTCAGTGAATAATTATTTACTGATCATTGCAAATGCACAGTTATTATCAACGCGATAGTATTCTATTTGATCGATATTTCATTCTTATCATTTGTCGTCGTACCACATCACTAATTAATGACTTAGATTGCGTCAGCCGTATGATTAGCGAATCAGAAGCATAGGCTATAATTATTACTTTGTCCCCTGCTCATGTTATAGGTGCCCCCTGCCGGTGTTTATAGGGAAAATGCTCTGCATGAGCTATCACATCATCAGGCAGTTAACGTCCACTGTTGGACAAGGCCTCCCTCATAGAGAGGGGTGTTGCCATAATCCCCACGCTTGGCAGGCGGCTTGGGGATCGCAGTACGTTCACCGTGTACTATTAGGACGCTGCTGCCCATCCTCCCACCCACAACCCAATCCCCACGCTTGGCAGGTGCCAAGCGTGGGGATTGGGTTGTGGGTGGGATTGGCTTGGGGATCGCAGTACGTTCACCGTGTACTATTAGGACGCTGCTGCCCATCCTCCGGTGGTCTAGTCGCAGTTTTAGGACATACCCGGGTGCCATGAGCTATCAAACAGGCTGCGCTTTTTATAGTATACTAAAGTGCATTTTCTTATATGAATTCGAAAGTAAAATAGAAAATAATTTGATAGGTATAAAATCGAGAACGCGAATTCGCAAGACGAATTTCTGGAAAAGTTATAAAACAAACTTTTTATTTCCTCGCTGTAAAAATGATGTTAATTTTGTTATCACTCCTACGAGAATGTTTCCATTATCATAATGAAATAAAAGCATTTTTATTCAGTACTTGTAACTTTAATGGGTAATTATAGACATGAAACATTTAACTGTCGAAATGTGATACTAGCTAGTCGAAAGTAATAAACATGGTGAAATAAAAATCCAAAGGCATGAATTTCGTAATTTTCACGACTAATAAAAAGTTGTTATCTACGATTTTTTTTTTTATATGGATATGGACATTCTATAAAAGTGGACTTTAATGACCTGCGTTATACTTGGTTATTGTTTGAAACCTGCTTAATTATAATTTAGTTTTAATCCACTACACTAAGGTTCTAAATAATAATTAAATTGCAAAATACCCTAATTTGGCACCACTTTTTTGCTTTTCTGTGTATACTTCCTCAGATACAACACATTGTTAGCCAATCATATTGCATTATCAGTTCACTATATTTAAAAAAATCAGTTAAATAATGATCTTATTATTATAGTAAAATAAACATAATATTATATAAACATACATTATAATAATTTAGAGCAAATAAAATAAAATAAAAAATATCTGGGATATTATTGCACACATGGTCATCTGACCCCAAACTAAGCAAAGCTTGTATGGCAGCCAGAGACTGATATACATACATATATATTTTTAAATACATACTTAAATAGATATTAACACCCAGACATAGAACAAACACAAATGTTTATCACCCAAATGTTTGTCCTAGATGGTAAATAGAATAATACTAACTCTTTGTGCATATCTTACAAGTTTTGCAAAATTTATAAAACTTTCCCATGCTTCAAAATGCAACCTGCAAGAAGTTATAATTAATTAAGAAGTTATAAAGCATAACAGCGTGCACAGTAAACACTGCACCAAATGTTACCAGTTCGACATTAAACTATGCCAAAGTTGCAAACAACTCTAATGCACTCACGCTGCAACATGTTATGAGCAAAGTTATTAAAGAGCTTGGTATAAATGATAGGCTGGTTTAGAAAATTCATACCAATTGTACAACAAATTTAATTTTGTTAAGTAAAATGGAATATAATAAATAGTATTTTAAGTTATACGATAAGATAACTCTTTCTTAAAAGACCAGAATCAGAAGAATAACAGATACAATTAGATTACAATAAAACTATTATCTAGGCTCTTAACAGGCTACTTTATCGCTTAAATAGTTGATTGAATCAATCGTTACTTTGCGGAAGTCCATTTTCAAAACTGTTTTCCTGATGAATTTCTAGTGTAGTGTTGTAGAAGCGGAATTACACTAGAAATTCATCAGAAAAACAGTTTTTTATCGCTTAAAGCTATCTCTTGCACGAAAAGAAATTACGATAAGAAAAATAGTGGATTTATAATTCAGTGCCTAAGCAAATAACAGCAAACAAACAATAAGGCTATAAATTAATATAACATACAAAATACATAGACATTAAACAGTCGTACTATGTGTATATATTTAAATAAAATTTGGTGTGGAGGTACTTTCCTTATACCCTGATTTAACACAAAGGCTTCTTTTTATTACGGAAAATATACAGTTCCTTTAGAATAACGGATTAAACTATAATGAAATAGCAAAGGAGCAAGAGATTACCGGACACCAAAATCGAACTTGGTCTTTACCATACAGATTTTTATAGACTGGTTCATGGTATGAAGGTACTGTATTCTCTATGGTATCGTTAAAACTCTTTTATGTACATCTTCAAAAGTAAATTTAATAGGGTCATTACTAACTTTAGTTAGTTGATCACACCGATAGGCGACGAGAACGGTTATGGTTACGATGAAGACTTTACAGCTTTCAGCGGTGGACATAAAGCCATCTTGATAGAATGGTTGTTTTATTCGCTGCGAGCTTATTGAGGCTGGTTTCATGAGAGCATTCTCTTTGATGAATTGATTTACTACTGAACGGAAATTGAATCGTCTGTTTTAAAACAAAAACTCTTTTGTGGGATGCGCACCCTGATTTAAACCTTGGATAAAATCAAAAATGTTAATATAATTATTTTTACTGAGCGTTTGTTAGCTTTCAAGCAGCCTAAAACATTGATGCTAAGGATACGCGCAAGAAAAGTAAACAAGCTTATTTAATATACTCTGTCTATACAACAAGCAAGAAAAAAAAACAAGTTTATTTATAAACTTGGCAACAGTATTTTACTCAGCAAAAAGTACCTTTGGGGGGATTGTTGGTATCGAATTGCAATCCACAGATCCAGTGACTCACGATTTGTAATAATTTAGATTTTAGTGTATGTATTGTTGAATTGTGAATAAAGGAATATAATAAAAAACGGTACACCTGCCCATAAACTGAGGCACCAAACCACCACTAACTTTTAAAAAGACCTATTATTGATAGCGATAATGGGATCTTTAGAAAGATCTCCTTGTAAAGATCCCATGGACCGCATTCCGAACCAATCTTTCAAGACTTTCGTCGACTGTACAATTAATAATTATAATTAATTAATACGAATAGTGAAATTCTTCGGGCACATATTATCCAGGAACGAAGACTCAATGGAAAGACTGGTATTCGAAGGTCAAGTAGCAGGAAAGAGATGCCGAGGCAGATCTCCTACACGCTGAACAGACCTCATTAAGACAGCAACGAAGTCTTCCATAACAGAGTGTTCACGTAATGCGACGAACCGAGTAAAATGGAGAAGCATTACAAGATCAGTGATCGCCGCCGGGAAGACCGACGACGCTGAAGACTTGCCGTGTACCACCGTCTTAACAACCACGACCACTCTGCCATGAGTGTCCGACTAAGAGTATTATTAATATACAGGAGATGTTGCATACAGATTTTTATTTCGTCCCCACTCTCTGACCCGTTCTCAATTTTCATGTCTTGCATTTTTTAATTCATGATGACTATATTGATCTAATTTAATTGTCTATTGATCAAAATCAATATGTGCATGTGTACATATACGAAGTTTTCCGCCACCATGCTGCTTTTTATGCTCAAGGAAGTTTTCCGGTCAGTAAATACCTATGTCAAGATCCCTAGAACATCAGAGAAAGTTTCAGCCTCCTTTGATCTTAGTAGTTACAACGTACAGAATATTAATGATAGGATTACTTGAGCGGATCAAAAACTAAAGTTCCGAGCTAATGTGGATGAGAGAAATTCTTGCTTATCTGAGGATTAAACAATAAGTCTAATTAGCAGCTAAGATAACAGTTTTCAGTGCTTAATTAATTCAATGTAAAATTATGGTATAAATAATAATAAATATACTGGGACATTTTTTGCACACATAGTCATCTGACCGCAAACTAAGCAAAGCTTGTAATATGGCTGTCAGAAACTGATATACATACATATATATTTTTAAATACTTAAAAAGATTTTAACACCCAGACATAGAACAAACACAAATGTTCATCACATAAATGTTTGTCCTAGATGGAAATCGAACCCATGCCCCCAAGCGCAGAAGGTAGGTTCCCTACCTGAGTGAGCTATCGGGGCAGTCATTGAACCGTTTTTTTATGTTATACTTTTTTGTAGGTTATTCCCATAGAAGTTTTATCAAAATTGGCTTAGTAGTTTGACTTTTAAATCCAAATAACTGAAAAAATATGTTTTTTGAATGACAATAATATGGTCATGGAAGTTATCGAAATTGTGACCCCCTAATTTTGTGAAAACGGTTTTTAAATTGATAATTATTTTATTTCGTATTTCTTTAATAATAATAATGAGTACAACGACCTCCATTCGGATAAGTATCCCCGTTCCGTGTAATCTTGAATAAAATTATAAGGTTCAAGCATACAGATGGATAAAGCTTAAACAAAAAGTAGATTAATGAAAAATCATTAGTTACTAGATTTGTTACTTCAACTTTTTATCAAATTTCTTAACAAACTCTTCAAAAAATTTAATTTAAGAGGTTTTAAACTCATCGTGCGTATTTATTATAATTATCAATTGAAAACCCGATTTCAAAATGAGTAAATACGCAATTTCGTTTAATTGGATGACATATTTTGTTCAACACTGTTTTAAACTATCACGGTTGTTCACTAAAGTTATATTTCATAATCCCGAAATCCTGTCCACCGAGCGTCACTACATACCAAGGCTGGTAAAGGAAACTATTGAAATCTCGAAATGCCAGAATTTCAATCGAGGTGATGGTTTTCAACTCGCTAGTGCATGGAATCCAGTATTAGGTTGCATTAAAAATAAAAGTCCGCGTTCAAAATGTGTTCAAAATACTATACGCAGTGATACAGTGAGTGTGTTTTGTCGAGACTTAGGTTCGAGTTCGAGTTCCAGTGATAACCGTAGCAAAAGACTAAGAAAGAGGGTAGAACGTTTTGTCTGTACCTAACTTTGAACTTTTTCACCAACCACCCGCATTCTTCAGTCTTCCCGTGAACATGGTGCATGTAACTGCGCCGAAATATCGGGAGCTCCTTCCACAACCTTACCACGGTAAATATCCCGTAAATAATATAACTTTATATTTTGTTCAGTTATTTTGATTTAAAAATTAAATACTAAACCTATGTGTATGGGTCTACCTCTAAAGTATGGCCTACCAAACAAAAAAGGAATCATCAAAATCAATTCATAATTGGCGGAGTAAAACAACAGTGGAACATATAACGTCAGTCTTTTTTGAAGTTGGTTAAACAAAATGAATTCCTCTGGTAAATATATTAACTAAATTATCTCATGTCGTCAACTAGAGAAGGCAATTTCAGGCCAAATATTTGCTCTAACTTGAAATAAACGCGCGTTTAGTCGTGAAAACGTAACAAAATAGACAGAAAATTAAACGATAACACACAATGACTTTTACTTTTTTAAATGTTATTAGCGTTATTATCACGATTACGTAATATCTTAAATATCTTGCCCAAAAATTGGTGCCGCAGCTAACGTGTTAAAAAGCTAACTGCTAACGACCTTCGGGTAGACAATTAAAAGTCTCCGATAAAAGATGCTTTGCGACATCCGAGCTGTTTTGTTTTACAAATAACAAGACTCTTTGTGGTGCAATAGAATGGAAAATAGCACTCGTTTTACAGTCAACTTTACGGCACCTATAAAATGGTAGAGAAAGATGCCCTTTCTTATCTGCGTGAACTGGTATGTGCAGTATGGATATTGTGCTGTAAAGGAAACATTTTTGAAATAGATGCTTTACAACAAACCATAATGAACATTAGACATTTTTATAAGTACCAAAAAGTAATTCTGTTAAAAACTAGAAGCGGAATTACACTAGAGATTTAACAGAAAATCGGTTTTGAAGATGAACTTCCGGAAAGTAACGTGTGATTCTATCAACTATGTAATTCTGTTATCATCATCATGGTCCACACGGGATTCTTCCAATGCACTAGCCTACATTTCCAGCCACTGCCAGCTATCACACGTATATAGTCACGTAGCTGAAGTGGCATTGCCGCGGTTATATCTATCGCAGAACCGATAACCGTTGGGTTAGACGTGTTCTAGAGTAGAGACCATGAATCGGTAAACGTAGTGAGAATCGATAAAGTAATGAAAATTGCCTAATTTCATAAGTTCATTATCATAGTCATCAGCAGAAGACGTCCACTGCTGAACTGAAGGCCTTGTAGAGAGCGTCTAATAATTTTGCGCGCCTTTTATTGGTAAATTTAAGACAATTTACATAACAGGTTATTTTTTTTTAATCAGAACTAATAATGGTTGAACATAAAACAGCTTTATGTTGGATTTCGGAAACTTTGAAAAATAATAATAATAGTTTAAGCTGTCCTCGGACACAACATATAATTATGTCACGAAAAAGCGGGACGTGTCTTCAAGAACGGGACGTCTAGCAACCCCTAAGGTCAAAATCAGATAGCTTAGCAATTACGTACTGTTGTTCTATGTATGAAGCACAAAATTCACGCATTCATGATTGAAATGCGTTTTATCCGTTAATTAAAAGCTGCATAGCATCCATCTAAACCACAACACATAGTGTGTACTGCTATACTGTACATGGAAAATCTCTTTAACTTATCTTCCTTAATGTTATACATACATCGGTTACGTAAAAAGCATTGATTAATTTTGCATGGCGCAACAAATAAGTATACCACACGAAGTGTAGAACTAACAGGGCTATGTTTGTATGACTCTTACTGTTCATATCTAAGACAAACATGAGCTTCTTTACATCCTTTATAACAAGGATTCTATCGCGTTCCGTTAAGGATCAGTAAAAAGAACATTCGTTGATGGTACTTACATTGAGTTATCGCTTTTTTCAACGGTGTTGCTTTACCAGTCTTTTGATACGTTACGAGTGTACTTGATAAGGTAAGGTTTAACTTCTTTTTACATGCTAGACTGGGTTACGCGGAAAGGGTGTAGTAAGCCGAAAGGGATCTATAGTAACCATCATTCTGAACAACTTTTAATATGAAACCAACCCTAAAATCGCTAAAAATTTAAGCTGTTCCATTAAAAACTCTCATTCACTCTCGATAGAATGTATAGAACCGCTGATATTTTATTCGCGATTTTAGAGTTGTTCCCATAGTAAAAGTTGTTCATAATGGGTTTTAATGGACTCTTTTCGGCTTAGTACAACCTTTCCGCGTAACCCTATATATTAACTTCAATAGTAACTAACTAACAATGTAACCACATCTTGAATGTCAATATTAACCTCCTTCTGACTATCGTATCGATTTGAAACATCTAGCACTTTTTTGAAAAACAATGTTAAGCGATGATGCGGTCTACGATGGAGCACGCTTGCCTAGAAGAAACCGATTCCCATTGTGTAATTCGCATGACAATACAATAATTTGGTATCATCAAAGAGATCTAATAATGGAGCCACCACTTAAGAGTTCCATTATCCGTAGTGAAACATTTAAATAGTGAATCACACTATCAGAGCCAAAATTGGGACTTTGAATATAAATATGGAGTAGTAAAAGATCTCTTCCAACTCGAAGATAGAAATTAGTTTACCTATTATCAGGGTGCTACTTATACATAATATACTACATATGGGACATTATTATACCATTTGCCTCGGTGGCTCAGTTGGTAGTGATCCTACTTTCTGTGCTTGGGGGCGTGGGTTCGATTCCCATCTAGGACAAACATTTGTGTGATGAACATTTGTGTTTGTTCTATGTCTGGGTGTTAATATCTATTTAAGTATGTATTTAAAAATATCTATGTATGTATATCAGTCTCTGGCAGCCATATTACAAGCTTTGCTTAGTTTGGGGTCAGATGACCATGTGTGCAATAATGTCCCAGATATTTATTTATTTATTTATCGAAAAAAAAAATGTATCATCCAGTTATGAAACAAATTTAATCAAGTTGATATTAAGCGTGAGCTTGTACATCGAGAAAAGTGGCGTAAAATTAGACGCCCAAAATGTTCCTACGTTGTGGATCGCTGAGTAAAGTTTGTAATGTTTTTAAGAGTAGTTGTTTAACAAAAAATTGGTATGAAAAGAAATATTTGGCCACAAGGATTTCCTTCGACCTTCGCCGTAGCGTTAGGTACTGCATTGCGGTGGGCTTGCTCACGCTATTTTTGTGCTTTACTGCAATATGAAACCTAGCAAAGCCTACGACCTTGGCCAAATCAAGTAACGCCCTGTTCTACTCACCATTTTATTTCACCAACCCTTGTATAACAACCATTCGTATACGGCACATTAATTTGAATTAAGCTAGTATTTCGCCAAAATTATTAAAAATCTATGTAGGCCTCCCACTAGATGGACCGACGACATTGTGAGAGTCGCGGGAATCCAGCGCATGCAGATGGCAGGATCTCGTTCAGTGTGGAGGTTAACGGGGGAGGCCTATGTTCAGCACTGGACGTCTTCTGGCTGATGATGATGTTGATTAACAATCAAATATAAATCCACTGTTTGTAGTATTATAATGTAAGCTTATGAATGTGAATTTCATAATTTGTTTATATGAAGAAATTTAAATTATAATAAATTAATTTACAAATAAGGTTCCAATAAATTGTTACTGCAAATAAATAATTCATAGAATATTATCATAATTTAGCATAATTATAAGAGAAAAAAAGCACAAATACTGCAAATTATTTTAGTGTTAAATAACAAACTTTAATTCGTATTTCCACAACTGGGTCTCATGTATCAAACATTAGTATTCACTTTCAGTTTAATAAAAATTGATCTACGTATTATACGAGTATAATAAATACTTTATTTCTAGTAGTATATCTTTTTATTGCCTCGCAAAAACTGTGAAAAGTAGAGTGTTCTCTTCGAAAATAAATGTGACTTCGTCTTGGGCGTGCTTGAATCCCGTGCGAAATTCACTCGGCAGTTAACTCTCGAATCCTTCATTACGCTCCTGATTCAATATGACGCCCTTGACTTAAGGCACTGCTTTATCCCCTTGCTGAATAATCTACTATTACTATATAATATTTTATTACTATTGTTTTTACTCTTTCACATATGTAACATCAGAGCAACGGATCAACGTGTTTTAGCGATCGTTTGAGAGTCGGAAAGTGGCATAGGACACATTTTATCCCAAAAATATGTACGGTTTCTTAGGGATCGTACACGCAGGTAAAACCACAGGCTTAGCTAGTGACAAATACTTAAGAACTCTCCACAATAATAATCGTCGTATATTTATGAAGCCCCCAAAAACACCGCAAGAACATTGATTAGAAATTGTATACGTGAGAAGTCTTAAAAGTAAGTTTGTTACTTCCAATAATCTTTACAACTTCCTATTTTTTTAAGAACGAATAAAATAAGATCTCATTAAAATATGCCCATACGTATGTATGTACAAATAAACAGAAAGATAAAAAGATGAAATAGTTAATTGTAAATGAATTTAAACATTTATGGACAATCTGAGAAACTAATGTTTTTATCGATTATGAAAAAAAAACTATAGTTTTTCTTATTAATGATTTCAAAAAGGAAGGAAGGAAAGGTGTGAAAATAAATATATGTTTCGGAATATATATATTAGTCTAAGTCACGGTCAAATGATCGTGTAGGTCATTTGAACCCAATCTAAGAAAAGCTTGTACTATGGCTGCCAGAGACTAATATATACTTTAAAAAATATATACTTAACTAGATAGGTAATACGTTTCACCTATGAAGGGAAACTCAAATTTCAAACAGTGTTTTTTGGTAATTATTGTAAAACGACACAGTGTTTGCGCAAATCGTTGGTTGTTCATCAGTAACCCGGGTATGTCCTAAAACTGCGACCAGAACCACCGGATGGATGACCACAGCCACAGGATGGGCAGCAGCGTCTTAATAGTACACGGTGAACGTACTGCGATCCCCAAGCCACCTGCCAAGCGTGGGGATTATGGCAACACCCTTCTCTATGAGGGAGGCCTTGTCCAACAGTGGACGTTAATTGGCTGATGATGTGATGTGTGATATTTATCAGTAACGCGCCATATTACTTACATTTTGTCAATAAACCGTTTGAAATTGCAAAAATGTGTTTATTGACAAATAAGTAATAAGTAAGTAATAATGTATATTAGAGATAAATATCTTTAAATGATTTTGTAAATAATAATAATCAATTTGCGTAAATATCATGATCGTTTACAATAATTACGCGGCCTGTTGGGCCGCGTAATATATAAATTAGATAAAATTAGTGTTAAACGAGGGTATAAAAAACCTTCATACCAAATTTCATTCAAATTCGTCCAATTGAAAGCGTAGAGCTGAGTGCGGTCTAACACACTTAGACACAGTTTCACATTAAAATATTAGTGTGATTTTAATGTCGGGCCTCTTGGGCTTAGTACTTTTCTGAAACATTACACAAAAACATGTACATTAAACATTGGTATCGCTATCGCTACACATTTAAGGACAAAACACTCATGAAAGCTTACCCGGTTTATCATCAAAATTGTGTAGCGAAAATGTTTTTGTGTAATGTTTCGAGAAGGAGACCCAGCTTAAGATGCTTTTTCTGTCCAGTTCTCTTGTAGCCTATTTTCACATTATTGAAGGCTTATTTCTGCGTTTGATTGTCCAAAAAGTGCCAAACCCATGTTTTGCTGATTTCACGATTTCACGATCACATTACACACAAAGTTTTTTGAAGTGAAAACTTCTTTAGGCGCGTTGAGAATTTTTTGGGTGAACGAAAATCATGGAACTCAAGTCATAGTCACGCTGTACCGTGTATTTTAAAACAGCACCATCTCTGATAGAATAGGTGAATTACTACCTAAGTTTTACAGTCCTATGACTGATGTGTTTTTTTAAATTACTTTTCATTTAACGGAGTAAAATTGTAGCAAGCGAATGTTTTGCCCGTCACCATTTTAGTCCAAATAATTATCAATATAAAAAACCGACTGCATAAAAATGGCAGAACTGTACTAAATTGAAATGGGACCACACGGGAAGCACCAGCTTCAAACAAAAAAAGAATCATCAAAATCGGTTCACCCAGTCGAAAGTTATGAGGTAACAAACATAAAAAACAGTCGAATTAATAACCTCCTCCTTTTTGGAAGTTGGTTAAAAATTAATTGAAATGATAAAGCGTTATGCGAGACAATAAGACGTGGTTTTTGGTACTTGTTGGATATTCACACGCAGTTATTTTATTTCTACAATAATGTAACAATGAACGAGCGACTTAAAGATAAAAGGCAAGAAAGAAAGACACTTGTTATCTCTAGAAGCTAGTGGCTGTATAAAGTCGTGTTTCAAAGGAACTTGATTAGATACACTGAAATTTGAAACCCTTTCGTTAATTTCTAGTGACTGACGCATTGTTTACAATGAAATTGTTTACTAATCCGCCATCCATAAGCACACTAATGATGTTTGTAAAAGAAATTCTTCACAAGGTAATGTACAACGAAAACAAAGCAGAAGGACGATGATGGCCTTTATCTGTTTTAGCCGACTTCAAAACAGAAGGGAGGTTCTCAATTCGATACTTTTTTTACGCCGATTATTTCGATATTTGTAAACCTATTTACGTGTTTTTATAAATGTGCCATACACAAAGGGTGAAAACGGGACCTTATCACTAAGCCGCTGTCTGTCTGTCCGTCCGTCAAATATTCCATGCTTTTTTTATAATTATTTAATAAGCACCTACACGGACAATGGGGCCCGGGAATTTTGCTATCATTAACTAAAATGTTGATAACTTAAACGAATTTTCATAAGCTATACTGGGAGAGGAAGGTTAGAACAATTTAGACATGTTATTACTAGTTTGTGTGTATACCGCGACCAGACCAGCGACCCGCAAGCAGCACCCGATCACGATTATGACTCAAGTGTCAGCCATCACCCTCCTCAACCATATTATTTGAGGGAAGAGAGCGTCCCGACACACGACGCCGCCGCAAAAAAGGCTTCCGCCGCTTCCATACATTTTGTGGAGTGTCAATGACATTTTTGTACGGAACAGCTGTTATATATAGTAGGGATGTTCACGGAATAAATCGATATCCAAGCATGTTATTATAATTTTATTAGCATAGTAATAATCTTGACTATAATTCTCTGTTTGTTTAATATGTCGCTAAAAATAAAACCACTTCAGCATGTCTATTCTGCAAGCTAAGCGAACGCGCAAGTGAAGTGATAAGCTAAGTGACTGTGATTTTTTCTTGCCTATTTCTGCAGTTAAATGTCAAACTAACGTATTAAAAAGGTAAGGGACTACAGTCAAGGGTGTTCACACGACATTTTGATATTTATCTATAGTAATCGAGAAGAAAAATACACGTTCACTTAGCTTATCACTTCACTTGCGCGTTCACTTAGCTTGCAGAATAGACCGGCAGTACAATATTAAACATTGACTCCCATATTTATAGACGCATGAAGGCCCCTCGAATCCTCACCTATCCTATATAATGTGTGTAGCTTTAAGTGTGTGTGGATTTTTGTTACAAATAAAATATTGTCTATTGTCACCTTGCTAAGGCTTTCGTTGTTCATTACAGTTATATGATTATTTACAGGATATTTACCGTGGTAAGGTTGTTTTTTTTTGTTCATGTTTGACATTTTAAGTTGCTTCTCAAGGTTCTGTTATTCCAGCTCAAATGATAACAAAATGAGACATTACGTCATAGATATATCTTATTTCTGTCTCTTTGTTAATGAAAATCAACAGTTGTCAGTTTCTGATTTCAAAGAACGGTTTATTTTCTACAACTGAATAAACATACTTGTTAATACCAATGTTTTCATAACATAAATCGTTACCATAACTACAGCCTCAAGTCTTGAAATACGAGACGATGGGTAAGACATTCCGTATACAATCACGATAATTTGTACAATTCATATAACAGAAATCAATAAAGACAAGGTGCTTGTTTTTAACCGACTTCCAAAAAGGAGGAGAGGTTCTCAATTCGACAGTTTTTTTATGTATATATACCTCATGTTTTCCTTAGAAGTTTAGTCTGGGTGAACCGATTTTGATGATTGGTATTTTTTTATTTGAAAGCTGGTGCTTCCCTTGTGGTCCCATTTTAATTTGGTCCAGTTCCGAAATATTTTTGAAGTCGGATTTTTAAATTGATAATTATTGTAAGATATACAGAGCTGCTGGTAATCATGTTGTTTGTTTTGATGTACTGTAAGAGGATGCTAACTCCCAGTAACTGTATAAAGCAGTTATATAAAATAATAAAATACGGGTTAAATTGAGAATCTGCTTCCTCTTTTCAAGTAAATTAAAAAGAAAAATCTTTTTAGATCTATACATTACTTATGTACATATTTGTACCTACATAGAAATAAGGCTGAATTTTAAGATTATAAAAGTAAAAAAAAAATTACATTAAAAAACCGTTAAAACGTTAAACTATATCATCACTTGAAAGATTTTAGAAAGCAGAAATGTAAGTCAGGAGCTATTATCAGATATTTTTGTAATGACGACATACTTAATGTTAAGGTTTGCTAAACAAAAGTGTTAAGGTTTGCAAAACAAAAAGTTGTCGGAACCCGTCACGACAAAAAAATGCTGTCTCAACTTGTCGCTGACGGCAATCGTCACACGGGAAAACGAGACAGAGCAATTTTTAGAATAGATCAACTTGAGTAATGTTTTTAAGTAAGGCCCTAAATTATTGTAAATATGTCTCACTTTATAGTGGTGTTGTGAACCATTGCTAAGTAGCATTCAATGTTTTCAACGTTTTCTAAAGACCACATGATGTCATTTTGTTATACAACTCCAAACATGCTTTGCAAAAGGTTAAAGTTAAAGCCTTAAGGTACAGTCAGTTTCCTGATTTTATATCGCAAAAGGTATCCCAATTAGGCCTCATTAACAATGAGAAAACCACTAAATAATGTACGAATGTTTTTGTGAAAGTTCTCGACAGCCAGCCCGAAGTTTGACCACAAACGGCTGCATGAAATGGTCTTAATTGGAAATTGTTCCGAGTCGGCTTAAATTTAATTCTGTATTTACATTTCATTTTTTTATTTTACTTTGCGCATATAAAATGTGAGGCTACACTCGGGTAGATATTTCTCATTCACATTAAGGAAGTCATAAGTAATTTATTGGTAAAAAGGCAATTTACAAGTCATTGGAATTTCTGGAAGTGAGAAAATAGAACATATTAATTGAAGATTAATATAAAAATATATGAATTAATTATCTAAATTATATACATGATGTAATTAATTAATTAGTAGTAATAATTAGTATAATTATATACATAACTATCTGCACCCCGCGGTTTCACCTGCTTTGATTATTCCTTATAACATCGGCTATCTGCCAGTGAAAGTGCCGTGCAAAATCAGTCCAACCGTTTTGGAGTCCATAGGGAACATACTCGTACATACATACACACATCGATTATTATTTTATACCAGCTGCACCCCGCGGTTTCATCCGTGTTATATCCGGGATAAAATTAGTCTTAGTTACTCCTTATAGCATCAGCTATCTGCCAGTGAAAAATAAAAACAATGCAACCTCCTTGGTAGCGACAGCAACCTCCTTTGACTTAGATTACTTTTTTTTTTCTATATGTAATATGTCAATGTATAGATTTCAATTTATGTTCTTGTATTTTGTGGGGGGAAATATTAAAACACAAAAAATTTGTTGATCCGATCGCTACCAAACTTGACAGGATCACTAGTTGGGTTAATCTGAAGATTGCCTGAAAATGACATCAAAATTCGGTCCAGCCGTTTTGTTGTCCATAACATACGATACGGGAACATACGAGTACATATATATGTTGGCAATGGCTAGTATATAATTATATACTAGCGGACCCGGCAGTCGTCATGCCCGCTACCGCGTCCAATTGTTTTTTTTTTCAATGTATAAATAGGCTTGCGTTTGACCGCCAACTCGCCTGATGTTAAGCGATGATGCGGTCTGCGATGGAGCACGCTTGCCTAGAAGAAACCGATTCACTCGTAATTTTCAAACCATCCAGGTACCCATTCCAATATACACACAAAATTTCATCCTAATCGGTCTAGCCGTTTAAGGGGAGTTAGGTGACACAACACAACACAGGTACAATAGAATTATATATATTAAGATATGTATAGATAGATTTATTGAGAAGTTTAGTTATGTTGGACGTAATTTTCAGAATTGATGGTCACAATATAACTTGATGGATTGTTTTACTCATAAATATTTTGATACCATTCATATGTATCATCAGTCGTCTAATCTATTACACCACGGACACTGCAAAGTGTTCGAAACTTCACGAATTAGCGGTAAAAAATTAGGTGCTACCTTAATTGAAAGCATTTAAAACACACAATTTTTGCCCGTGAGATTTTTAGTTCAGAATAGGTACTTACCTTATGCTTACGAATTATTAACTTGTTCAGAACATCGATGCTTTGGAGATTGTTTGTTATAACGCAAAGCAATTTAATTGTGTAATAAACTGGGCTAAACAAACTGATTATTCTTCGGAATATATTAGAATATTTAGAAGGTTTTATATTTACCGAACAAGCTGAAGGCGCGGAATGAGCCCCACAAGTCCCGCCCGCCGTCGCTGCTGCCAGCGCACTGCTGCCTGGAACCTGTTGAAAAAAAGAAATGAATACAGACTTTTTTATATAAAAAGAGCGGCAAACAAGCATGCGGTCCACCTTATTGTAAGCAAAACCGCCGCCTATGGATACCTGCAACACTAGTGGTGTTTAGGGTACTTTGCCAGCTCAGAAAAGTAGTTATAGACACTCTTTTTGAAACGTTTCATGTTGAAGCTCGGCGGTAAGACCTTTGGGGGAAGGATATTCTACACCTTGCAGGTCCGCGGAATAAAGGAGCGGAAAATCTACAAGTGAAAAGACTGCTGTCTTTATTTTACCTACTTAGTATTTACTGTACATAAAACAGATATAATGACTATAGTATAATGAGGTAGCTAGTATGCTATCAGTGACCTTTCCTTCTAACAATGCTTTGAGATGAAAAAAATATCGCATACGTCCACGTTTGACCACCAAATCGCCTGTTGGTGAGTGACGATGTGGTCGAAGATGAAGCACGGAGACTTAGAAGATACCTAATAACTCTTATTTCGAGTATATTCTTTTTTTTTGTAGTTTTAGGTTTTAGTTTAAGTTCATTTGTAATTGTATATTATTACAAATTTCTGAGATTTTTTTTCTACTTATCATATAAGCCTATTTAAAAACTACAATACAATATTTATACATATCATATTGCACACGTGAATTTTGTTGAAGTCACCAAAATACAACTCAAAACAAGACAGAAGTAAGCTGAGAAGAAGAAGAGAGCTGTACAATATTAATCAAAATATAAGGCAGTATAATGCGCGGCTTTATCGCTTAAAGCGATTCCTTCCAGCCACTATTAAGATGGACAGAACTGAAGGATTAGAATACGGTCGACGTTACACATAAAAGATGAACCAAATACGTAAGCTGTACATAGATTTCTCCCACCATACCTTAAACGCTAAGCTACCATTTGTTATAGAAAAAATGTGTTAGTAGAACTCCCCTACACTGTTTATAATTTTTTCTATCTCAGGAAAATAAGTTTCTTTACTACTACTGACATAAATCAAAATTCGGAGGTACATTAAAACTGAATTCAGATGACGCTTTTATCGGTAATACCTACTTTACTTTGCTTATATTCATTTAGAGGCTTACTAAAATGTATCCATCTAAGTAAGTGCCTAAGTACATGACTGTAAAGCTAAATAAAGCTATAATAAGTATCGGAATCGCAAGTGAATTAGTTTCTTCTAGACAAGCGTACTCTATCGTAGACCGCATCATAGCTTAACTTCAGGCGAGGTGGCGGTCAAACGCAAGCCCATAATTCAATGGAAATTATAACGCTTGATTTTTATACTCAAACGGAAAAAATAAGATGGGATGGGATATATTTAGTTGAAGCCTATAACACTGTAGTTTGACAATTTTTTTTTAGTTTTTGGTATCTTTTATTGTATACAAAAAAGACCATAATATCCTCTAAGCTAAGTAAAGGGGAATTCTGAAAATAAAAATATATTGAAAGTAAATATGTCATCAGCTTTTACTTTATACATATATCTGTCACACATTTTTTCGTAAAAATAAATAAAAGAGTCCCTTGTGAGTCACCCGATATTTTTAAATCGAGACTAGATAAACAATTAAAAGGTTTTATTATAAACGGAAACAGTTATTTACTTGCTTTAACAACAAAGGGGAATAAGTTCCTACTCCTCATTAAACCTTACTTGAAGGTGAAAACAAGATGAGGACAAGTTTCTTAGAGATACCTAAATAGTTACGAAACTTGAGCTGAAAATTGAATGTAGGTCAAATAGAGTTTAAAGAGGTACAGTACAACACTGGTAACACTGGCTTAAATGTTGTTATGACTATACAAGTGGGTTTAGTAACTAAGGGAGCGTTCAAGTATTACGTAACGCAATTTTTGGAGATTTTGGACGCCCCCTCCTCCCATGTAACGCACCGTAACGTTTTTCTGTACCCCCCCTCCCCCCTAGTAAAACGTTACATAATCACCATGTGACCATTTTTACCTAAAAGTCACAATTATTATGCGGCGTCAAGTACCGGAAAGTCGCTAAAATACCTTGTTATATAGAAAATGCGCGAGTGAATCTCTTTACGCGACCGTTCTGAAGGGTTAAAAAAAACAATGTTACGTAACGCGTAGTTCAAACACCCCCTCCCGCCCCTGTAACGCATCGTAACGTTTTACAAGAAACCAAATTCGTTACGTAATACTTGAACGCTCCCTAAATTAATTTATTCTATACCGAGTATACTATCTGCCTCGAAATATGACTCACACTATCCTAAAGTTATCTATCTTCATCATACGTAAGGTTAATTTGATTATTTTTATTTTGATCCTCCGCCACAAAAAGAAAGTAGTTACAAATTTAACGTGTGTATCTTTGTGTATGTGTGTGTGTGTGTGTGTGTGTGCGTGTGTCTGTTGCATCGTAGCTCTCAATGGCGGAACCGATTTTGATTCAGAAGATTTTTTTGTTACAAATGTGACTTGATCGTAGCTATGAAAATGTTCAGAGTTGACGCTGATGATGTTGATTTAACCGACTGCGCAAGAAGAAGGGTTATGTTTTTCGAGTGTATGTATGTATACATGTATGTATGTATGTATGGTGGTTTCTTTGGCACGCCCTACAGCCCAAACGTATATTTTGCTATCGTTTACGTAACGATAACTTTTTCGCAACTGCTCGTACTAAAGCCACAGATAAGTCTGTCAAAAAGGACACCATTACGTTACCTTTAACTGTTCCTGCTTGTAATCTGGCTGGTATGGCAACAGCATTCTGATTTTGCCCCATCTGTTGAAGAACAGTGCTATCGCTCCAACCCAGACCAGCAGCACCAATACTACTATGCCGATCTCCACGCCTCGTATCTGTGCCAGAAACAATAATTAAGTACCGGGTAACTTTTTTGGTAACTGAAACGGATATTAAAGGGCCAATTTGATAGATCACATTTGACATCTGTCAGTTACGTTATTGTTTACTAGTCAAAGTAAATTGTAAAATTATCTTTTTTTTTTCATTATTACAATTAGATCTGTGATTACAATAAATATTATGTATTGTTTACTGAAAAAGGTTAAGCAATTGTGCAGTTCTAAATTTCAAAAGATTCATAATATTGTGTGCCCTTCATTACAAGGTTACATCGTTGAATGAAATGAAATGAATGAATTTGATAGATCACATTTGACATCTTTTTTTTTTTTTTTTTTTTTTTTTATTGTAGAATAGGCTTGCGCTTGACCGCCAACTCGCCTGATGTTAAGCGACGATGCGGCCTACGGTGGATCACGCTTGCCTAGAAGAAACCGATTCACTCGTGACTTGAAGACACCCAGATTGTATCTATCGGGGAACACCCATTCAGGCAGTGCATTCCACAAACTAGCAGTTCGCATAATAAAAGTGGAATCAAAGCGCTTCGTACGGGTTTTCGGAATGTCAACCATAAAGCGGTGTCGATTTTTCGTGCCCGCTCTGGGAGTCCGATAGAAAAAAGGGCAGGAGGGAATTAAATCATGCAGATCAGATGCACACTCTCCAAAATGTATCCGATAAAAAACCGATAGACTAGCAACTTTGCGCCGATGCTCAAGACTAAGAAGCTTAGTCTGAACTAGGGCTTCGTTGCTGATGAGCCTCTTAGCACGCTTCTCAATTGACTCCAAGGCCCCGAGCTGGTATTTAGCTGATCCATCCCAAAGGTGAGAGCAGTACTCCATGCACGACCGAACTACGTTATCATCTGTCAGTTACGTTATTGTTTATTAGTCAAAGTTAATTGTAAAATTGCCTTTTTTTTTATTTTTACTATAAGTATTATGTATTTTCAACTGAAAAAGGTTAAGCAATTGTGCAGTTCTAACTTTGAAATAATTAATAATATTAAGTGCCCTTCATTACAAGGTTACGTTGTTGAATTTCGATGAAGTGTCAAATATAATCTATTAAATTGGCCCTGTGGCAGATGGGACAGGTGCAATGGAGTTTTGGGTTGGTATTGGACAAAAAATACACCAAAAATACGTATATCCTTCCAAGGTCTATGTTCACCAATATATTATAATTATAACATGATAATTATTTTCCGAAAGTATTTTTTATGTGAAACATCTATTGGCCTTGGCAGAAAAACCAACTCGTAAGCCGTGACGGCAAACGACATGATGCTCTCTTATACAGTCGTTCACATCTGCCGGGCGTATCGTGAGAGCCTACTTTTTTGTTTGAAGTGTTGTTCCATATTTCAAGATTTACCATTTATAAATTCAAATAATAATCAATTTTAAACCGACTTCAAAATTAGTAAATAATATACGCAATTTCGTTTACTTGCATGTAAGTACGCGATACTAAATAATATATATGAAAAATCCCGATTATTTTGATTTAAACCAATTTTTCTGAACCGAATAGAACTGCTAAATAAACCAAACTGAAAGTAAAAAAAAACTTTCAAATAATAATAAAAAAATCCTAGTCGGTTTTAAAATGATGGAGGTCTGAGGTACCATAAAAAAACAACCGAATTGAGAATCTCCTCTTCTTTTAAAGTCGGTTAAACATTAACGACCGCTGATTCGCATTTGCGCCAGCGGGTATATCTACGCCCTGAGTTCTACACTTTGGCCTGTCGGTCTCCAAATTAGCAACCAAGGAAATACAATATTATTTATTTATTTATTTATAGACAAAAAAACACGAATAAAACACAGTCATGGAAACTAAATAAATAAAAAACAGCGGCACATATTTTAAACGCCAGCTCCATTCAGAAGACATGACCTTATAAAATATATGTAAAGATTTAAAAATGTACCTTGATTTATTAATTTATTAACTAATGATCATAATAAATAGAACATCAGATCTAACTTTTTAACTTTCGCGATTTCAACACCATGTTTTAACAACAAGGTATCAATTTTTACCTAAATGAAACAATGCGCGCTTTAGTCTGGAAAAACATTTAAAACAAGGTAAGTACATCAAAACACTGTTTTGAACTACCACGGCTGTTCACTACAGGTATATGATTATTTACGGGATATTTACCGTGGTACGGTTGTTAATGGAACTTCCGATATTTCGGTGTACATGCACTATGTTCACGGAAAGACTGAATAATGCAGGTGGTTGGTCAAACCGTTCAAAGTTAGATGCAGACAAAACCGAACTACGCTGCAACATCGGGAGCTCCATTCACAATCTTACCACGTTAAATATCCCGTAAATAATCTTATAGCTGTAAGGTACATCAAGTTCTCATTTTCTTGCATGTCCCAAAAATCTTTGTGTATTCTTCCCAAATCTCATCAAGATTGGTAAAAAAGTAAAACGTTATGCAAATTTTGGCAATTTTGGTTGAGTGTCTTATTTAAGAATAATCATTTACAAATTAGCGCTCTACAGATCCGTTTGTGTGTTTCAGAACAAAGATAGCATAAATTTTATAAACTAACAGAGGTGGTGGGAAATTTGTGACACTCGATATCTGACGTGAAGTTTGTACCACGGTGTATAAGAAAAAGCAGTAGTTCGACTTTAAACAAACGCCCAAATCTAGTGACGTAGTCCAACGAGCCTCAACTCGCTACGATACTTCACGGTACGCTCAGCAATAGTCACACCGCGTCATTGAGTGATGATTCTCTGTGTGTCAGCGTAAAAGAAGCGTACAAATTACTGTTTTTTTTCTTAAAATCTGATAGTAGCCACCCTATTCCCATGACTAAACTAAACCACTGCTTTACTGACTTAAACTACTGCTTTAGCTTGTATATCTACTGTGTTTGTACCGTGGGGAAAGTCGGCGAAGGGTCGGGCGGTGCCACCGACGAGCGTGTCGTCACGCCCGCCGCCCCATCCTGCTGCGGCGATGTCCGCGGCGGCTCTGCAACCACAATTTGTTTTAAGGACCTTGTTAACTGATGCCAGCGTAGTGGTTTTATCATCACACTAGCCGTCACCACCTGAAAGCCTAATCCATATATCAGTGGAAAAACACACACTATGCGATTCTCTCGATATTTCTTACCTCACCCCTGCAAAATGTGGAATGAGCTACCTTTCGCGGTGTTTTCGAGAAACTACAACATGGGGTTCTTCAAAGGGGGAGTTAAAGGGTCGCCAACGTATATGTGATGCCTCTTGTGTTACAGGTATCCATAGGTGACGATGACTGCTTACCATCAGGCAGCCCGTCTACTTATTTTCCGCCTATGGCTTAACAGAAGGCAAGTAAAGAATAGAGGAAAAAAACAACTTAATCATTCCTTATTGAGAGGCAAATAGAGTTAAACGCATAACAGCTTTTTTCCTACTTTTATAACAATGACAAAGATCGTTCTTATTGGCTCTCATAGTTAAAAAGTTTTAAGTATAGTAGTAGAATTCAAGTAAGTAATTAATATCTGGCCCAAAGTATAAGCATTGCCATTCAGCGTGGTAAACCGCTAGCACTATAACTGTCAACTGGTAGTGGGCTTGAGTATAATAATTATGGATTGTCGTTACATCTACAACTAAGAGTCATCCAGCTGTTTTTGTGTAATAGGCTAAGTAGTTTAGGTTAATTTGTGTTGATTAAATTACATTTTGTTTAGTAAATAAATATGAATCCATTCAAAAATATGTATAAATGTATCTTGATTATGATGAATCGTTATATTCCTTACTATTTTTGCCAGAGTTAAAATCTCTTGAAAAGACACCACATTAACTTTTATTATCGTTTTTTAATAAAATATCTTATTCCAGACAAGACACTGTTATGATATTACACCTCTTTCCTAGACAATGATTATCGTTATATATTTCAATATTTATAGCTCAATTCAATTAGATTCTGGGTAATTGCAGTGTTAATTGGTGTTTAAGACATTGTAACAGAGTTGATTGATTAATACTATATTGACTTGACGCCAATCTCGAGAATAAATAGTTCTTGCCATGTACTAAGAGCCAACTATGTCCAACTTTATCTTTTACAAATGATGACTGTTGTTGAATGACTTTGGATAAGGGAACGACTTGGTTAACAGTTTCATAATAAGATATGCGGGCTGATTCTAGACCGATTTAAATTGTTTTCATCTATTTTTGAAACCGCGGGTATAGCTAGTATAATAATATTTTGAAGAACAAAGGTTAAATAAGTTTATTAAGGGTATCTCATATTTATCGGCTTTTCTTATTGAAGGTTTCACGCATCGTTTTCAATTTCACAAGCTAAAATAAATTGTAACTTAAATCTTGTGTGTACAATATTGTATGCTGACGATCTTCGACCAAAATAAAATGAATGGACGGGCCCTAACCATTGAACTTGATCATTAAAAACGAGTCAAAACCGTCGGACATATACTTCAACACCTTAATTATAAAAATGTACAGTATATTTGTTACAAAAAATAGATATCGGTTTTATTTGTGTATTTAAACTACGGTAAAGCATACGAATTCATAATTTTGTCAGATGTTTCGTTATCGCGTAACAATAGACTCGTGTTTCACTTCCTACGGCTAGAGACCGACTGAAACGAAGTGAGAGCTGGCGCTCATTTTGTAATCTTCAAAAATGCGCTCCTACTGGGCCCGTCCATTCATTTTATTTTGGTCGAAGCTGACGATAACATATTTCCAATTTAAATTCGACAGTCAACTAATGAATTTTGGCATCAAATACAAACAAAAGACCAACTTATTATACAATATATTGACATATGATGTATAACTAACACTAGGTATCCAGTATTGATCGTACAAAAACATTTCAATTGGTTTCGAATTGCGACATCGTAACGACTATAATTGCTATTGAAGTCTGGAGCGGATAGACAAACAGACTTTGCGATTACACATTTAAAGGGCAGCTTAAGAAGATAAAAAAAACACAGTGAGAATTAAAAAAAAACACGACCAGTTGCGAGTCGGACTCGCGCACGAAGGGTTCCGTACCATTATCTATAAAAACGGCAAAAAAATCATGTCTGTTGTATGGGAGACCCCCTTAAATATTTTAATTTAATTGTTTATTTTAGCAATACCCGGACCCGGGTATGTCCTAAAATTGCGACCAGAACCACCGGAGGATGGGCAGCAGCGTCCTAATAGTACACGGTGAACGTACTGCGATCCCCAAGCCGCCTGCCAAGCGTGGGGATTATGGCAACACCCCTCTCTATTGTAACGAAACAAAACGTTACATATTTATATAATTATAAATACATTAAAATTATTAGAATATAAAATATTAAATTAAATTTACAATTACATTATTATTTAAAAACATACACAGAACAAATAAAATACTTTAATTTCCTTAGTTTAGTACATCTACCTAAGTTGTTTAATTACTTTCAAATCCGAACGTGGCTATGCAATTCGCATGTCACATAGATTTGTATTACTCACGGCCGGCGGGGCATGACTTGAGGTATGAGGGGAGCAAGCCTTTGACTGCGCGCCTAGCGGCCATTCGAAGCGATTCTGATTCTTGAGACGGTTGACACTTGTTTAGCGTTCTAGCGGACAAGTGCTTTTAAATTCTCATTAATACCAGCGATCTAGCTGTTATTATTGTGTAAGTCTCCAAGAAAGTGATTTCCCGTTATAGGGTGAGTTTTGAATGGCACATAAAACATTTCATGTCTTGCTTTTATTCTGTGTATAATTGTACAATTTGTGTAAAATTATTATATTTCAGTTTTCCTTTTTCACTGTACTATTTCACATATTTAGCTTGCTTATTTCATGGAAATTTCCTTTAAAATCACTTCATTTAATAATTTGTATAACTACCTTGTTTTTTTAATTTATTTTACTAAATGTACGCATTTAGATAGCCTTCAGCATTTCAAACACATTGTTAATTTCATTTTATGTATCGCTTAAGCCTTCAGCACATCTAGGTACTAAAATGCAACTCCGTTCTGATAGTAGTTACCACCACGACAAAACAACTATGCACGTAACTACCCACATTATTTGTGATGCCGTGGTGGGCCCTCAGAACGGAAGTTAGATGAGCCAAATCTTAATTATTTGGTTTGTCGATTCCAGGACCAATTTCACCGAAGGAAACCTTCATACATTGCGTAGTCCGAGTTGGGGGACTACCACCGGTCCGACCCGAGTGCGGCCGGTTTTCACAAACTCAGATTTTGGTCATCGCATCTTCGGCTGAACCAACCTCGCTGCGCGTCCTAGTGCCGAGGCCACTTCCCGTGCTGACCCTAAGGCCACCTACCATCTTCGAGCGGACTCACAATATAGGGTAGTACTGCGCTTCGGAAGTTGAAACAGGCGTATCTACTGGTAGAACAACCAATTTAATAAATTTCTATGTGCCTATGGTACATTGGCGCCCCCTTACGTGGTTGATTCTGTTTCTGCTTCTAGTAGTAAGTAGTTAGTTTTTGTATGGTGAGTGGTTTAGTTGTTAAACGCTTTTATATTTTTTGGTTTGCAGTAACTGAGGTGACAGTAGTTTTTTTTTGTGTATCTTTACTGTCTCCAGTGACACTTTAAATTTGCTAATAAAAAAAAAAAAAAAAAAAAACTAAAAAAAAAATCGACAAAAAGTACAATCGACGAAAAAAGTGTTAACGATTTTTATATTTTTTATTATTAAATCATTTTATTATTTTAAAACTCGATTGTTTTGATTGAGGCCTTGTCCAACAGTGGTCGTTAATTGGCTGATGATGAGATGTGTTTATTTTAAAATTGAATATATAACTAAACATTCTGTGGATATTTCAAGCGTCTACCTGTTGCCGTTATCAATATCGAGCAAAAGCGAGCAAAACAGACAAACATACAGGCGGACAGACGGACGGACAACGGAATAGGGTCACGTTTTACCCTTTGGGTACGGAGCCCTAACAAATGTTTGTTGTGTGCCCTTTAGTGCTTACTTTTTGACTTTATTATTATTGTTTAGTTAATTCGCCGTAACATTACATATCCCGTAAAAATTTCAACAGTTTATTTATTACGGTTCGAATGATACAGCCGCAGAGCGACGGGCGGACAGACAGACAGCGTAAGCTTAGTAATAGGGTCTCGTTTTACCCTTTGGGTACGGAACCCTAAAAAGTATGGCAAAAATTTTAGACCTATCAAATTTACTTTAGTTTTGAAAATGGTATGTCAGAATCAACGCAATTTTAAACCAAATACGTTTTTTTTCTGTGTTCTGTTTTTATCTGCGATCAGTTATATTAACTATAAGCAGATGTCTTGAGTGCAATGTGTCTTGTAAAGTGTGCCCTCCAGTGAGGACATCTCCTTTTATGTATTTTCTTGATGACCAAATGGGGTCAATCGCTGGGGATAACGCGCCTTCTTTTTAACCTAGGCTTGTATGTTTGTTCCGTGAGTTCAACAGCCAAGCTATTAGGGTGTCTGAGCAGGCGATGTCTATAGTTTTTGCCGATTTTCGCAATTTCTTCTTTAACTGTGCTTATCTCAAGGTTGTTGTGGATTTCTGCATTGGTTGTGTACCAGGACACTTCGCTAATGGTAACTGGTAAACTGGTAACTGGTAAAATGGTAACCAAATACGTAACGAAGATTTCGTTAACCCTAAAAAGGAAAAAATACGGGATATGTTCCCATTAGTATACTGATTGAGTGATAGAAATATATGCACTCTAAACAGTACCCGTATTTTGCTGTTTTTAGTGCAATTGTGATAGCATAATGACGCGTCCATTTATAAAACGTAGTACTGCGTTGTGGCGCAGTTACTCATTCTTGTTACCTATATCAGAATATAGAGCACAAACAACATATTATTTACAACTATAAAACATCCTGGGGCATATCTGTGTAGTAAAATTTATTCTCTTAGTAAACGCTTCACTGAGCTTAGTGAGCTAAATGTCTAAACCATTTTAGAAATCGGTCAGAGCTCTTGACTGTAGGTAGGTTAGGTACTTTGAATTGGACGTCCGTATCCCAGAGTTTCAAGAGGAAGGAGAAGCGTTAGAGATTCAATTTAGATACAAAGTGAGCTTTATTGGGCATCATTAGATAAGGTTTGAAGATAATAGTAGCTTAGATATTTGATTAAATTCCCAGCCCCATTATAAAATCAATCTAGTTAATGCGACGCGTGACCAAAATGCTGGCGTGTTTCTGGCTCAACGCATAAGCATTGCCATTCAGCGTGGCAATGCCTACAGCATGTTGGGTACGCCGCCAACTGATAGTAAACTTAAGCATTTGGATTGTCTTTAGACCTTCAATGATCTATGGACATTTATATTTTGTAGTGATAGTATTAGCTTGTATTTTGTGTAGTTTATAAAGGCACTATCCCGATGAAAATAATTTCTTGTAAATTAAATAGTCGTGAAAATCAGTCATACGATAATGCGTCTTTTTTCTGGCATGTGCTTTATTAATAAATAAAATACAATCTAAACTACTTAAACTATTAAAACAGTTAGATTGCCAATAGACCGTTATAGACCTAGAGGCAATACAAATGCTCAAGCCCACTACCAGTTGGCATCGTATCCAGCATACATACATCTCAAAACCTAATTACTCTTCCAATAAGTAACAATGATTGATTGTCAGTTTCAATAAACCGAGTATCTGTGCTGGAATCACAAGAATCTGATCACGTCCTGCCTGATCATACGATCCGACATCATCATCAGCCAGGAGACGTCCACTGCTGAACAGAGCCCTCCCCCTTTAACCTACACACTGAACGACATCTCGCCATCTGCATCCACTGGATGCCCGCGACTCTAACAATGTCGTCGGTCCATCTAGTGGGAGGCCTACCTACGCTGCGTCTTCCGGTTCGCGGTCTCCACTCAAGAAACTTTCTTCCCCATCGGTCATCAGTTCTTCGAGCGATGTGGCCTGCCCATTTCCGCTTCAACTTACAAATTTTAATAGCTATGTCGGTGACTCTGGTTCTTTGGCGAATATCTACGCTCCGGATTTTATCGCGCAAAGAAACTCCGAGTATAGCTCTCTCCATTGCCCGTTGTGTGACTCTTGAGTTTTTCCAAAAGACCAACAGTTAAGGACCTCGTATCTGTACGATAATATGTCATCACTGGCCGACAGAACACGAATAAATCTGAACTGTCTTATCACGAAACTAATTTCGTGCCATACTTTGAATTTGCTCTTTTACAATAAATACAATACAACAACACTTTATTGACACCACATAAAGTATATTACAAGCAATAGGTGGTCTTATCGCTAGAGGCAATCTTATCCAGACAACCTTTGGTTAAGGTATATAATTTATAAGCTTATTAATGGATTTACTTGCATGAAATAATCTGAATGAATATTATTGATAGTTTGAATATAATTTTAATGCATCTGTAGTATTGCATAATTAAACATCAATTATTTTATAGCAAAAACTTAACCGAAATGATGCTTATGTAAATTTCTAACGCACCTATATTTGGTTCCAGCTATCATCATCAGCCATAAGACGTCCACTGCTGAACATAGGCTCCCCCTTTTAACCTCCACACTGAACGACAACCTGCCATCTGCATCCACTGGATGCCTGCGACTCTCACGATGTCGTCGGTCCATCTAGTGGGAGGCCTACCTACGCTGCGTCTTCCGGTTGGTTCCAGCTATATTACATGTCAATAATTAGAACAAAGTACAGAATAAAACTGATAGTTTATCTGTGTCTGACAAAGAAATAAAGTAATCAACATGGATCAAATGATCAGCAAATTAAGTGGCTGGCCATATCTGGCGAAGTAGAGTTCTTAACTCCAATCGTTGAAGTATACTAGTTCTAGAGTGGAGACCGCGTATTGGCAAACTTAGAGTAGGGTGTCTGCAATCAAGGGACGCGACAACTACCTGTGAAAGGTTGCTGATTGCAAGTGGATGCCTACAACAAAAAAACCAACAATAAAGAAATACAATCTCGTCTAACCAGAATACCAACATGGTTCATGCGTCGGCGCACGCATCCGGAAGCCGAGTGCTAAATGAACCAGCTGGCGTAGAGCCAAGCTACTTCAAGATGAGTAAAACAACCATTCAGAACTCTCGAGAAATGGGGTGAAACGGCTTGGGTAAAGATGTTCGAAGTTTGAGTTTCTCTGAAAGTATTATTCAGATAAGTCAATACAGAAACTGTCTTTATGGCCTATAGAGATATAATCATACACTATGTTATGACCTCATCATATCGTCATAATTAGTCTATATTAGTCTACTGCTGGACATAGGCCTCCTTAGTCACAGTCACTCAGCCCGATCTGCGGCTTTTCGTTTCCAGCCACTGCCAGCTACCTACATAAAATAACGTCACTCAATCGAGTCTCAGGGTTACACCATAAATGTTAGGTTACATTAAAATTAAGGTACATAATAGGCATGGTACGGCACGGAAAAGGATTTTCTTCACTGACAAATGATTATCAACCTTATTTCAAAGATTTTGTTTCGACCTAAATAAAATATAATAAGTATCTATTACCCCAAATTTCTGGTAAACACAAATGGATTTAAGATCCAAAAACTACCCTGCAAGTTAACCGCAAACTAACCGACATGTGCAAAGTTCAAAGTTCCTTGCAAGGTCAACGTCATCCCATATTTTCATGAATTAACTAGGACGATAATGAGTTTACCGGGAATAACATTAAATTCTCATTTCACTAATGTTTTAGTATCGGTTTACGTGGAACATACGAGTACATTAGTAGTCACGCCTTGTTTTGCGTACAATTTTCTAGTTTATCGCACTTTCTGTGATAAAGTTTTTTTTTGACAAAATTATATTCATGAAAGTTCCGTTTTATATAATTTTAGCCTGTATTGTGTAAATGGCAAATTAAATGAACATTAAAAAAAAAACATCAAGTTCAACGTCGTTGTGAAATTTCGACAAGCCGAATTACTTTAGACTTTCACGGTCTCACCATAAAAAAAGACAAAAACATGTGTCTCATTTTATTTCAATAAGTGAAACTAAAAATTATCTGTTTTAAACTATCATGGTTGTTTACTAAATTTATATGATTATTTACGGGATATTTACCGTGGTAAGGTTGTGGAAAGAGCTCCCGATATTTCGGCGCAGTTACATGCACCATCATGTTCACGGGAAGACACCTTACCACGGTAAATATCCCGTAAATAATCATATAACTTTATAAATTATGTCTCATTTTATTACAATATGTGAAAAAGACTAAAATTATCTGTCCCATTTTATTTCAATACTAGTGACCCACACCAGTTTCGCAACCTACTTATATGTTTTATTATATACATAAACCTGTGAATTTTTTTAAACTATTAAATTGATGGTAAAAACCGCATCAAAATCCGTTGAGTGGTTTAAAAGGAGTTAGCGGATATACAGAGAGACAGACGCGGACAGCAACGTTTTTCTATGTAGGGAAGATAGAGAATGAAACAAACAAAATTTATCTGTTTTATTTTATTTCAATAAGTAAAAATGTATGGCAATAATTTTAGAGCTATCAAATTTAGTTTAGTTTTCAAAATGGTATGTCAGAATCAACGTCATTTTATGCCAAATACGTAACGAAGATTCCGTGACAGTTTTTGTATTAGAGGTACAGAGCTGTCAGCAATTGTAAGAAGTAGGTAATATAAAGAGAGAAGATAATGCATTGTTGTAGAAATCTGCCACTCGGTCCAAACAGAACACTAATTCCAAACGTGCTCAGCGTAGCTTTTAGATTGTATTGAGTAGTGAATACATTGTATTGAACATGATGATCCATGTTGGACTAAAGCATTATCAAATTTAGCAAGACAATATTAGTCCAGTCAGGGCAGATATAAAAATAGCCTGAAATAGAAAAAAAAACTTCCAACCAAATTGTGTTTTCCTGTTATTCGTAAACTCTACATAAGATATTAAGGTGAAACGTTTCACTTTGGCGGAAAATCAAATTTCAAACAGTTTTTTGTCCTTGTAGCTAGGCCGGGTAATTATTGTGAAATGGCAGTGTTCGCGAAAATTGTTGGTCGTTCTTTACATTATCATGTACAGCTATTAATCAGTTACTCACCATATTACTTACATTTGACAATAAACCGTTTGAAACAGCATAAATTTGTTTATTGACAAATTTATGTAATATATGCATTGGAGATAAATATCTTTACGCGAGTTTGTAAAGAATAATAATCAATTTCGCGAACATCATTATCGTTTACAATAATTACTCGGCCTAGCTACAAGAACAAAAAAAGTGTTTGAAATTTGAATTTCCCACCAAAGTGAAACGTTTCACCTTAAGTAAGAATTGACCGAATTGACTGCCTCGGTGGCTCAGTTGGTAGTGATCCTACTTTCTGTGCTTGGGGGCGTGGGTTCGATTCCCATCTAGGACAAACATTTGTGTGATGAACATTTGTGTTTGTTCTATGTCTGGGTGTTAATATCTATTTAAGTATGTATTTAAAAATATATATGTATGTATATCAGTCTCTGGCAGCCATATTACAAGCTTTGCTTAGTTTGGGGTCAGATGACCATGTGTGCAATAATGTCCCAGATATTTATTGGACCCGGTTATGTCTAAAACTGCGACCAGAACCACCGGAGGATGGGCAGCAGCGTCCTAATAGTACACGGTGAACGTACTGCAATCCCCAAGCCGCCTGCCAAGCGTGGGGATTATGGCAATACCCCTCTCTATGAGGGAGGCCTTGTCCAACAGTGGACGTTAATTGGCTGATGATGTAAGAATTGATTGACATAAGTTTCAGCCACAGAAAAAAAAATGATCTGTGGGTTCAGCGCTTAAAAGTGTTCGAACTCCCGTGCAGACTAAAAACATATCAGTTACGTAAACTGTATGTTTAGTCTACATTTCTCGCAATATTAATTAGATTAACAAACTTATTTAGATTTCTTATAATTACATCGGTTTTTAGAGTTCCGTACCCAAAAGTTGAAACGAGACCCTATTACTATGCTCCTTACATAAATTGCCATATTCTAATTGGGTCATTATGGTAATATAAGTTTCACTTATTTAGAATAATGTGCAATAAATGATTTGAATTTGACCTTATGCTGTCTGTCTAGACAGCATAAAGTCAAGACAAAAGTCAACACTAAAATATTAAAAACAAAACACAATTAGGTACGTTTCAACTCTTGTAGGTAGCCCGTAAGCTAAAACCTGTGTTAGAGCTGGTACTAATAACATAGATTAACAACTACTTACAAACATGTAACACAAAACGACAATATAGGTCGCACCCTACTTAGTAAAAGCTCTCCATCTACAGTTCATAATAATGGAAATACTCGTACATAAATAAGCTCTCTTGTGTTGATTTAATTAACCAATTTGTTGGCGTACTCTGACAGCAGTATTTAGGACGTGAACTCTTGGACACGCAACAAGTGCATATAGGCTGGCCAATGATGGTGTTGGTGATAAATGTGTAAGTGGTTTATAATGTAACATTTTTATTATTTAGGTTGCGATATAGCCACAGACCAAGTAGACTTCATAAGTGATTCAAATTGTATGAAAACCATTCGTGTCAAACCTGTAAAGAGAAATTTCTCTAGAGTTATATGATTATTTACTAGATATTTACCGTGGTAAGGTTGTGGCAGGAGCTCCCGATATTTTAGCGCAGTCACATGCATCATGTTTACGGGAAGACAAAATAATCATATAACTTGAAAAAAAAAAACATATAACTTTAGTGAACAACCGTGATAGTTTTAAACTCTAAGAAATTTCTCTATTCTGTCAGCATATATTTGTGTCGGTAATGTTATAACTCGGTCAGTGAAATAACTATTATAACTATTTCGCTGCACTCAGTATTTACAATTAACCATTTTTGTTTCCAACTGACACGTGTTGTCACAACACCGAGTAAGCAGACTGGTTTCAGTCGGACTCAATTCCGAGTTGTATTGTACTTAGATATGATATGCAAGGTATGTCGACTTGTGGCGTCTACTTGGATATGGGTCATTGGTTATAACTGTAATAATAATTAGGTACTTACTAGTAGCGCTTCACGGTTGTATCGATTGAGGAACCGCACATTTTTTATAAAACAAAGAGGAGCGTTTTATCCAAGGGTATAATATAACCTCTACAATAGAAGACCAGCGTCGGTTATTTACGACCGGCATCATACTGAGTTAGAGCCGGTTTGTTACAAAAAATATATATTAAGCTCTAGCATAGTTTTATTTTTTATTTATTGGTTTACTTTCTATTATATATTGTGTTTTTCTCCACAAATACATTATGTCTATATCCAAGTCAATAAATTTAATCCAAGATCGTTTAAACGTGACAGTGGTAAGTATATTGGAAGACAAGTTCAAGACAAGTTATTCAAGTTCCTGGAATGGCAAGGACTCGGCATCGACATCGGTAAGACCAAACCGAAAAAGAAACAGATGAAACCAAAAGTGGAACGACAGCCGACTTTTTTGCCATATTTAAGAGGAGTCACAGATAAAATAGGTCGTATTCTTGACAAATATGCTATCAAAACCATATTTACTCCATATAAGAGAATTGCGCAATGTCTGCGTTCCCCCAAGGACAAGATTCCATTTCAGCATCCCGGGGTGTACAAAATCAACTGCAGCTGCGGAAGTTCGTACATAGGACAAACGAAGCGAACTGTCTCATGCCGCATCAAGAAACACATTAAGGCAGTTAAAAATAATGAGAGACATAAATCGGCCATAGCTGAGCAAAAAAAAATATCCCGTAAATAATCATATAACTTTAGTGAACAACCGTGATAGTTTAAAACAGTGTTTAATGGAGCCTATGTCCAGCAGTGGACGTCCTATGGCTGATATTATGAATATGGTGAATATTGTTTTAACATTTTGTGCATGCGTTTTCACATGTGCGTATGATTTATCCGTGTTATTCCAAATAAATTTAATTTATTTCTGCATTTTACATTATTATTTTGAATAAGACAACATATTTTAAGCACTAGTTACGCACAGAAACAGTAAATCTACACTAATATTATAAAGAGGAAAGATTTGTACCTATTTTTGTATGTTTGTAATGAATAGGCTCCGAAACTACTGAACCGATTTGAATAATTCTTTCACTGTTGGGAAGCTACACTATCCCCGGGTGACATAGGCTATATTATATTTTGTAGCGAGGCCGAAGGCCGAGGTTACACTCGTGCGAAGCCGGGGCGGACGGCTAGTATTAAATATTTGTGGCGTTGTGTTATATCCAAATGTCACTAGAACTGTTTAGTACTGGAACTGGCAAAATTACTTTCAAATTGGAGAATTAAATAAATGACGTATTGTTTCCATTTCCGTAGGCGAAACACCGGAAAAGTACGTCAGCACTCTTGATTAATGAAGCAAAACAAATTGTGTTATTTCCGAAAACACTCTGTGATTATTTCTTTGGACATTTACAGAACCACCTGTGTGATGATGTTATTTGTGTTACTTTTGAAATTAACTCACTCTAAATATCTAAGTAGTATCATCCCTATTCATGGGCATGAAGTAAATATAATATATATGTGTATTTATTGTGTGTACATATGTATTTATTTATATATATATATATATATTAATATATATATACACATATATTTTTATTTACATATTTCTAATTTAATCTGTTATATGTAAATACATTTCAATTTAGTGTTTTAATGTATTGTTTTAGTTTTGTTTAATAAGAAGCTAATGTAAAAGAAATTAAAATCACAACTGTATCCTGTTTAGGCCATGTTGTGTGCTCATTGTTTTGGGTCATGGGATCGAGCAAAATCATTAACGTGTTATTATATCTGTTCTGTGATTTGTTATGAGTGCCTAATAATAAAATAAAATCTATTTTTCGTTACATACTAGCAATGACGATTGTTAGCGACCGGTGGGTGCAGGAGAGAGTGAAAAGGCTTTTGTAAACCACAAAATCCGTTTATTGCTAATTTATACTAATTTGGCCAAAGTTCCAATGTTTTCTAATCCATTTTTAGTTCGAAAGTTCTTTTGGTGACACGCTGTGTCAGCAGTGCTTGCCAGCCTGTTGCTTGCCCATGGACGTTGCACTCTACCGAGGAGGCTGCGTCACTGCGTAGCCAACAACGATATCAAACTCGATACTTCTAATACTCAATTTTAGTACGGAACAGATTTCACCTCAAAATATATAATGTAAAATTTATTAGTAGAATCTTAGTGCGCATTCAATAGTTTTAATAAGACTACGTTATTAATTTTTACTTTAATCGATATCCTCAAAAAAATACTTATTTTAGGAATGTGGAAGCTGATAGTTTTTGAATTACATAGATATTTGACCCACCGTTTGGTGGAGATGACTGATTACCGAAATGCTGGCGCCTACTCTAGCCATATAATGAGCATTGCCTTTCCACTTGGTCATGCTACCAGTATTCTGGCCACTTTTCTTTCTACCAAGAGGCTTTTAAATTATTTTTAGCTAAGTTTTCTTTATATTGATTTTATTTAGTTATAATTTTAGTGAATTAATTTATTGTAATAACTTGTGTAAATAAATTATGCGGATTTCAAACTCTTAGATTTTTGTGTGGGTGATTTTTACGAGGATCCTAGAATAAGTAATTTACAACAGATTCATCAACATAGGCTTGATGCATTGCAAAACCTTAATAATATACCTATCACCTTAAAATGGTATCTTGTCTACTGACAACGAATTACGTAAAAATAACTATGAATTACGGATGCTTCAGCTTTGTCCAACCTCATCCTTAATGCTAATGTGTCCCTCGCATGTTCATTCTGGCATATTAACACTTGGCACGCGAGATGCTAAATGAGAAAAGGCCAAAAGTTCTTTGACTTGAAGACTAGCATGTGGATAATTGGCTCAGAGGCATACCACGACCCTTTCGCATTCTTACTTCAACCTCATAACTTTCTCTCTACCTACAGTATTGAGAGCAAAAGTATAATGTGAAAAAAACACTTGACTTAAACTACAACAGTAGTGAGTGGGAAAGATAGATTTTAGCGATAAGGATGCATTTGTGGCACTATAGCTCTTAAGTTTCTTAGGTCTTAGGTTTCTTTATCTGTAACTAGTTGATTGAATCAGGCTGTTGAGGCTTGCTACTGTCCTTCTCCCTCCTATCCTAGTGTTTACTCGGCTTAAAAACAAACTAACATTATTTAAATAGCGCGCCACGCGCGCTGTGTCACTGTGCTACGAGGGGGCGCCTCGAATGCGTTCCGAGAACCCCGACCAGAAATCAAACAAACAAGAACCGCGAGTGCCGGTGTTTTTTCTCCAAAAATTCAAATAAAACTCAAAACTCATCAAAAACAAATTAAGGCTAAAACATTTGGTGTGTCGTGCGACGCGACAGTGTAAAACAGTGTGGTGCGCTTGTAAAACGAAATCGCAGTGGACTCAAAAACCAGCAGCGGCCGAGGTTCGTACTTTCCTACCTACTTTGTTCTTTGATCCGCTCCTTGTTACCTATCGCAAGCCTCCAATATCCAAAAAAATATCAACTAAACGTCAGAAGAGCCTTCCTCAATGGAAGCATCTACATTTTAGTGGTCCCTTTCGAGCGCGAATTCCTATGGAATTTGAGTTCAAACTCATTGGAAAAACTCATTTTACAGTCTTATTCTAAAATCATAACTTTCATAGAAACCATAAGTCATAGAACTAGAACAAGTACCTACATTCGTCAAGTACTTATTATCAGGAGTTTCTGCACCTTTGTGTAGTTTTGTGCTTATAAAACCATACCTACCTACTACTTTCTAGCAAAAGTAAAAAATACATAATTATATTTACATAGTTCTGCAATATGGCTGCAGACGATATAGCACAATTAGCATTGCTTACTACACGGAAAGAATACATTTATCGTCAGATACAGATTTTATATGATTTGTCGAAGGCGATTCCAAAAGATAAAACAAAACTTGGCGCTTTCAAAAGTAGGCTCAAACGCATCGAATCTATTCGCACCGAGTTTATAGATGTAGTGAATGAAACCAATGTTTTACAATTGAAACTCGACCCCAAACATATAATTGACTACAATTCAGTGGAGTCTTTCGACACGTTGTACTACACCGTTCAAGCCGCGGCCGAAGAATTATTGGCACCACCATCGAATGTCGGTGTCGGCGCCGGCGTCGGCTATCATGCCGCCGATGCGTCTTCGAGCGGTGGCATGGAGTATCGTAAGCCGGTGAGCCAAGTCAGACTCGGTAAACTCGAATTGTGCAAGTTCGACGGAAATATAGAACTATGGCAAACATTCTATGACACCTTTTTGTCATTAGTACATGACAATCAAAACTTGACCTCAATAGAGAAGTTTCATTATTTATTATCTTGCCTTTCTGGACCGGCTTTGTCTCTCGTCAAGGGGGTTCCCGTGACAGCTGATAATTACCCAGTGGTTTTTAACACACTCATAAACCGTTTCCAAAACAAGCGTTTGTTAGCAGCTAACTACCTAGATAAGATTTGCACCTACCCTCCAATGAAAATGTGCAACTTGAACGAGTTACGTAACATGACTAGCCTATTATACGAATCGGTCAATGCTCTTAAGGCGGTGAACATTGAAAACTTAGGCGAATTTGTACTTTTCTATTTAGCATCACGCAACCTAGATTTCGACACTCGTAAACGTTTCGAGTCTCAAAACAAGGAGTCGATACCTACTTTCGACAAATTACTACAGTTTCTACAAGAGTATGTCAAAGTACTAGAAGCAAGTGAGTCGAGCGCCTCTAGGCTGACCAGTCATCAGAGAATTCAGCCCCGGTCGCAACCTGTTAAGACTTACGACATACGTCAGCGCGGCAACAATAACACGTTGCAAAATCGGACTGCTTATCACGCGTTGTCTCTAGGGAGCTCAGGGATGTACTCGGACGCAGGGGCGCACTCAGACCTTGCACTACAGTATGATGTCACCCCATACTTAGATGTTGATGGTAGTGCGGGGTACAATACAGGGCCGTACGGAGAACCAAATCCGTACCCTGAACCAGGGCCGTACTTAGATTCAGTACAGACTATGAATCCCTTCTTAGATTCTGGGCTTGCTTCATACGCCAACCCGCTGGAGGAGCAAGACATTACAGGGACGTATTCAGCCGCTGTTTCGTATAATAATGCGAAGAAATTTCCCGATTGCATTTGTTGCGGTTTTTCTCATCACGGGATTTACAAGTGTCCGTTATTTCACGCATACAATTTGGCTGGTCGTTACAGCGTTGTAAATTCGAAGAAGCTTTGCGTAAATTGTTTACGCCCGAATCATAGCGTAGACAAATGCCTTTCAAATTCCAACTGCGTGACGTGCCACGCGCGTCATCATAGTCTTCTGCATCAACCAGCTGGTGTTATTGTCCCATTGAGCAATCTTAGTGCTGAATCGGAACAATCTGCACCTGCGGTGAATCCAGCTATCACGATGAGTTCTACAAGTACAAGCGCGCACGTTGTAGGGCAGAGCCGCTCATTAGTCGTCCTTGGTACCTGTGCTGTTCGAGCACGAGGCCCCGGTGGCCTCTTAACTATTCGTGCTCTTATCGACAGTGGAGCTCAGGACTGTTTTATGTCCACTGCTTGCGCGCGGCGCCTAGGGTTGCCGTTGCGTCGCTGTAACATTGCTGTTGAAGGTATAGGTCAAAACATAGTGTATCAAATAAAAGGCGTGACGTCATGCACAATACAACCAAGAGACGTTGAAAATCCATGTTTCGATATTAACCCTATCGTTATGGATACGATCACTAACCAAATGCCTGCTGTGGAACTACCCTCATCAGTTCGAGAAGCCTGTAACCATCTCATACTCGCTGACGAAAGGTTCGACTCGCCTAACGACATTGATCTATTGCTGGGAGCCGAGTTATTTCACGACCTTTATGACGGACAGCGTCTGGTTTTGGGCTCGGGCTTACCGGTTGCATTGCACAGCGTATTCGGTTGGGTTATTACTGGTAAGCTTGACTCAAATTGTCGACCGCCACCAATTGCTACTACTTTATTAGTGTCGACGCTTGCCCTCGACCAGGTTGTTAAGCGGTTTTGGGAAATCGAAGAGCCGCCATCTACTCCAATCCGAGACCCGGAGGACGAGAAGTGTGAGCAGTTGTACAGAAGTTTAGTAAAACGAAATCCAGATGGCCGATATGTTGTACCGCTATTGCTGAAAGAGCCATGCGGTGCTCTTGGAGAGTCGTACAACTCCTCGTTGACTAGGCTGCTTAGACTTGAAAGGCGACTTTCTCAGCAATCTGAATTAAAGGAGAATTACGTTGGTTTTATGCGAGAATATTATAATTTGGGTCATATGCAACGAGTGGACGTCCAGGCAAACGGGACGCATATTATTCCGCACCATTGCGTACTACGACCTCAAAGTACTACCACGAGTCTGAGAGTCGTTTTCGACTGCAGTGCAAGGACGTCCAATGGTACCGCTCTTAATGACATCGTTTTTACCGGGCCGAAATTACAGAATGATATCGTAGATATCATAACTAAGTTTCGACTACCTTGCATCGTATTCACGGCAGATATTGCCAAGATGTACAGAAACATCGACCTTAGAGCTGAGGATCGGAAATATCAGCATATTCTGTGGAGAGATGCGCCTACTGATCTTGTTCATGAATATGAGTTAAATACTGTTACATATGGCGTAAGTAGCTCACCTTATTTAGCAATACGTACCTTGCACCAACTCGCTGATGATCACGGATTGCAATGGCCGCAGGCTGCTGCTATACTCAGACAAGATACATTCATGGACGACATAACAGCTGGAGCGCCTTCTGTTAGTCAAGCTCTAGAATTAAAGGAGGACTTAGTAAATCTATTAGGCTGTGGAAAATTTGAATTAAGAAAATGGAGCAGCAACTCATCTGAATTCCTCGCCGAACTGCCCGCGGAGCACTGCCAAGTCCCAAAATCTTTCTGCGATGAAAGTAATCAACACACACTTAAAATTCTGGGAATTCAGTGGGACCCAGTACGAGATATGTTCACTTATTCAGCGTCCGAACCTAATTCAAAATGTACCAAGCGGGCGATTCTGTCTGACATTGCACGACTGTATGATCCTGTCGGGTGGCTGACCCCAGTTGTTCTGATGGCTAAACTGATTCTAAGAGACCTTTGGCGACTTCAACTGAATTGGGATGACATAGTTCCTAATGAAATCCAAATTCGATGGCATAACTTTTGTCTAGACTTGAAGTCTTTACACAAAGTTCAAATCCCGCGTCAGATAGTACTGCCGGATGCAAACCAGTTTGAACTAATAGGATTTTGCGATGGATCTACCCAGGGCTATGGATGTTGCCTCTATTTAAGATCAGCTAACGACTGCACAGCGTTGACGCGTCTGCTGATCGCGAAATCACGAGTAGCCCCATTGAAGGTATTAACTGTAAACCGCCTCGAACTTCTTGCCGCTGTCTTGTTATCTCGCGTATTAAAACACACGCTTCAACTGCTTCAGTCTAGACTTTTGATCACTAGAACCACTGCGCTGACGGATAGCAGTACTGTGCTTGCTTGGTTAAATACCCCACCGCACAAACTCAAAACATTTGTGTCACATCGCGTAGTCAAGATCACTGACGAAGTGAACGTGGAAAACTGGCATCACGTATCGACTAATGACAACATTGCAGATTTATGCAGTAGAGGCGTGAATTGCTCCCAGCTAGCTGAGACTCCGTGCTGGTGGTCCGGTCCGACGTGGTTAAGCGATGATTCAGCAACCTGGCCTATTCGAAAGGAGTCAAAATGCCTTGAGACTTTACCCGAATTGAAACCTGTGGTTCATGCAGCACACTCTGCCGTAATTCTGGAAGATGCCAGTGTAATCACTCAGTTGCTGGACAAACATTCTTCGTTGTCTCGAGTTCAGCGAGTACTAACATGGTGCTTGCGTTTCGTGAAGAATGCAAAAGGACCTAAAGAAGAACGCATCCGATCTGGCTTGACCGTGGAAGAATTAAACACTGCACTAAACAAAGTGACTAAGCATGAGCAGAGCCTGTTGTTCGCTGCAGAAATAAATTCGGTTAAGCGAAATGAGGCATGTCATCGCTCCATCCAAAGGCTGAACCCATATATCGACGACTCCGGCCTTTTGCGTGTAGGGGGGCGATTGAAACACTCTCATCTATCGAATGAAGCAAAATTTCCTAAATTATTGCCAAAACGTTCTCGGTTTTCGCTCCTACTCATCGATTATTACCATAAATTATACTTACACTGTGGACCGCGTTTGTTACAATCTCTTGTACTTCGACAATTTTGGATTTTAGGCATTCGGAATCTGATTCGTTCCCGCTTATCAAAGTGTGTTACGTGTTTCAAGGCTAACCCGAAACCCTGCCAACCTTTGATGGGTAACTTACCGCAACCACGAGTTCAACCTTCCCGGTGCTTTGAAAAAATTGGAATCGATTTTGCGGGGCCCTTTAACGTCAAGGAGAGCCGTAGGCGAAACGCGCGTACATACAAGGTTTACGTGTACGTGGCCGTGTGCTTGGCCGTGAAGGCCGTGTACCTGGATGTTGTATCGGACTTATCAAGTGCAGCATTTATCGCTGCGCTCGATCGATTCGTTTCCCGTCGAGGAATGTGCCGCCAGATAATTTCTGATTGCGGCACTAATTTCGTTGGTGCTCGGCGTTATTTAACAGAGATGCAGCAGGTAATGCTGACTCACCAAACCGAAATTGCCTTAGACTTAACTAAACGCGGAATAGTATGGCACTTAAACCCACCAACTGGCAGCCATTTTGGTGGAATCTTCGAAAGTGGAGTTCGCTCAATGAAGGAACACCTTAAACGTGTAGTGGGACTTCAGGTGTTAACCTACGAAGAGCTCACGACAGTGCTCACCAAAATTGAGGCCGTATTAAATTCCCGTCCGCTTTGTGTGATCTCTACAGATCCCGGGGAAGTAGATGTCCTTACGCCAGGACATTTTATAACTGGTGGCCCGTTGGTATCTTTGCCAGAACCTCAACTTCAGGATACAAATCTCCTTCCACGTGAGAGATGGCAAATGCTCCAGAAGCTAACGCAAAGTTTCTGGCGTGCTTGGCAGCGAGACTATCTGCACGGTTTGCAGCAACGCAGCCGCTGGTACCAGGGACAGGATAACCTAAAAACCGGGGACATAGTACTGATCATCGACCAGAATCTTCCGTCACTAGAGTGGCGCTCCGGACAGGTAACCGATCTTCACCCGGGTGACGACGGTGTAGTACGCGTCGTTACCGTTCGAACTAGCAAGGGATCTTTCAGACGACCCGTCACAAAGCTATGTCACTTACCTCTGATAGACTAGATTATCTTACGAACGTGTATTCTCTCTAGATATTAAGCCAAAATTTAGCAACTTAGATTTAGTATGGTTATCTGAGCACGATAATCCAGTAGTTTTTTTTTTTTTTTTTTTTTAATTTCTTGCCTGTTGTATCTATGACTCTTGAGGCGGCAACAAATATAAATGTCAATTATGTCCCATAATTTGGTATTATGAAACCCCTTAGTAGTTTCATGTGGGGGGGTATGTTGAGGCTTGCTACTGTCCTTCTCCCTCCTATCCTAGTGTTTACTCGGCTTAAAAACAAACTAACATTATTTAAATAGCGCGCCACGCGCGCTGTGTCACTGTGCTACGAGGGGGCGCCTCGAATGCGTTCCGAGAACCCCGACCAGAAATCAAACAAACAAGAACCGCGAGTGCCGGTGTTTTTTCTCCAAAAATTCAAATAAAACTCAAAACTCATCAAAAACAAATTAAGGCTAAAACATTTGGTGTGTCGTGCGACGCGACAGTGTAAAACAGTGTGGTGCGCTTGTAAAACGAAATCGCAGTGGACTCAAAAACCAGCAGCGGCCGAGGTTCGTACTTTCCTACCTACTTTGTTCTTTGATCCGCTCCTTGTTACCTATCGCAAGCCTCCAATATCCAAAAAAATATCAACTAAACGTCAGAAGAGCCTTCCTCAATGGAAGCATCTACACAGGCATTACTTTGCGGAAGTCCATTTTCAATACTGTTTTTCTGATTAATTTCTAGTGTAATTTCGCTTCTACGTCGCTTCAAGTGCAAAAAGGAATTTTTGAAAAAAATTCCTGGTATATATTTGTTGATGAAGTTAATTTAATTGAGTTTAATTTTGCTGAACCTGAAATGAAATATTAATTACATAAAAATAAAGTTAACCTAACCGGAAACAAAAATTAATTAATTCTGTTTCAGGTTTAGTTTCAGGGGTACTGGTCCGTTCCTTTGGGTCACAGTGCTTTCCGTCGGGCACAGAAGGAGGCTACCAAGATGCAATCTTATATAACCTGCATGTATGGATTATATACCCTTATCTTTAGAAGATTTTCTCCATTACTTGCCAAACGGTTATAGAACTACACTTAACGCATGAAAACCGCAGAAAGAAAAATTTTTAGTCGCTATTTATTTCATAAATTTTGTTGGTCTTACAGTCGTTTAATTCCTTTGCCACTCCAGTGTTAGTAAATATTAATATTTCACTGTGCTTATTTGGCTAGTTAAGGCAAGAAAATGCATATTACAAATTCATCAAAAGATTCAAATAGGCAAACAAGGCCTTCCTTCAGGCGACAAACGTTTGAAGAACGGAAGCTAGGAATAATATTAGCTTTAATTAAATACGTTTCTTTATGCTTTGAAGTTTTGGAACTTTGCGATGTGATTGAGGTGATTTGGGATTTTAAAGAATGTTGGCCGTGACGTTGAGGAATAGTTTGAACTCTATTTGCAGAGAAACTTGTCAAATGGTCAGTACAAAACGAACCAAGTTTTTCTTTTTCTTCTTTACAATAACTCTACAAGGGTTTGAAGACTCACGACCCAACGTGCAAAAATTACGATTTACTGGCCGAGAAAAGTTTACGGAAAAGAAAGGATGACTTAAGTTGCTTGACTGTGACTATGACTTGTTTGAAGATATCTAATAATACTGCATAATATTTTAATACTTGACTCTGGCAAATGCACAAGATTTGCTGCGCCAAAATCCAAAAAGGATATCTAAAAATACAGTATGATGAAGTTTTTTACATATCTTGGTAAATTTGCATCGCCACGTCAGTTACCATAAAACAGCGTCACTAGTTGAAGTGAAAACTTCTTTAGGCACGTTGATAACTTTTTGGGTGAACAAAAATCATGGAACTCGCGTCATCGTCACGCTGTACCGTCTCTTTTAAAACAGCGCCATCTCTTGTAGAATAGGTGAATTACTACTTAAGTTTTCACTTCTGACGTACAGTTCTGATATATTTTGTTTACTCACCCAGTGTGCGGAAGACAATAGGCCGGCTCCTGTACTTGTGGCCGCCCCAGAGCGCGGAGACTGTAACCTGGTACTGAGTATCAGCCTCCAAGCCACTCAGTATGACCGCGTCGGAGTTACCAGCGACCTCCAGTACCACTCTGTAACTAACGATCAATGAGTGAATTGCAACGTTTTGTATCAGCAAGCAGGCGGAAGAAGGAAGAATGAAGAGGAAAGACAGGTGAACCAAATGGACAGCGTAATGATGTAGAACTATGTAAAAGAATAACGTAAAATTGACAATAGAACACTGTGCAAATCAATAAAATAAAAAAGTTCCAATTAGATAATACTAGCATTACCAATTTCACCAACTTTCCTACAGGAACCGTAAATATTTCGGGATAAAAAGTAGCCCACGTGCCCAGGTTATTTCTATATCAACTTTTAATCAAAATGCGTTCAGCTGTTAAGAAGTTTATTTCGCACGAACATACGCGTAAATAATATAATCAAATACAGATAAACTTGTGATATAGTATTTTTTGCCGTATCAGAAACACTTTGGTGTTAATCACACTTCACACTAATATCATATACTTATGTGAAAGTTTGGATGGATGGATGGATGGATGGATGTTTGTTACCCAATCACGCGGAAACGGCTCGATGGATTTGTATGAAATTTGGGATATACATTGCTTATGTCCTGAATTAACACATAGGCTAATTTTCATCATCATCACCGATTAAAATCACCACGCGGGTGAAACCGCGGGGCGCAGCTAGTATCATATATGTGAAAGTTTGGATGGATGGATGTTTGTTACTCAATAACCCAGAAACGACTCAATGGATTTGGATGAAATTTGGCATATACATTGCTTATGTCCTGGATTTACACATAGGTTACTTTTCATCATCATCACCGATTTTCATCACCACGCGGGTGAAACCGCGGGGCGCAGCTAGGACAGTTATATACGACGCGACAAAAACTTTGTTCGTACACGAGGCGACGTAAGTCGGCGACTCACGTTAGGTTCGTATTATGCGCTTGGATCTCACACGGCACATACATTTTGTTCGACCCGTTTACAAAGCTAAGGCCCAATTTGTACTGGCGGCGTCGTAACGTATAAACTGCCATGAAATAGTCAACTATTTTTGGTTTACGTTAGATTCAAAACTGTCCTAATTTTCTAGAGTTAAAAACAGTCAAGCACAGCAGGGAGGCGCGTTGCGACGGCGACGCGGAATTGGCGACACAATTTTGACTTTACGGTAAACCGGTAATAGTAAATTGTTTCACGACCACATTGGCTCAAAAGTGGGCGTTGGATTTGAAACGGTCTAATGGCGATTGGAATCGATTGCACTACTTTTTTATATTCAAGACTAAATATAATAATTGTACAAAAATCGATGTGTGTATGTTCCCTATGGACTCCGAAACGGCTGGACCGATTTTGACGGGACTTTCACTGGCAGATAGCTGATTTTATAAGAAATAATCCATGTATGTGAAACTGCGAGGTACAGCTCATCAATATACTATATCAGTCAACGTTTAAACTCGCTGACATAAGCCTCACCCAAAAACCTGAACATTACACGAAAACCTTCCTTTTACGAACAGCCCGAGACAATGGATTGAAAAGTACAGAATAAAATCAAAGACTAAAAGAATCGTGAGCGGAACAAGGTTGGGCGAGCGGATGTTATGTTGCCGTCGAATTTCCTGCACAAATCGTTCACGCTTTGTTGTACGGCGCAACCCTAATTTGGCTTGATGGGGTTCTGTAGAATGCCCGATAAATGATTGGGATATTTTCTAAACATAGATTAGAAATATTGCGTAAGAATTAAGTTTTATATCATTTATCTGTACAATTATTATTGCTTATTTTTGTCAATCGAGAAACATGAAAGAAAACAGCTGTTCCATTCATAATAGAGTGAGAATGACTTTTTGAAACAGCTGTTTTTTACTATACGTATAATGACTTTTTTGCTTAGTTTCACCGTTCCATGTAGCCCTGTATAAAAATCATGTTACCTAATACAATACAATGCATACTTTATAATGAACATACATTTTGTGGGACTACCATTTTATTAATGGTAGTAGTGGTAAAGAATACTTTGTTTCTTATATAGAGTGGAAACTTACAATACCTTTTTCACATTAATTTATATTCACCTAGTAGTACCCGTGTTTCTATAAAAATTGTCATGAATTTTTGCTAGCTGCATGCCTAGTACTTAGTGGAATATCCCTTTACACATATCCTTATGTCGTGAGTGGTCGGCAAGATTTTCCCATACTCGTTTATTTTGCTTTGATCGGCACTGTAAATAAAATAAATTTAACAAGATTGAATTACAAATAATAATGTATTGAAAACAAAAACATTTTATCCATCACATTGTCAATCATTACGGCAACAGTAAACGCGTGACACCCGTCACATGGTTGGCATATTAATATCGATTGATTTATAACCTACTGAACATTATACTATTTATAAGACTATATCGTATCTAATAATGGAATTACTTTCGATACGACTGCCGATAACATCGGGGTCGGCGTCGTTTAAGTCGACCATTCTATATTTTTTCAGCTAGATAGTAAAATATTTCCAAAGAATAGATACAAGCTGCCAGTAGGCATTAGATGTCGTGGAAATAGAACCAATGGCATTCTCTGTTGTTACAGAGACACGTTGTTACAGATTACCTTGGGTAACCGCGCCAGCGGAGTAAATTTTGGGCAAAATTTACGTTATGATTATGAAATATTTACAGCTTAGTCGAAAAAATCTTTGAATGTAACCGGATGCCAAGATCTATAGTAGTTCTTTAAATTAAAGCTTCAACAATTTTACCAAATCCCTTTATTAATTTCGGACTTTAGTCCCAATATGTGTTTGTACATATGCTCTCTCACATTTATCTGTGTGATTTATCATATGACTCGATTCTCATTTAAAAAGAAAAATAGTACGAAATACGAAACAAGAATCTAAGCATATTATCTAAAGGAAAATAACAGTTATTACCAGCTTAGATCACCTAATAAAACATAATAAGTATATACTTAGCAAAATCATTATTTTTCAATTTATTTTATGACCAGTCGATTACTGAAGGAACAACGTTGATTTTCTTCTACCAACGCTTACTCACAAAGCTGAGAAAACTAAATATTTTTCCTTTCTTTCGCACCAAAAACACCCGAGAGAGAAACGTAATGACTATCACACGGAAATTCAATTTATTTGAGCGGTAAATAAAGCAAGCGATGTTTGCTTTTCTCGGTAAATGTAGCGGAGCGACCAAAATGGAGCTTGTTTTGTATTTAGCTCGACAAAGTTACCATGAATTTGATGTAAAAGCTTTGAATTCACAGTAAAATTTGGTGAACTTTTATGAATCGAAATTGGAAAATGTATAGTCTATAACCGTGGTGTTTTAAGGCATTTTTTCTGTTAGGAGTTTGGTGTCGCAATCCTGTTCATTTGCCAGTGTCAAGTATTAGTAAAACATGTCAGTCTCAGTCAGAGTCAAGCAAAGTCAAGGACTGCCTCGGTGGCTCAGTTGGTAGTGATCCTACTTTCTGTGCTTGGGGGCGTGGGTTCGATTCCCATCTAGGACAAACATTTGTGTGATGAACATTTGTGTTTGTGGGTGTTAATATCTATTTAAGTATGTATTTAAAAATATATATGTATGTATATCAGTCTCTGGCAGCCATATTACAAGCTCTGCTTAGTTTGGGGTCAGATGACCATGTGTGCAATAATGTCCCACATATTTATTTATTTATTAAAGTAAGTCATGGTCAAGTCAAAGTCATGACCTAGTAATGTGGTGGAAATTTTACATAAAGCTTTTATGGAGCTTTGGAGACAACACGAAAATACTTGTTTCACGGCTTTATATTACTTTTCCACACTCGAGCCCGTTCACAAACACGTTATAAATAATAATCCACTATTATTAAGCACTCGAAAATACACAAGTTTAGGAAAATAATACAATGAAAAGATTTTTTTCACGTTAAAGCAAAAAAAAACGATTTCGTCATTATATAGAAAATCTGATAGACGTATTTATTATTTAGCGGTACATACGCGCAGGAAACGTTTTCAATGATCTTTTTAAAGTTTGTTTGTTTGACTTTCAAGGAATTATTACTATTAATTTATCACTTTATTGATTAGTGATCAGAGTGAATTACTACTTAAGTTATCACTTCTAACGTGCAGTCCTACGACAGTTTTTTTTTAATGTTTAGGCTTGGGGTTGACTTCCACCTCGCCTGATGTTAAGCAATGAAGCGATTTACAATGGAGTGGATTCACCCGCGACCATTGTAACTAGGGGGGTCTTTGTTTTAGTCGTAAGCAATATATAAAAGCCATATGTTGTTAAAAAGGACGCAAATAGAGATTCTAAGCAGCACCTGATGTTAAGTGATGAAGCGATGGATTGTAAAATTACAAAGCAAAAATTTATGAGTACAAAGAAATAGCTAAACTAGTTACGAGAAGTCGGAAATGATGTCAAGTTCCAATTTCCGGCTTGTCAACACCGAAGACGGCTCACTACCATTACCATTTTATTATCAGACAGACGGAATAAATGACGTTCGTGTAAATGCTGATAAAATATTTCATAGGATTTCGCGATTAATACACGTTGAAATTAAAAAAATAACGGATTTGTTCGCATGTATTTTACATCGTTTTAATTCTTGACAATTCGAGCACCTTGCTGCGTCCGAGGTCTATTTTTAACCATGGTGTAACGTTCCATGATCGTTACCGACTTCCAATACATGGCAAATGGCACATAGCTAGAAGCCAAACTTAATGAATAAAAAAGGTCACTACTATGACATAAACATTGTTGACAGATGAAGGTGATTGACGTAATGTCAGTCACTTTCATTTCGTTAAGCAAAAAATCATTGTTCTAACCCTCGGAAATATTAAATTGCATTTTTAAAAGATTCGGGTATGTAAATATCATATTCCTTCTAGAAGGAATAGGTTATATATAGAACCCGAACTAAAAATCTCGCTCATTCGTGCAGCGGTACTCCCGTGTGAAAGTCGTTCAGACTTAACCTTTAAACTTATAATTAAAATCTTGTAGCCCCGTACTCCAATCGGGTAAGTTCCTTTCAGAGTTAAAACTGGAAATACTTTTAAAATGTGTTAATTGTGAAATCTGTCTCGACAAATAATGTCTATCATATTTGTCAATTGAATTATCTTACAGGCCACCTGTGTTGTAAAACGCAGTGCAAGTGCGTTTCATATACGTACAATCTGCGGATATGGACGCGCGCTGTACTTATATTCTAATATAATTGTGTTCTAAGCTCTTAAAGCATTCTGTAATCTTGGATCCTTCCGATCAAAAACTGTGTTTTAACGCCGGTACCACGTCATGTGAGATAATGGGCGCCTGGTCCGATCTGCCGTTTTTCTTCGGGACTCACACGACGTGGCCGAGCGGCTTCCGTACTGATCCTCATGCGTAGTTCTTCGACGCATTTTCAGGCTCCTACCCTCTACTGTACTACGGCCACGTTCCTAACAACAGTGTCGTGACGCGCTGACCATACTCCGGCCACGTCCCAGCTCGGCACTCGCTACCACGTTGACCGTACTCCGGCCACGTTTCTAACAACAGCGCCGTGACGCGCTGACCATACTCCGGCCAAGCCCAGCTCGGCACTCGCTACCACGTTGACCACACTCTGGCCACGCCCTGAAAACTTTACGGAGCTGTCTCGTCGCTACGCTGCCCTGCTGACATCCTACGTGCCACGAGCCGCGTCGAGCCACGCGGCGATCGGCGCCCCAGCTCTTCAAGCTAAGTCTCTAAACAAGGGACCAACACGTTTTTAACGCCATCACCTTCCGAGCTCACGACCCTCTGTCTGACTTGTAAATTTATTCGCTTGCTCAATTAAATCTTAACTTATACTATCATAAACTCTTTTCTTTGGAACACCTACCCACTGCTAGGTAGAACTTCACCAAGCTTCACTTGGTGAACGTTTCAATGGACATCAATTCAATTCATTCAAGTTATAATGTAAAGACAGACATTATGCAATTTAATTTTTTAACACATATGGTATTCCTTAGAAACGTCAGTTAGGTTAGGTTAGCTGCTGTCAACTTCTCGCTGGCATTAATTGCCACGTGTGACCTAAACTCATAGCGCATGATCAAACAAGACAACAAATTTTAGTTGGCACACGCTTATTTTTCGTTTCTAAGTAAGACGGTTGTTTTTAACCTCCGACACAAAAGAGGGGTGTTATAAGTTTAACGTGAGTATTCGCGTGTGTCTGTGGCGTTGTAGTTCTTTCTTCTTCTTCGAATGGTGACTTGATCAAGAGTATTGTTAGCTATGATTCAAGAAAATCTGTTTAACCTTTTAAAATATTATCAGCTTTTTATCGAGAGTTAAAGAAAACAATTTATGTTGTATAATTGATGGCTTGCGTTTGACCACCACTTCGCTTGTTGTTAAACAATGATGTGGTCTACGATAGAGCACGGTGGCCTAGAAGAAACTGATGCACTCGTGACTTCAAGACACCCAGATTGTAACTATCAGTGAATGCTTGCGCATTCACGATGTGCGAATGTCCGATAACTATAAACTTTTCATTTCCTTAAATTCTTCCTAACTATCCAGGTTTCAACAAAAATCTCCCACTTTTAGGCCTTGCACTATTGACGGTACCTTACTGAATATTTAACAGTTTGTGGTGTCCCGATTTAAATATTGAATATTTAATTTATCTCGGCGCCTGACTCTGTAAATAGAATTTCCGATCGGTAAACTAACCCTTTCGTTAAGCCAGCTTAGTGGTTTGAATTTAAATTAAGGAAAGAAATAGACGGTTATAAGATAAGAAATTTCGCGTTTAGCTTTTTGATATTTTTTTCCGGCTTTTTGACAATTATGAAGCTACTTTTTTTTACTTTCGTAGAATATTGTTTACCACTATCAGACAGACTACTGCACCCCTCTCTAATTGGCCGTTTTTTTTTGTGGCGGCAAAGTAAAGAAATGAACGAAACTGACACAGGATTGGAACAGGTTAAAAGGATAAAATATAGATCACGTATTTAATAATATTGATAAGTGTTGTTTTACGCAAAATTGGGATTTAAAAATAAAAACCAAAATCGAACAGAAAACGAATTATATTCACATGATGTGTATTATTAAAATACTGCGGTATTGAATAGTGGATACAACGAGTGCATTAAACAAGTCATTTTAGCCAATACAATATCACCCCGAGCTGACGAGGGCATATATTTTAAGTCTGTATAAAATGGGTTTTATGCACGAATCTTATAACATCGGTTTTTCACTTTTATTGCGAGAAAGTGACGTGATATTGTAAATAATATCCCTTCAATTAAAATTATAACTGAAATTTGAACAACGTTCTACGATATTATGTGTGGCTCTTTAATAACACCAACAACGATTAAAATCACCCTTGATAACACTCAGGGGATTTGCGCCTACCTCCTAACGCGGGCTCGAAACAGCGCAACGTGCACTTCAACACGCCGAGGTACGGTTTGCGGTCGCGCAACTTTTTGTATCACATTTACAGAATCGCTTAAATAGGTAGCCGTAAGGCCCTAAGTTGGAAGAGTTTAATGCAAACTTCCTACATAAAATATACAAACTGAAGGTTTTAATACGATTTTAAAGAGGCAACATTTTATGCATGAAAGCAGACTTATGCACTAGAGCATAAAATGCAGTTTTAGTCCGCTTAAACTGGCATAAACAAGAACTTTAAAAACATGATAAGTAAATACATTTTTAAAAATTTGTGGTGGCATTTTTTCATGAATTAATAATTTAATAATTATAATCTTATTATGGAAACTGACGTAGTTTTCACACATTTTATTTATATTACACGGGAATTACTCACGTAACATTAGGCCGGATACTCCGACTATAGTTTCAACCGCCTATAGTGTGCAAAGCGGGACGCAGCCGCGCGCGCGCAGTCACCTTGATAAAGACCGCCGTATGCGGTTGAAACTATAGTCGGAGTATCCGGCCTAATCTTACGTGAGTAATTCCCGTGTAATATATATAAAATAATTATAATCTGTTTGTATGTCTGTCTGTGGCATTGTAGTTCCCGCTAGTGTACGCTGAGCCAATTTTGATTTAGTTTTATTTTTGTTTAAAAGGTGATTTGATTTAGAGTGTTCTTAGCTATGATTCAAGAAAATCAGTTCTGCCGTTTCAAAAATATCAGCTCTTACAAAGGGGTTTATCAATTTATTTATAAATATCAATTTATACCTGTCAAATTATATCAAACATGTTATTATCAAACTTGTCATATTATTATCAAACTTGTCAATATAAGGTTTTTTTTCTTACATTAGTCTGTAAACTTTACCTCATAATACAGTTATTTTGATTAAAAGAACGTGTATAGAGCTTAATGGCGCAAATATATAAATTAATGGGCAATAAATAATGGCCATAACGCTAAATTGGATTCTTGAATTTGCCGAAATTATTCCGTTTACCTACGACTGACAAATTACTAGGCTATTGGTGACTAACGTTGATGGGGATTGTTGAAATAGGCTGATGAGCTTGAATTTATTAGACAGATACATACACACACATTAAACTTATAACTGTTTGAGTCAGGGCAGGCCTGGCGCACTCCACACTTTAGGTATGAAGTTACAAGTTGTCTTGACATCTACTGCCGCGCATTAGACAGAGAGGCAACTTCTAGGTTAATATAGCTGTAGGTAGTTAGCGCGCACTTCCTGAATTACACTTTATTGTATAGTAGCAAGAGTCGCTACTCATTTAAATAATTATGCGGAGTGAATCTTCTGTACCTACTATTGTCACTCTCACTTCTGTACCTTATCCTCCAGTGATGCCAATCACTAGAGGATAAAAAATATGTTCAATAGTACATAGTATAATGAGAAAAATATATTTACAATAGTGGCCCAGTGATGAGCTAAAATAGTATAAGCCATCTGGCTTATTCTATTTTAAGTTAAAGGGTAGTTAAAAAAAGAGACCGTAGCCTTGCTACGGCTGTTAACTAGACATTGCTACGGCGTAGCATGGCTACAAAACGATTCCTCAGATTCTTCTAACTTATTTGTCAATTCCTTTTTTTTATGGAATATGAACCTTTGCAAATCATTCCTAATGAGATAGCGTCAATATTTAAAACATTCAAGCAATTTGCATAACATTTATTTTAATTTAGAAGTATATTTTTAAACGAACTGAAAATTAAATATCTTCGAGAGTTGATCCTGTCAATTACTTTCCGAAAAGTTATAAATTTTAAATGGTTACTTAAATTTATTTTCCTTGGCATTATTTCAGTTGGTAAAATTAAATATTATTCAAGGCTTACGAGTATTTTCACCACTTTTCAGTAGCGTTTATATAAGAACTTAATTTCTATAGAATAGAAATAAAATACAAAGCACTCTTAGGTATATAAATAATTTAGTATTAAATTCTAAATAAGAAAGGCTATAAAATGTATCCGGTGCCATACTACTAGTAAATGCCCAAAAGTTTTATTTTATTCAGTAGTTATTTAGGCTTGCGTTTAACTGGCCTGATGTTAAACGATGATGCGGTCTACGATGGAGCACACTGGCCTATAGAAGAAACTAATTTACTAGTGGTTTGAAGGTTTGAAGGTATCGGGGAACACTCATTCAGGCAGCGCCTTCCACACACTAGCAGTTCCCAAAGTTTTCCAAAAAAAATATGTTTTTCGCGTATGTAAATGAATTGTTTATTTCATTAAGAAAATAGTCACTCGTTACATGCATCTTTCGCGTTTTTGTCGTTTGATCTTTGATCAAAAAGGATTGTTACCTCAGAACTCCGTCATTTATAAAAATATATTTTTTTAATTAGTATTTTTTTAAACAGTATATACTTTCAGATTGGTCCAATATAAATTCTCTAAAATCGTTTTAGTAGTTTGGTTTAACTGGAAAAAATATGTCATCTAAGTTGAAAATTGAAATGAATTTGCAAGATTTGACGCAAACTGACAAGGCAAGTAAAATAAAAAATGATGAAAAATAAGTCTAATATTGTTTTTTTTAAATAGAAAACTCAATAAATGCAGATTCCGCCTCATTCCGCGCCTATACAGAATTGAATCATATCAAACAACGCTATTTTTAATGCCTTAGGTGGCAAACAAGCTAATGGCAAAAAAGTTATTATTTACTTATAATCATCCTCATTCATATCATGTGATTGGTCTAAAAAGCTTCCTTAATAAATTTTTTAGTAAAACTTTTTCATGATATCGATTTAACGCTCAAATTGAAACAAAGTTGGTACTCTTAATTTTAATTAGTTAGTCCCAAAATTATGACAACAAATTAAACTTTCCGGCTGACTGGCAAGCGCTTTATACCCAAATTTAATATTGAACGTTTCAATCCGATTTAGGTAACTTTACTAAGGTCATTTAAGTAATTAAAGAGAGCTTAGATTCGAGAAATGTTTTATGCAATATTGTTTGGTATTTTTTCCTCACAAAGTTTTAAACTTAACGTGGATTATTTGCCTGGAAGTGTCATGAATATTTTGTATGTTGTGGATGATTTTCCTGGAGGAAGAAAACAACAATCTTAAAGTTACTTAAATAAGAAATAATACGGCATGTTTCTTTTTCATTCATAAAGCTGGCAAAGAAGAAAGGGAAAAATTGTGAAAAAAACTCTTATATAGTCTCGTTCTTACGTTGCGATTTTGTTTATGATAGCCATTTCCGTCTTAGCGTTTAAAGTTAAAACCAAAGTAGAATGTAATAAATGCGACATTGTGGTGGCTTTTTTTCTTGCTATAACGGCCATTAGCCGCCATGTCACCCCTCCCCCTCACGGCATGCCAGCGCCAAGGATAGCTCAGCCCTTGGGGGGGAGGGAGGAGTGTATATAAGTCAGCCATAGGTCTGTTCAATTCGATTGTGAAATAAATTAAATAACTGTCACACCGTTTCGTAATCCATCCCATTTCACTACACATGTTTTGTATTTAGTCATTATTTAGATAACGTATTGAATGAAAACGTCACGCTCCATCCGTTTCGCTGCAGTAATATAATATTCCATTAAATTAAATTTATGTGTTGCGCTACTTATCTAAGTGGTTTAAATGAAATAATTGCAGTATCATTACTATCATCAGCCCGTGATTGTCCATTGTAGAGTATCAGCTTCTTTTTTTACGTCACTCACCCTGGCGCAGTGCGAATCTTAAGCCGGTCACAGACAGACAGGTCTACGCACAACAAGTTATGCTCTCGATTGACATGAGATCTACGTGGAAAATAGCAATGCGGCCACACACAGTTAGCCAATGATAACTAGCTGACCTACGCCAATGGGAGAGAAAGCGGGCTGGAGTGGGTATTCGAGGGGGAAAACGTCACTTGCGTCATAAAATAAATAAGCTTGCACGACTACAAAATTCAGCCGGCGCATCCGCAGCAACCCACGCGTGTTCTTCTAAAATCACTCGTCCACGCAGCCGTAAATAACGTACGCATAGCTAACACTGCAATTAATTTATTTATTTAGCAGCCCATACCGAACAAAGCTAAAGACACGGTTCATGCCATACATAGCTGTGCGCAGTTGTCTATGGCCGGCTTTAGCCCGGTTCGACCAATTTTTGATACTGCTGAGCTACTTGGTGTCCGACGTTTCTCCTATAAATTTATGGCTACTAATCTGTCAACACTTTAGTCCACCCTGCAGCTAAGAGTACTTGCCTAGCAATGTATTCACAATTTAATGTGTCGCAACGTGTGTACTGAAAACGTAGTGAGTCTGTACCCTTACTCGTAGTTAATCGAGTCACAAGATTCTCTTTTGGATATTATAAAGTCATGTTAGAAGTTTTTATGGGTACTGGGAACGGTGAGAAAGAATTAAATTGAATGCGAGATACGGGTACACGTTGTTGGCATATTAAATCGCTCTCGGAAAGTTAGAAACTTATACTTTTTGTTTCATTTCTCTAGAGGTTACTTAGTTAGAATATTGTTGAGATGAAAAACTTAAACAAATATTCGGGTAAACTAAGTTCTGCCAAATGTAGCGCCTGATAAAGTATTATGAAGATTAGGTTTAAAGACATTTATTCTCACAAGATATTACATCACTTCCGTGAGAACACTGCTAACAATATACATTTATAAGTACAGTTCGTCGTCGCAAGATTAAGCTTAATAAACATCACAACAAAAACATATTAGAATAAAATAATATAATATGCAACACATAACCATCTAATTTCCCGTCCAACACATTTTACTTGCATTTTTACATTGTGATAACATACTCGGCAAGTCGCTTTTTAAATGTGTTGAACGAGTTTACATTTTTAATTTCCGAGGGTATTTTGTTATAAAGGCACGCTCCTTCAAAAGTAATCATAGTTTTGCCGTAGTTGGTTCGAATCTTCGGCAGAACAATGAAGCTACCGTTCCGTTTCACAAACAGCAAGTTTGTGTGGACGTTTTTTTTGACGATTGCATAAATAACAATGAAAGTATTTTACGGAATGGTAGCCATGTGATGGTAGATAAGCATAGTATAACCCTGGAAGACCCTCTCCAGGAAACAGCGATGGCATGAAGATTACTATGCAATAAACTTTATGACTTTTCTGAAAACTATTTGACTAATTTAGTAGCAATTTTTGATGTACATTCTACCTACATACCATTATTTCTATCCTGGTAGACGACTGGTGGAAAATGCTTAGCATTAAATCCTCTATTTGTGCATTTCTACATATTTTTAAGTGTTCAAGAAAGTATTAAAATAATAAGGAATATTCAAAAAAATTGCGGTAACTCCTCGACGAAATTCGCACATAACAACTTTGTCAAACAAGGGCGGAAGGCTTATGCTAAATCTTTTTCTATGCTTATGACTCTTAGTTGGCTGAATAAGCTGCCGGTAAAGATGATGATATAACTCACGGATCAAATAAATAAATAAATTATTTACTACAAGTAAATAACTATATCGCTTCACGCTCATAACTCCACACTAGGTTTCACTGTCTCGAAGATGCAGTGAAATATGCACAAAAAGACATGCACAACTGAGGCCTGATTCTAAAGCAAATATTTATACATTAATCAAGCAAACATATTTACGCCTTACATTGAATTTTGTCTTGCTCTCTCATTAGCCGAGAGAGCGAAAAAAATATGCAAGCTCAATGTAAGATTATTATAACAATGTTTTGAGGTTATGGTAACTCTGGCTGGATATCGAACCCAAACTCTGTTCTCTGTGCTTTTGGGCTTTCTTTTCAAAATATAACAAAAATACAAAAATATTTATTTGTTTCTTAATAATATTAATATTTTCGCCTAACTGTATCTCTTCTTATTAACCGAACAATATTTATTTATTTTATGATTTAAGATAAGATGAATCTCTGACACAGGAGTCAGAGATTCACCTATATAATGGTATGTCGGATATCGAACCCAAACTCTCTTTTCTCTGCTTATGGGCTAACATTTCAAAATATTTATTTATATTCATACAAAATATATATATTTTTACTTGATTTATGGAATACCGGAAACAGAAAACGTTGTTTTTTTTTTTTTATTACTATCCAAAAATTATCAGACTGCATCATAAATCAGTAGTTAAGCTAAATCTGAAGTCTGCAGTCATAAAACTTAACATAATTTGGGTCACAAGAGTCATTGCAGTATAGACACTTCATGCCACCTATGTGGAGTAAAGTCACCTTTGCAGTGACTTAAATCTAGAATGTTTATAAAAAAAAACAGAAAGCTTAGTGCAAACAGAGTAACAACACAAAGACAGAACAGATAGAATCGCCACAGAATAGAAAGATACAGAAAGCTCACTCCAGTAAAGCGGCAAAACTACAATTATGTCCGCCACCACTCTGTTGTAAACACTGAATTGAGAATTTTTTCTTTCCCTTTTTTGTGGTTGTAAACGACGAAGATATCACGTTGTTCATTAGATGCTGTCATAAATAATGAATAAAATAGTTCTAATTTTAGCCACTAAGGCATCGATTTTGGCATTCGGTATTTCTGTTTCCGTCACTTCCGTTGTAATGGTCTAAAGTCATATGTTCGTAGGCAAAAGGATGATTAACACCAAATGCCACGTGTGGGGGTGTGTACCGTAGTGAATATTGTTTTTACCACTTTTATTTATTCATTTTTATTCTGTAAGAGGCTTGCGTTTGACCGCCAACTCGACTGATGTTAAGCGATGATGCGGTCTACAATGGAGCACGCTTGCCCAGAAGAAACCGATATACCGATTATTGGAGTCAATCTGTCTCTTCCTATCCTGCAGTCTTACCGTATACACCGCAGTGCTTACCTCGCGTCAGAAGGTTTGTATGTGACATCGTATTTCTCCACCAGCTCAGCGGTGGTAGACCATGAGACCCGCACCGTGGTCGGGTTTAGGAACGTGACGGTGATGTTCTCTGGCACTCCAGGGCCCATTGAGCCTGAAATAAAATAAAATAAATAAATAAAATAATCTGGGACATTTTTGCACACACGGTCCTCTGACCCAAAACTAAGGAAAGCTTGTAATATGGCTGCCAGAGACTGATATACCTAAGCACATTTTTAAAAATATATTCTTAAATATTAATACCCAGACATAGAACAAACACAAATGTTCATCACATGCGCAGCCCCCAAGCGTAGAAAGTAGGATCACTACCAACTGAACCACCGGGGCGGTTTATTGATAACGTTTGTGAGATAATTATCTTTTCAACCGACTTCCAAAAAGGGAATTATTAATTCGATTAACTTTTCAGCTCAGTACCATCGTTCCGTTGGGTAATTCAGCGTTTCGCACAGCAACTTTTTCGATTTCACCCACAGACTTTTACTTCTGGTATTAAAAGTCTGTTCTTTCACCCCGTAAATAGCATTATTTTGACAGAGAATATACCTCAGATGAGACAAACGTAGATTTGCTTAAGTTCAATTATCGTTTGGATCAAATGTCTCCGTATTTCATTAAAAACACTATATCAACAGCTAAAAACTATAAGTACAGCAAAACTTGTAACAAAACCAATGAACTAACTAATAGTCCACAAGCAAAAAAAATCTGTAAGGTAGTCTTTTGAGTGAGTTTGATCAAAGACATCAAGCCTAAACTAAGCCAGACGCATTCGCACCCGCCACGTTACCGTACCATATCTTCCTTGTTTGTCTGATATGAGGAATATACCAATCAAATCTTAGACCAAAGAAAATGAAAATACTACGTAGCTAAGACTAGCGCTCGACTGGTCGGTTATGTATAGCAGTAGCAAAGTATATATAGCTTCAAATTTGTACCTAATATCTTTATTCAAAAAGTTAAACTAAAATGATTCTATTGTCTGCCTAATTCACAAATGTATCTTAATCTAGATACTAATGCTCAAAATTGATCATCTCGAGCAGAGCGCTTTTCACTGAGGACATATTACGCTAATCAACTACGCTGACGACTGAGTATAAATTCCGAGATGTAGCACGCCGTTTGTGGTGGAACTGACATAGATAAAAATAGAACAGTTAAAGGCAGGAATCGCAAAGGGAATGCGGAAATTAACAAACTAGTGAATGTGGAATTCGTACTAACAGTTTATTTTCCCGTTGACGCTGTTTGTTTTCATACAGTTGCATAATCCAAACCACAGTATTTTTATGCAAGTGGCGTTTGAGTTGATTGCCTGTTCAATGCCACCTTAAATTTAAACTTCAACAATACAAAACCCTGCGTAACAAATGAACAAATAATTATAAATATAAAAAACCGACTTCATAAAAATGTCAGAACTGGACCACATTGAAAAGGGACTATACGGGAAGCACCAGCTTTCAAATAAAAAAAGAATAATCAAAATCGGTTCACCTAGTCGAAAGTTCTGAGGTAACAAACATAATAAAAATATTTTTTTTAAAACAGTCGAATTGAGAACCTCCTCCTTTTTGGAAGTCGGTTAAAAATAACCATAGATTTAGGATGTCAAATTTTTAGGTCTGTGAAAATAAAATCTCTTTATGCCCAGTAATAAACATAAAAAATAATGGGCAAAATCAAAACGTATACGTATTTATTAACAGTAGAACATTTTTATAATACACTGTATAAAATAGCATTAAAGACCAACTCCACCCTTTGGTTTTACCCGCGTGGATCTACCTTCAGAAAATGAAAAAAAATCTGTGGCTCTCCGGATCTCCAACAAACTCTATGCAAAATCACGTTTATTTGTTGCTGTTTGAAATAAAAACAAACAAACACAGTTTCGCATTCATATTTTAATATGATGATTGGTTAATGACCGGTCACTACCACATTCGTATTTTCCTTTTTCAACCAAACGTAAATACTAGTCATTTTTAACCGAAACTATTTAACAATTCCAAATTGGTCATGTTATTTCCGAGAAATTCAACTAATAAGTAGGTATGTTTGTATGATAATGAACCGTGCTGTTGAGTACAATCATTCAGCATGAATATTTAAGGCATATATCACTACCTTGGTAGTGGTAAGACTCTTGCCGAGTCCGCCTAGATAAGTACACCTTTACCAGTTATACAATCGCTGATCAGTAATGTGCTGTTTTTTATTGATAAGCAGTGTTTATAATTAAATTATAGCGAATATTTAACAACACTAATTGGACATTGAATTTGAGATATGTTTTAAATGTTAAAGCATTTTAAAACATTTACACATCATTTGAAACATGTGATTACACGTGTACACATACATAAGTTGTTCCGAAAATTGTTAGCCACAGAATAAATACAATCTCTTTTCTCTTGAAACTGTTTTGAATTGACGGCAAATTTCAATAAAAATCTCTTTGGTGGAAATCATTGGCTACCTGGGTGTAGTTCTTTTTAAAAATATTTTTAAACATTATATTATCTGTCACTCTTCTTTTGTTTTCAACAATGAATGTCTCGCGGGAAGCTTTTCGCGCTATGATTTTTTGGGGACTTCAAAGAATCTCACGAAAATTTACAAGCTGCATTTGGGGTGTCTGCTCCTGGGTTAGCAACATTTATTTAATGGTTTCGTGAATTTAAACGTGTTCGAGAGAACCTAAACGATGACCCCAGATTGGGCCGACCTACCACTGCAGTAACTCATGAAAATGTCATCATGGTAGAGTGGCTATTGTTAGATTAGACACTAAACATCGAGAGTTTAAGGCTGAACTGAAGATTTGAACACAGGTAGTTTCCACCATCCTGCGTAAACACCTTAAACATAAGAAGTTTTCTTCACGATGGATACCTCATTCTCTCACCAAAAAACACAAATCATGTCGTGTTGATTAGTGCAAATGTATGCTAAACAAGTTCGAAGGACGAACTTCTCAAAACGTAGCCTGCCATCCTTACAACTGACGAAACTTGGATCTACAGCTACGATCCTCTCAAGATGCAATAATCCATGCAACGAATGTTTAAAAAAGACGAGTTACCCATAAAAGTTGTTCGCATACTGCAGTTTTTTTTTTCGATGTTGTGGACCAGAAGCAGTAATTCCGCTATAGGGCCCTAGAACAGTTACTAGTGAATGGTATTGCGAAGTTTGTCTGTCTCAAGCTTTCAGGTAGTGTGAGCGACCAAGGAGCGGTGTCTGTGCCATTCTTTTTCACCAAGATACGCACCCGCTCACACAGCTGCTAGAACCATGGACTATCAAAATACTTCGGGGTTCAAATGTTACTCCATCGTCTGATTTAGCTCCATGCGTTTCTTTTTTCTCTCGGTAAAAATGCTTCGTGGGAGAAAATTTAACACAGCAGCGAAGAGGCCGTCGAAGAATTTCGGCTATTATTTTTCGACTTCCCGCAAGATACATTTTTTAAATGTTTCGAAAGCTGGTTCACCCTAAAACCTAAATAAATTAGAATTTTGCATTGGAGTTAGAACAGAATATTTTGAAAAGCCATAAATAGTTTAGTAGTAGTTTGTAGTTTTGTAGTGGCAGAACTCTTTTGCAGAGGTCCGCCTGGGGAAGTACCACACCATTGCCAGTTATTCAACCGCCAAGCAGTAGTGTACAAACAATACTATGTTCTGGATTGAAGGGCAATGTTTCCAGCGAAATTACAGGGCACACAGAGATTTGACATCTTATATCTCGGGTGACGAGCGCAGTGCATTGCCATCCAGGGTTTTGAACTGTTGAAGTTCAAAATTCTGAGTGGCGTTGAGCTGTTATGGGTAAACGTGAAGAGCCATCAGGCGAGCGACTTCACTCGTCTCGTCACCCAGATCATAAAAAAATAGACTTTATTCATAATCTAACATTTTTTCATTTCATTTTGCGACTTTTAAAACATAATATCAATGACTGTTGCAAAAAGGGGGAAGATGCGTGACATCCAAACATTGTACCCATTAAATATGGCTCGATTCAAACAAAATGTTGACAAGTACTTTACGTGCTATCACAAACGCCAGTTCGATTGTGACTGAAGTCGATTAGGCCCGTGGGCCTAATTTGTGCGGTCCACGTCAAGAACTTCGTCCCGTATCTCCCCATTATTTCCTTACATCAATGCATAATATGTACAAATTCCGAAAGTTTAAAAATTACTACTGAATAGGAGTTTTAGCAGACGATACCTCAAAACTTCAAGCGCAGTGTAGTTATAATAATAATAATAATAATAATCTTTATTTGGCATAAGGAAAAATACAAACAAATAATTGAATCCACTCCGAACTAGTAAAAAACTGTGTTTCGAAAGCCAGTGGCTTCTCCCAATGTTTATGTATTAAATGCTAGGTATGCCTAAAATAAAGAATTTTTATGGTTAGAATTTTGAAAGTAAAAATAAAGAAGATAAAATTAAATAATTACTAAATAGAAAAATTATACAACACAATTATAAATGAATTGTTAGTGCATTCAATTTATAAATTCTACTTGTAACATGAAAATATTTAAACATAGCTATAACAATAACATAAGTACTGTAATTATTTTTAAAGTATCATTAATTAATTAATTAGCTGATAAAATTGGTCCGTCATATACATTTCAGTACCCTTATAGTCCATGCCTTTTAGTAAAAGAGTAGTCTTAGTTTTGCATTGAAAATAATTTAGGTTGTTAATCGTAGATACCGAATTGATTTTATTATATAAGTAAGGCCCCAGGTAGTAACCAAAACGATTTGCAAAAACTGTATTTGTCTGACGTACTTTGCAGATTTTGGAAGTTTTCTTAGCTTTCCGCTTTTTTAATTCGTCAGTATCTGTCTCAATCGGAGTTTTAGTATGTTGGACAAGAATTGTTTGCAATATAAACAGTTGACGCACACTTAGAACATCACATTCTTTAAACAGCTCAGCAGTAGGGTAAAGACGTGGCTTAAAGTTTGCTACCTTTAAAATAGCTCTTTGGGCACGTTCCAATGGCAAAAGATTTGTTTTGCAGCTCCCTCCCCAGCTAGAAATGCAATAAGTTAATAACGACTGACATAAAGTATAATAGATAGCCTTCAGTAGATCAGAGTCAGCTATATGTCGAAGAGTTTTAAATATAGGAAGCAGTTTTCTTACTCGACCTTTTAGATTCATAATATGTTGCTGAAAAGAGAGATTACTGTCAATAATGATTCCTAAATACTTAATTGAACTAGTGCGTAGTAAAATTGGACAAGAACAATACGTTTTAGGGCAATTTGAACAATGAACCCGGAGTTTAAGATATTCAGATTCAGTCGGTTGGGAGGTATTTAAAATTGAAAATGTAACATATTTTGTCTTATCTATGTTTAGACTAAGTGAATTATTATAAAGCCACGTGTTAACCGAATTAAAGCCAGACTGAGCGGCCAAGTAAACCTGAAGCCAAGATTTATCACGGAAGAGTAAAACTGTATCGTCTGCAAAAGTGAGAATTTTAGCATTTGGTAGATCAAGGTTACATAGATCATTTATGAAGCATAGGAAGAGGGTAGGGCCAAGAATACTTCCTTGAGGAACACCGTAAACTACTGGTAGGGAATTACTAGTATAATCTCCAATTTTCACACACTGTTGCCTATCAGATAAGTAAGCTTTAAGAAGTTGATGTGGAAGACCACGTATTCCAAGGTGTTCTAGTTTTTTTAGTAAGCCAGGAATGGGCACGGTATAGTAAGCCAGGAATGGGCACGGTTACTCGCTGGACTTTGGCTAAAAACATGTGGCATGAGGAACTATCCCAAAAGAATAGAGTAACATTTAACCAGCTTAGTTATTTTTGAAATGAGCGTTTTGTTTCTTTCAACAATGAAACGCCAACAAAATCCCGGTAATAACAATTGCTCATTCAATTCAGCGCTAACAAACTCCACATGCCGAGTTTTCTCCCGTGGGAGATGTATGTACCTGTAACCCATTTTCATTTAGCCTAAGTGCCACAGGCTAAGCGTATAAAAATTCAACCGCTTTAGCAGCTATAAATTTTTAAGTAGGATGGAGGATGTAGGATGGTGGTATTGTTGGATTTATTTCGTCTGTAGGGGAGCTATTCTCAAGGAAGTAATCAAGAGGTAATTAGAACTGAAAATGTATGTGTACTTACATACAATAATAGGTTACGTTGCCGTTTATGATAAAGATACTGTCCACTTGTATTGATGTTTTGGCTTTATTTGCTAACATCATCATCATTTCAGCCATAGGACGTCCACTGTTGGACATAAGCCTCCCCCATCAATTTCCCAAAGGACCGGTTGGAAGCGACATCCAGCGTTTTCCTGCTGTCTCTTTCAGGTCGTCTGTCTATTTTGTGGGTGGACATACTGCGCTTACCGGTCCGTGTCTTAAGTCGAGAGTCTTTCGGCCCCATCGGCCATCTGTTCTGCGTTTTATGTGCCCTGCCCACTGCCACTTCAACCTGCTAATCCGGTGGGCTATGTCGATAACTTACTTTCGTCTACGGATCTTTTCATTTCTGATTCATAGTAGAGAAACCCCGAGTATAGCCCTCTCAATTGCTCGTTGTGGGATTTTGAGTTTGCTAATGAGGCCCATAGATTTGCTATAAATTGGGTCATTATGTTAAATAAATGATTTGACTTTGACCGACTGTAAATTGATATTATCAGTTAAATTGTTTTCTTCCGATCTCGTTGTTTGCTGAAAGCTAGTTTAGATAGGTACGTTACGCATTTATCATCAAGTGTATATCTCGGAGTATCTCGAGATGAACACTCTCCGACACACTCACGGACACACTCACCGGCGTGAACAATACGCAGCAGTAATGAGAGAGCAACAGCGACGGTGGCGGCGGGGTGCGCGGGCGGCGCGCGCCGCATGTCGCGCCCACCCGACCGCTCATACCATGCCGCTTCTGAAACAAACAACAACAACGTCCAGTTCAGTTCGACAGGCTCGTTAGCTTAGTTGGTAGTGAACTGCCTTCTGCTCTTGGAGGCGTGGGTTCGATTCCCACCAAGGACAAACATTTGTGTTCGTTCTATGTCTGGGTGTTTATATCTATTTAAGTATGTATTAAAAGAATATATATGTATGTATATCAGTCTCTGGCAGCCATATTACAAGCTTTGCTGAGTTTGGGGGTTAGATGACCATGTGTGCAATAATGTCCCAGATATTTATTTATTTATAGTTATTTCACATGTCAAATAAAAATTTAGCTTAAGAAAAAAAAAAAGTTTTATCTGTCTGAAAATCAAAAACATCATTTAAACCTATCACGGTTGTTCACTACATTTAAGTATATGATTATTTTCGGGACATTTACCGTGGTAACGTGGAAATAGCTCCCGAGATTTCGGCGCAGTTACATGCATCGTGTAAATATCCCGTAAATAATCATATAACTTTAAAATACAAAACTTATAGATTCAACACAACCATTAAAACTGGGCTGAAATTGTGAATAGAAATTCAAATAAACGACCGTTCACAAAATTCTACTATAGTCTATTAAATGTACGATAAGTTGATTGAAATGAAGTAGGTATGTCAAAATCTTCGATTAGTGCTGGGACAATTCGGACCAAATCGAGAATAATGTGTGTGTCTATCGACTGGAAGTGTCTTGCACGAATAATATTTGTCTATATTTCTGTTGTAGTATGAAATAAAACAGAAAAAGCAAGTACAAATTTTTGTAATATAAATAAATCTATTGTTTAATCTAATGGTGTACATTCCAAATCAGTGTCATCATCATCATCAGCGTTAGAGTCACTTGATAAATCCTGCAGATTAATAATAAATGCTATTCAATCAATAGTCAGTCTAGTATGCTATTCTAGTAGTCAGTCTTTGGATAAAGATGCTTCGTTCCGTATAATTTACTAAGACAGTTGCTAGTAATTCGATATTATTATACTATATACAAAAGAAATCTAGGTTTACAAAAAAAATAGTACGTTATCTGTACGAGTTTTGTATTTCGATAGTACGCAGAGGAAATTCTGAAAAAAACATTTAAAAAAATACTATTTAATTCACACAGCAAAATAAAACGATCGATTTTACGTTTATCGATTTACCACGTCCCTAAATTTTTTGTCAAGTTGACGTAACCTTGTTATGACAGAATGGAAAAATATGGCTATTGTATTGTGATAATCCACACTAAATGCAGTTCCGTTTTAAAGGTCAAATATACTTTTACTATTTATATGTACAGCACTTGTAGTTCATAATAGTTTAAGACGCAGAAAACCACTGATCTTTGTGATTCAAGTAAATGCAATTCGCCAGACGTTATTACAAAGACATGCACTGAAATGTCGTCAGCTGTCGTTTCAATCAAGCTACATTTAAAGGACTATAGATTGCAATACTGTAATGACTCATTTCTCAAATTTCCAACTGTAAATAGAAAATTCCTATGAAAGCACTTCCTTTCCATGCCATTTTGGCGCAGTTCTATTCATCTGGCTCAACGTATAGGCATTGCCATATGTACTGGTTTCAAATCAATATTAAATACAGAGCTTCAGTCAAGCTCCAAACGTCCAGCTACGGAAACTCAACCAAATGAAAAAATTATATTGATAATAATTTATTGTCGTAAATATCATAAATTTAAGTAGCTACTTAATAGTATTTTGATAAATTAAATACTAACTCTAGAAATCGTGTAAGCTCTCGTATATTCCTGTCACCGCAAACGCAAACTTGTAAACTTGAAACGCATTGACATTACATTAATTGTGTTGTAAACCACATCAAGCCTTAATAAATCACTTCTCACTGACTTCGCCTTTGAGCCACATCCGGCCTTATCTACAAGTTCGGTAATCAAAGTTCTGTGGTTAGTTTTAGGACATCGGCATGTCATTGGCTCTGGGAGCGTGTTAATGGAAATTCATGATTGGATTAAAAGCCAAAGAAAATATAATTTAATCAAGTAATTGCTATCACACCTTTATTTAAATTTAAATACCTACACCTATATACGTAATACCTATTTTTTTTTTTTTTTGGGATCGAGCAAAATCATTAACGTGTTACTATATCTCTATAGTTATGTCCTGTGAATTGTCATGAGTGCCTAATAATAAAATAAAATAAATTAAATTAAATAAAGCTAATTTTAAGAAGAAGAAAAACCAACTCCAGTACTTTAGGTACCTACATGTACAAACTAAAAAGTAAAAAATTACAGCTAAAACAAAGCTTGAAAGTCCTCATCAAAATGTTTGCTGAAGAGAATCACAAAGCAAAAAATTTATCTGTGTATATATTTTGTGTTTTTGTTGCCTTATTCAAAAACTCTGAATCAATTTCATAAAAATATATAATAAAAGTATATATACAGGGTAAAGGTACCTATCATTTGTTAGCTTGTTAAGGAAGATTTCTGCTGATTTGGCACAAAGCTAGCTAAGAAACTCCTGTCAAATGCTTGGCTTTGCTTCTGACAATAACCGACAAAATCAGCACGAAGCACCAGTTGTGCACGACAATGCTCACACATGATAACAAATCAGCTGCGTGACTGGATGTAGTGATTCGGCCACACGTCGCTAGATGACCCATGTCACGCAAACGGGAGAGAGTGAGCAGGGGAGAAAACGTGGCTACGTGACCGCAAAATTAGGTATAATAGACAGAGAAACGGATGCTCAGACAGTTAAAACATAATATGGTGAGGATAGATGAAAGAATATTGACGAAAGAAATGTATGTAATGTATAGCGAGCGTGAAAGGCCAAGCCAGTAAATGTCGACGTAGGTGAACATTATCGCGACCAAATTGAAGACCTTTTGAGAAAAGGCCTTGTCAAAAGTCAAAACACTCATGAAAGTAGAAGTGAAAGACATGTCAGGATCGTAGCAAGTCGAGAGATGTAGTATCTGCCGACCCCAACGGGAAAGAGGCATGACTGCATGTATGTATGTAAAATTAGCTCAGATGGCGCATCTACGTCAACTTATGCGTCTGCCTCTGACATCACTTAGACATGCAGCCATTCATAGCATCCACGTGGCCCGCTATGTATGACAGCCCGTATTCAATAAAGTTAAAGACACGTGTGTCACGTGGTCATACGCAGCTGTCTGTGGATGGTTTTATCGGGCATAACAACTCGTCCAAGTCCCATGACGTCACACGCCTGTACCAGGCACTTCATTCTATCTTGCTCACTGAACCAAAACCGATACGAGTCCCGGTAACATTGGAACGGATGTTTCAATAGCTTCCTGATACAGATATAACATATGTAATTATAATCCTACCAAAAACGTTAAACTCTTAATTCTCAGAACTCTCAGAAGTCAATTAAAATAATTGCTTTTTAAAGTGGAAAATTTTATTATACTTTTTCTTAAGCCGTTTTTTTACATTAAACTCTGGTCCGATAGTCTATTGGCAATGGCATAGTTTTCTCTCTACGATTATCATATCTACACTCACACTTCGTCTCTCAATACAAGACTAGCTGACAACAAGCTGACACGTAGAGCTACATTATACGAGAACGTTTACTTTTGTATAGAGCCTTTGTCTGTTTCTATCACAAAAGGAGAGATATTATTCAAAAGATCTCACATCTTTTCATTCCAAGTGTGAAAGATCATTTCATTCAGTAAAATGTTTTCTAGTTTGAGTGACATTTTTGTGGAAAAAAACTAAGATTGAATGGCCGAAAGTATGGTTGTTTTTATTAGATTTGTCTGCACTTTTAGGTGAAATCAAGTTAAAAGCTTTGACTGAGATATTGTAAAAAAATAGGCTAAAAACGGTTGATCTATGCTTAAAATCGCTGTTTTGCTTTTCGTGTGACGATTGCTGTCAGCGAGAATTTGAGAGAGCAATTTTAAGCAATTATCCACTTGAGTAAAGTTTTTAAGTAAGGCCCCATTTTAAACTAAAAACTACCTTTAGTTCACTATTCAGACAAATAATATATGGGTAAAAATGGCAGTAAAAGTTTAATACATATGATTGAATATTCCAATTGTAGGACGTAGATTGATTAAAAAAAAGTATAGTTTTGTCTTTAAAACATATTTGGTAACATTTGTTATCTGTGGAACTGTCAAAATACTATTTAGGAGTTTTGGCCAAAGAGAATATAAGGTTTTGGCCCCAACATGAAAAAAACATGTCGTCTCATGGTTTTATTTTCCTAAACTTGTGTATTTTCGAGTGTTCATGTGTAATATTGGTGGATTATTATTTATTAAATGTTCGTGGGCGTGCTCGTATGTGTAAAAGTGATATAACGCGGTAAAACGTGTATTTTCGTGTTGTTTCCAAAGCTCAATAGAAGCCACTTGTAAATATATTTTTTTATGCTCAACTAAGCGTATAACCGATACAACTGTTCAAGTAAACCGATCCTCGCACACTACAAGGCTTCAGGGAGTAGGCTTACAACATAATCCAGCATTGTTAACTTAATACTTACCTATACAATGTGTTGATTAGTTCAGTCTCCGTACTATTCATTGAAATCATGACTGCCCACTGTCCCCACTGGCTGTATTTCCGTAAAAGGGACAACGGTACAGACATCCTGTTGCTCCGTGAGAGGGACACAGCTTCTCTTACATGTTAAAATAAACCAAATGATCTCAAAGACAAGGGGTTTACTGGTAGACATTGCAGGTTTCACTATCCAGCTCAAGGCTTATAGACAAATCAGTTTATTGTATTATCATTTGGATTACTATATTCTTGCAAAGTTTCGAATCGATATTACAATTAGTAGGTTAAAATTGACTTCCAAGGTTTGTCTTTATAGTTCGTTACAAGTTAAGCTAATCATCATCATCAGCTAGAAGACGTCTACTGCTGACATTGGCCTCGTTTCGTGGCGAAAAAAAGACTCTTATCACGTAGTATTTTTTCATACCAAAAATCTTTATTGGAATATCTTCGTTAGTATTTTTAGAGAGTCGTGCTCAGAATTTTTATTTGAAACTCTCGTTAACGGAATTTTATGTGACAACCTGTATTTCGCTAGAGTAAGTTTACAAATATGTATTTTTTGTTTATTTTTTTTTCTCCTGAGTGAATGTGTACACAGGTTGTCGCATAAAATTCCGTTAACGAGAGTTTCTAACAAAAATTCTGAGCACGACTCTCTAAAAATACTAACGAAGATATTCCAATAAAGATTTTCAGGCAGACAGACAGATCAGACAGATGTTCAACGTACGAACACGTGAACGTACGTTCACGTTGAACTTATAACACCTCTCTGTTTGCGTCGACGGTTATAAAACTTTCGTTATAGGTAAAATAAATAACTTTAGGTTTTTTTTTATTGAAAGGCCACAACTCACCTGATATTAAATGACAGTGATTGAAGATGGTAAACAGACCTAGTCTTATATGAAAATAGCTCTCAAATAAGGCTGCCGGTATCCACCGTCAGGTAGTTGACAGATTTTTAACTTAAGGGTTGTAGGTAACCAGCTGGTCACCAGAAACATGGTGACCAGCTAAGGTTTCTTCACGATGTTTTTTCACCGGCACGTCGGCTCAAAATCATGGTGGGATTTGAACCCACGTTTACGGTGTAGGAGTAGGACCAGCCACTGAACAAAACTTACGCACGAAGTTTTACGAATTTCTTTGCACAAAACATTTATTCAACAGTAAGAATAAACATGCCCGCAAATACACATTCAACGCAAACTCCACCCAATGAATATTAAATTTAAAATTTAAATATCAAAACTAATTTTAAAGTTAGAATTGAACCGTTCATACACAAACTAATAAAGTGCGCACTGAATTAGTTTTTCTTTAATTTGAGGAAAAGTTCATGAGCCGAGCAAAATCCACCGAATTGAGTGCAATTCGGTGGATTTTGTTACCACATTTTCCATAGACGTACCTTTGGCCGCTATTCAAAGCCTCCAAATATATTCCGCCCCAGATTAAAAATTGAATAGCAAACCTGAGAAGATGAATAAAGCATTTCGTATTCTTTTATTCATAAACGTTTTGTATAGATTTTTTTGTAACGAATTCTGTAACATTTACTTTTGTGCGTTAAAACTTGCGTGCGAACTTTTAATTGGGACTTTTACAACATAATGCTCAGCTTTCTAACTAACTTTTTTCTGCTTAAATTCTTAATTGTGTATTTTACAGAAGTATATGATAACAAAGTACGTGTTAGCTTTACTAATTTCTACGAGTTATTTTATACTCGTTAAAACTCTAATGTTAAGGTTATATTATTGTTGAATCGTTTTGAAGTTTCATTAGAATAGCGTGTTATTTAAAATATTCAAAGTGGATTTAAAATGTTTGAACTTGTATAAGCACCCATTTAAATTATACTCTTATGAATAACTGTATATCTAAAATGCAAATGAAGTAAACTTTTAAATACAATTATTGTAAAAAGCTTTAATTCAATTCAACAATTCCGTCCCACCGTAACATTTCAGGCTGTCCTTATCAAAAGTGATATTAAAGAATGACGTCACATGTGACGTCAATTCTATCCAATGTGACAGATTGACGAATGCCACACTTTCACCCTGATAATAATCTAGTGACGTCATGATAAATACCAGAATTTCATTACTGACGTAGTGACGATTACCAGAAAGACGCATGTCTACACATCGTGAAGAAAGAAGGCGGCAAGTCGAATGATTGTGTCCATTTTCCAGGACCACGTCCGACCTAATAAAATTTCGCGACTAGGATAAGGATAATGGGAATGAAATTAGGGCAAGGGTTGAGGTAGGAAATATAAAATAATTATCTAACACTGACAAATATAATTTAAGCGCTTAAAAAGTTAAAGTTATATGATTATTTACGGGATATTTACCGTGGTAAGGTTGTGGAATACATAAATACAATACAATAATACTATACGCAGTGATACAGTGAGTGTGTTTTGTCGAGACTTAGGTTCAAGTTCGAGTTCCAGTGATAACCGTAGCAAAAGACTAAGAAAGAGGGTAGATCGTTTTGTCTGTACCTAACTTTGAACTTTTTTCACCAACCACCCGCATTTTTCAGTCTTCCCGTGAACATGGTGCATGTAACTGCGCCGAAATATCGGGAGCTCCTTCCACAACCTTACCACGGTAAATATCCCGTAAATAATCATATAACTTTAGTGAACAACCATGATAGTTTAAAACAGTGTTTAAAAAGTTAGTTAAATTATTGTAACATTTATATTGCATCTAGAACTAAGTTATCATGGAGACTGGTGTGGTAACTTTGACTAAAGTTTCAACCGCATTCGGCGGGTTAAAAAAATAGAAGGCATTGATGATTTGGGTAATGGCATATTTTTCGGGTTGTTAGTATAACAAGGATTCCTTATAAGTTCATTCTGACCATCTCTCAGTCTATCTGTCCATCTGTTTCTCTGTCTGATTCTCCGTCCGTCCATCCCAATTTTTTTAGAACCTTCTAACTTTTACCCTTATAAATATGCATAAAACTTTGCACAAGTAAAGCTTTAATAATAGATCTCAATTTTAATAGTATCAAATAAGAATAATTTTGCATTTTAAGGGTGGCTCTGATACATGTGATATGAGGATAAAAATAATGTTATTTCTGTGAAATTTGCCTAAATCCACAGAGCTTCGATTGCTTGAATTTTTCTGTACCTAACAGTTTATAAACTATGAATGTGATTATAATTATAATATGGCATTGGATATGGAAAACTAAATGCGTGTCTCGACACGCTCTTGGCCAATTATTGAAAACAGTATTTTATATGTTTTTCAAAGCGTTTTACGTTTATGAATCTTGGTTTAAACCAATTTTGTATACCAGTATGGATAACTAGTAAGAATAAGTGTAACCTAGCCTAAAAATAAAAAAAATACATACCCATGTATAAAATGTATTACAGAATCACACGTTTCAATATTAACCTATACTTTTTTATGCCATAAATGGCAAACAAGCAGACGGGTTGCTTGATGGTAAGCAGTCACCGTCGACTGCCTGCACTCTATTAGCTCGCATTTTGAAGAACTTCTCTGAAACACCGCGGAAGGAAATTAATTTGGAAGTACGTTTGTAAACTGTCATTATTACATACGATGTTATGAGTATGTATTAAAATCTCAAACTTATCTAAATACAATAAATCAATGCAATGTAATTTCGTAGAAGGTTCCACTGAAGCCCCTCTACAACCCTTGTCTTGTCGTATCTCTAAAGGGAGAATCCTTTACAGATTCAACAAGAGTTTCATTCGATAAATGAAAATAACAAAAGATTTAGGAAAACCAATTGGCTACCTAGCGTTATAGTTGTAACGAGCAGTCGTTAAGTGTTTATTTGGTCTAAAGATTAATTGCAACAAAAAGTTTTTCTCTTTTAGAACGCCTTAACTTAATTTTTTTGAACGCTGTTCATCTCGAAAATTTGCTTGTTTTTTTATCAAATTGAAGGTATAAAAAAGATTTATTTGTTACACTGAAAAATTAAAATAATATAATAACATTGGGCAAAGTAAACAACGACGGTATCAAAGCATCAATATGCCAAATAAAATTTATTTCAATGCTTAACGTATTTAACAAACGATCTGTAAATTCTGGTTTTAATAAGCATCTCGAGACACGGAGATCAAATAAGTGAATCGTACTATCTGATCACCACGGGTGTTCAGTGGAGTAGTAGCACTTCCCATTTTTACCACTTAGTAGCAATTTTGGAGCATTTTTTTCTAATTCACTACCAGTGGTAAAATGTAGCGTCCCAATTTACCTCTAGTAACGTGGTGGAAGTCAATTATTTTGCCAAAAAGTTACCCTTAGAATAAAAATAAAATCCTTACACCAAAACCTAATCCACATCAGCCTACATTCAATATCCCGTCGTATTCCCAAAGGGTGAATTGTTACCCTTCGGTCAACGAGCATCCAAAGTGCTTACAGCCCGATCATTGGCACGGACATATTGCTAGTAATCCCGAATTATATGGGGTTAAAGGGAAAGTAGTTATTCCGAAAGGCCTATTGCCTTTTAGGTAGTAAACCCAAGTCATCTGATAACCTGGTTCCGTATGAAATTGAGAAGTAAAGTTTTACGCTGACAGTTTTATGACCAAATTGGTATGATGTGTAAAAACGTTAACGGGAGTACAAAATGGGAATGAGAGGTCAAATACCGGAATGAAAAGGTCAACGTTCAAATCTACATTTCCGTTTCGTTATCCTAGAACTACCAATCATCTCGGTTGACCTTAAAATTACGAACTTGGAATTGAGAATACAGATTATTTATCTGTATTATACTCAGATTCAGGTAGGTATAGATAGTATAATATGGGTTTCTTCAAAAGGGATGTTAATAGAGTATTTAAGGGTCGGCAACGTATCTGTGATGCCCCTGGTGGTGCAAGTATCCCTAGGCGACGGTGATCGTTTACCATCAAGGGCCCGTCAGCTTTTTTGCCACCTATGGCATTTTAATAAAAAGTACCTACTCGTAAATGTATGCAATGTCTACGGCGTCGTAGCTTTTAATAATAAAAACAATTTGTTTTTTTTAATGAATGCGCAGTAGTTTTGGAGTAGTGACTATGTTTTTCGTCATTTTGAGTTTGAATTCTCTCGAAAAAGACATAAGACGGAGTAACTATTCTAAGACTATACTGTAAGCTTTTATTAATAAAAGTGTAGGAGTCTAACTTCAGAAAAAGTTTCAAACTATTTATTAGCTAGTTGCTAATACAACTGGAAGCAACGTACTTGTAAGTAATTACTATGTTTCCAACTTTTTAATAAAATTACGTCCTTCGCAGCTTTGCACTAGCGTGGCAGCACTTCCATTAAAAAGTTAGTACTTCTTACACCTCAAGACTTTAATAATTATTGTTTCTGTAATCTAATACTTCTAGAAGATGGTTAGGACGGCCTAAAGTCTTGCTTCTTTATTCTAATACTTTTAAGAGAAATATAGGCTACACTCAAACCCTTCAGATAATCTAAAGTCTTCGCTTCTTCATTTTTATACTTGTAGAAAATAGAGGCCATATCCAAACTCTTCGTACGGCCTAAAATATAGCTTCTTTATTCTAATACTGTAAGAGATTGTTATGCCATATTTAAACTCTTTGAAAGACTTTAAGTTTCTGATACTTATAAGGTATAGTTAGGCCACAAAGTTGTTCATGACTATGAATATTAGAGCAGAGCTTAATACTGTCCAAAAAGTACTACCTATAAAGTAATCTGTGATATATAAGTATTCATTTTTGCTAGCTAAATTGGACATTGTTATAACGACAAAGAATTTAAATTATATTTAAAATGTATCTAAACTTACAGGTAACATAGGACATTTTTTTCATGAATTTTGTCCTAGATCCCACGTCTTTGTGTTTTAATATAAGCAAAATAATACACATAGAAAGTCGTCGCAGATTGTTCTAAATCAATATTTATTTACTGTGGAAAATTGTAGGCACAGTAATTAGTTATCGTATAAAGTTCTTCAAAGTCAGTAAACCTATATTTTACTTGAAAAAAGTAAATACATGGGGTGATGAAAGGTGAAGGGTGATGAAGGGGTGAAGTAATACATGCAGTCCACTTAAGGCGGATCCTTCTATAGAATATTCAAAGAACAATTGCCACAATTAGCGAACGGATTCATGTCAAGAAGGGCAGACTATAAAATTATCTTTGTTTATGCCATAGGTAGGTAAACAATCCGTAACTTCCTTTTTCCATGACTTTAGAAATTGTCAAGTGCGTGTCACGACATGTTCGTCCAAATATATGTAAAAAAATGCATAATAGGCCAAGTTCTTAACGTGCAAAGTTAATTTTACGGTCTTTATTGAACTTTGTTTAGCTCCACTTAACCATTGTATTGTTAGATAATATATCGTAAACTTACACTTTAGAAAATCCTAATAGTTTTAAGTAATTTCAGTTTGTTCCCTAGTATTTGAGATCCAATGGCTTTGGCAGACACGAAATAAAATAAAATTGCCGACTATTTACTTAAACCGTAAGAAATTTGGCATAGATTAAACGATTCATTAAAGCTTTCTTTTGTAATAAGGTATGAAATTATATAAACACTAAAGTTATATGATTATTTACGGGATATTTACCGTGGTAAGGTTGTGGAAGGAGCTCCCGATATTTCGGCGCAGTTACATGCACCATGTTCACGGTCTTCCCGTGAACATGGTTTTTTAACTTAGTGTTCACTAAGTTAAAAAAAACTGCTGAAAACACTAAAGTTTTAAATCAATCCTTGCTACGCTAAGGAAAGTAATACTGGAAAAGCCCACGACCGACAAAAAGAAATGCACCTAACTTTTAAATCGTAAGATAGATTTTGATCCATCATAGCTAAAACCGCAATGAAAACAGTTTTCAAATAAAAAGTAGCCACTTTGGAGAAATTGTAACACACAAGTTCTTACTCCAAACACAACGAATTATATTATGGAAACTGACGTGGTTTTCGCACATTTTATTTATATTACACGGGCGTTTTATTTTATTTATATATTTTTTATTTATTTTTTCCATTGTCGTCACGTGCGCGTCGCGCAGCGGCGCGTAGTGCAAAGCGAGACGCAGCCGCGCGCGCGCATTCACCTTGATAAAGACCGCCGTATGCGGTTGAAACTATAGTCGGAGTATCCGGCCTAATATTACGTGAGTAATTCCCGTGTAATATAAATGCAACGAATTATATTTTACATACCGTCGGTAATAGTTAATCTCTTACATAGTACTTTAATTACTAACCTTCTTGAGACTATTTTTAATTTACCTTGTCTGGAAAGATCGTTACCTCGACTTCGAGTGATCCAAGCCCGTAGCACCCTTATCTCTGATAGCTATTAGTAAGTATATAGGGATCAAGAGAGTACTCTGATTGTACCGAGATTTAATTTCTCCTTAGCTACAATTTCCGAAGTTTGTTAAAGACTTCACTGAGAAATTAGATTAGCTAATGAGTATATGTTTAGAAGTTCTTACATGTTGAACATTCATGTTTTAAATGTATTTTGGGACTTGTCGCGCATTATTTTACTAAGGTAAAAATAGGTACCTTCTCTAAAAATAAATACCTTTTTGTTTATATTTTACAGGAGTTATTGACGTAAGATAAGGCTTGATACTCCGACTATGTATAAATCATAGTTTTACTGAATTCTCTGTGATTGAAACTATGCAATGAAGACGATGTATCCGTCAGTTTCCATAGTAAACTACCTTTCTGAAAATATGGATTTCAAATCGGTTGTAGAACGTTTACGGAAATTCAACGTAATAACATAAATTTTGTTAGAAAATAATAATTATTTTTGAAGTGACAATACTTCAACAAACGATCCAATAATTTAATTAGGATTTACTTTTTAAATGTTACAGACAATTCAAAAATATGACGACCGGCTGGATTTGAACCTTCACCATCCGGGTCGTCCGTCGACACTTCCCGATCGCTCTAAGTGCTAAGCTACATTCGCTCTCCTGTTGGCTTCCAAATTCTTGAGCAGAGTTTGCAACCAATTTATCCGTTGGTGACGCCATTTATAATTATTTTAGTGTTTATCGGGGCTTATCGCGCAATATTTTTTATAGGTAAAATAGTTACCTTTCGCTCGACGTTTCGATCATGTTACAATGGCCGTGTAACATGATCGAGTGAGTCTGGTGAGAAGAGCGGGTATTTTGTTATCCTACCCTTACTTGATCTCGAAAAATGCAGGGTTGTCACCACGACACACAACACTGACTGTATGTAGATAAATTTAAGAACTATCCGAAGAAAGTACATATTATCATATATATATATTTCTAAACTTAACGCGAAAAAAAACTAACTAAGATTTATATCCCAAGACCAAATTAATTTCTGCAGCGAAAACAAAAAAGGCCAAATGAAAACAACTCAGAAACGAGTTAGCGCACAATTTCCACTAAAACGAAATGTGGCTACAAAGGATTTATTACGCGTATGTGATCGTCGGAGTTAACATTGCCACTGTTTCGCAGATTTAGCGCCCAATTCAATTCTCTGCCATTTCTGACAAAAAGTATTTTCAGTTTGTCCTTTTGCAAGCGTTCTGTTTTAGCGTGAAAGAGCTTGTATAAGTTTCTTCTTTAATAATTGTATTATTATAATAATAAAAAACTATGATACACGCTTATGTGAGAGTCGTTTAAACAAACCAAAGAATCCTAACTCGAGAGGTTTTCTGGTTGCAATTGAAAAGTCTTACTATCCACCTCCTGTCTCCATCATAGAACATTGTTGTAGGTACTCGTATTTTCATCCGGGTTTCATTATTCTTGTCAAGTTGATACGTCAATTAGAAGTAAATTAACTAATTTCCAACGTTTGTTTACATAGTTATCAAATAAAATAGTGATTAATAAACCTGCCAAGTGCGAGTCGGACTCGCGCACGTAAGGTTCCGGTACCATTTTATATATATAATTATAATTTAATATAATTTTATTTTAATTATTTATTTTTAAAGTGAATATATAACTAAATATGCTGTGGATATTTTAAGCGTCCACCTGTTGGTGTTAAAAATTGCGAGCAAAAACGAGCAAAAAAAACACGTTCGTTGTATAGGAGGCCCCTTAAATATTTATTTATTAAAAAAATTGTATTTCTTGCTATAGCGGCAACAGAAATACATTTCAACTGTCTAACTATCACAGTTCCTGAGATACAGCCTGCCTCATTCCTTCTTCCAGGCATTTTATCCAAGCATTTATTTTAACTTGTGCATAGACCTTTGGTTCTGATGACAATACAAAAAGCAAAATACCCAATACTTACTATATTTTTATTAATGGTCGCCAAAATAAAAATAAAAATATTTGAATTAAAATTAAAAGCATTATTTAAATACAAGCTTGTAAGCCGGTTATTTCATGACATTTCACAAAATTTAATAAATTCACCAAAAAAAAATTGTTTGAAAAAAAATTATCTGTGTATTTTTTGGGTGCAGATATTGGTTCGCTCTGGGTTCTTTCTTATTTCATATCGCGTGAAATTACCATTTACTCGAAATGTCAGTAATCGAATATTAACAACCACTAAACTCAAACTTGTAACCACTCCCCAAATACTTACAAAACGGATCATTATATGACCTTTCCACAAACATTTGTGTGGAGAATCAATCCAAATGTCATTATTTTACCTTCGACTTTATTAGAACAATCGGAATTGGGTCAACAATGATCGTATGTGGGTAATCTATTTCCGCTTTGATCGATACCCAGCCTGCACTAACTACGATGACCACGGTCTGTTTTTTACAGGCAGTAGCTTAAGTTTCAGATGTTTTAGAAATAATGTTTTTGAGATAGTTCATTGTCGCAAAATGCTAGACTAGGAAAAAGTATCGACACGACATTTATATGATTATTAACGGGATATTTACCGTGATAAGCTTGTTGTTGGAGGTCACGATATTTAGGCACAGTTAGGTACATGCACCAATCCATTTCGAGTTCCAGTGATAATCGTAGCAATAAGCCAAGAAAGAGGGAAGATAGATTTGTCTGCACCTAATTTTGAACATTTCGGCATAACACAACGCATTCTTCAGCCTTCCCGTGAACATGCTGCATGTAACTGCGCTGAAATATAACCGTTGTAAACAACCGTGACAGTTTAAAACAGTGTTTTAAAAGTATCGTCGTCCATTTTATAACCTGATTGGTCACAATTACTGCGTATTTTTCTGTATAGGTAATTGTTAATGATTGAGATTATTCAGCAAATTATCACAACTACTGAAAAAAATATTATCATAGTGTTACACGGAACTGTAATAAGCCAAAAGGAGGTCTAAGAAAACATCACGAAAAATAAAAGAAAAAACGAAAAGTACCAATATATTTCAAAATTACTAGGTGATAAAAATGTTCTGCCAGGCTATTTATTATTCAAGTTAAGTGAACGCGCAAGTGAAGTGATAAGCTAAGTGAATATTAATTCTTGTTACCTAATTCTGCAGATATATGTCAAAATATTGAATTGTGAGGGTGAGGGACTTCAGTCAAGGGTGATCACTCAATATTTTGACATTTCTTTATCTTATCGATAAGGAAATTACACTTTCACTTAGCTTAAATAACCTTACTGGCGCGGTCATTTACCGTACCGATTAGACCGGCTGATTGTAATGTAGACTAAATAATTAACATAACATAAGGAGTAGTAGAAAAATACTGTCATTTTCTAAGTTTCATTCACTTATCCTAATAATTATAGAAGTTAGAATATACTTTAAAAAATCGGACGGACTGACAGACGGACGGGCAGACAGAACGAATTTAAAAGGGTTCCTTGTCGGGTTACGGAAACCTAAAAAGTAATAGGTCGTCAGTGACATGTTTTTTCTTTATTTATTCAAATTTTTTATAAGCTAATTTTAATATATTCTAAAATTTTTTTTTTTTTTTACCTTGAACAAGACTTTTTTTCCCACATGAATACGCCGTACCTGGCAAGGACATGAGATACGTTTCAATTTGTATGACCCTGTATGCCACTTTGTATGCATATGCACCATGGTTCTGTTAACTATTATTTAGTTATTTGAATTTGAACTTTTACTCTGGGAACAACACGAGAACCGAAAAATCTCAGTCTGTGACTTTACGGCTGTTTTAAACGATTGTTTATGTGATTGCAAAAAGTTGCGCAACCGCAAACTAAAGGTTCACGTTTGCATGATTTTCCGCAATGCACTGTTTCAACGCTGTTCTGAACTCGCGTTAAGAGGTAGCCATAAAGCACCTAAACCGTGAAACGCATTTAGTAAATTTAAATATTGTAAACTTGTAACACTGTATTCCACAGTACTCTGACTTTTATAAGTCGAGCCTAAAAATAATAAAACATTCGAGGCGTTAGCGTTGGCGCGGTCATGCATCAAACATGCATAAGGAACTGGCACGCGAGCTTTTAGGACGTCAACCGTTAACATGGTGCTGTAAACGTCGCTATACTATCTCAAAAGCTATGAACGAAACGATAAAAAACGAAAATATGCACGTTGATTTTTTACGATTTGACATAGTATAAAGTTAGTAAAATACGCGCACATGGGTGCAAATGAAACATGTTGACACGAAGCCATTAGTCATTTCATTTATCTTAAAATGGTAACAAGAGAAAATTCTGTTGAAACCATTTTTCTCCGTCAAATTAAAAAATATCATAACGAATACATGCTTTGTTTGTTATGTTATACAAAACCTGGTTTTGGCACTTTTTTTTTAAATTTACACTCAGTATTATTTTAACCAACTTCAGGAAATACTTTTTATTATTCATGGATTACTAACTACTCCGATATTTTGTGAATCGTTTTTTATAAAATAATACTTGCTCTGGACCGCAACCTAGCCTGTTTTTTTTAAATTACATAATAGGCTTGCGCTTGGCCGCCAACTCGCCCGCCATCGATCACGCTTGCCTAGAAGAAACCGATTCACTCTTGACTTGAAGACACCCAGATTGTAACCATCTGGGAACACCAATTCAGACAGCGCATTCCATGGACTAGCAGTTCGCACAATAAAAGTGGAATCAAAGCGCTTCGTAATGGTTTTCAGAATGTCAACCATAAAGCGTCGTCGATTTTTCGTGACCGCTCTGGCAGTCTGATAGAAAAAAGGGCAGGATGGAATTTAATCATACAGATCTGATGCACACTCTCCAAAATGTTTCTTATTAAAAACCGATAGACTAGCAACTTAACGCCGATGCTCAAATCTAAGAAGCTCAGCGATGTAAAGCGACAATGCGGTCTACAGTTGAGGATTCATGTTTGTTTTTTATATGTAGAAGCATTTCTTTAGGTGGTTCCACTATTTCATTAACTTTTAATAATACAAATATATTTTTTCGAACGCCGGTTAATTAAGCTATACCAATAATTTTGTATTATATCTTACTTTTTTTTAAATTGTGAATTATAATAGGTTACTCATATTTTCTATAATCTCAAAACGTGAGGAAAAGAAAACTACAAACGAAACACCCTAAAACTCGCCATGAAAAAATAACTTTACCCCAATCTTATTTGTATAAAGACGGAACACTCGTTCATACTTTCGGCATAATGTGCAAAAGACTCGTAGTAACATATCTATTCATTCCGCTTCGTAGCCTGATGGCTCAGAAGCAGAATGAATAGGCATGTTGACATGGAATATGGCCTCGACTTCAAGGAGCAGAATCAAAAGCTGTGTGGACTAAAAGCGAAATAAATGCAGTTTTTAACCAACCTTAAGAAGTTCCCAATTTGTTCAAGTGCAAAGATGAAGTCAATTTTTAGATGAAAACTAACAAAATGTAACGTCTTCATCAATTATTTTACTACTTTTGTAGATCGAATAGGATAGACACTGCCGGCTTTATCTTATCAAGGCTAATAGGCTTGCCTATTAATAAATAAATAAATAGTAAAAATACTACTACTTTGGTAGTTATTCAGCTTATTCAGTCCACTGTGTAACCCATCATTCGCCAAATTTTCCTGTTTATACCAATATCGTCCACGACTAACCACAAACTTTTTAAATTTTGTCACGCCATCGCTGTATCCAGGGAATTTTTCCAGGCTTTCATTTCGTACCATAACGTGCCGCGGCTTCCGTTCGAAAATTTTATAAACAAAAAAAAGTAATTTTACGTCAAAATTTGAGGAACGAAAACTGGCAACAGCCGGTAGCGAAACCTAAAATTGACAATAGAAATTACCACTTCCCTGTTTTTATGTTAATTGGTTTAATTACTCAAAGCGTTTGTGCGGAAGCGGATGCCCGAAGAAGGAAAATAACAGAGGAGACGTATTCTAACCTGTTGATTAACTTTTTTTTTTATTTACTTAAAGAAGTTGGTTTTCCTTTCTTGATTGTCTTATTATGGAATATTTTGCAGCTAATAATAGCAAGGTTTTCAGGTTCAAACTTGATACCGTAATGGAAGCTTCTCTTCTTAAGACAACTGCACCAGTTCGGTCCCGGGTAAATAAACTTGTAAGTGCTAATAGTCAATGAAACTAGATTTTGGTTATTGGCATTTTCTAGAGTCCTCAAGCTTTTATGAAGCATGGTCAAACTTTAGAAACCCCCCCAAGCCCAAGTTTTACTATGCGAACTGCTAGACTGTGGAATGCGCTGCTTGAATGGGTATTCCCTGATGGGTTCCAATCTAGGTGTATTCATCTAGGTATCAGTTATTCCTAGGTGAGGAGAGGTGGCGGTCAAGCCCAAGCTTACTATTTAATAAAGAAAAAACCTTTCCCACTAGAAGTAAAGAATGGAAAAGAATTCCACCTTGTTCACCCTCTGCTTAAATCTTCAATGAGTAAGACTCAAAAAACCACATGGCTTGTAAAAAAACATGATATACGTGTTCGTAAATAAACCGCTAAGCACGCAACATTCACCGTATGGGTAGAGTAATAACCGCAAATTGTACTGTTACGGTATGACCTTGCACTGAGGCCTCTGTCCATTCTCAAGGGGACCTGCTGTCGTCCGTATCAACCTGTAATGAATGTGCACGGTGTATTTGAACTATTGTTCTAGGTTAGGTGTGCGGTGGAAAGCGATGAATTTGCAATGCGATATGGTGCAATATTTTGCGACTTTTAAATTTTTGAACGTACTTATATTTTTTTTATATAAAAGTATATTTAAGTACGTTTATGCTAAGAGATTTAATCAAGCGACCACGTAAATTAAAAGTTATAAATAAGAAGTTGTTTTTTTTTGTCTTGCGTATAGCGTTATTTGTTTGTTTCACAACCTCAAATGTTTTTTCAGCATCATTATCATTAACAGACTATTATGTTTCCATAGCTGGGACACAGGCCTTCTCTCAGAGAGTAAGGATGGGCCCTAATCTACCATATGTTGGCCCAGTGCATGTTTGTGATATGATATGCCTTTGAAGTTTTAATATTCTAAGATCTACCGCGCTTTCCTCGCGTTGCTTACATTACAGTAGTAGTAGATTTACGTGACAGGCACTCTATTTTCTCTAGGCGTACAAGCGTTTCTTGGTGTCTTTTTTGTCAAGCTATTTATGCACTCTATCGCGTCTGTCAGTATCAACATAGGACAAAGCTTTTTAATAATACTGAAGTCGTTTATTTCAGGCACATGGCCATAATTACACAAATGTGTATAAAAATTGCAAATAACAAAAACTGGTCATAAACTATTAAATAGGTTACTTGCGCTTTTTACTCTGGTGTATTCAGAATCACTAAAGTTATCGGACAGCCATTGCAGTATGCTGTTATTAACAGCCATTGCAGTATGCTGTTATTAGTTCTCAGTATCCTGTCCCAACAAACACCTTTTTGAAATTGGGGGGTCCTCTATATTAATAGAGGGTGTATGGAGGCCGAAAAAACGGCCTCGTATTTGCTACTGGAGTGCAGCAGCGTGGGGGTACACCTAAACAACATCCTCGAGTCACCAAGGACCCTCCAGAAAATCTGCGAGCTGCTGGCTTTTAAGGAGAATGCTAAGTGACAGAACTAGCTATCTGTGATTGGCTTGGTTCCGGAAAACGCTCGCTCAACAACGTACCAACAAAACGTAACGTAATTCCGTCGCGCCGCATCGCGTTGCGTAGCATTTATCACATAGGACTGCTTGACAGTCGACCACCGCGCTATGTCCCTGGGGGTATGGTTAGATACTGAATATGTAAATACTTGGTGAGTTATACGAATTGAACTCTTTTTGCTAGCTTTATGAGAATTTTCATGGAATGATTTTAACCCACGACGGAAAGGAGAAGGTTTAATGTTTGTTACTTCTGAACTCCGTCATAATATATCAACTAATGTGGTTTTTTTCTTTATTTGAAAGGATATACTTTTAGATTGGACCCATAGTAATTTTATCAAATTTGGTTTAGTAATTTGATTTTTAATTCAAAATAACTGAAAAATATGGCATTCAACTAAACGACATTGCGTATTTACTAATAATTTTAAAGTCAGTTTTTTATTGTTAATTATTTTTTGTCAATTACTTTCGTTCATTAAACATAACCTTTCCAAACATTAAGTGCCTTCACATTTTTTACATTGTAAGTATGTATATAAAATAACTAGCTATCTGTTCTCAAGGGAGCTTAGAGTCACACGAAATGGTCGCTTTGCACGATTGTTGATGACCTAACGACATGTACCTACGATAACGTCATACTTTACAAAGCTTAAATAGCTAATTACGTTTCCAAGTTTAGTAAAGTTTGTTTAATATTTGTGGTCCTTCAAATATGGCGCTGCACAGTCACACATTATACAAGTATTTATGACACTTATATACTGATCTGCGAAAAGTATGAAACGCTTGATTTTTCACTACGTTAACGTCAGTTGTTGACATTGGGTACGCGTCTAAGCACAATGTTTATCCGAACATTGTGTATACTGCCGATGTTTACAACCAGGAAATGAAAAACATGATGACTTATTTGTTTTCGGAGAGATAGATTAACCTAGGTCTTGTCAAGATCGGAGTAAATAGTTCTACTTCTGCGTGCCCTATCTTCGACTTAAAAATATTTTTCATTTTGATTTTTTTATATGTTCGTTTTCCAATTTAGTAAACACACCTTAATTGGAATAAAATCTGCCTCTCAAGTGGTTCTTTCAGAACATCGCTACGTGCTTGGCGACAGATTTTCATTTTCTTGTACAATTTACATTGTTGAGCTATACCTACAGCTACAAACTACTCACTTTTTTTTCAATAAAAGGTACATTAGATATTGAACAAAAAGCCCTAAATAATTATCGTACATTCGGACAATCATATCCATAATAACCGGGTTGTACCTACGGACGACAATATCACACGTGTTATCGGGTCACGGTCGTGCTATGGATGTCACAGTTTAATAGCACATTTAACTCACTAGTTGACATTCTGTCTTGTCATTGTGATGGCGGCTGATTTCCTATTTCACGATTCGATTTTCGCTGGAAATTTACACTAAGCCCCAACGCCAACGCAGTACATGTACTGTTCCTTATCGATTGATAAATTTGACAGTTAAATCGACTAATTCAATAAAATGCCATAGAATCTATCAAAGCAAAGCAAGTACGGATCAAATAGAAAATGGCGTTAACTTTGTACGTAAACTAAAGCAGTTTCTGAACGGAAAAGCTTATTATTCGATTGCTGAATATTTAAGTGAAAATATAAATTGAAATGTTTATATAGCCATCCTCCTCACTCCTACTGTGCTGTGCCCGACAGGGTACATATGAACTATATTTTAGTTTTAATGTGTTATTTACCACCTTGCAATAGATAATCTGAATCTGAAATGCCATTTTATCGAATTTGTCCATTTAAATGTCAAATATATCAATCGATAAAGAACGGTACTTGCACTGCAGAATCGAATGGGCGTTGTTGTGTACATCATGGGTATGAAGACGTATCTAATGACACCTCACACATCAAATTCGGTCAAGCCGTTTAGGATATAGGAGTAGTGAAAATATAGAAACATTTAAAATATTACACACATTTATACGCCCAAAAAACATTACTCCTTTTCTTGGGCAGTCGGATAAAAACACACATTCGCATTACATAAGCGTTCACTATTTAAAATAATTCAAAGAATCACAAGCTCGAGGGTCCCGCTGTCAACCTCCTATCTCCGTCATCAGACCAGTTCAATGAAACTAAATTATTGTTTATTGTACCTGCTTGAATTACATTTACTTGCAAAGTTTTAAATGGATTCGACTACTAATTTATGAGAGGTAGTAAAAATGTACTTCAAACATTTGTTATCATAACGCTTTGCCTCTTTCTATGTTTCCGCCGCATTACAATCTTGAAGTATTCAAGTAAGCAAATTTGCTCCATCTTCGACCGTATCGTCGCTTTCCATCACGTGACATTGCGGTCGAACATTAGCCTAGTACGATGCAAAAAAAAAAAACTATAAAAACTTGTTAAAAATATTGCATACAAATACCTACCATATTGCATCTCCGTGGACGAACGTGGAAACGAAATTTTATTGTATGGTCTCTATTAAAAGTGACTTTTTTTACCATCAGTCGCTTAAGAAAAGCCAATCATATTTCTATCACTGTATTTTCTTGATTGTGCTAGTTGTACGATAGACGGTGGGCTACCACTACTAATATCAATACGATCACAAGAAAAGGTACTGACAGTGGCTTTAGTACGAGCACTTGTATGAAAAATTCAGTTTCCTTTCACGTTCGATAGAGGCGCTGTTCAATCTTTCATACATTTTGCAACCATTTACGTAACGATAACTTTTTCGCGAGTGCTCGTACTAGGGCACAGGTAACATCGATAAGAAATTGGCAGATAGAAAACCAATGCTTCTGCCAAGTTCAATTATAGATTCAGCCCAGTATTGCAAACGCAGAGCTCAATAGGTACTTAGCTAAATTTGTAATGAATTTAATTGAAATTTGAATGTAGTTAATAACACTGATCATTTGGATTTTTTTATTTATACCAGCTGCGTCTCGTAGTTTTACACGTGGCTAATTTAACAAGTTGTGATCAATGTAGTAGGTATACATAACATTATAAGAGTTCATCATTATCAGCCAGAAAACGTCCACTGCTGGACATACCCCACCTTTAACCTCCATACTGAACGACAACCTGCCATCTGCATCCTACTGGATGCCCGCGACTCTCGCAATGTCGTTTTAGGGTTCGGTACCTCCAAATGTACAAAGAGATAATTATAATATGACATTCACCAACATGCCACTGGGCCAAGATGGTGCATTAGAGCTCTTTCTCTCTCTCTCCCTCTTTCTCTCTCTGAGAGAATGCCTGTGTCCCAGCCAATGACCATATAACCACTTAGTTTGTTATTGGTTATATTATCTTTGGTCCCAGCTGTGGGAATATAAAAGGCTGATAATGATGATGAAATCAAAAGGAAAAAACGGAACCTCTATAGGATCATTTTGTTGTTCTTTCTGTGAGTCAAAAAAGTTTTTCTCAAGGGCGTACAGTTATCAAGGCACTGAAAAACAAAATAATAATTTGACATTCTTTTTTTTCCCGGGTATGTCCTAAAACTACGACCAGAACCACTGAAGGATGGGCAGCAGCGTCCTAATAGTATACGGTGAACGTACTGCGATCCCCAAGCTGCCTGCCAAGCGTGGGGATTATGGCAACACCCCTCTCTATGACGGAGGCCTCTGTCCAACAGTGGACGTTAATTGGCTGATGATGTGATTCTTTTTTTTATTAGTTCTCTAGCCAGACTTGCACTTGGCCAGTTTTGTTCAATTATAAAACAGAAAAAAAACGTAACTCAGTAATTAACATGAGAGTAATAAATTTAAATTTACTCATTCAATAAACTGCTCTAAAATGTCACATTGTTTGAACTCTGGCATACGTCATTGGGTGCACCCATGGGGCGAGTTTTCGTGCAAATGCCCGAGTTGATTAAAAAGGCGTGATGGAACGATGATACACGGTCAATGGTCGTGACCCGAAATAATTATATTAGATGTCAATACAATACTTATTTTATTATGAAACTAGCACCCCGCGGTTTCACCCGCTTTATATAACTCCTTGAAGTAAACTCCTTGGTAGCGACAGTAACCTCCTTTAACTTACATGTTTTTCTTTTTCTTTGATGTATCATGTCAACGTTACTTCAATTTTTATTCTTGTATTTTGTAGTAAAAAAAAAACACAAACAAGCCTCTCCAGCGCCTATTAATTAATAAATAATAATAATAAATATCTGGGACATTATTGCACACATGGTCATCTGACCCCAAACTAAGCAAAGCTTGTAATATGGCTGCCAGAGACTGATATACATACATATATATTTTTAAATACATACTTAAATAGATATTAACACCCAGACATAGAACAAACACAAATGTTCATCACACAAATGTTTGTCCTAGATGGGAATCGAACCCACGCCCCCAAGCACAGAAAGTAGGATCACTACCAACTGAACCACCGAGGCAGTCAATTGTTTAGATCTAACCCTAAGCCTCATTTAAATTAAGTCATTTTCTTGTACCTAGTAATACTAATTAACTGTATAGCTTAAGCTCAAGATTCATTTAAAGTGGTTTAGATTATACAGGCAGAATTCTTTATTAGTTTTGTTTTTGAGAAAATTTGGTTTTTAATAATGTATAGTGCAAAATGAGTTTTTGCCGACAACGTAAAAACCCGTTTTGGATTAAACTTCGTACTTGTACCTTTTATAATTATTACGTGTAATTACGAAGGACGTATTAGGTACTTGGGGAAAGTAAAAGCCGTATTTAGACGATTATGTATTGTGTAAGTCCAATTATTTTCTACTTTACTTTGTTAGATTTATACTAGGTTAGGTAGAAAGGTTGTACTAAACCGAAAGGGTTGCATTAGTACTCATCATTGTGAACAAATTTTACTATGGGAGCAAATCTGAATAAATAGCGGGAAAAAAATGTACGCTCTATACAAGAAACTTATTTACAAAAATAAATGTTATTACAATAAACAATTAATGCATTAAAGTTATAACCTAAAACTATTTAAAAACAAAATAGAAATCTAAAATATAAGACTAATCTAAAAGTAGAAAGAAAACTAGCCCGAATGCTGTCAGCATTGGTACGTTAAATGGTAATCCATTTTTTTTGTCGATCTAGGCGCTAGCATTCTAGTACCCAGCCGCCTCCATAAAACGTCAAAGTCTCTATATATTCTATCAAACTAAATTTTAAAATTGTTGGTTTTCTAAATAGTGCCATCTTTTTTTCACATATTGAGATAAAAGTAGAGGAGATAACTTTGCATATTACGACGGAATAGACTTTTTTGTGGACAACTTTTATACCTCCTACCATTATTAACGTAATGTTTTTTGAATATATTTAACAAATAATTTTGAATGTAATATTTTGTTTTGGGGAATGGGCTTTTGGGTACGCCCAGTTGAAAGTTGAATTCCACACTCGACATGGCAGTACAAACGGCGCAAATATGTTAACCTCGGCAGTAGTTATATGTATGAGCTCTTTGGGGTAGAAATAATTGTCTCTTGGGGGACGGAAGTTCGCCTCATTTTCTAAAGAAAAAGTAAGTCGCGTAACTAAAATGCTGGTGTGCTTCTTGCTCAACGCATAAAACAATGCCAATCAGCGTGGTAATGCTGCCAACATGCTGGGTACGCTGCCAACAGGTAGTGTGATTGAACATTTGGATTGTCTTTAGACCTTCAATGGTCTTTAGGCAGTCTAACTGTTTTTGTACCATTAGTTAGCTTGTATTTTGTTTAGTCATTAAATCACTTGCCCTCAAAAAGTAAATCAACTCTTAAATACTGCTCTTCAACATTTTATGTACATCATGTACCTATTCGCTGTAACGATTACCATCAGATATTTAATATAACTTATCTTCAAAGTAACTGTACGTTATCCAACGAAGATCTCTCCAAACCCCTGTCTGTCACGGTTCGTGAATTTCATAAAATCAGTAATCCAATTTTACGTCTGTGTATTTTAGCGACCATTAAATGAACGGTCGAGGTAAAATCGCACTACGTACGAGACGTAATGATTTTTACATTTCTCATGTTCAAATAGGTTCATCGCCAAAACCTGGATCGAAAGTGCCACTTATCAAAAGTGGTTTAAAAAATTAACAACGTAGCAAATGATACCAAAAAGATTTTTTGGCACAGTCAATTTCATTTTTTTTTTATTTGGCTCAACATTATCAGTGTATTTTGCCAGTGTCAAGTTTTTTTTTATTCCACTTCAAAATATAATAAGAGTATTTTAATCGGAGGAACTATCTATTTTTAACCGACTTCAAAAAAGGCGGAGTTTCTATGTTCCACTGTTTTTTTTAGTGAATGTTCACCGATTTCTCCACAAATTATGAATTGATTTTTGTTGATTCCTTTTTTGTTTGGTAGGCCATAATTCAGAAGTCGTCCCATATACATTTCATCAAAATCGGTTTAGTAGTTTGGTTTTTAAATCAAAATAACTGAAAAAAAGTAAGTAAACGAAGTAAACGAGTATTCCAAGTAAACGAAGTCGCATAATTTCATCCTTTGGTAAAGAATCTAGTATTAACTGGCTGCTCTCAAAAGACGTCAGTAGCCAGTTTCACTGACCTTTTGTATCATTAGCGCTCGTTTTTCTTGGGACTTCCTTAGAATAGTAATATAACATTCAATAGTTTAAATGCATTATTTATTTTCACTCTAGGATCTAGCCCGGTCTTTGGAGAGGTACTGGAGGGGCCGAAGCCAACACCAAGAAGAGATTGAGTATATGCAATTAAATTATTATGGAATATGTAGGTACTATAAATATTATAAAGAGGAAAGATTTGTACCTATTTTTGTATGTTTGTAATGAATAGGCTCCGAAACTACCGAACCGATTTGAAAAATTCTTTCAATGTTGGGAAGCTACACTATCCCCGGGTGACATAGGCTATATTATATTTTGTAGCGAGGCCGAAGGCCGAGCTTACACTCGTGCGAAGCCGGGGCGGACGGCTAGTAATAATATTATAAAGAGGAAAGATTTGTACCTATTTTTGTATGTTTGTAATGAATAGGCTCAAAAAGTACTGGACCGATTTAAAAAATTCTTTCACCAATAGAATGCTTCATTCTTCCAATTTGACATAGGCTATATAATATTTTGTAGCGAGGCCGAAGGCCGAGCTTACACCCGTGCGAAGCCGGGGCGAGCGGCTAGTGTAGGTATAAAGAGACCTCGAAAGAGTTTTATATGACTCTTTCGTGAGGTCAAATGTTTACTTTCAACAATTTCCGTCTGATATTTTTTTCTTGATAGCTTTCAAAGAAAAACAATTGCTTGCTTAAAGTGGTCTCCATTCGAGAACTTCTTGGCCCCATCGGCCATCTGTTCTGCGTGCTATGTGCCCTGCCCACTGCCACTTCAATTTGCTAATCCAGTGGAGATGTATTTATTCGGGAAAAGAAATAGTTGCAGGGGGCGAAAGCTAACAATTAATATTGTATAAAGTAACGTAACTCATGAACTTTGGCCATGGCCAATATTTATTTATTATCACTAGCTGTGCACACGTAGGTATATACATTGTTCTAATTCAAAAGGATTTTCTTCTTATTCTTCTTAGCCCTTTTTAGGGTTCCGTAGCCCGACAAGGAACCCTTATAAATTAATTCTGTCCGTCCGTCTGTCTGTCTGTATGTCTGTCTATCTGTCCGTCCGTCCGAATTTTTAGAACCTTCTTACTTCTATAATTATTAAGATAAGTGCATGAAACTTTGCACAATGACAGTTGTTATATAGATCTAAATTTTTAGAGTATAAAAATATACAATATTTCATTTAAGGGGTGGCTCTGGTACATCGCTCAAAGTCGACCCGTATGATGTTTTTTTAATTTATTTAAAGCTTTTACAATATAATATCAACCTAGATGACAGTAATTAAAGTAATTGGTATTTTTAATTTTGACTTTTTCTTTGTTGCGTTGAGTTAAAGTCCCACTACGTTAACTCGTACTACGTACGTATTAACTACGTATTTGATGTACAGAAATTTAGAAAATGTCAAGGAAAACCGCATCGTTTTTAGCAATTTGCGCTAGGTTTGGTATATCGGATATAATTTCCCCTTTACAAAAATAACTTTTAATAAAAAAATAAAAATATCTAGGACATTATTGCACACATGGTCATCTGACCCCAAACTAAGCAAAGCTTGTAATATGGCTGCCAGAGACTGATATACATTTTCTTTTCAGAGTTGCTTAAAAGCAAAGCATATAATAAGTTATGTACCCATAAGTAGTGTGAAACCATAGGGTTGGGCTCGGGGTTTGCCTAAACAGCTGTCCAGACGCCTGGTCGTAGTGTGACGAGTGACCAAAGAGCTGGTGCTTACTCTGACCAAAATAAGATTGATCATTCAACGTAATAACGTCGCCAGCTAGCTTTTTGGGCACTAGCTACCTGCAAGCAGCGACCTTAATGCAGTTTTAGTTATAGTTTTAGATAATCAACTCATTTAATTTAGATTAAATTTAGTTAGGTATTTATTTAGTTGCTTTATTTTATAGTTTATTTTTAAGTTATTTACATAATTTCATGTAAATTGAACGCATTGTTCTTATGTTATTATTTAATTAATATAATGTAGCCTATAAAACAGTTCATACAGGTCCAAATCTTCAGAAAATAAAGACTCAAACTAATTATTATATGTACTAGAAAATTCCGATGTAATTTCTAACTTTCTAACGTGTACCTTCGTCACAATTTGTGTCAAAATTTATTAAAATAATGCACCGTATAGATATCCAATAAAAACTTTATACGTTAACCAGACCTAAATCACAACATAAATGAAAAAGTGAACGTTGGCGTCGCCCATGTTTTAGATTCTAGTTCATAATTTACTAGTCTAAGAAGTTTGTTTTTTACCTACGATGGAACGAAAAAGATTTAGTGAGTTTGTACGCATGTGTGTTTAAATGAATTTTTCACCAAAATGGTAGGTTCACCAATCTGATAAAAAATAGACAGGAGGGTTTTAGATCCTGCAGACCCGATGCACACACTCCGAAATGTATACGATAAATAACCGATAAACTAGCAACTGCACTTTTGCTTTTACGCTAATGTTCAAGGCTAAGGAAGCTTAGACTAAAATAAGGAATCGTCGCTGATAATGATTTTATTAAAATATTTTCACATTTTATTCAATATCGTCAAACAAATCATAGTCAAGCAAAGTAAGTCACGATAAAATACATCAATATCATCAACTGAGTTTACTATTTCAAAACTGGTTAACCAACGGTCCAATAGGTCTGGGTAGTTTATACCGCATCTGGGATGTGTCGTTATGAATGACAGCCCTGAACTAATTGAAACCAGTGCTATTCGGGGAGGCATGCGGGAAATGGATCCATTTGTTTTAATGTTTAGAACAGAGATGTGGTTTCATTTCTGTGGATATATTATATATTTTTGTTCGAGTACATTTACATGGACATTGTAGGTTTTGGGTGGTCATGGGCCTTGAATCATGCATAAAAACACTCGTAAGCACTTTGGGTAGAGTTTGTTGACGAAAAAACACAGATTTATAAACTTAATCGTATTAATGAAAATTATAGTCACGGTGCGCCCCCACGCACCCGCATGGTTTTTTAGCGGACTTGACACAATAAGTATAGTTATTATTGTTTCCTTTATATTACTTTTTTTTTAAACATTGTTCTATATTATTTTTACCGACTTATGTATGTTCGAAAATCTCGAAAATAATATTTTCGCCAATTGTGAACCGATTTCAAAAAATATTTTTTAGTTCCAAAGGGTATACTCCCAAGGTGGTCCCATTATCATCAAGTCAGGATCTGATGATGGAATCTCAAGGAAATCGAGGAAAACTTAACTAACTAATTTCCGATTGAGCTGAAATTTTGCATACTTATGTAAGTTTAGTAACAATGCAATAATCTGGTGATGGAGACAGGAGGATTAATGATTGAAATTTGTTATTTAAATTTTCAACCAATTTGGTGTGGCCTTAATATACTGACTTTTCTTATATATTATACCTTAATAAACTCCTAACTCAGACACTGGTCCGAGTTCCGGTTATTATTAATAAAAGCTGACTAATGAAAACAGATGAAAATGTACACTGACATGTAGAAATAATAATTTATCGTACTGAAAAATATACACCTATAATTTTTTACTCTCTTTTTTCTCAACTATGAATCCCGGTTTTGGAGTACCGAATATGGCCTTTCTTAATTTCCTCATCCACTTCGCTCTACTCTCGACATCAATAATTAAAAACTTGGACTAAAGCACACTTAATAGCATAGATTAAGTTTATCAAATGTTTCCAGAGAATCATAATGTTAAAATTCGCCAAAACAAAACATTTTTTGCAAGAGAGGCAATCGAAAACAGGTAAACAGCTTCGTTGGAAAATCACAAAACCACAGTGCAGTTAGGTTGAAATTGCCAAAGAGCAAACAACCATATTGGCGAACCGATAGCGTCAGTAACTGGACCACGCTGGCTTACTTGCTACATCTCTGATTACTGCTGCACCAGTGATCCTGCTAGCGAAATACCTAATAGTAAAAAACGTTACTAAATTGCAATAAAAACATATACCCTATCCAACTGCTGGGTATGGTCCTTTCCTTGATTTTTCCATATACTATGGAAGAGGTAAAAAAGAGAATAAAATAGCAAAAATTTTAGAATATAAAAACAATAGCAGTCTCAGATTCATTGAGTTAGTCTATTAAATTAAATAAATGGATTGAAACAAATACGAATTACACAGTAATATTATATCTGACATATTATTATAATTAAAACTAAAAAAATTGATACGACAGGTATATGGACCTATCCAAATTTTTCTGTTTAGCGAAAAAAAAACACCCGGTATTCTAAGAAAAAACAAAATGTCTTTTTTTATTTTGTATGATACTGAGTGACGAGACGAGCGAAGGCGCTCGCCCGATGGCTCTTCACGCTTGCCAATAACAGCTCAACGCCACTCAGAATTTTGAACTTCAACAGTTCAAAACCCTGAGACATAAAATGTCAAATCTCTGTGTGCCCTGTAATTTCGTTGGAAACATTGCCTTTCAATCCGGAACATAGTAGTGTTTACACACTACTGCTTGGCAGTTGAATAACAGGCAAAGGTGGTACTTCCCGAAGTGGACCCCTGCAAAAGAGTCCTACCACTACAAAACAACAACAAAATTAACAAATTAATTAATTAATTATTCTAAATTAACAACAGTCGTTAGCGGAATAAAAAAACTATAAATTTGCATATTTCAGTGACCAAATGATTTATAGTTGATTGAATCAAGCGTTACTTTGCGAAAGTTCATCTTCAAAACAGTTTCTTTGACGTGTCTATAATGTGTTTCCGTTTTAAAGTCGTCTCAAGTACAATAATAAATAAGGGATTCATACTCGTATATTTATGTGTTTGCTCTACAGAAATATGTCAATGTTTTTAGTTTTACCTAACCTGAAATAGAAATGATTTAAATCTGTATGAAAAAAAATAATTGTCAAACTTGTAACTTACAGAAATTTGTTAATGATAATAAGGGACAGCCTCGTTAGCTCAGTTGGTAGTGTACCTGACTTCTGCGCTTGGGGGCGTGGGTTCGATTCCCAACTAGGTCAAACATTTGTCTGATGAACATTTGTTTGTTCTATGTCTAAGTGTTAATATCTATTTAAGTATGTATTTAAAAATATATATGTATGTATATCAGTCTCTGGCAGCCAAATTACAAGCTTTGCTTAGTTTGGTGTCAGATGACCGTGTGTGCAATACCCAGTTTTTTTTTAAATTATTATACTAATTTAACCTAACAAAAATGAATTCATTCTGAAACAAAAGTAATAACACTAAACTATGACCAATTCAATAGAGCATATTTGACACTTCATCAAAATTTAACAACCTAACCTTCTAAGAAAGAAGAAAGTTAGATTCAAAGTTAGTACGTAATTGCTTAACTTTTTTCAGTTAATCATACATAGACATTTATAGTATAGTAATAATGACAAGCCCATTTTTCTTTGGGCTTAAATGGGCTAAAGATGTAACCGAATGGTGTCCTAGACAAAATAAAAGAAAGAAAGGGAGGCAGCGCCTTAGATGGGAAGACGATATTCAAAAGATAGTTGGGGTACTTGGAAGAGGATGACCCATAATCGAAAGATGTGGCAAGCTCTAGGGGAGACCTTTGCAGGATCGCAAGACAACCTCAATACCGGTGTCAAATAATTAACATATATATTTAAATTTAATAAGTTGCTACTTAATAGCATACTTTTATACTATATCTTTAAGGTTGTTGAATAAAGGCTATTATTATTATTTAATAGTGACAAGAGAAGGCAATATATATCGGGACCTCAATTAACAACCTTACCACGGTAAATATCCCGTAAATAATCATATAACTGTAGTGAACAACCGTGATAGCTAAAAACAGCGTTTTAAAAGAAGGTAATTCAATGATTTACTTTGAAATATAAACAATAGACTGACAGATGTCATAAATGTGATTTATTAAATTGGCCCTACTTCAAATGAAATATTAGTTATATGATTATTTACGGGATATTTACCGTGGTAAGGTTGTGGAAGGAGCTCCCGATATTTCGGCGCAGTTACATGCACCATGTTCACGGGAAGAAGCGCCCCGTCGACTCTCGTCACGGGGGTCTTCCCGTGAACATGGTGCATGTTACTGCGCCGCAATATCGGGAGCTCCTTCCACAACCTTACCATGGCAAATATCCCGTAAATAATCATATAACTTTAGTGAACAACCGTGATAGTTTAAAACAGTGTTGAAATATTAGTTTTGAAAATCACATACTTCGTTTATTTTATAAAGTAGTAATAATATTATCAATAACGAGAATAACAAAGTAAATTCACCCACCCCGCTCAATTACAGCAAACTGAGCGTTTCGAACCGTCGGACTGTGCTCCGCTGCCTACATTACCGTTTATTAATCCTGTTATTTCAGGCTGCTACCTTCGTGAGCTGAACACGCGACTAGGCGACATAATTTCGACCAATTTTAACTGTGGTAGCAATTACAGCTGCTAATAGCAAAGCTAATAGCTTATTTGTAATCAACAATCATGGGTCTAAAAATATGGAAATAAAGTCTTATCTAAATAAGCATCTGGGACATTTTTGCACACACGGCATCTGACTCCAAACTAAGCAAAGCTTGTAATATGGCTGCCAGAGACTGATATATAATATATTTATATATTTTAGATGTAACAATTTATCAATAATTATGTAAGGATAAAACTATGCAGAAAAATATTATGGGGGGTATCAAATGTATTTTTCAATTCTCCAGAGACTGATATACATTTTTTTAAATATATACTGAAATAGATATTAACACCCAGACATAGAACAAACACATATGTTCATCACATGAATGTTTGCCCGAGGAGGGAATCGAACCCACGCCCCCAAGCGCAGAAGGTAGATTCACTATGACTGAGCCACCGATGCAGTCAAATGAATCTGTAGGAATCAAATATACTTTCTCATATCTTCGTTATTTTACAGACATGCAGTGTCGAAAAAAATGTATTTTCTCGATTACAGAGAAAGTTATTTGAGAAATTGTAAAAATATTTCACAATCAAGATCCAATTGAGACCGGAAAGAATTCTGAATAAAATTGATATCACAGTTCCTTTTCGAGTAAAGGTATTGAGTACCTACACTTTAAGAAAACTGCCTCCAGTAATTGGCTTTTAACGATGGGGTAGATATTTAAGAAGATATACCCATTACTCAGATATTTTATTCGCAATTCATAGATTTGCAATGATTGAATGGCATTATAACGAATGGCAAATATTTAACGTGGCAACTCATTGCCAATTTTTCATACAACCTCTAAACGTTGAAAACGTTAAGTACTTTTTTATATACTTTGATCTGAGATTTTGATATCCTTCTGTCAACAAAGATGTTTTTTTAACAATTTTTTTTGGATCATGGTAAATAACTTAACAATGAAACAACACTTCAGATATAAAAATTGCTTTCGACTATGTAAAACTACTAAGATTGTAAATGAAACAAAATAAATATAGGTACTTTTCAAGATATGGCGGGTAAATTTTTATTAAAATTTGGCCTGAAATTCCGCCTATAAACGAAAATTAAGTATGAGCACAGAAAAAGGGAGTGAATAGAAGGGAAATGAGAAGGAAAATCTGTCGCCAGGCATTATTACAGAACCTTGATTGAACATTCTTATTTAGATCAACGCGTCGGACTCCGCGTCAAAGTTGCTAACTGATTTCGAATGACTGATGTTTCGTCTATATGGGTGCAACTGGCTCCAACAAATTTCTTACAAAATTGCCTTCCATTCTAAACTGTTTTTCTAATGAATTTCTAGTGTAATTCCGCTTCTACGTCGCTTCAAGTACAATATAGAATTTGGGATAAATTTTACTCGGTATATCTGTTAATGAAGTTAAGTTTAATTTTGCCTAACCTGAAATAAAATATTAATTAAATATAAGAGAACATTAACCTAACTTGAAACAATAATTAATTTATTATGAAACATGCGATTTGACTTAAAAATATGAAGGTAATAAGTTTAACCTGAAATAAGATATTAAATAAATACTGAAAATAAAAATTTATTAATTCTGAAACATAAAATATATTTTAATTGAAATGAAATAAACGATTATACACGTTTCCTTAGTGCACTTTGTTGACACGTGTTTCGCCTCTTCACGAGGCATCCTCAGGACGTGTTGACTCTTCGATTGATTCTCGGCCAATGAGGATCAGTAAAGTAATAGCAAATTCAATAGAATTAGTACTCACTTTATTCTTCATGACATAAGAATAATATATCTTTTTGAATTATCGAAATCGGACCATTACTTACGAAGATATTACGTAATAAACATTATGCCGTTCCTGCCGCTAAAAGTAATGGACGCAGGGCGTGTGACGTCACCGTGACGGTCGCCGCTAGTTGGCCGTTGGCAGCTATAAGGCGCGCAGTGTTTTGGGTGGTTAATTGTGACTTTGATACAAATTAAGTGCTCGATTTGTGTCTAATTCATCTTTTTAATTATGTACAAATATTGTATAGCGCTGAAATGTACAAACACTTCATTTAAAACACCAGAAAAACAATTTTTTACCTGCCGAGAGATCCAAAACTTTGTAAAAATGGTATTTCATTGAAAAAAGAAATATAAAACTCAACCCTCTACCTAGGCTACTAGACATTGCTGTGAAGATCATTTCAATGTAAGTACCTACTTCCATAACTATACCTATCCATTATTTAGTTGATATGGAAATAAGTTGGTACCTACTATTACGTGTAATGTATTTATGTATTCTCATATTTTAGCCTGCTGTCGTAATAAAAACATACCTACTTACTTTTTCTGAGTTTTGTGGATAAATACGTACCTACCAATTCACCCGTTTCCATTTCTATGTAGGTAATATTTCAAGGTCAAAACAATAACACAGAGACGTACTCTGGTAAAAATCAAACAGTGAATGACAATTTATTTTAATCCTTTACACAACAGCGCTGCATTTTATGTACTTATCTTATTTTTTATTGCTAAATAGGCTTTCACTTGGCTGCCAACTCGCCTGATGTTAAGCGATGATGCGGCCTACGATGGATCACGCTTACCTAGAAGAAACCGATTCACTCTTGACTTGAAAACACCCAGATTGTAACTATCGGGTAACACCCATTCAGGCAGCGCATTCCACAGACAAGAAGTTCGCATAATAAAAGTGGAATCAAAGCGCTTCGTACGGGTTTTCGGAATGTCAACCATAAAACGTTGTTGATTTTTCATGCCTGCTCTGGCAGTCCGATAGAAAAAAGGGCAATTTTTACGAAGTTTTGGGTCTTTCGGCACGTAAAAAAATTGTTTTTCTGGCGCTTTAAAAGAAGTATTTGTACATTTCGGCACTATACAATATTTGTACATAGTTAAAAGATCAATTAGACACAAATCAGGCATTAATTTTTATCGAAAGTCACAACTATCCACACAAAACACTGCGCGCCTTATAGCTGCCTACGGGTAACTGGCGACGATCGTCACAGTGACGTCACAAGCTATCGTGCCGGCTAGCCAGTGAACTTCGCTAATAATTTGGTCATAACTTCGTTATTTTTTGTTGTAGAACAATATTTTTTGCACTGCATGTTAAGGATTTCTTAGCTCTATAAATCTACATTCTCAACTAAAAACGTTACTGATCCTCATTGTAACTACGTCTGTAACTCTGACCTTGTTTGACGATATTTAATGAAATTTGATTACATATAAATTTGGTGATGAATATTTTAATACTTGACACTGGCATATGCACAAGAAGTGAGATGCCAAAATTCTCAGTAAAGAAATATTAATAAAAACGTAATTTTAGAAATACCTTATAAATTTTACTTGCTTAAAAACTTTTACATTTGTATCGAGAAACATAAATTCTCAGAAATCGTAATTCTTAAACTTAATATTGTAAATTGAAAGGAATACATTTCAAATATTTCCATTCATTTTTCAGTTTCTGAAAACTTTATATGCTAATTTATTTATTGGATTTCAAGTGCGAAGAGTGATTAAACTTTTTCTCATGAATATGTGATACATAAATACCAATCTGTACATAAATTCCGATATAATGATATTTGTAAAAATATATTTGAGTCATAGATATATATCTGTGGTACCTACTCATCATTATGAACGACTTTAACTATGAGACCAACCCTAAAAATGCGAAAAAAATTTGCTGTTCCATTTTTTTTATGCCATTTATGTGGCAAACAATCAGACGGACCACCCGATGGTTAGCGATCACCGTCGCCTAAACGATCACCTGCAACACCAGGGCCATCACAGATACGATGCTGATCCTTAAAGACTCTATAACTGGCCTTTTGAAAAACCTCATACCTAAGCTACTCGGAAATGCCGCAGGCTCATTCCACAAATTGCAGGTGTGAGGCAATAAGGAACGCGTAAAACGCACAGTGTGTGATTTCCAACGATCTATGATATTTGGATGAACTTTCAGGCGATGGCGGCTGGTGCGATGAAAAAACCGTGATGCCGGCATCAGGTCGAACAGTTCTTTAGAACATTCCCCGTTATAAATGCGATAAAAGACACAAAAAGATCCAACGTCTCTGCGCTTGCTGAGCGGCTCTAGGTGTTCAGTGAGCTTGGGATCGTTGACAATTCTGACAGCTCTAGGCTGTAATGCATCAAGTGGGTTAAGCTGATATTTGGGTGATCCGTTCCAAAGATGGGAGCTGTACTCCATGTGAAGTCGTACTTGCGCTTTGTAAAGCAAAAATCTTTCTCTCGATGTGAAGTACCGCTTCACTTTGTTGAGCACACCGAGTTTCTTAGAGGCGAGCTTGGCTTTACTCGCAATGTGACCGCGAAACTGTACTTTCGAAGAATTGTCGAAATATGTGAAAAATGTATTATGTTATAATAATGTCTAATTTAGCTTGCAACAAATGTAGACTAAATGTACAGATTATGTATGATTATAGTCTACTTTTGGTTCGGACATTTTTGCGCTGCTGACCCGATATTCAAAGTTTTATAGTAGAATAGCTGAATCTTAAAGGGTCTTCAAGGGTCAGCAACGTATTTGTGATGCCCCTAGTGTTACAAGTATCCATAGGCGACGGTGACTGCTTACCATCAGGCGGCCCGTCTGGTTGTTTGCCACCTATGGCATAAAAAAAAACCGCTGTGTTAACCGTGATTTTCCAGTTTTACCGCATATTTTTTACACTCATCACATTATATTTTAATCACAATGAAACTGTGGCCTAATTAACTTTTGTTTTTAAACTAATACTGAAATTTGAACAATGTTATATTATTGTTCGACAAAAGTTATGCCTCTTAATACCCAGGCAAAATTTCTACGTAAAATATATTGTGACAAACTGAATCTCTTTGAACAATGTTAAAGATTAAACATGTCAACAAGAACTCTACAAGAATGAGAAGTAAAAAATATATTTGATACCCCCCATAATATTTTTCTGCATAGTTTTATCCTTACATAAATATTGATAAATTGTTACATCTAAAATATATAAATATATGATATACATATGTATGTATATCAGTCTCTGGCAGCCATAGTACAAGCTTTGCTTATTTTGGGTTCAGATGACCATGTGTGCAAAAAATGTCCCAAATCTCGTATAAAAAATAGAACTTACGTCGTGCTCATTAATTTATTATTACGGTCAATTTGCAAAGATTTATAGACCCCCAATTAGTATAACGTTCAATAAATACGTCTTTCAATTACCGAGAAGCAGTTTGAAAACGTAACAAATTATCCCTTCATTACTCAAACTCGTTTTGAACAGAGACCTTTTTAGTACCAAAAGATTTTATATTGCCCTTAAATTGGACGTTTCACTTGATCACCAGCATTGACATAGTAAATGCGTATTTACATTTTACTTTGAGCTTGATTTTTGATTTTAATAAAACTCATTACAATCATAGTAACAAGTAAAATATCGATGTCGGAAAATGTATTTTAGATACACAAATACAAGCAGTAATTGTGGTATCTGAAATACCTAATATTTTCCGTTTTAACCGTCTCCAAAATAAAGGGAAGGTTCTCAATTCGGTCCGTATTTTTCTTTCCTTCAAAAGCCATGCTCTTATCGACGGAATAGGTTTCGGCCTTTCCGTGGCCTAAGTACGAATATTCGCATAAAATTAGCATATACAGTCAAACCTGGATAAGAGAGAGTTCAAGGGAGCACAACCTCGCTTATAGAGGTTTCTCACTAACCCGAGTTTCTCGCTAATGCAGGTACATGGGTAGCGTTTCTCTCTTATAGAGGTACGCAGCAATAACAAGTCACAGCAAGTACGAATGTAGTAAATATGTAATATGATAAAATTATGTGCATTAATTATTTATTTTTGTTTTTTATTTCATTTATCGCGATTTTCCGGATTCAAATGCATTCACATTTTTTTTATTTATCACTTAATGACAGTACTTTAATATTCCGTTTTGACATGATGCAGAACAGAACTTTCCTTCGCAATTGATTAACGATAAACTGAGTAAGTCCGACAAACAGGACGGTACACAAGCACACGTGTCCATTCGAAAAGAATGCGATAAAATAACAACATTATTTAGTTCCACTAAATAGAATAGGTACAATATTGACGAGAAAACAATACAAAAACAATGGTAGGAAGTTCCACGAAAGTTAAGAATGAGTCATAAAATAGCAGATGTTAAATTTGTAATTTGTTTTGTCATTTGTTCCTCCTAAATAATATAAATAAATAAATCTTGACTGTCACTTATAGAGGTATAGATAAGTAGCAGTCTCACTTACGGAGGTCCATGAGGGAAAAACGACTCTCTCTTACAAAGGTTTCTGTTTCTCGCTAATAGAGGTTTTGCGAGCTTAAAATGACGGGTCCTGGCTATTACTCTCACTTATAGAGTTTTCTCACTTATCCAGTTCTCACTTACCCAGGTTTGATTGTATTTTGTAAAAAGCAAGAAATCAAAGGCTTTTTTATTTTATTTTATTTATTCGTACTTCAGCCACCGATCTTCAGCTAGCATTTTATTTTCTTGTAATCAGCATCTAATTGTTTTAGCATTCAAGGTAATCAAAAGAATCGTAAAGGCATACATTCTACAATGCGATATAAAAGTAGAAAATAATGAGGACGCCACTCCACACTAAAACAGCTTGTGAGTTTTGAACACTGCTTTGAAGTAGAAAATCCGATGTATTCTTTATTTAAAGCGTTTAAAACACAACACGACAGTGCATTACAGATATTTTTGGATTTACGTTTGACAGATAACAATGAATGAGTAGATTCCGTTTCTACTCTTTTATGTCGTACTGTATATACCTATGTAAGCAGTCAGAATACGCATATTGGAAAACAGAATCGTAGAGATATCGCTACGCTACGTGACTGACTCTCCGTAGGTCGATTTACTTTCGTCACCGCTAAGGTCAGTACGCCAGTACGCCGTAGTACGTCACACCACCCTGTGACTTTAGCTGATTACTATTGATCGGTCAGTTGGTAATACCTACCATCGACTGTTGATTCTCGATAGGCTTGACACAGACTTGACTATTGTGATTTACACGAAATCGTAGGGGACATTTTGTGGTTTAGTTTTTAATCACTGACGCAAAAAGAGGAGTGTTTTAAGTTTAACGTATGTATCTGTGTGTCAGTAGCATCACAGCTCCCAAATGGCTGAACATATTTAGTTGCATACCACCATTACGTGGAGCATTTGAGCCGATTTGACCAACGACCGTTATACGGTAACTAACTTATTTTGGTATCTGCTATGACGTCGTAGCCCTTCTCCTCGTTAAGGGAACAAGATAAGAAAATATAATCACACACTACGAATTGACACCCTCAACGTTTGCTACTTAACTCGCATTTTGCTATAAGAAATTGTCTGAATACGGCCTAAAATTGTCCGGTCACCATTCGTTCAGAGACAGAACTGATCGATAAAATTTACATGTCTCGATAGTAAATTATTAAAAGACAATACACATCATCAGCCAATTAACGTCCACTGTTGGACAAGGCCTCCCTCATAGAGAGGGGTGTTGCCATAATCCCCACGCTTGGCAGGCGGCTTGGGGATAGCAGTACGTTCACCGTGTACTATTAGGACGCTGCTGCCTATCCTCCGGTGGTTCTGGTCTGCAGTTTTAGGACATACCCGGGTCCCATACAAAAGACAATACATACACTTTAAATCACAGCCAAGTGATAAGTGTGGCTGACTAACAAAGAAACGATGTATCAAAATACTGTTATATTGTTTTTTTTTAATGTAACTGACTGCTGAATGACTGGAAAGATGAGCATGTCGCTTGCCTGAAAGTAAGCGTCACGTTTGTCCATAACAGTTAGAGCTTGTACTTCTTTTTTACAAGCTTTTATTTAACTTGCCTTGTTGGCTTCGATAAAATCTTGCAACTGAGATTTAAAACAGTTATCCCCAACTGATTGTGCTAAAATTTTGCATACACATTTAGTTTGGATGCATGGTTATTAAAATAACGTCACGTCCGCCATATTGGATTGAGAAAAATCCAATATGGCGGACTACCAAACATGGCGGACCAATTATAGGTATATTATAATGAACCCTTATTATATGGGTATCAAATGAAAGGGTATGCAGAGGAGAATACGTAAAATAAAATGTCGTCACACTAAATTCAATATGGTGGACGCCCCAAGATGGCGGATTTTTTTTTATCATCATGATATTATAGGAATCAAATAAAGGTGTTTGCTGATAATAATACGAAAAATTTAATGACGTCACTTAGTAAAAAGCTTGCTTATAATATGGTTTTTAATTAATAATGTTATCTGCATGTGTATTACACAATATGAAAATTGCTCTAAAACGTTTGAAATGTTATTCTAAAGATGACCAATCAGTTTTTTTTTATACCTAAGTAGTGATTATTATCTTAAAAATCTTTTAAAATAAGCGAGCTAGACAGCTATGGGCAGGAAACCATAAAAAACCGTGTCCACACCCCGTTTTTTGAATGTGTCTTGCGCCCTAAAAGGACTAGAATAAGTTCCATTCATGGCATGAAAATTTTTTTTTCTTGTGTTTTCTTTCAGTAATATTTTATTAGATGGAAGAGAAAGATCAAATGAAAAAATGAAATAATATGATATCCAAACTCACGTGCCGCTTGATCCGCCTTCTCTGCACGGGGAATTAAAATTTTACAAGTGGGACCATTCTGTGGAAAGGATAATGGTTAACCTTTTTTGTGTGAATTGATAAATTCATCAGGAGACTCGGTGGTCATGAGGTAGGAGGTTTTGTCATGTATGTGCACAAAAATATAAACATGACGAGCCGTGACGTCGTATAATGATTTTAATACAAACTATAATTGATATCGATTCCAAATATAAATTAGGTATCACTACTTTCGGTAAGAAAAATATGATTTATTTATTTCTTAGGTCGAGAATAATGTAAAATATACGCAATAAAATCCGTTAAAAGTTTTAAATTTCAAACTACTCTTTGCACCAAAGGTATAACGGGGCATAGTGCTCAAAAATGTCCAAACGAATAGTAGACTAATGCCTGATTTTTCAATGTGCAGTTAAACGGTTAGATAGTTAACAAATCAATAAATTTATCCGTCTAATAAATTTACAGGTTTTACTACGCGGATAACTTTTAACTGACTAATGAAAAATACGAAATCCAATGGAATAAATTATATCTGATTCTATAACTAAGAATTAAAAAATCGGCCCTTAAGCCATTATTAATCTGTGTATTTTAATCTAAACGTGAAATTGTTATATCGATATGGGGTTTCAATTAGTTTGTAGGTATTTCTAAAATGAATCTTAATTATTTAAAAAAGTAAATTCCCGAACTATTTTGTTGAATTTTGTACTAGACTAATATACAAATATCCATGTGTTCATTCTTTATATTTTTAAACATAAGTCGTAAAAGTCATTCTAAAAATATTATAGCGATGACAAAAATACGCAAATATATTCATAGTTTACAAAACGGGAATGTGTGATTCACGAATGAATGTATGATATGAATTGAGTTTTATTTAAGAGTAGTAGTAAGGTGATTTTAGGATTTATTTTTAACTGTTTGGTATAAACTACATGATGTTCTTGCTCGATCGAAAAATCGACACCGCTTCATGGTTGATATTCCGAAAACCCGTACGAAGCGCTTTGATTGCACTTTTATTGTGCGAACTGCTAGTCTGTGGAATGCGCTGCCGGAATGGGTGTTCCCCGATGGTTACAATCTGGGTGTCTTCAAAACTCTAGTGAATCAGTTTCTTCTGGGCAAGCGTGCTCCATCGTAAACCGCATCGCGCTTAACATCCAGGCGAGTTGGCGGTCAATCGCAAACCTACTACCTAATAAAAATAAAAAAAGCATTTAAATTTATAATTACAGTAATATATACATACTAGCTGCGCCTCGCGGTTTCACCCGCGTAGTGATGAAAATTATGATAATGATGATGAAAAATAGCTTATGTGTTAATCCAAGACATATGCTATCTAACACAATGTTTTAAACTATCACGGTTGTTCACTACAGTTATATGTCTTCCCCTGAACATGGTGCATGTAACTGCGCCGAAATATCGGGAGCTCCGTCCACAACCTTACCACGGTAAATATCCCGTAAATAATCATATAACTGTATGTGCTATCTATATTATATATTTCATCTAAATACGTCCAGCAGTTTCAGCGTGAAGGAGTTACAAACATACACACTCACTCACACACGCGAACACAACTTTCGCATTTATAATATAAGTGTGATACACATAGGGTCTCACTTGTATGATAAAAATTGGCAGTTCGCAATCTTACCCGTATTATATATACCGTATATTATAAGTATAAGTAGCCTATGTAATCCAGGGTATAAACTATCCCAAATATCACACAACTCACAAGCTTTCACGTTTATAATCATCATCATCATCATCACTATATATATAAAATTTCCATGTCACAATGTTAGTTACCGTACTCCTCCGAAACGGCTTTACCGATTTTTACCAAATTTTATATGCGTATTCAGTAGGTCTGAGAATCGGCTACTATCTATTTTCCATACCCCTTCACCGATTTTCATCACCACGCGGATGAAACCGCGGGGCGCAGCTAGTATTAGTGTAAATTTTGTAGGATTTTTGGGACAAGTTCATTACTTTTTAAAGGAATTAAGTATCCAATTCATAAATAAAATTAAAACGATGTGTCAGCCTTTGTTAATCTGGTTTTAGGAAAAAATAGGACTTACATAATATTAAAATTTATTTGTAACATAATCCTCCTACTCTAAAAACCCAGCTGATGCAAAATGGTGGAAAAGGGGTTAAAGTGGTACAAGACAGAAGATAAAATAAATAAAACATGTTTTAGATTGCGCGAGACGAAATGACAACGAGATAATATAGGGTAAATCCCGAGGGCTTGAAACTAGGAAGCGTAGATAAGCAAAAGTGAAAGTCGAGAAATGTCTGATAAGCACCGGATTTTCAAATAGGAGCTTTCACAAAGAAGCTTTACGTGTGAACGACCACATGACAAGTCAATTCAGTAAACCTACTTTCCGGCTAGATCTATATCTTTCGAACATTTTTAAAGATTAAAAAATACTAAAACACTGTTTTAAACTATCACGGCTATTCACTAGCTTTATATGATTATTTATTTACCGTGGTAAGTTTATCGGGTGTATCGGGAAATATCGGGATCTCCTTCCACAACCTTACCACGGTAAATATCCCGTAAATAATCATATAACTAAAAATACTAGTTAGAATTTAGGTGAAAGAACCTATTCAGCATTATCTTATTAGTTTCAAGTCATTTTCTTGTTGATATTTTATTGGATGAAAAGATCTAAAAAATCTCGAAACAACTCAGTTTTTTTTTTATCCTGATAAAATAGCTGATAGGCTTCAAATGGCTGAATTTTTTTTCGTGAATCATAAGAACCCTATCGATCAAGTCACCTTTCAATCAAAATCGGTTCAGCCGTTTAGGAACTACGATGCCACAGACATACACACACAGATACACAAGTTAACCCTATAACAACCAACTAACTGGTTTACGTCAAGGGTAAAAAATAGTTTAATTCTCTCTTCCGCCAAAATAAAAAATATCAATGAAAATTGCATGAAACGTTTGCAATAAAAATATGGTATTTTTTTTATTTGTATTTAATGGTTTTATAAAACTTACCTAAAAAGAGACTTATTTTTTTTTTCGCTAAATTAAGATTATTAAAACAAAATACCTGGGAAAATTAAGTTATACAAAATTAGTCTTGACCTTTAAGCGTCACAATCGTTCCTGTTTAGCTTTAAGCCAAGTCAAGTAACCTTGACTCGGTTTCTCGCTTTATGACTTTACTTATCTTGCATTTCATTTCATTAGCAAGTACAAAAGTAAGTACGATTAACATACTTTCTACTAAATTCGTTCTTCCATTGCATTTTCTTGTTCTATTTTCCTGTGATTCATATTGAAATAAAGAACATAATTTTGTTTCTTGAATTTTACGGCAAATATAAAGTGGGTTGCAAATCTATACATATAATAAAATTGTAGAGATAAAAAAATCTGTAATTGCGATATTAAAAAAAAAACCACAGGGCGTCATAAAATAAGGAGCAGAACACGTTAAGACAGTTTTTCGAATTTTTGTCTGTTTGTTTGTCCATGCACATTTCCTAAACCACTGGACGGATTTAAATGTATTTTTTACGAATATGCTTAACTATGACCAGATTGAAGTATAGGCTATGTTATTTTGCACAAGGGTCCAGCCCTTGAGTTAAGGGAAGAAAAAAGGGTTGAAAGTTTATATGAAAATCTACGCGTACAAAGTCGTGGGCAAAATCACTAGTCTATAATATAAAAAACACAGCGTCTAGTTTTCACATAATTTTATAAAAAAAAAAAAAGAAAAACACACAAAAACTTGAATATAAACCTCCTTCGTTAACAAAACAAACGGTAACAGCTTTTTTTGTAATCCCAGTAGCGATAGTGTTCCGTGCCCAGTAGTCCCGTAAAAGTTGCCCGTGACAGACAGAACTTCTACGATTTTTTCCCAGAGGTTCACTTACATTCCCGACCTATATTTATCTGAACTGTATTCCCAGCATTCCCGAAATAATTGTTTTGTGACGGGACTACTGAGCATGTTCTTCCCAGTAGCACTTACCACTACTCGGATTTGCTTAAATTTGATTTTGGCGATTCGGTTTTGTTTTGACAGGTGCCTAAGTGACATAATATATGTCATTGTGACAGCTATCAATTATCCTCATAATAGGCGTACTCCATCAAACCACTGATGTTGGACTTGAGCCTCTCTTAGGGTAGATGTTGGTAATGATAGATGTCAGTTTGACATAACTATCATCTAAAATGAAGATCTTGATGAGCTAAGTGTATTAATCAAAGTGTTCATTTCCTGTAGAGTAAAATTCCTTAGAAAAATTACTGTAGGCAGCAGAAAAAAACTGAAAAATACTTTAATATTAAGAACGAAACTTTTTGAATCATGGAATCAATTCATTCACAATTGATTACAAACCTTCTCTGTTTCATTTTTACACGCATGATGCAATGAAACAAAGAGAAAGCTTACAGTTTATAAAACGCCTCAACCGATTTTGATAACTGAGGTGTCGATAGATTTCTCAATTTTCAGGGATGTTCATTGGGTAGGTGACGTTGTCATAAATATAAGATGGCAGCATGTAAAGTGGGAAGAAAGAAATAAATTTGTCTGTACCCCAGCTGCATCCCCACATAAATGTTTCCAGTCCAGTACTACTCTAGTCACACCAAGTCTCCCTTAGAATAACTTATACGCGAACTGATCCCCCAAGTCCCAAAGCGGTCGTAAGGATAGTTTCCCAGATAAAAAGCGTCAGTATCGGAGCCATAAGTAGTACCTATATACCCGTTTCATGTCTGGACATATTTATGGACAACTGTATATGGAAATGACACGCTTGGGTGTCGTTAAGACGTTTGAAATACGTCTCAAATGTTCTTTACCGCTTTTATTTTGTAAAATATAAATTTTTAATTGGTTTGGTTTACTCAATGTAATATTAACTAGCCTCAAGAAAAGGAAATGAAATGAAGTGTTTATCCAGCTTGGCGGGAAATTGATCGTGTTTTTTAAAACACACTATAATAGGGAAATTATTCTGCTTTTTGAAAACGATGTTAAATCTATAATATAGTGGGCTTAAACATTTGGATTGTCTTAGTCTAATTGTTTTTGTAGTGTTAGCTTGTATTTTGTTTAGTTAATAAAGGCAAAAGATAGAATAAAGGTCAATCTTAGTAGATTATATTATAATTATTCGTAAAATAATTATTGGACGTCAAGTATTTAAGGCAGCGTTAGTTTTTCTTAGGCCGGGTCTCGAGACTCGATTTTACTTTTAAGTTTTTTTTTTCAGTTCAATATTTTCGTTAAGACCTTTACTCTAAAACTTTTACTTGGGTAGGTAAACAAGCAGGGTTCCTGAAGTTGGTGCTTCAACTTGAAAACTCGCCATTTTCCAGTCAATAACGTAGTCGTGTAAAAGACGAGAGATCTGGGTCAAGTGGCTCTGCCCTCATCAAGATCCGGCCTACGTACGAAAAAATGCGAAATGTTCGCGTAGACATCGGTATAATTTAGGCGAACTTATGCTGATGGCTTCGTTCTGGTCTAGATACGGTGATGTGAAGTACTACGTATTTACACAATTTATCTCATAAAAAATATGTTTTTATAGGCCGTGTGGTTACTCCTAACAGCGGTTATTAGGCCGGCAAAATGCCTCTGATATACCTTTTTTTGCTAACAATAGAACTATCAATAGTGTCAAAGCAAGTACAAGCCTGTACATGTACAAGCCGCATTTTTTTTATCTTTCTTCTTTAGAGGATTTTGGCGTCGCACGTGCATGTGCATTTCCCAGTGTTCAAGTATTGTTTTTTTTTAAAGTTTTATTAAATATCGTCTTCATTAAGTTGAATTATGGTATATTAATATTTGTGATAGTTTTGAATTTTTATGGCATTGTTAACTTACAATTTTCAGAACCTAGATACATCGTCAATATTGTTTATGTGTACTATTAATCGTTCTAAGTAGGTATGTTATATCGATCAGCATAAGGCTTTACATTATCGGTAACCATACCTATAGATTACAATACATCTCGATGTTGGTAACTAACAAATTCAGCATTATACTCATTTCTTATGACTTTATCCTTCAATCCACAGAAAACATTTTTTGGAACGAAGTTCCTTATCGCGCGTTGTGAAAGGGGGCTAGACGGAAAAAAATCTTACGATAAATTGTCACGACACTTTTTGCTATAGTATTGTAAGCTGTGCGGCGTCGCATGTTTCTCTGTCTGTCTCTCTCTCTCTTATAGAAATTGTAAGCTGTGCGGCGTCGCATGTTTCTCTGTCTGTCTCTCTCTCTCTTATAGATAGGAACTTCGTTCCATCCGAGTGTACCTTGACACCTCTCATGTTTTTTTTTAAACTAGAACGGAAATGATAAGGAAACTCTGTCGCCAGGTATTGTGACAGATACTTGATTGAACATTCTTATTTATGTCAGCGCGTCGAACTCCGTGTCACAGTTGCTATGGGTTTATATGGGAGCAAGTAGCTACAACAAATTTCTTACAAAAATGCCTTGACAGCCTAGTTCAACAAAAATCAACTTTTCTTTACATCTCTTTTCTGTGTCACGCAATCAACAAAAAAATAAGTCTATACCAGTCTTACGTTTGACCTATGGCGGTAAATTAAAATTCCGAAGTATTTTTCGTTCTCATAGCTAGGCCGTTAATTATTGCAAATGATCACGATGTTTGCGCTAATCAGTGATTATAATTTTAATTATCATATAAAAAAAGGTGCGTTACTCGTAAAAAGTTTTTCTAAATAACGCACCTTGTTACTTACATTCGTCGATAAACCATTTGAAATAGTAAAAAATATTTTATTGATGTACTTGCAACCCGCCCCGGCTTCGCACGTGTGCACGCATGTTTTATTATTTATATAAAGCTTCCGTGAAAAATTATCTAACTGATAGTTAAAACCGCATCCAAATCCGTTGCGTTGTTTTAAAGATCTAAGCATATATAGGAACGTACAGACAGAGGGAAGCGACTTTGTTTTATACTATGTAGTATTCTTATATTATAACTTATAACTTACAGTTATAAGTTACATTACAGATAATATAAGAATATTCATCGATTAGCGTAACATTTACAATAATTACAAGGACAAAAACCTGTTTGAAATTTGAATTTTCCGCCATAGATGACCCTTAAAGATATAGCAGTTTCAAACTTCAACATCACGTAACTTGTCTCTATATTATTAACTAGAATCTAACGTCCTAATAAAGTTAGCAACTCTCGAACGTCCAAGTTAGTTCAAGAAACTTGTAGGTAAGTGCTTATTAATAACAATGGCAAAGTATAGCTATCGCTGTTACGAGGTCTGCATATCTATCCTTATATCATCGCTATTATTTCCCTCGGGTTGAAAAGTGGCTGACGTTCATGTACAATGTAATGTGTTATGTTACTCTAGCTGTACATTATCGCCCACACGCCCGATAGCATACTCACGAACCCATGAAAAGGGATTCGTGACTGCATGTCAGGCGACGTGCGAGCAAAACAACCATCACAGTACTCAATCCATTGACGGATTATCTTTGACTCAATCCTTACTAATTTAATAAAATAATTTTATAATATTATAAGGATAGAGTCTGTCACTCTGTTTTTTTGTTTGCAATTAAACGGCTGGGCCAATTTTAACGAATATTTGATTGATTTGCATGCATTTTCAGAATGGAATTCCCTGCTGTCCTCTTTGTTTCCTGAGAACTACAATCTAGGCATCTTCATCTGAGAGTGAATAGATTTTTTCTAGATCCGTCCTCGGCCATTACATAACGTGGCGAAATAAATGCTTTCAAGAGTCACGCATATATAAGTACTCTACGCAAATCTAAGCGAGCATCGTAACGGATCAAGCTGGAATTAAATACTATTTATATCTCAAGGCACTATTTGTATGTATCGCAAAAGTAAGTTAGTTTGTTTTTGCTGACTGGCTACCCTTACCGTCAGAGTAGTACCAGACAAAGTTTAGTACCTTAGAGGTAGGCCCAACGCCATCTGCGTTTGCCAACTACCCGGTTACGCCGTCGAGGTCATCTGAGGCCAACTATAAAAGTCATTAAAAAGTAACCGATACTCGTATTTCATTAGTTTTAATCTTTGTAGTTGTCAATGCTACCAATTAACTAATTAGAGCTCAGGTAGGTACATGTTTAATGAAGTAGCAATAACCCGTTAAAACCGTCTGGCGCCCTAAAGGCGTTTGCACACCTAGCGACATAAATATCGGATAGTTAGGCAATAAAGTAATGTAGGTGTTTCGGAATATGCTGAAGAGCTTTTTGATCTCATTTCCGCATCGGAATTTTACCGCACATCTCGAAAATCAAAAAGCTCATCGTCAAAAAGCTCATCCCGCATGCAACCCTTACAAAGCTGGAAATCTAACTTCATTCTGTTTTTACAATCATTTTAGTTTGCCGACCTGCAAACTGTGGTATGTCTTCTCGCCGAGCATGAAGCGTTTTTAAAAGGGTGCCTACTACTACCTCTCTGGGTAGTAAATACATCGACAATACCACTAGTGTTTTTAGGCTAAGGTATTATCACTTACTATCAGGCAGACAGCATGTTTGTTTGCAGTTATTTTTATGTGGATTATTTAGAACATCGCCGACGTCAACGACTAATGCGTATGTATAATAAGCTCTATTAAAACGCTTTGAGAGTCTAGAGTCGCTTCCCTCAAGTCACCTATCAAAAATTATGGTCTGTTTGTGTACAAACGGCTTAATAAAATACCGGTGACGTGTCTACGAATTAATACCCATGCCAAGTGTCACACAATTTTGATCAATGACGATTAAATATTGATTCAGTACAATTAAAAAAGTATACTCGGTCGGGATAATCTCGAGTTTGAAACTGTTATATTTGTAATAAGTTTAGCTTAAGTTGATATTGTCCTCTTTTGTGCACCTTCTAAATGAAATTAAATGAGTGTAATAATTGTGTAATATAACGAGGTGAAACATAAATTTTCGTGATATTTCCAATACTCCATGAAAGCCCCTAGTGACTAGACTCTACCATTTTACTAGGGCATGAATTCGCCTTGACCGTGACCTACTTTGCTCGTGTCTGACTGTAACTATGACTTGTGATATCTAATCTAAGTTGAATATATTTTAATACCTGACACTGACAAATGCACAAGACTTAGAACGCTAAATTCCAAGAATTTATTTTTATCATTGCCACCCAAAAAGGGCAGAGAGAGAGTTGAATCAAAATTCATCAATAACAATGAATAAAACTCTTTATTCATAGAGTTTGCTGTTATCGATGAATCACATGCCTTGTCTCTCGCAGTCAATGATAAAAAGAAACAACGTAACTCATGAGAAATATATTTAATCTCGGTCTTTGTGTCCCTCGTTCCGCTTAGGACTCTCCTCTAGACTGTTCGCTGCTTTCGGGATCCAACTTAGTCTCTCAAATTAAATTCCCTTATTTTAAATAAAATACCCTTCTACTATTCTAAGCACAGACTAGGTGAAGTTACTACGAAGTCAATAATTTTAAGCATACTCTATTGTTTTATTTTATTTACCCACTAGTTTTACTTAATCAAGGACATATCGCACACTGAATATAATTTTATTCAAGTTTTTATTTTTGCAACTTTTTTCAATTTTAGGTACCTTTACTTTTTAAGTTTTGGTAGGTCAAAGTGGTGTAAAAATTAGGCGCTGAGTTAAGCCCTTAAAAAATTTTAGTCCCCAAAGGTTTGAATTAATTTAATCAAATTGAATACACCCTAAAATTTAAGCTAGATATAAAGGTTTGTTCCAAACCTATATCATCTAGTTATAATTAAGATTTAAGTATTCGTACATAAAGACGATTAAAAACCCCACGTGAGAAAATATAAATGAAATAATGATAGATAGAAAAGTCATTTACATAGAAAACTCATTCGTGATAGGAAAAATTATAATTAACCAAATTACAGGTTAGTTAAAATATGTTTGGCAAATCATTTTCACTGAGGTTAAGTATCTACTTATATTTTATTAGAAAGCTAGGGTTTCGTTCATTCCTAACTAACCTATGTAGTTTAATAAATGGATAATAAAAAACATGCTCTAATTTATTTACATTTAAATGCATATATCTACAACATTCGTGTCTGTACTGTTAACCGATGAGGAGTTTCCTAACCAGGATCCAACCCTGAGTGCAGCAATCATAATATATCATAGTAAAACTTAAAACTGGCTATCATAATAAAATGTGTACAGAAAATTTTGTGTCTGTGCTTTTGATCATTACAGAGTTCTTTTATCTAGAGCTAATCCAGAATGTCGATTCAGGTCATGCTTATAAAAATGCATTGTCATCGGAACTGACTGACCAACATGTAAAAATTCACTCCGTACTTCGAAACTCCATAGGATAAAGGAAGTGGTTAAAATTCAGATTGCAAGATTTAACCTAAACAAGTAAACCACATTAAAACAGACTACAACAGTACCTATAAAATTTGAGGGTTGCCCTCAATTTCCCTGCGATCCCATTATCAGATCTTGAGTTACTGACAATGGGACCAAATTGAAAGTACCGAACAAAAGAAAAAAAAATCGGTCAACATTTGGCGGAGTAATCGATGAACATACATAACAAAATAAAAAATATACAGTGGAACAAACAACCGTTCTCCTTTTTTGAAGTCAGTTAAAAAACAAATTAACATACAAACTTTGCAAGTTAAATAAAAAAGCTGGTAAAAATGCTAAAACTCAACCTAAGCGGCAAGAAAACCGAAATTCCTTTATATTATCAGCTCTACAAGTCCACCACCAATCACTTTGACGAATGGTTCCTGTTAAAGAATTTACGAAGCCTTTGCCAAAAATATTTCAGGTCCGTTTTACCTGACCCATGCGTGTCCCTAATTCACGTTTTTCGTGTAATTGGCCCTTAATAGATTGCCTCAGGCTGAACAACGGAAAAATGCTGCCAATTTAGTTTACGCTTTGATAAATAAAAAGCAAAGATACGTTATAACTTACGAATTGTCCCACGTGAACCAAAAATACAACTACACGATGACCGGAAACTATGAATAATATATATACTGTGACTACAATATACGTGACCATTGCTCCCGAGTTCTCTGTAATTACAATTGTTTTGGCCTATCTATTGTATACAGTACCTATAATGATAAAATACAGTGTTCCATTCACTATAATTTTGTGTTCAAATTTTTCGTATTAAAAACCAATGCGTAAAACGAGAATCTTTCAAGTAGCAAGCTACTATGACAGTTATCATAATGAATGTGTTCAAAAATGAAACTACATTTTTCTGTCGTATTCTCTTTGGAGTTAGAGAGAGACAAACAGGAATAGCGGTCCATCAGCACTCTCATATTATATTACTGTAACGTGTGCCGCATGGAACGCCCCTACTCACCACAGATGCCAAGAGCATGACACTCATATGATATAGTTCCGTATCGTAGTAATGGATACAATTAATAATAAAGTGATGCATGGGAAACCTTGCTTTCATTTCCAAAGATCTATTCAACGATAATCCACTCGAGGGAAGCTGAACGAAACAAAAAATCTTCAAATCACATTCACCTGAGCTACCCTCAAAATACAGATTTAAATTTTTTATAATTCAGTTCTATACAAAGTCACTGTCACCTGTCACTGAGTTAAGTTCGTTGCTCTTACTAAGATTACAACTACAGAAGTTAAAAGGTTCTAGAGAATTAGAACAGACGGACGAACAGAACGAATTTATAAGTGTTCTTTGTAGTAGTACTACGGATTCATACAAATTTATAAATAATTTTAAAAAGACAATAAAAAAAGAAAACAGAAAAATACTTATTATTTAATTACTGACAAAAGCATTAAAAATAACTGCATTTTTACTGATATTACCGCGTGTAATTAAATATAATATTTTAAATACAGTGCTTTTTGGCTGGCAATACTGTAATTTCATTTTGAAGCACTGAGCATGTTACCGCGTAAATTTGATAAAAAAAATACACTGCGATTTATCTGTATCCTTTGCTTACTTAGGAAAATAGGTTAGCGAGTAGTTTTACAATTACACTAATAGTACGTATGTTTTGTTATGTATGTAACGTATCTTCCATTTTTGTTATTGGTTTTTAACAAACCGAATTAAAGGAAATTCAGAGTAGTTTCTTGTTTTGCGGAAGCAATTAATGCTAATTTGTTTATTGTTTTGCGTAAAAATAGCGGCAGGTCCGTGTTAAAGATCATTGAAATTATGAAGCCTTTTACAGTAGTATTGTCATATGGTACTGTTTATTGAACAGTGACAGTGTCAACAGACAGAAAATGTAATATACTGGACTATAATTATGATTTTTGCCTTTGATTTTTACCCTTCTTATAATTACGAGGCTGATTTTCAACTAAACGTAAATCATAGCTATCAGCTATAACAGTATTAATTTTTTATTAATCATTTACATAGCTGTCTTTTCCAAGTTCATCAAATAATACGATGAAGTAAGTTTTAACTAGTGTTACTAGGTCAAAACACGTTACATTGCTTGCTTGTTACCAGTTTTGGTAGTTTGGCTTTGTCGTTTGTAGCTTTGTTTCCCATTTAGTCCCACATCAAGCTTGTTTGAGTAGTTAAGTTTACTTTACCTATAGTCGGGTTAGTATAAATAAGTTTATACTAACAAAAAATTCAGTAAAATGTTTAAACAGGTAAACCCTGAAGTGAATTTTGTTGTATTGACTCGTTTATTTTAAATTATTTTTGCTCTTGCTTGTCAAAAAATGTTAAAATTTTGTAAAGATCTTTTCTCCTGTGATATATGATTTTCTACCAGTCTTTTGACTTCTCGATACGACATAAAATTTGCATGTACCCCTTTTATTTTCGTGAATCATCCCAACTTACATTAATTCAACACTATAATATCATAGCATCAACAAAAGTCTCGTCTAGAATAAGTAATGCAAGGAACATGCCTGAAGAACTTAACCATTCAAAGTAAGTGCCAAGTCAAAGTCCAAACCTCTTCATAAGTTACGAAAGAGCGTTCGAATATTGCATATGTGTCTTGTAATCCTCTTAGTTCAGAAACACCGTAAAAGCTATTCACTTTACAAGCAAGACACTGTTTTAACACCTACATATAAGGTCGGGATTGGCGTTGAGATTTTGTTAAAGGGAAACTTGGGCTTTACGAGTTGAACGGACGTCAGACGTCGATGTGAGAACTTTATTACGCTGGAACAAGGTAGTGATTCAGGTTGCGAATTCAAGCAACTGCATTAAATAAGTGTACACATCATCAGCCAATTTACGTCCACTGTTGGACAAGGCCTCCCTCATAGAGAGGGGTGTTGCCATAATCCCCACGCTGGGCAGGCGGCTTGGGGATCGCAGTACGTTCACCGTGTACTATTAGGACGCTGCTGCCCATCCTCCGGTGGTTCTGGTCGCAGTTTTAGGACATACCCGGTATACGATTTTACAATATTTTTTCAATTCCTCTTTTCTGTAATTTTGGAATTATATCTTGTTTTTTTTTTCCTTTTATCATGCTCGTAAAGTTCTTATTACCCTAACCCCGGGTTATGTAAGCGGTCTAAAACTGTTTTTTATGCAAAAAAATTTGCATATGGACTATTAGTTAACTTATTGGTGTTGCTGTAAGTATCTTAGTGAGCGTAGAAAATCAGTAAATGAGTTATGCGTAAAGTGGTTTAGCAGTATAGTCAACCAAATATAAAACACGGAAACGTTTGAAAAAAAGATACCTAATAGTCGATGGTATATCTCCCGTGTTTGTCTGATCTGATAGTGACACGGTTTCATAGTTGATGTTCTGAAAACCCGTACGAAACGCTTTCATTTCACTTTTATTGTGCGAACCACTAGACTATGGCACTGCATAAATGGCTTATCCCCGATAGTTACAATCTGGATGTTTTCAAGTCGCGCATGTATAGGAATATTCTACGTAAACTAGATTCATCATCACTCAACATAAGGCGAGCTGGTGGTCAACCGCAAGAATATTTTATCAATAAAAAATAAAAAACCCTAGGGTACAAATGGCACTAACATAATTTAGCTCTGTCTCTCTATACCTACCTACTCTTCGCCTGTCGAATGGAGATAGGGTTGACATCTCTAAAATTTGGCAACCAGGACAAGACGCGTGAAACCCCCAGATTTTAGAACCCAGAACCCGGACATGTCAACAGGTTTTTTTTTAAACATTGTCAGTGAAAAAATCGCGGCGTGTATCAGTGCGGGTGTCTCCGGCGGCCCAAGACTTGAATTTTTTAAACCCGGACTACAAATGAAGCCCGGACGCTCCCGGGATGTCCTTTAAACTATGTCCTCTAGAACAAATCCGGGGAAACCTGGACGGATGGCAACTCTACTTAGAGAGAACATTTCGTTCAATTGTCATAATAACTTGAACGCACTCAAGTAAATTTCCATTTCGGTCATGACATGATGTTCAAACAAACAGGATAGAGTAACAATAGCAAAAGCTTTTACGACAAATACCTAACAGGCCATTGAATATTCACCAGTAGATATAAGATGATTTCTAAAGCACCTGTCCTAACGCTGACAAGTTGCTAGGAGCGAGTTGAGATATAAACTATGGGTTGGCATGAAATCAGAAAAGTTTATTTTGTGACAATGGAATAAAAACAGTTAAACAAGTAATATTAAAATAGTAGAATACAGAAACATTGACACAAAAACCGGCCCCAATTCAGGAGGTAACAAAAATATACAAACAAAAAAACCGTAAAATTGAGAACCTCCTCTTTTTGGAAGTCAGTTAAAAACTAAAAACACTATAAATTATACAAACTGGAAATATGGGCTTGGCGGTTTAATAACTGCCAAAAGTGTAGCAGTTTCCTATGCAGACTCTGTCAAAACAATACACCTACAAAAAATTCTAAAGGGTTTTAGCCTCACTAAGGATAATTTTAACTAGTCGTCCTTGGCCTCACTAAGAATAAGTTTAACCGTTGATCTATTGAAAAAGACAGGAAATGGGATGATACGACTGAAAAAACCGATAAGAGATGCAGAACCAAATGATTGATTCTGCAACTATCAACTCAGTATGCAGCAATGGATTCTTCAAAGTCGGTGATAATGATAGTCTGTTACAAGAACGCGTGTTTCTTTTTAGGGTTCCGTACTCAAAGGGTAAAACGGGACCCTATTACTAAGGCTCCGCTGTCCGTCTGTCCGTCTGTCACTAGGCGGTATCTCATGAACCGTGACAGTTGAAATTTTCACAGATGATGTATTTCTGTTGCCGCTATAACAACAAATACTAAGAAACATACTGAAATAAATATTTAAGGGGGCTCCCGTACAACAAACGATATTGTTTTGCTCGATATTGATAACAGCAACAGGTAGACGCTTGAAATATTCACAGAATATTTAGTTATTATGTTCACTTCAAAAATAAATAATTAAATTAAAATAAAATTAATATTTAAGAGGGGCTCCGGTACAAAAACCGTGTTTTTTTGCCGTTTTTATAGAAATTGGTACGGAACCCTTCGTGCGCGAGTCCGACTCGCACTGAGCCAGTTTTTTTCTTAAATTCAAGCTTAGCAAAGTTAATTGATAGTTGCCTGGATTTTTAAATTTGGTGTCGATTGACTTGTCAATGCAGGTGTACAGTTGATGAACTTCTCTACATTTTTTATTAACATCGGACATTGGATGCTTTTCTATTAACCTAACGGACCGCAAAAGGGTACCAGGAACGATACATCAAAAGTAGATTGTTTACCGTGGGATGAAAGCAATCTATTTCACACAAGATGTTTATATTGTGTGAAATAGGTATATATTTTCTACCGAATTAAATACTCTGGTTTTGATTTTGAACGAAACTGGCTACGAATTCAAAAATAGAAACCGCGCTAAAATTAATAAAAAAAATGTGCTTTTAATCTCTTCGATGTCATTTTTTTTTCTTGGCGTCGCACATATTTTGTATTATTCAGTGTCAAGTATTGAACGATTTTTTTTTTTTATTAAATAACGACAAGCAAGTCACAGTCAGCAAAGTATGTCAAGTGCAAGTCGTGCCCTAGTAAAGCGTTGAGACTACAAGAGGCTTCTATGGAGTTTTGGAAACAACGCGAAAGGACGTGTTTCACCTCGTTATATTACTTGGCGACACTTGAGCACGACCATGTACAATTATAATTCACCATCATCATTATTTCAGCCATAAAACGTCCACTGATGGACGTAGGCCTCCCCCATCGATTTCCAAAAGGGCCGGTTGGAAGCGGCCTGCATCCAGCGTTTTCCTGCGGTCTCTTTTAGGTCGTCTGTCCATCTTGCGGGTGGACGTACTACTCTGCGCTTACCGGTCCGTGGTAATTCACCATTAATCAATAATGATTCACAATTATTACACAAAAATGTATACATGTTTGGATAATAATAAAATTAGGCTTTTTTTCTTGTTGGCGCCAAAACTTCCCATGATTCTTACTTATTAATTCAAATTACATTTTAATTTCATAGCTCAATTTTGGTTTTGGTGGCGATATGAACAACAAAATTAATGTTTAATAAAAAATGTCGTAACGACATGTTGCCAACTAATTTTGGCAATTTTGATGCATAAAAGAAGTCAAAACTCGTTATGACAAAAATGTTGAATAAAGACCATCAAAAACTATTTTTTTTAAGTCCTTGTATCGTACAAGTAGATTACATGCGATGGATAAAACCTATACAACTCACCCACTGGTCATTGTGCCGTCTAGACGAGTTAGGTATTTACAAAGGTTATAAATTTGTTACAAGAATTATCGAAGTATTTGGCGTGATGAAGCATTAAATGCCATGGTATCTAACGAGTATCATATTCGTTCTAGCAATATTTTTGGACAATACAACGGCAGAATCAAAAAAAGTTGTCTGTAAAAAACAAATTGCAACTGCATGACACCTAACCTAACCATATGAAGATAATTTTAAATACTTATACCTAAATACGGTTCTCAATAAAATATGACAAAATATCTCAAACGTCTTAATCTTAAAATCCCATAGTTATAGTCATAAACGCTAAATGTCCTAGTAATAAAACGTGTAGGTACATCAATATATCCTGGTAGCAAAATGTCTGGACCTGAAAATGGCATAGTAGGTATAGTAACTAAATGGAGATAAATGCTAAATTCTTTAGTAGCAAAACGTCTGGACCTAGAAATGTAATAATTACTAAATAGTAATGACCGCAAAAAAATTGCTATTAGGGTAGGATAGGGTTTTCTTCGGTCATCTACTCGTAGGTCTGTTGATATGGATTTATTTCCAATAATTAATTTATTTATTCTTGAATTATTTACTTGCCTAAATTATGTGTAACTTACTACCTATAATAGTGTATTTAAAAGCAAAAATTTATGCCGGGTCAGTACAAATTAGTCATCGGGTTGCCACCTAAGGGACTGAAATTTTCTTGATTCAGTAAAATCAGGACAAATATCAGATAAGTATCCGCCCTTATTTTTGTTATTGTCAAAAGCTCTTAAGGGTGTGTTTAAGGGACGATAAATAGCACTATCGTGTCCATCTTGTGAGGGTCGGAAATTCCTGTGGCTGGTCAGGTATTCGCGCCATTCAAGCAACGCCCGTTGAACAAGAGCAGCCGAAGGAAAAGGGTGTCAGTCTATTCTAGGTAGGGACACCTTTGGGATAAGAACGTGTACGATAATGCAAGCTTATTGACAACTATAACATTATTATTCATTGACTAACTAGTGAGTGAAGAGTAGACATTCCAAGTATTGATTTTAATAGTATTTTTTTCTTTGGAAAATTTCCATTCTAAATCAAGACATTACATTATTTAGACAATGTGCTATGTGCAATATACATGTTAGCACAGAATATATATAGTACAAGTACAGAAGATTCAAATAAGTACCGACTCTTGCTACTACACAATAAAGTGCATTTCAGGACGTGCGAGCGCTAACTACAAACAGCTATATTAACCTAGAAGTTACTTCTCTGTCTATCGCGTAACTCTTGTCGCATTATCTCTGTCTATCGCGCGGCAGCGGGCATGCGGCAAGTCCGACAAGACGACTACTTGTAGCTTCATACTTAAAGTGCGGAGTGCGCCAGGCCTGATGTAGGTAAATATTCTTACTTACTAAAAACACGCTCTTGCAAACTCGTCTACCCCTTTATTAACAAGAAAAACATAATTTACGATATCCTTAGATCCAAACCAATTAGTATGTAAATTACGCAGCAAATTGTTCTTACTCTTCGAAAATCCTTTCATCGTAGAATTGTTATTAAACTTATTTCACTTGCAATACTCAGCTCGCGCGTGTTCGGGACAGCGCAGTTAATTGGTAACATTGTTAGAATAACAGCATACAGATAGAATGTTAAGAGCCCAAGCTTCGTGCGGTCTCTATCTCGCTGGGATATAAAATGACTGAACGACTATGAATACTATTAGTTAAGATGGTACCGCATAGTCCTTGACTTTCAGCATTTATGCTGAGACAGATCCATTCGACACTTATTATAATACCCTTTAAATATAAGTATTTAGAAACAATGTCGAAAAAAATATATAAATTTATGCTAGAAAATTACACATATTTGAAATAGATACAGAAAAACAACTTACAAATAAATATACTCTAAGCTAATCTAAAAGCCTTAGTGGAAAGAAAAGTGCACAGAATGCTGGCAACATTGCCGTGTCAAATGTATTTTCTTTCTTTCACCTAGTAAAACATTTTTAGTACTTAGTAATTTAATGCTCTAGAGAAAATTCTACAAACATTTCATTCGACGTCCTGTACAAAGTGCTTTCCATGTTCTTATCAATGGAATAAAATTATAGATGATACGAAAATAATTTTGACAGAGATTTATTCCAAATATATTGGGACATGTTTGTTTCAAGTTTCAAGACGTTTGGAGGTAAATATTTCCTTTCCCGTCAGTTTCCGCTAAAATTGATTATTCTAGCCACGAAACTAAACATTATGGATTAATTACTATGCAAAAGTATAATCTTAACTGGACATAAGTTAGTTAGGTTCAACTATTTTTATCTGACTTCAAAAAAGAGGACGATTCTATATTTTTTCACAGATTTCTCGAATTGTTGACGGATTAAAAAAAAACAGTTTTGTCCGGTAGGTTATACCATCGACAAGTACCATCCATCCTTGGTTATACTTTCAATTTGGTCACATAGAAATTTCATCAAAATAAGTTCAGTAGTTTTTTACTGTTTTTTACCTGAACAATAATATGATCATTCAAGTAACCGAATTCGCCCATTTTAAGACGCTTTTATTAGCTTACTATAGTTTTATTACTATAGTTTAAAACAGTGTTTTTTAAACACTGTTTTAAACTATCACGGTTGTTCACTAAAGTTATATGATTATTTACGGGATATTCACCGTGGTAAAGGTTGTGAAAGGAGCTCCCGATATTACGGCGCAGTTACATGCACCATGTTCATAGGCAGACACCACCACGGTAAATATCCCGTAAATAATCATATAACTTTAGTAAACATTAAAAAAATAAAACAGTCGAGTTGATGAACTCCTCCTTTTTGGGAGTCGGTTAAAAACTAGGTTGAATTAGTATTATGTATTATAAAAATCTGTGGTGAACGGAAAGTCCCTGACTCATATTTAGCCAGTATTTATTGTTTTGTGTTTTACTTTAGAGTTTGTACTACATAACTACATAACGCTTGACGCTTATACATAACTAGTTTTTTTTCTCGCGACTTCGTACGCGGAAATTTTCATATTATCCTTCAATCTTTTTTTCTTCCCTTAATCCGGCCCTTGCGCAAAATAACATAGCCTTTACTTCAATCTGGTCATAGCTAAGCATATTCGTGAAAACCGTATTTAAATCCGTCCGCATTTTCTTCCAGGGGTTTAGGAGATGTGCGTGAACAAACACAAAAATGTGTGAAGTATTGATAGAAGCATAAAAGTGACAACACCGTCAACAGTGTTCAAATCAAAAAGATAATGTGACCACAGTGCAGAGCATGTTTTGAAGTTTTCTTTTTGTCTAAACCATAAAAAGTATATCATGTCGTGTCGGGATGATACATCTCTGAAATTTGACTGTCCAGCTTCGCTCGTTTGAATTTTTCTATGACCATGCAATTTCTGAACTATAAATACGACCACAAGTATATGGCTTTGGCCACGGAACCCTGAATTATGCTTTTCTTGACACGCTCTTAGCTAGTTATTTCTTATTCCGCATGCATTTGCATGTATACCTTGATTAAAAAGCCATGAAATGGAACTATTCTATTTATCTGTTAAAATATCACAGTAAAATAACATTCTTTCTTTATTCTTTATTATTATTGCAAAATATACACTTTCTTCTTCTAGAAGCTAAGTTTATATACCCTGGATAAAGGGTGCAGCAATGACTTATGTAGTGGCTGGTCACAAAACCAGACCACAGACATAGATATATACATTATACATTTATACATATATACATTATTATATTTAAGTATAGTCAAACTTAACCTAGGGTGAAGTAATTTTACAAAACAAAAATAAAACATACTTAGTGTGATAGGTTACTTAATTATATATGAGATCATACAAAATTTATGACGCTACTTTCTTAACTATTTATAGATCGATATTTATTTTCTAACTATAATTTTCTAAATTTTATAGTCAAAAAAATCTCGTAATAACATTTTTGGGTTAGAAACTTACGAAGTTGGTTCTGGAAAAGTGTTATTATTTCTTTCTTTCTTTATTGCGTCCGGAATTTTGTTGTATAGGTTTATTATCACGTACAAAGGGCCTTTTTTGAATTATTTCTATTCGCGGGACTAAATTAAAATAGGATGCAGTATATTTTGTGTTTGAAATGCTAACATAGAATAAAATGCCGTAGGAGTATTACATTCTCTTGGTGCATTGGATTGAATCACCAAAGAGGTTGTATGGCCTATGTTTTTATAACATCCTTGAACTACACGTTCATTCATCTAAGAAGGTTAAGGAACTATCTTTAAATTTAAATTGATTATCTGAATGACAGTTGACAGTTTCAAATTTTTATAATGGCTATGTCAATAACATTCTCTTTACTTTGGACCTCCTTGCTTGAGGCTATGTGACGATCCTCATATTACGTTTCGGGTAACGAAGAAAATAATAATTGATTTTTTAATTCCTTTTATGTAATAATAAAGAATCAAAATATATGATATAACATAGCCTTTGTTTTAATCTGGTAATTTCTAAGCATATTCGTGAAAACCGCATTTAAATCCGTCCAGTGGTTTAGGAGATGTGCGCGGACAAACAAACAAACAAACAGACAGACAAAAATTCTAAAAAACTGTCCTATCGTGTTCAACTGCTTATTTTAAGACGTCCTGTGTGTTTTTTTTTGTTATCTCGCAATTACATCTCTCGCATTTAATTATTAGGAAGTCTAAAAACTTAGACTAATTCATTGCATGAAAAAAAGTAGAGAGGCGCATAGCTTTAGCTCGTATGATCTCTAACTCTTTTTATAAAGAATCCAATTTACCGTGTCACGCAATGGCTCAGAGCTCGCAAATAGGACAATTTAACCATAATGTACACATATTATGCTAATTCATTATGCATTGAGCCGCTCCATGGCAATAAAGTGGAACAGCGATTATGGGACATTACAGATCGCAATTTCAATTAATTGCTGGGTAAATTTCAATTCATATCGGGATAGCTCAGATACAATTTTGATATCGATTATGATAAATGGAAGGTTAACATAAATAAATAATTACGTAATAATCGAGCACGTGTTGTCTGGATAAACCTATCCCAGGTTATTAGTAGTACCTACTAAACTAACCTAGGTTAGGTTATTAGCCCCGTTAGCTTAGTTGGTAGTGAACATGCCTTCTGCGCTTGGGGGCGTGGGTTCGATTCCCACCTAGGACAAACATTTGTGTGATGAACATTTGTGTTTGTTCTATGTCTGGATGATGATATCTATTTAAGTATGTATTTAAAAATATATAATGTATATATATATGTCTCTGGCTGCCATATTACAAGCTTTGCTTAATTTGGGGTCTGATGATCATGTGTGCAATAATGTCCCTGATATTTATTATTATTTATTTATTATGTTGACCACCAAACTAATTATGTAGTTATAACATGTCAAAGATATCTATATAAAAAACTACCCAAGAGCGTGTCGAGACACGCATCATGGTTAGGTTCCGCAGTCAAAGCCATATGTTTTGGTCACATTCATAATTCAGAAATAGGTGGTTATAGAAAAGTTCGAACGAACGAAGCTCTGTGGACTTAACCAAGTTTCAGAGATGTATGATCCTGACATAACATACTTTTTATAGTTTAGCCAAAGAGAAATCAACTACGGAAAAATTCTTTGTTAAGATTATTTTACGAAAAGGTCAATGACCGACCAATGAGCTTTTTTAGTTTTATCGCTATAACTGAATAAGTTATGATCAGAAAAAGTTCGAAATAATTTTGATTAGAGATCGTTTAAACTATCTATAGATTATATAGGCCTTCGTTGGCTTTACATTGTATAAATGATCTTTATTATTGTTTTTTTTAGAGGTTTTGAATACGACCTGTCAGCAGGTATGGGAAATTTCCGAGTCTAATAGTTTAGACATGCAAGAGAGTCTCTACTTTTTACCACTTTGGCAAGCTATATTTCGCTAAAAATACACTTGATAAAAAGTGGTGTATGAAACCTTTCTTTCATTTTATAAAACCTATTCAAATATATAACACACGAGGAAATCCAGTGAAAAAAATCATTCCCATTACACATGTACCAAGATCCACCTCTAATATGCAAAGTTATATATTATACTAGCGATCCGCCCCGGCTTCGCATGAGTGTTAGCTCGGTCTTCTGCCTCGCTACTGTGACCCGCTCCAGGAACACAAAATTTGATCCAAATCGGGCCAGCCATTTTTATAGTATCCTATGTGCTATTCCAGACTATGATCTATCACTGTGCCAAATTTCAACTAGATCCGTTTACCCGTTCTGGCGTGATTGAGTAACAAACAAACATCCATCCATCCATAGATAGATAGATAGAAACTTTTTATTGTGCACATCAGAAATAAAAATTACAGATAAAGAAACTAAAGAGTGTGTCATAAGTGGCGGACTTATCGCTAAAAGCGATCTCTTCCAGGCAATCATTGGATGAATACAGATTTGATTGTAATTCGATTGATTACAAGGGTTTCTTGTAGTACGCGGAACCCTTATTTAATTTTCGATATAAATGTGTATGGTATTTTTGACCACTTTTCAATTAGGTTTCGTCAATGACAAGTAACATCAATGGGCCATAGTTAAGAAAACCATGGAGCGCATGTGACTGTGTAAATTTAATATATCATGAAAAAACTCGAATTTTGTTTGAAAAATCTTATTACATAATTTACATCAATGCAACTCACCACTCCAAAACAAAAATCTCAGGACGCCTGCTCGAATATACCCACTCGAATACACTTCAGAAACTAAGTTAGGCACACTTTACCGACGAGCCTTACGCCCCAGTTCACAATCTACCCACAATACCTATACATAAAACACCCGAATCGACATTTCACTTCACAAGTACACAAAACATGGACTTTTAAAAACTATTCGATCGGTTCTCGAAATTAAGTCGAGGTTCCACCTTCAGATTTTGAACGGCTATTAAAAATTTACGTCGGAAAATTGGTAGCGCGCGCATACGTCTGCCTGCTACGGGGGCCAAGCTACAACTAACGGGCTGAAGTCACGGTTTTGTAGGGCGGGCGACGTATATTTCAGGCCTGAAAGTCGTTTTGAAAAGAAAAGTGTTGAGAATCGTGGTGAAATGCTAAATCATATAAATACCGACATCAATTAAGTGAACTGTATAAGTGCCATTTATCAATATTTGTGTAGAAACGTTGGTGAATGATATCCAAAAGTTATTTTCGTTTGAAACGCTGAAATGTTATGAGGAGGATTTTGATAATTGAGTTTCGTCCCTTTTCATCATACTTTTACAGTACAGAAATGTAATATCATGCCCAAAAATAACTCGTTCAAGTTATTTTTATACGGAAACGTAGAAAGAAGAATTTTCGGTTCGCCACGAGCGACCAAGCTTTTTCAAGATAGAAAATAAACTGTAAATACGTACAAGGAACCAACTTGGCTTGATTATACTATCTACACACTCTAAAGTAACACAACAAATGATGGCCAAGTGCGAGTCAATGACAAATTTCTGTTCACCACTAAGTAAAGCAACGTCGGGCGCGGTCGGATGGGTGACCACCTCGGCGTAATGTTGTCAAAAAGTCTAAGTTTTTTTATTTTGTGGTGGCACAGAATCTTCAGTTGCGCGAGCCCGGCTCGTACTAGGCTGTTTTTTTGCATGTGGAATTAATGAAAATTATTAATTAGTTACGTTAGTAGTGTCACCGCAGGTTTCTTAGTAAAATAAATGAAATAAAATAATAAATATCTGGGACATTATTGCACACATGGTCATCTGACCCCAAACTAAGCAAAGCTTGTAATATGGCTGCCAGAGACTGATTGTAGTGGTTGGACTTTTTGCAGGGGTCCGCCTGGGGAAGTACCATACCTTTGCCAGTTATTCAACCGCCAAGCAGTAGTGTGCAAACACTACTGTGTTCCGGATTGAAGGGCAATGTTTCCAGCGAAATTACAGGGCACACAGAGATTTGACATCTTATATCTCAGGGTGACGAGCGCAGTGCATTCCAGTCCAGGGTTTTAAACTGTTGAAGTTCAAAATTCTGAGTGCCGTTGTGCAGGCGAGCGACTTCGCTTGTCTTGACACCCAGGATCATAAAAAAAATAAAACATACAAATAAATTTTTAAATACATACTTAAATAAATATTAACACCTAGACCTAGAACAAACACAAATGTTCATCACACAAATGTTTGTCCTAGGTGGGAATCGAACCCACGCCCCCAAGTGTGTGTGAAAAATGAGTAAGCAAGCCGTATTTACCATTTTTGCGTTAATGGTTTAGCGGTATAGTGAAAAAGTATATGAAAAATTGATACATTTGAACACAAACAATAATAAATCTGTACTAGCACTTAACGAAATATATAGAACCCATTTAATCAGAAATCAGAAAAGTTTATTTTGTGACAATGAAATAAAAACAATAAAACAAGAAATATTACAATAGAAGTAAACAGGTACATTGTCACAAAAACCGACCCCAACTCAGCATGTTGCTGGTTATACACAACCAGCGCTGGTATTCTGTTGGGCCCGGCAAGTGAAGTCACGCTCGATAAGTGTGCGCGTACATACAAACATAAACAATTATATAAAATATGCATAATAACAACGAAATATATTTAAACAGAACAACGATACCAAAACCATTACACCATACCACCAACTGACCGATACCATTTGGTCCCATAGTAAAAGGTGTTCATAATTTTCAGTAAAATTTGGTTTAGCAACCTTATAACCCTGTAAAGAAGAGTTAAAGGACCTTTCAGTTTTAGTACCTACAGTTCCGTGGTTCCAGGAAACCTGTGTTTTGTATTAACAAAGTACTGAACATACAATTATTTTTACCCAAGCAACACGTGTAATACAAATGTCTGTACATTTTACGAGTCAATCGTACCAGTATTTCCTCAAAGATCATGAGCTGTAGTGACGAATATTCCAATTTTACTGCCGAGTGTCCATGACCGTGTTATGATAACAATTCTTACCGAAGCTCATTTCTGACGCAGAATGGAGCCGGCGCTTTCATGACGAAAACAAATATTGCGTAGCTCAATGACAGGCAAGTAGATAGAAGTTGTAGCTCGATTATGTGACTGAAAACTGTCAGAGAAGTCTAGTTATACAACCGATGATTTTTTTGTTTAAATTTGAACGGCTGACAAGGCATATGTTTCTAAGAATTTTTTTGTAGCGAGTTGCACCCCATATAAACGAAAAATCAGTCATTCGAAATCATTTAGCAACTGTGACGCGACGCGCTGATCTAAATAAGAATGTTCAATCAAGGTTCTGTCATAATGCCTGGCGACAGATTTTCCTTCTCATTTCCGTTCTATTTACTTCTCTTTTGTGCGAGTTTTACGGACACGCTTCGGAAATATGGTTGCTTTAGTTATACTGGGTTACGCAGAAAGGGTTGACTAAGCCGAAAGGGGTTCATAGTACCCATTATAAACAACTTTTACTATGGGAGCATCTCTGAAATTGCGAATAAAATATCAGCTGTTCCATAGTACACGGTCATTCACACGCACGACGAGATATAATGAAATAGCTGACATTTTTAGGGTTCAGTACTCAAAGCGTAAAAACGGGACCCTATCACTGAGCCTACGCTGTCTGTCTGCCTGTCCATCAGCTGTATCTTTCGAATCATAACAGACAGTCAGTTGAAATTTTCACAGAATATGTAAATGTTACGGCGGATTAACTAAAAATAAAAATAAAGTCAAAAAGATAAAAATAAAGGGGCTCCCTATTCAGCAAACATATTTTTTTACGTATTTGTGTTTTCGCTCTTAGTATATTAAGGTCGTATCATCACATTATCACGTGTGTGTACGAAACCAACTAAAAACTTTAGATTAAACACCCACACGGCGACGAAAGTTTGACATTCGTTCATGTCATGTACAAGTATTCGATCAATATGTAATTAGTCCTCAGAAAAAGTTACGGAACACGGTCAGGTCAAGGCCTGATACCAAAAGTGGGTATTGTCCGTACTCTACATTACAGCTGTCTGTATGGATTAGGGTTTTGAGATTTCGTGTTTAAAGTAAGGGTTTAAATGACTGTATGCTGCCAAAATAGTACATTGTTATCCTAGGGGTAAAAGTAACTTATTTAGTCCCGAGATGGGGTTATATTATGGGGGCTAATATTTCAAGGGACTTAACCCCGAGGTAAACACTGTGCTTTTCATTACGAATACAAGGAAACTAAAAATAAAAACATGAACTGACTAAATAAAATATGAGTGACTGACACTGGCAAATGCACGAGAAGTACGGGACCATAATTCTCTTAGTTGGAACATGGTTCAATACAAATGTGAAAATAGAACTAGTTTTTAATATAATTTGAGTGTTAGTAATTTTTAAACTTTCGCGATTCGAACACATGTTTTCATATTTATCGGGACTTATCGCGCACTATTAAATATAGGTAAAAATAGATACCTTTCGCTCGACGTTTCGACCATGTTACAATGGCCGTGGTCACGAGTTGACATCAGCTCGTGAACACTACTGTGTTCCGGATTGAAAGGCAATGTTTCCAGCGAAATTACAGGCCACACAGAAATTTAACACCTTATATCTCGGGGTGACGAGCGCAGTGTATTGCCATCCAGGGTATTGAACTGTTGAAGTTCAAAATTCTGAGTGGCATTGAGTTTTTATGGGCAAGCGTGAAGAGCCAACGGGCGAGTGACTTCACTCGTCTCGTCGCTCAGTACCATAAAAAAAAGGTTTAGGGGCTCCCATACAACAAACGTGATTTTTTGCCGTTTTTATAAATAATGGTACGGAACCGTTCCTGTACGAGCCCGACTCGCACTTGGCTAGTTTTTTATATAATTTTGTTTAAAGAAATTTAGATAAAACTTTTTACAGTTTGTTTACAAGGAACATCTCATGAAAACTATATTGTGGGAAAGACAGCTGCTTTGTGGATTTTCCCAACAAATTACTTTTCACCAACTTAAATCATTTCCTCTACAAGTTCAGATTCTCAACTTTGTCGTGTTAAAGCAAGACTGGATCGGTGATCTTTTACACGGAATAGTTGTGAATTACCCCAGTGCTTGCCCTAAGCTGGTAAAACTTGTGTATCATTGACTTTGCCAGTGTTGCTTGAGACTAAGTTGGCAAACTTAAAAGGGAAAATTTTACCTAAAGCACCCGCCCTAACTGGAGTTTTACAAAATTCAAAAATTCGGTGCTCACGGAACTTTTTAGCTTAGGTACACAATTTGAATGCAAATTTAAATGCTGAAGTATGCTATACTGAGACTGCTGGCCTTTTGGAAAAACTCACAGCATTGCACAGCGGGCAATTGAGAAAGCTATGATTGGAGCTTCATTGCGTGGCAGAATCCGTTATGAGGATATTCGCCAAAGAACCAGAGTCATCTATATAGATATTAAAATTTGCAAGTTGAAGTGGCAATGGGCAGACCACATTGCTCGAAGAACTGATGATAACCGATGAGGAAGAAAGGAGACCACGTACCGGAAGAAGCAGCGTATAGTTAGGTCGCCCAGGAGATGGACCGACATCATCGTGAGAGTCGCGTGCATCCAGTGGATGCAGATGGCAGGCTATCGTTCAGTGTGGAGTTCTAAGGGGGAGACCTATATTCAGCAGTGGACGTCTTCTGGCTGATGACGATGATGTTTTTTATATATCGAAAATTTCAAAAAATGTGCACGCGAGGTATTTATGTCGAAGTGAGCCCAGTTAATAGGTAAGTACATAGATATGAAGCTTCTAATCCTAGATGCTATTTACTCCTTTCTACCGTGTACTGCAATGTGTGGAATCCTCCTTCGAAGTTCTCCTCGCCGAGCTTCAACATGAAGCGTTTCAAAAAGGGCATCTACATCCATTTCTTCGAGCCGGCTAAGCATCTTCATCACTGCTAGATGTTTCAGGTGTTTATGGGCGGTGGTGACCGCTTACCATCAAATAGACAGAATGCCTAACAACGACTCTTTAAAAAAAATACATAGATTACCTACGCGTTACCTGGTCTGGTCACAAAATCAGATCTTAGGGCTTATTCACACTAACGCAGGTTCGTAAAAATTACGGTCTGATGCGTCAATTTTGTATGAAATACAATGGACATGCATTATTGTGAACACGCCCTTAGTTGGTACTCCTCAATCACTTTCCAAATAGAAATGTGCCATAAAATTTACAGTTACCTACTATTCATACATTTTCCTTCTACGTGACTTGGACCCTTATATTGTCCGAAGTAATGCGAACCTACGCTACGTGGGGATAAAATAATTTATTTATACGGAATTTTTGACTTCGAAATTATTTGTTATTCAACCCACTGGCAATTTATTAAATTTGGTTGCTTGAAGATGTCAAACATTTCTTCGCAATTTTTTCTCTATTTGTCATTTTATCTATAAAAATACTGAAAATAAATAATACCTAATACATATATATATAAACACAGGGTCGTCAGAACAAGTACCTACATAGTAAGTACTTTTTATAATATTTAATTGACATTTGAATAATGTTTGTAGAGTTAAATTATAATTTTTGTGAGATGCTCCTCATTTCACAATAAAACGTATAGGTATTCATTATTTTTATACAGTGATTGTAACTAAGTATGAAACTTAAATTTATGTCAATAAATAATTCAGATTAAGACCGCTGAAGCCGGGCACAAAAAAAGAAAAGATCGAAATTCAAAATTTTAGACTACAGCGTAAACGCTCATTTTAACATTTATGGGGCCATGTGACTTCAGTGACGTTACAAGCAAGCAAACAAGTTCTTACTCGCCATACAATTGATGTCTGTATTTGCATGTGACCGTAAGGCCGTCACGTGATCACGGAATAAAGTAATCTTATTTTGTATGTGTCTTAAACAATGACATTATTTAGCAGTTTTTTGTAAAGAAAAATTTATTTTCAAATATTAGACAATATTCTGAAATTACACCAGCATAAATCATATTTTTAATACAGTCAAATTTATTACTTTATACCTGAAATAGTTGGGATTCCCATTTGTTAATGCTCCCATTTGTTTGTGCTGTTGCACTAAGAAGAAAACTACGAATAAATTCTTTAATCACTGTTTTAAACTATCACGGTTGTTCACTAAAGTTAAATGATTATAATTTACGGGATATTTACCGTGGTAAGGTTGTGGAAGGAGCTCCCGATATTTGAATTGAATTGCTGGATTGAATTTCATAATCCCGAAATCCTGTCCACCGAGCGTCACTACATACCAAGGCTGGTAAAGGAAACTATTGAAATCTCGAAATGCCAGAATTTCAATCGAGGTGATGGTTTTCAGCTCGCTAGTGCGTGGAATCCAGTATTAGGTTGCCTTAAAAATAAAAGTCCGCGTTCAAAATGTGTTCAAAATACGCATAGACGCAGTGATACAGTGAGTGTGTTTTGTCGAGACTTAGGTTCGAGTTCCAGTGATAACCGTAGCAAAAGACTAAGAAAGAGGGTAGATCGTTTTGTCTGTACCTAACTTTGAACTTTTTCACCAACCACCCGCATTCTTCAGTCTTCCCGTGAACATGGTGCATGTAACTGCGCCGAAATATCGGGAGCTCCTTCCACAACCTTACCACGGTAAATATCCCGTAAATAATCATTTAACTTTAAATTCTTTAATATTTGTAAATTTGTCCGGTAGCAGATTGTGTACCATTTGTTTTCCGACGAGCTTCCTAATATTATAGACAGAAAACTATATTTGTCTATGCAAGTTTTAATATATAAAATATTATTTTAGACTCTGGCAGTTTTGACAGTAAAAAACTCATCAAAAAAGTTACACCGATCTGCCATTTAATTTACATTTCCTATATAAATAATATTCCATCATTCAACAAACATCATGAAAATGCGTCATTTGAACCGATTCACTCGTGAAAGTAATTTTAGTTCAGGATATTTACGTCCTATACATGGACGGTACTCACCGAGTAGGAAAGCTTCAAAGAAACAGCTCCAAGGAATGCAAAATTACAGTCATTCTCAGTCAATGTTTGTGTGCAGTAGACTCCTATTCTAATAACCTCTACAGAATAAGTAGGTAGGTCATCCAAAAAGACCCGTCAAACTTTTGCTACCGTGCAATTAAAAAAACATTACTAGAGTTAGTATTTATATTTTTTTAACCCACATCACTACTTGTACTATTTTTATTCTGTGGCCGTTAAAAGAGAATGTGACAAGGCGCCTATGTTTTCGTATAGGCCTGTCTCGCTTTGGCACGAAAAAAGAGTTGACAAATTTTGTCGCAGCGTGCATGTTAGCTCTGCATGTGCGGTGTGGCGTCCAAAAAAGGTACGAAAACAAATTTTCAGCTCGAAGCTGTTTCTCTGTAAATTTTTTACTCAGTTTTGTACTGCAACTGAGCTGTCAGTCTGTTTGCAATAATGCCCGATTTATCACTTGCACGGTAACATGTTTATAGCTAATGCAGCTTTTGAGGGAGAGTGATTGACTTCTGATTGATTTATGGATAAAACACGCCAGATTATTTTAAACTGTGCTCGTTTAGAATAAGGTGTATTTTTCTATATGTTTGGAAACGTTTTCGATAGTTTGCAAAAGACAAGTACTTCAGTCTATAAGTTGAGAATATAAAATGAAATGAAATGCTGAAAGATTTTAGAATGTTTAATATTGATCATACTTTCACGCAACGTTTATTACAAAATGTGATTGACTTTTTTTTTGTATAATCTGTAATCATTATTTTCTTTCATAGAAAAGATATTTTCTTTCTGTTACTTTCATATTTATCTAAATTGTATGTATCATATTTTAAGGGGAAGTAAAACCTAGATAGATAAACGTGGTATTTGGGAGACCGTTATACTTAAAAGTGTGAGGTCGCGGGTTCTTTGGAGTTTTGTATAAATATAGATTATTATATAGATGTATTTTTCTTAACTATGTAAAACTGGTACTTAGTTGAATTTAGAATATTTTTATATAAGTCAGTTCGAACTTAGATAAGTAGGTACGTAGATTAATAAGATATACTTTTCAGCTACAAAGTTTCGTGCTTAGTTAAGACCTTAATATGGCTAGGAAATCCTAACGGTTACGATCTTTAAGACTTGGGTTTTAGTATCTTCAAACACGTAATTTGGATTAATTTCACAAAAAAAAAGGTAACCTTTTTTGGAAGTAATGTCCACGGGCGATAAGGCTACTAGTCCATTCATCTTGGCTTTGCTCTCAACTTATCACATTTAAGATAGAGTAGAGAAATAAAAATAACAGTCTAGATTTTAAGAAAAACTTATTTATTTTTGTAAAAACTTGCATTGTACTACAAAGTAAAATAAGTCTTCATCTCTTTTAAAGACGCTGAGTATCTTTCAGGAAGTACTTAATTGTCCCCTCACAGTCTCGACTGAAAAGAAAAATTTAATTAGCTTTGACATTTTTCCTAACAATAGCGCTTTCTGGAAGAATGGTCTGCTTGTTTACTTTTTAAAGAGAAATGAAATGACAAAATATTTAAGTTTTTTTGCTGGAGATTACATGCCGTAGAGAAACTATCTTTGGAAGGAGTCAGCAAGGAATATTTCATTGCTTGTGGAGTGTGCAAACTGTTTAAAGAGGGTGGCTTTTAATTTAAGGCTTGAGCCAAATCCATGGTGGGCCTGTAAGAGCTCATACTGCGTGCGTACTCTATGTTCGTACTCGCAGAAGGAAGAAAAACGCCCACTACACTATTACATCACCGAACAACACGGTGGCGACTTATGACAGTAAATTCACGATATCAAAGATCGTTGATATAGCTTTAATGGGCGTGTTGTGTTTTACTCGTGTCTGGTAGTATATGGTATGGTTCGATTTCCACGACATATGTCAAAAAAGATAAATGTCCAAATTTTTTTTTTTATTAAAGTTAACATTTCCAATAATAAAAATTGAAATAGTAAAAATTTCCAATCAATATAAATACCAATTTTTTTTTAAATTATTTGAATAAATTGTCTAATAATATTAATGATCAATAATATAAATATCCAATAGTAAAAATGTCCAATCAATATAAATACAAATTTAAAAATTACGAGTTTTAGGTTGGGCTTTTCCCGCAACTTCACTCGCCTTAACTTTACCAAGATAACTAAATAGTATCTGCGTAATTAGCATTAAAATGACTGAATAAGTTTAGTTAATAATTACAAAAGCAGTTTGTATTGTACTATGTTAGACATCACTATAGTTGGATTTTTATCTGGATGGGCATTTGTATTCCTGGTCAGTTTTCTAGTTGGCGACCAGAATCACCAGAGGAAGGGCAGCAGCATTCTATTAGTACACGGTGAACGTACTGCGATCCCCAAACTGCCTGCCAAGCGTGGGGATTATGGCAACACTCCCCTCTCTAAGATGGAAGGCTTTGTTCAGCAGTGGTCATTCACTGGCTGATGTTGTGATGTGATATGTCATTTCGGTGTATTGGACAAAGTCCTTTAAGTATAACTTTAAGTATGTATATATTATGTATACTCACGTCGTCTCCCCTATGGATAGCGATGACCATGTCAAATTCATTGGCTCCCAGGTAGATGTTGGCTCGACCGTCGTTCCCGACGGTGACCGACTTGCCGGTACAACTGTTACCACTCTTAGTTCCAGATATTATATCACAGTAAGTACCCGCTGGGAGACAAGTCTGCAAAAAGATAGCAGATGTAGCATGATATACTGGTACAGCTAATTTATTGGTTACTATTTTCAATACTCGGCATGGCAGGAAATATAAATTAGTAACTGTACAGCACATCCGGCCGGCTTTCTTGGTTCTTGAGAGTTATAATCCGGCTTTTACAAGGCCAGAGTGAATAGGCATCTTCTAAGTTCTCGTGCTTCATCTTCGACCACATCGTCGCTTACCAATAAGCGAGTTGGTGGTGCAACATGGATTTATTCGCGATAAAAAAACAATATTAAACACATTATTTTAAAAAACGGTGAAGAAAACATCTTGAGGAAACCGGTATGTCCACGAACCTTGCATTAGAGGCCATCCTCTCTCTCCGAGGGAAGACCTATGCCCCAGCAATGGGAATATGATAAGTGATATAACAGCACGATATTATAGAATACTCCGAAATTACATAAACTAATGTATAGTAATGTAATAGTAATGTAAAGTATTTTTGTATAGTATTAGATATAGCATACCAAAATACCATTTTATGTATTAGGATTTTTCTATAAATAATCGCCATGTTCGACTTTTAACAATCAGACAGAAATACATTTATAAGGCGAAAATAAAGCTACGACGAGGATGGTGCTTAATTATGTGTATTTCTTTACTGTTTAATAAGCCTGCGTTTGACCGTCACCTTGGCCATGATGCGATCTACGCTGGAGTACGCTTGCCTAGAAAAAATCTATTCACTAGCAATTTGAAGACACCCAGATTCATCCAGACGTAATCATTATTGCCTAATTTGATCTACAAAAGATGATTTATATAGTATCCACAATACATAAGTGCCCAGTGCCCATGGTTGAATTAGCCAATATTCAGGAGTCACACAAAGGGGGATCCAGTATTTCATTTGGATTTAATTTTCAGGCCATTCTATCTAGTTTCGGTGCTATGGTTAATATCACATGTTAACAATAAATAATAGAAGTAGAAATTCACCTGTTATGAAAAAAAAATTTGTTTCCTGATATACCTATGACTATGCTGTGTAAAATGCACCTGAATTGAATCGAAAAGTTAAGTCGAATGTATGAAATTTATAGGAGTTTTGAGGGTGGGGACATGGACCCCTGTATCCGCCAATGGAGCCACAAATGCAGTCGTATTTTGCGGATAAATGTTGTTGTAGCGAGGGTGGCAGTTGGCACTTTATCAGCATGAAGGCGTCTTTTTGTGTGACATGTCCAGTTACCTTACTCGAACAATCGCGGTTATCTGACTGCTATCATATACTAAAGAAGCTGTGTCATATAGTTCCGTTTACAATTCTGCAATTTAACAGATAATAACTACTATACTATAATACTATATGGACATGTATATGTATATGGTGAACGTACTGCGATCCCCAAGTCGCCAGCCAAGCGTGGGGATTATCGCAACACCTCTCTCTAAGAGGGAGGCCTTTGTTCGGCAGTGGACGTTTACCGGCTGTGAATGTGAACTACTAGATATTAACTAACCTGAAGGGTCTGGTTCAAGTCCCACATGTCATTGTTAAACGCGATGAAGGCCTGTCCGCCGCGGCAGAATGCGATCTGGTTGCTTCCATTGTCCCACCAATCGTTCAACCCAGTACCAAGAGCCACGTTCCTGAATTGCACCATCTGGAAGATCTGGCGCCAGCGGTGCTCGCATATCCAGCCATTACCGCAAGTGTTGTCCTAAAATAAGATAAAATCTTAAGATTAAAAACTAGTTACGTACGTACGTTGTAATTTTTCACACTTTTAAGCATCAAAAAGAGGAGATAAAGACTTGATTTCATAAATACTTCTATATTGATTTAAAACACCTTTTATTTGAATCATATGAAACTTGTTTTGGTGCAAGTATAACTTTTTTTATTCTAAAATAGGCTTGTGGTTGGCCGCCAACTCGCCTGATGTTAAGCGATGATGCGGTCTACAATGGGTCACGCTTGCTCAGAATAAACCGATTCACTCTTGACTTGAAGACACCCAGATTGTAACTATTGGGGAACACCCATTCAAGCAGCGCATTCCACAGACTAGCAGATAAAGAAAGTTAAGTGCTAGTGCCGCAAGTGGCGGTCCAAACGCTAAAAGCGATATCTTCCAGATAAGATTAGATTATTATCGGTCAATATATTATCAATATCATAACATAATATAATATATCTGTCAGTGACTCTTTCGTAATATTGTGCTTGTTTATATCTGGAACCTTTTGAAAGTGGTTCCAGATATGAGACGTTCCAGTTTTTTTTTTCAATCTAATAATAGGCTTGCGTTTGACCGCCATCTCGCCTGAAGTTAAGGAATGATGCGGTATCCGATGGAATATTATCTGGAATAGGTATCTAACGAAAGCGGTGTTCAAAAACCATCCGTTACCGCAAGAACTCTGCAGTACTGCAGAATTTTCTTTAATTATGTAAGTTATACTGATACTTTTTAAAAGGCTCCAAGCAATGACAATATTATAACCAATAGGCATGATGACTAATATTTTTTATTACCTCCTAAAAAAGCTGATCATCAATAGAGCTTATCAATAACAAACAATATTTAAATAAGTTCAATGATAAATAAGTTATAAGAATTTTAATTTCATGCTAGACAGAGAGCGCTGACTGAGCTATGACGTCAAGCCTCAGGCACGGCATACAAATGCTCTACTAACACACGCTTTGCGAGAAAGGGATGGAGCATCCTCTCTCTATCCCCACCTAAAACTTTAAACGCTCATATCTCAGAGATTAATCAGCCGATTCAATTTATTTTTTCAGTTGGTTTTTCAATTTATGTGTTCAATATATTTCTTAAATATTTACTATCAAAGTTATGCATAATAGGATGTACAATAATCAGGAATAATCAAAGATAAATCAAATTGAATAATTTTTATCTGTCTTATTATCTGCTTGTTAACGGTTTGAGTAATTAACTAATTAATCCTGTTTAATCAATGAAATAGTATCATTAAAATTATTGCACTTTGTTCTGTGAATATAACAGCACTTATATAATAGCACTTCCATTGCATAGGTATAATAAAGTATCGCTAAAAAGATATCAAAGGCTTTAATATAGAGTTATGCACACTACATAATACCACATAATTAATAATAGATTTTACGTACCATTCGATTCTTACCTACCTACTTAGAAACATACATTTTTGCATACGAAAGGAACTCCTGTCTATCTGTATCTATTTTGTACTTTTTTTGACGAAACATTAATGACACTTAGCAAGTAGTGTCCATCACAACACCTAGAATACTTTTTTCGAAAAGATATCGAAAAGCCGCGGAATTCTAATAATAATAACGTCCAGGTTACAGGATAAGTTTGATAAAAGCTTGTAAAAAAAACAAGTACTTAGATTATTAAAAAAACCGACTGCAAAATGAAGCCTTTGACATTCCTGACATAAAGAGGAATCAAAATACCTCACTCGCAAAATCAGTCATGCGGTTTTGGCTAGAGGATGTAATATAGAAACATTAAAAAAACATACATTAAAAAACCCGAAAAACATTACCCTTCTTCTTGGGCAGTCGGGTGAAAAGATGCCCAATACTCACAGAGTTTATAGAAGGCGAGATGATGTTGCCACTGTTGTCCATCGGAGGTCCAGCTTCGGTGTTTGTGAAGTCAAAACTACTCATCAACTGAGGTTCTCCGTAAGGATGCGCCAACATGAAGGCAATAGCTCCCTTGTAAGGCTTGGCGTTTTTGTAAGTAAGGATATTTCCACCGGCACCGTGGCCTCGTTGATTGTCGTGATTGTCGATGAAGGTTAGAGCATCATCAGAGGCGAGTAGAGACCATTGAGGTCCCCAGTTGACGAGCCAGCGAAGTTGGTTTCCACCCTGAAAGTTCAGCAAAACTTAAGACCTCTTACATTTTTTGACGTTCTGATGTCATTTTTTCTTTGCTTTTTGTTTCTTTTCAAATAATAAAATTTTTTATAAAAATAGCGACTCAATTTTTTTGAAAAACACAACATATTAACTTATTACTTCCAATTTACAACTGTATTTTTCACCCACAAGATGGTCAGACATCCTAAAAGAGACCGCAAGAAAACGCTGGATGCAGGCCGCTTCCAACCGGCCTTATTGGAAATTGATGGGGGAGGCGTTTGTCCAGCAGTGGACGCGTCCTATGGCTGAAATTCTGATGATAATTACTTTCTTTTTAAAAAGATACCTGGAAAGCTCTGCTCAGTTCCAATCCAAATCTGAACTCAGTGACGGCAGCTAAAGATGTGTACTCATCGCGAGAGATAGCTTCACCGCCGAGGTCAATAACTTCTTGGTAGATGTAAGGGCGGGCGCCGGACGGGAAACCGTGGGCGGTGTTCAGGTCACGAAGGCGGTTGTAGATGATGCTTAAATCACCGGGCCACATGTGCTTAGCGGCGTCGATTCTAGAATTCAGATATTGGTGTCAAATGAGATATATATACAACAAAGTCGGGTTAGTATATTACACCAAAGAAAAAAAAAAACATCTGAGTCAAAGGAGATTAAAAACAAAGTTGGGTTATTTATACAATTTATAACTCAAGAATGGCTAGACCAATTTTCATGATCTTTAATTTATTGGATTCCTCTCCGCCCAAAACAGCAGAGTTAGTATTAAAATATCGGAAAAACTCACGAAAAAAACCTATGAAGAAAAATCATTTTCCGATACATTTTGTATGGAACGGCAAGAATTAAAGTCTATACATTGATACAAAGAGAATACAATAGAAGATATATTACATCATAAAAAAAATACTGTCATCTAAGTCGAAGGAGATCGCTGTCGCTACCAAGGAAGTATATAACGTGGGTGAAGGTAGTATAAAATAAACCAAAGATGTAAGAAAACTGCAAAATAAAATTGTTTTAGTTACCTGAACCCAGCAACGCCGAGTTCAATGAGACGGTTCATGTAGCCAACGATCTGTTGACGGACGTATTCAGAGCCTTGATTCAAATCCTTCAGACCAGATAGCTCGCAGTTTCGGACCTGTTAATGAAATAAAGATATTGATATTATATTATAGTTATATAGAGTCCTGACTTCCTGAGTGAAGCGGGGGGTTCAAGCTGCCCAAGACGAAGACGGGATTTATTCCAGAGGAGCATACTCTACTTTTCACTCCTTCTGCGAGACATTAAAATTCACTGAAAATCACAGCACCAAACACCGTCTTTTGCTTCACATTCTTTGTAAACGCACTTTCTTTTTGAGTTCTGCTAAAATGGTGGCCAGTTTGACTTTCAATTAAACCTGAATGAAACCTATTTACAATAAATGTCATATGGGCATTTTTTGACTTTTTTAGATTTCCACGAGTTTCCACACGGATTTGACGTCTCAAATTCAAATCACTTTTTTCCCTAGGGAGTTTCATACAACTTTATATCCTTTAAGAGATAATACTTTACTTTACTTCGAGGTTGAATGATATGTAATTGGACATTGTCGAGGTGGTGTGAAATACAAATTATTAATTAATTATTAATACAAAAAATTAATAAAACGTGTTGAACATAATAATCTACTGGCTGGCTGAATGGAGCTATTTCATTGAGCCATCCAATATAAATTAAAATAAAATATCTCGCCAACTTTAGTTTTGTTTCTGTTATCCTGGTTGCTATAATTATGTCATTAGAAATATAAATACTATATAACTATTTATTTTCTTGAAGTCAATGGCAAAAAGTAGAGTACAAAACGCGTTAAAAAAATCCTCCACTCAGGAGTCTCCTCTACAATCCCTCGCTACGGTCGAGATTCTACTCTACTATTTCACATAATTATAACAACCGACTTCACAAGAAGTTCAAGAAATGGGACTAATCCCCCAATTTTGCAGTCTTAAAATAAATTAAAATTTTCTTAAAATATAAATGGGATCACCTTCGAGGTATAACCGAATTAAAATAATCATCAAAATCAGTTCCTCAATTAGCGAAGATATCGCGTAACATATACATAAAAAGTCATATTTTTTTTTGATGTTTTTTTTTATTTGTTTTTTTTTTTGTTACTAATTTTGATTTGAGTAATTGTTTTTTTTTTAAATATCGATTAGATTTTTTTATTGTTATTTTTTTAAAGATATTATAATTATTTTCATTGATTACCCTATCGGGGCAGCATCCGTAATCGTTCCCAGAGATGACGCATTGTGGCCAATTAAAGTCATTCCTGCCGTAAGGCACGGACGGGTAGTGCCAGTTGCCGAAGTCCGCCGTGCTTCCGCCAGTGCCGACGTTTTCACCCCAAGTGCCTGTCATGTGGTTGATAATGGCATCTACGTAAATCCTGGTAGAGAAATAAGTTTTTGTTTTAATACTAATCACATTACAGATATTTCTTTAAATTATTTATTTAAAATAATTTAAGGATTTGACTAAATGGAATAACAGCTGTATTTCTGTTGAAAAATTAAAAACCCGACATTTATTATCCGATGTATAATTTTACAGTTTCACCCGTTATCCTACAGAAATCAAAAGTGCCTTTAGGCTTTTTATCATTTATATATCCGTTATTTAGGCTATAGCCTAATAATACGTGTTAACCATGGGTCTAAACTTCCTCTACGCTAAATTTTACCAAAAGCCTTTCAGCCATATTAGAGTTGAGTGGAAACAAGTTGTCGCATTTATAATATTGGTGTGATATGAAAGTTTGTGTGTTTGTGTAATGGCGTCAGTATATGTTTGATCCCACTCAAGCCTATAACGGCTAAGCTGATTTCGATTTAATTTTGGTATGGAAGAGAAAGCTTAAGCTTAACATCAGGTGGCCCGTCGTTTTTTTGTCCGCTATTACAAAAACATTAATCCATTGATGATTACCTGACACCAGCATTGTTGCATCTCCTAACCATGTCGGTGAACTGCTGCTCGTTTCCAGAACGAGTAACCAAACGGTAAGAGATCGGCTGATAACGTTCCCACCAGGGTCGGTTATTGGACCAGATCACTAAGTTCTCATTGGGAGGAGAGATCTGAAAAAGGCATTTTGATTTAATACATCCAGTAGGTAGAAACCTCCCTATGGCCCGCGGGGATTCGTTCTTAATATCGCTCATTTTGCTAAATTATCCTTCTGATACGGAGCAGTTAAATCGACTCTGGACCCAATTAGGCCGCTGTTGAAACAACCTGGCCAGGTATAAGGATACAATTAGAAAGCACAGTGCGGCTGTGGAGCTTTTGAGCATAGGCAATGTCGCACCTAGTCTCATACATTACAAGACCTGTACAAGGCTTCCCCCTACGCGGGGTCGCTGTGACCAAGTGCCAACTAGGAGAAGAAGACCTTATAAGTTTATTCATTACTCATACTTGGAAAGTACGCTTGAAGTTACTTGATCATAGGGATGGTTGGGAGGTCTTTTTCGTCCCTGGGAACAAATGGGTACTGGGCGGTGGGTGGCTAAAACGATTTGCCATGCTGTCAAAAAAATTCAAAACTATGCAAGCCATGACCCAATTTATACAGCCACTATGTTAAATCACGGCGTAAAATTGTTATTAATAGTGCTCTACTCAAACAATGCGAGTATTTAATTTAAATAAAACCAGCTTAGTATATAGTAATATATATTTTTACATTAGGCAATGATGCTTGTATTTCCCTTACAGCCAAATGCTGAATAAAATCAATTGCATGTTCATTTCTTTCATTCTTTTTTTCCTTCTTTCCTTCATTCCTTCTTCTTACGTCTTTCTTTATGTATATATCTTTCTTCCTTTCTTTGTTTCTTACTTTTTTGTTATAATATTGTTCATTTATGTTTTAATAAAATATTGTTTGTTTAACTAATCAGTTTTTTTACTTATTATTACTTTCCTCGTATTCTTCAATGAAAAGCAGAGTGTATACCTTGAGTGAAAGACCTATTTAAGCATTCGAACTATTGGCGCCCTCACTAGTCACTACGCTCGTGCACCAAACCATCTCGTGCCTAAATAGGTCCCTTTCATACCTTGTATATATATATTAGATCACTGACAAAGAATAAATATACATGTATCATTATAGGTAATAAAGTGTTTTAATGTAAGCGTCACCCACCTACGTGACATTACACTAATTGCATTTACACTACTTGAAGCTTTGAATGTTTAGTTAGACAGCTTCTGCATGTCCACGTAGTGTCGCTCGTGTACGCACGCTTTCGTCAGCTGCGTAGTAGATTTACCTTTCCCGCTTGTTGTACCTACGCTTGCTTGCAGCTAGCGTATAAACAAACCAAGCTTTGTCCACAGAGCGGCAACGTTGTATTTTTATGTAGTGGCAAGCAATCGTCATGCAACTTATGTGGCAACATGTCATTCATTACTCAAGCGTATTAACAACACGCATACACATACATGTAACTTTCTTTTTAAATTAGCGACCTCCTTTCAGCAGTATCCTTGTTTGTATAATAACAGAATGACAAACAATCTGAAGTAAAGTTTTATGTATATGTAATATGTACATGCTATGTCTGATTCGCCGTTTTTTAATAAAAGTGTATGTTACAATTACATCTTAATCATCACTTGAAATTTTTCCAATAAAAAACGTGCTTTCGCAATGAAAAATATATTTAAAAAAAAAGAAATAGATTGCATGAAACTCTAATGACGTTACTCCACTGGTTACATGGATACACAAATTCCAAGTGCGTACATCCGTCGTCATTTACGACATGCAACTGCAATTGACGTCATCATGAATAACAAACCTTTCATTGGCTTTGCGTTATCTGAAAGCCTAGTAGGTATAGCTTTTATTAGTTGTATGATTTTTAATTAGGGTATATACCTAACGTAGAGCAATCATAATGCGACTAGCTGTGACTTATCTACTATTAATCTATTAACTAAACTAGAAGTTAAGTATCTCTAAGTATAGGTCTAGGTAACTACGTCGCTGACAAAAACGTTTGAACAAACACTTCTATAACGAAGAATTAAATTAGGTTTCTTCTTGAAACCTTCACGTTGTTTATTCTGAACTACTACTTTCTGAGTACGTTTTAATAAATAATGGGGTTTCACCAGAATTTTTCCAACCTTAACATTTTCCAGGTGAGAATATAGATCGATTAGGCTTTTACTAAAAATATCTAAGTGATCTATAATTCGTTAGGTAAGCCCGAAGGCACAGTTAAAAAAATTAAGAATGACAAAACTCTTTTCTCATTCTTACTGTTTAAGGACATTTTGCAAAAAACTAGGGTAAAATATTTACTTAGTACAATGAAATATATGAAAAAGTTGACGCAAATACCCATATGTCATGGCCTCCGAATACTATTGTTAGTTTTTCCAGTGCATTCTCTTATTTTTGAATTTTGCATCTCTTTGCACATGTATTAAGACTTACTACACTAATATTATTTAAAAAAATGCGAAAGTGTTTGACTAAATGGTAAACTAAATGGTCCGATCCTAATGAAATTTGGCAAGTTTTTTTTTCTTCTTTTTATTTGTATCAAGGGAAAAGATGCCGTCGAATGTTCAGAAAATCCCTGCAATACTAAATAAAATATATCCTGCCATAAAAATGCAATTCAACATACCTGAATGCCTCCAAATCCCCTTGGCCCCAAGAACCTCTCGCATTCAGCTGCAATATCATCCCACTTCCATTCGAATAGGTGAACCATGGTTGTCCTTCCCGACGCATAGTACGGGTTCTTGAATGCATGGGCTGCCACAGCAACGGCCAAGAGAAGCAGGATGGACCGAAACATCCTAAAATGTGGGTGAAATTCACGAATAATGTGCAAAAATAATTGTGATCTTTCAAGAAATTTTGTTTACGAAAAACTAATGGATTTTGTATTATATTTCAGAGCTTACTTTTGTTTGTGGAATATTTTTCAGGTTTCCCGATTTCTAGCTAGCATTTTGACTTGCTTGTTTGACATAACGTTTATTTTCTCCTTAGTTTGGTCTGTATAGCTCTACTATGGACTCTAACTTACTGAATGTTGGGAAAAATACTTTTCTATAAACACAATTTGTGTATTAATAATAAAATAGGCACTCAATACTCGTCCTAGATTAAACAGATTTATTGAATGTATAAAAGCGTTTTTCAGTCGTTAGCCTTAGATGTTTGTATGCTGACAATTCAGCCTGTACGACCTCTCTTCCTAGTAGTTGCACTTGACCACCAATTCACCTGATGTAAAGCGAAGATAAGATTTACGATAGAGCACGCTAATCCAGAAGAAACCAATTCACTCGCGACTTGAAATAGAAACCCAGGTGGTAATTATCGAGAAACCTATTCCCCATTCAGGCACCGCTTTCCAGTCTTGTGCATCGCACAATGAAAGTAGAATCAAAGCGCTTCGTACGGATTTTCGGAATATTAACGGCATGAAACGGTGTTATTTATTTAGAATATAAGGGTCAAGTTATTCTTATCTCACTATGTGATCCTATCACAAAATTAGATAACAATGGATAAAAGATCGCACTGGCTTAAATCGGCAACAGAAAAAGTCTTAGTCTTTCTATCTATAGATATTAAGATATTTTAACGCTAGTGATGAACACAAAAAAAAATGTTAAGTACATAACATACCTTATAGTTTTCTTTAGCCAACCTCCTAGTAAAAATCGAAATCACAATGAATGATTATGGCCTCCCGCCGTGATTTTTCCTTTATATAGCTTTAGATAAAATTATTTTGATATACTCATATTTATCTGCATAATTGATATAATCCATGATAACAATTAGAAAACATCGATTATGATAAAAAAATAGTGCTGGTATATTCGATGTAAGTACCTACTCTATAAGTACTACTTTTGAAATATTTTTGTGTCATAAAAAATGGCAAAATAAGTACTTATTGGTCGCCTCTACCAGTATTAATACTCGAAATCTGATCGTTTTGTCTATAATTTTCGATATAAAAAGCCGACTTCATAAAAAAAATATAACTAGACCGAATTGCACCAGCGTTCAAATAAAAAAAGAATTATCAAAATCGGTTCACCCAGTTGAAAGTTCTAAGGTAACAAACATATTTTTTTGTAAACAGTTGAATTGAGAACCTCCTCGTTTTTGGAAGTCAGTTAAAAGTAATAAAATAAACTGCAAGACGAAACAATTACAGTAACTGTTTATGATCAGCGCCTGCTTGGGGTAGAGTAAGAGGAGCGGTAGCTTTAGGCAGCAGATAGCAAGGGGCGTCAAAATAACAAAAGCAAAACAAATATTTAAAAAAAAATAAAAAAAAATGATGGTGCTCCGTGTGTTGGCGAGACACACTTGTGTTTTTTGAAGACAGCATAAAATTTTGATGTGGGAATAGCTTATATCCTGGATTACGATATGGAATATTTTTTTATCCCGTAATCATGTAAGATAGTTTTCAGAAATGATGCGCTCCTAAAAATAATCTTCTCTGCTCTGATCAAAGGCACTGTTTATGATAGGTAAATCGATAACCACAGCCAATAACGCTATGCATACAGAAAAACATTTTCGTTTATTCACGATAAACTGATATTTTAAAAAACAATCCAATTCATTTCGATTTCGTGTTTACAGCATGTTTCCTGTGTTGATCGATGGCTTCAAAGAAACACATTTCCTTGTTTGCATTTCATTCGTTTGTCTGATTTTTTCAACAGAGTTATTTTGTGTGAACAGTTCAGGGTTGGTGTTTAAATCTTACCTAGTATTAGTTTCATAAGCATACTATGTCACTAGATACAACCGCTTTTCGGATTCGGCCTCCTTTATAATCTTCTATGACTTTGCTCAATCTTTGGCTGCCTTTTTCAATGTTTTCCTATTTATTGTTTTGTTTTTTAGGATGCATTTAATAATATTGTATTTTCGTGTTTTGGTCTCCAATCTGCATTTGCTTTAATTGAACGAAATTATTACAGCTCACATAATTTTTGGAATTCATTTTTGTTTAAAAATTGGACGCTTTTATGTATTGATACATAGATTTAGTAATGTTTTATGAATATCACAAGTTTTCTACACAATTAGTTTCACTTCAAAGAGTTTCTTTAATTTACCTTCTGTATTGGACTTTTTTTTTATTGCAAAAAGGCTTGCGCTTGGCTGCCAACTCGCCTGATGTTAAGCGATGATGCGGCCTACGGTGGATCACGCTTGCCTAGAAGAAACCGAATATAACGAACCATATATGAGGTGAAAATTAAAAATCATTATAGTAGGATTTAGAAAATGTTATTGTAAACTGCACTATCCTAAGGCGTGATAAGGTGCAGTCTCTACTTGAATTTATGCAACTGATAATATACTTACACATTATGCCTGCCTACTCATAAGTACATTCTCTATATTCATAAAATATATAATGTACGCAGATATAATTAAACAAGCAAAATCAGTAGATAAACAGTGGATGAAAATTAGTAGGTATGTAATCAATAATAAATTAGAGACAAAGGATATTTGATAATAAATCTACTTATGAATTGACAGGCCCGGTGGCTCAGTTGGTAGTGAACCTAACTTCTGTGCTTGGGGGCGTGGGTTCGATTCCCATCTAGGACAAACATTTGTGTGATGAACATTTGTGTTTGTTCTATGTCTGGGTGTGAATATCTATTTAAGTATGTATTTAAAAATATATATGGACGTATATCAGTATCTGACAGCCATATTACAAGCTTTGCTTAGTTTGGGGTCAGATGACCATGTGTGCAAAAATGTCCCAGATATTTATTATTAGAATGATTAGGTACTAATTCGTTCAATTGACGCGCGAAAACGTTGTCTAGTTTTGTGATTGATATTTTTGTAAGTAAGCACTCGTGTTTTAATAATTAGTTATAATTAAATAAGCTGTCTATCCACCCACAAGATGGACATACGTCCTTATAGAGACCGCAGGAAAACGCTGGATGCAGGCCGCCTTCAACCGGTCCTTTTGGAAATGGATGGGGGAAGCCTATGTCCAGCAGTGGACGTCCTATGGCTGAAATGATGGTGATGAAATAAGCTATTTTCTACAACAACAAAAGAACACTGATGTTAATTAGGTATTTCCTCATAATATGTTTAATTATTCAAAATGTAAGTAAATAATTTATTTAGTATTAGCATTATTTAGTACACTTGGCTACCATTAATATATAAAATGTAATATAAATGATACACATAAATTTTAAAATCACATGCACAATAGGTGGGTTAAAATATTAGTCACTTTGTATCATGTTTTGCCTAATTAGTAGGCGTACAAATCTAGAGAGATGGCATAAAAATACCGTAAATATTATTTATATAAAAAACTTGAGTTAAATAAGCAGTAAATAATTTAAATTTCCAATTTAAGTTACAATATAATATAGATTAACATATACACTAAGAAGTAATTAATTGAGAAATATTTATAATTTTCATTACATACAATGTGGTTTTACTAATAGTATCGACATACTCATTAAAAAAGCACTAAAAACATGGCGATATTTTACTACAGCTAGCTTTTAAGATAGTAAAATATCACCATGCGCAGCTTTTTACAGCCGTCCCAGTATAAATAAGCATTTCATTTTCCAAACACATAACATGGCATTTTTGATTATTTATTTTTCATACTCCAAAATCGCGCGCATCGTACGTTTGCATCGTTGCCAGACAGAGGATGGACTGAATTCACTCACGCTAATTAATTCGTGTTGGTATTGCCACTCAGACCTCTGTAAAACGTATCTACCCCAGTTTATATATAACATCATTGACAGTTATAAAGTAAAGTAAAGTAAAGTAAATATTTATTTCTGAAACGTTTCTACATTATCCCATCTGCGGAGGTAAACATAAAATATTGTATGTTCGCGAACAAAACTGTTGAAACTAATATTTACTTCACTATCCATATACACAGTTTATACAATAAAGATTTTCTGATTCTGAATATGATTTTCACCGTTCGAAATTTGTGTAGCTATTTCTCCGCTGAATATAGTTTACCACTTTGTTGACCAATGCCCTCATGATCGGCATTCGAGATACGACTGAAAAGTAAAGCAATCAAAGTTAAACATCTATGACTTTTTAAGACCCTATTGTTGGACGTTAAATGATTCAAATGTTTTTAAAAAGTTGTCACGCTTACAAATTATGATTAGACGGAATAAGAAAAACGAACTACTGAACGGACGGTGAACGGACGACTGAAGTAGATGAATAAGGAATGGACAAATTAAGAAGTGGACTAATAAGTAGAATGGATGAATTAGGAAATGAACGACTCAGAAATTTGTGCAATGACAATAGGAGACGGAAGTGTTAGAAATGGAAGTATCAGGAAGTTGACAACTTTTGAAATGGACAAGTTAGGAAGTCGACTAAATTTACAGGAGGGTTTAATAGCTTCAAAGTTTGCAAGTATAATGTTATCTACAATACAATAATTTGGTCATCGAACAGATCTCATGATGGAGCCAGGAGGTGGATAGTGGAACTCTTCAGTGGCAACTTTTACAAGTTGCCATTGAACCCCGAGAAACTCGAGGGGACAACACCCCTCGAATTTGTGTTCATTTGGTGTGTTAAGGGCTGCTAATAGAGTCTTTAAGGGTCGGTAACGTATCTGTCATGCCCTTGGTGTTGCAGGTATTCATAAGCAACGGTGATCGCTTACCATTAGGCAGCCCGTCTGCTTGTTTGCCACCTATGGCATAAAAAATAATATATTATACTTTGTGATGAAGTGTCTGATGATGATGCCGGGAGATGGATAATGGAACTCTTCACTAACTAAGCGTGTTTTTGGTATATTTAAACTTTTTTTAAATTAATTAATAGGCTTGAGTTTGACCCCCAACTCGCCTGATGTTAACCGATCATGCGGTCTACGAAGGAGCACGTTTGCCTAGAACAAACCGATTCACTCGTGATTTAAAGACTTCCAGATTGTAACTAAATAAAATAATCTTACCTCACGGCCGACGTGTATTGCCAAATGCATATCTTCTGCGTTCCAAGGAAGACTAATGTAAGCTTTGCCGCTTTTATCGACGGTGACTTTACTTCCGGTGCAGGTGTCTCCTTGCCTCTTGCCGGTTATGACGTCACAGTACTTACCATCGGGGAGTCCCGTCTGAAATCATAGAATCAGCTAGAGATAAAAATATTCCTAATAAAGTTTTACGACATTTTTGAGCATTGTTTTACGAGTGTTTTACTATGTGACAGTGCTCGATCAAATAAAGATGGGGTGTTCAAATATTCTAATAGGTACTGATAAATTTCAAAATCGATAACCTTTCGCAGAATCTTTTACGAGATAGATATTATATTTTAGAAAAAATCATCATATTGGTTGGTTTATTTTATTGTTGTTTTGATGCGTTTTGATTCCACTTTTATTGTGCGAACTGCTTGTCTATAGAATATTCTGCCTGAATATGTTACCCGATAGTAACAATAAGGGTATCTTCAAATTACGAGTGAATCGTTTTCTTCTAGACAATCTACTGATCCATAGATCATCGTTTAACATCATCATAATTGGCGGTCAAACGCATGCTTGTCTAGAAAAAACCACTCGCGATTTGAATACACCCAGATTATAACTATCGGGGAACCAGTGCATTCCATAGACTAGCACAATAAAAGTGGAACCAAAGCGCTTCGTACGGATTTTATTTATATTACACGGGAATTACTCACGTATGATTAAGCCGGTTACTCCGACTGTGAAAACCACGTCAGTTTTCTTAATAAAATTGTTTCCTACGTGTTTTCCGTTTACATTATCAACCATGATGCGGTTTACAGAGCAAGCAATTGCCAAATACTATAGTAAATGCTAAATGTACTTATACATATGTCATTGTTGTCGTCCTTAACTTCTACTAGTAACTAAATATCATAATAAACATCTGTTTATCTCATATCTACCGTGTTAATTAGCAGCTGTTTGTTTTTCATGTAAAATAAAATAAAGAAATTAAAACCTAAAACTGCTTATTTCTTTATTATTCCAAATCTGTATGATTTTCTTCTGCTAATGAATAAATGCATAACTATATATCTATTATCAGATAAACCAAAAAAAACTTAAGCTTAAATTAATTATCACTTGTTTCTTTGAGCTTTCTATTAGTGAAGACCTCTCAACTTCTATTCAGATTTTTATCGAATAACATTTTCAAAGATCAACGTACTTGTTAGCTTAAGCTTTTAGCACATCAATCTTGGCTTTCGTCTATTGTTTAAGCAGACGATGCTCACTTTCACAAAAACCAAGTCGACGCTGATGCTTAAAACCGATTCCATTGTCTCGTATTCTTGAGGTATATTTTTAGCAAAACTTTTGTAAAGGTTATTAGAACTGAAAGCGTTAAATTCTACTTCAGACTATAGTCTGAAGATGACCATGAAACAATGAACAAGTCAACTGTCTGTGTTCGACTTGATGTTATTATTTTTTATTGCTCTTGTTATTGTTTGTTGTAGTTTACTTCATTGATCTCCTTTCGGCTTAGTACCATAGGTCTGTGAAACCTTGTATACGCTATAACTTTATATTCAATTTTATTTTTATTTTTGCGTTCCACAATGTTGCTTAGGTGTTAGAAAAGTGTTTAATTACAATTGTAGATATATAGAAGAGAGAAGAGCAACAGTTAATACTAAATATTTATCTGTAAAGTATATATTTGTCAATGGAATAATGAGATTTATTTATTCAGATGGCATGATAGCTTTCCTTGCACTACGTATAGACAAATGTAAATTAACGTTACGAAATTGTTTACAAGCTCCTACCGTAATTTTATTTTCATCTGTAGTTAGGTATATATCGCTTAATTTTTTTTTAAACAAAATATCTTGAAAATATTTTTTTTCGGTATTCTCTTCTTTCGGCCAAAATAAAATAAGTATATTAAACTGGACGTGTATTTAAAACGTTTTCAATGTTATTAAAAAAAACAATCCAATCGTTTTAATTACCTGTGAGATTTTTTGTCTTCATGACTATTGAAAATGTATGAAAGAGCTATGGCCGGGAGCGGGCTCTTAAGATTGGGCCTAAAGCAAAATCTTCAATCTTTGATTAGATTTTCACAGTAGTAAATCATGTCCAAAATCGAAAAAAAAAAAATACGTTAGGAAACTTCAATATATAAGTAAAGGTCGACCCTGACGAAAAATGGTAGGATAAATTTTTTTCGATAGAAAACCATCACAAAGTTACCTCTAATTTTCAACATTTTTGGTTTGCATTCTGTTTTGGTACATATTATTGAACAAAAAATTATGTAAATATTATCACTCATGTATAACCTAGAGCTGACCCTAGCAATTTTTAAAAATATTGTCTATTCTATAAGCTATGAGAGTAGAAAGCAGTTGGCGCTTACAACATTTTTAATCCGCGCAATACGCTGTCTTTCGTCTCGCGTGACACAAGCTTGAGGCATCGGTTTGTTGCACCGATCAGTTACCATCGCTCTGTTTAGACGGGTAGTCCATGTCAGTTCAGACGTCGAGTACGCAAGCTTGGTTCCGCGCGTCGTCGCGCCGCCCTTGTTTGTTATCCGTACATGCGCTGGGTGTCACGAGATGCGCGGGGGAAATCAGAATTTATCCTGCCATTAGGCCCGCTCTTAAGTAGCTAACAGACGTGGTTTGGTTGACGGACCGCCGTCCAACAGACGGGAGCGAAAGAGTAAGAATAACATAATCTCTCTCTTTCTCTCAGAGAAAGAGGGGGGAAATAGAAACGTCAACGTCGTATGGTTGACTTCAACGTCACCCATATCCACTGATGTGAGGTTTTTTTCATTTCTGTGCCCATATCCTGACATTTGTTAGGGCTTTTATATTAATGTAATTGCATCTCATTTCATTCTAATATGTGAGAAAAGGATGGTTATAATTGGCAACAGTTTTAGAGCTGTCAAATAGTGTAGTTTAGAAATGCTATGCTATGCAGCAAACCGTCGGCGTCGGTTAGGCGGTAAACAGTATAGGAAAATCTATAATCTGAAAGTGGCTCGTACTTAGAATCTGCACTTCGCAATGACAGTGCATTTTTTTCCATTTTCTTAAGTTATGGTATAATTAAAGCGTACTCTGAAAAGGTCCATAAGATAGACTTGAATTGAATGAGACTAGACGGGTAGTAAAAAAAGTCATTAAAATCTCAAATGGTGCCATTAAACCCTTTATTTGAAGTTTTATATCCCTTCACTAGTACGGTAAGTACGAACCTATACAAACAAAGTAATTCAAATTGCAGTTTCATTGCATTAAATTCATTGCATTTTTATGGACGAAAAAAAACTGTGAGATTTCGCTTCAATTATCCTATTACTAAAACAAAAACCAAACCAAATGACGTTAATCCTAACCAAAAAAAGGTTACCTGAACATTATCTAAGTACTAGGTAAATTCTTCGCGGGCAGTGTGGCTTTCAGTGTGGAAGTTAAAGGGGGAGGCCTATGTTCAGCAGTGGACGTCTTCTGGCTGATGATGATGGTGAGGTAAATTAGGTTGCGTAGAGGCAATGAAGTTATAAATTATCTTTGCGTAGAGGCTATAACTACAGCAAATTAAGGATATAATAAAAAACTTTTTTTTTACATCATGATACCCACCAGTTAGCATCCTCTTAAAGGCAGCCTCAGTACATCAAAACAAACAACTTTTGTTCTACGACTTTTCGCAATTCGCAAAAAAACAGCTGTTTCATACACTTTGTCAGGAATGAATGGTATTTTTGTATGGAACAGCATATTTTTTTCTTGCGAATTTCTAAAAGTCGTAGAAGAAAAGTTGTTTGTTTCAAGAGGATACTTACTGATTATCCTGTATATAAGTTTACAACAAGTAAATAAATTGAAAATTTTGAATTTTGAAAATTGGAATAAATTGAAAGTTTTAATAAATATTTTTTTTTTATAAATTGAATACTTTAATAAATAGAACATTTGAATAAATTGAAAATTTTAAAACCCCTGATAAAAGAGCTGATAATTTTCAAACGGCTGAAGAGATTATATTAAATAATAACTAGCTAAAATCACAAACAATCAAGTCACTTTTCAACAAAAAAAAAACCTAAATCAAAATCGGCTCAGCCGTTTGGGAGCTATGAGGCACGCACGTTAAACTTATAACATCCCTCTGTTTGCGTTAACGGTTAAAAAATATCTAAAATATGGAGCAATATGTTAGATTCGTTTATTTTACTTGATGGGATGGGGAATTGTGAACAAAGTATTTTTGTATGAACAATTTTTTTAATCAAGTAACGGGTCTGAGGGTGGCAATAGGAAAATAGAAGAAAACCTATATTGTATATAGTTTCCTGCGTAACTAGAGAATGGTTTTGGGCGGCAAATTTAATAGATCTGCATGGAGATAAAAGTATGTAGCATTGAGAGACCGTTTTTCCAATGCCACCCCATTAAATCTTCCACTCGCAGCCATGCCCCCACGGCACACCCTATGCTGCGCCATTAATGGAATTCTCACCTGTAGAAATTCATTCAAATCTCTACCCTCGAGATTGAAGACTATAAAGGCGTTATTCCCTCGACTGAAAGCGATTTGATTGTTCCCGTTATCCCACCAGTTGTTTATTTCAGTGTTGTTAGCTGCGTTCCTGAATGCCACCATCTGGTAGATTTGACGCCAGCGGTGCTCGCATACCCAGCCGTTTCCGCAGGTGTCATCCTGGTAAAAGGTTGAAGAGAAATATTTATGTGATGGATCTAGGCATCTTTAAAGCTGGATTGAATAGATTTTCTTTTAAATCGACGTGTTCCATCATTAGCCACAACGTCGCTTACCTAGGGGGTGATAGTGGCCAAACGTAGATCTATATCATATTTTTTTTCAAGACCCAGGACCCAGGAGGACCTAGCACGGCGCGATGACATAGGTAGATGCGCACCTGAAGGCCCTTTTTTAAATGCCATAGGTGGCAAACAAGCAGACGAGCCGCCTGATGATAAACGATCAACGTCGCCTATGCCTATGTAACACTAGGGTCATCACAGATACGTTGCCGACCCTTAAATTACTTTATTAACAGCCGGGACCAAAATAGCTCCAGATCAAGAAAAATAAAGGGGGTGGTACGGCAAAAAACGAGCATTGACAAAATTATGAACTTACATGGTTGATGGTAGGGGACAGGATATTCTGATTGCTGTCCGCGGGAGGTCCTTGCTTCTCGTTGACGAAGAAATAGCTGCTCATCACACGAGGAGACCCGTATGTGTGTGCCAGAAGAAATGCTATTGCTGCCTGCAAGAATATACTTACTTTCACAGAAAAAAATGGCTATGAACACATAAATAGGTACGCAATAAATAGGTGCGCAATAGTCAAGTTTTTGGTCACGGACTGAAGGGGGTACGACGGGATTTTAACCACGTGGTTGGTATGATTGGTGTATAGTGTGTGTGTGCGTTGTACGTGTGCCAATCTTCCCTTAACAACGCCGCTTATTAGTCAAGATTTTTGCCTGGTCAATATAAATGACGATCCTTATTGTAAAAGCAAAATGGTTTATAGTTTTCAAGTCTGAGGATAAAAAAAACATCAGAACCGAAATAGTTATTGCGGACGGCAAGCGGTGAAGTACGCGGCGATAGAGTTGCAGTATTATTTTGTACCCAAAGCCGTGGAAACTATGGACAGTTGGGTCGCTGAAGCCAAGTGCTGAAAAAGAGACTCCAGCTATGGCTCGTTGCTGGTGCAAAGATGGTTGGCTGGTTGGCCTTTCAGCGTGGGAATGCTGCCAGTATTATGGGCACTTTTGCACCAGGAACAATGCGGAGCGGGCTGTTTGATTTAAAATAATTTGAATCGGTTTGTTATTATTGTAATTGACATTTTATCTGTAAATTTTATATATAATAAAAATAAATTAAACTTTAAAGAAAAAACATTTTCTTGTTTGAGTTTTTATATTTGAAAACTTGTTTGGTTTTCATACTTAACTTGTTGTAGTTTTTATATTTGAAAACTTGTTTGGTTTTCATACTTAACTTGTTGTAGTTTTTATATTTGAAAACTTGTTTGCTTTTCATACTTAACTTGTTGTAGTTTTTATATTTGAAAACTTGTTTGCTTTTCATACTTAACTTGTTGTAGTTTTTATATTTGAAAACTTGTTTTAATCAAAACGAAAATTTTACTCAACATTTATAATATTATTTTCTTTATCAATATAGCTTAGTGGTGAGGAAGAAAAGCCACTGACCTGTGAGGATCCGAAGGTGGCACTCGGGGTGTGCGGTTACGCTCGCTTTACAGTTTTTCTTTTGTAATTGATGCAGAAGATGGGGTGGCGTTAGACGCGCTCGCGCACCTCGTATGGTCCGAGGTTGCGCACTCGTGAGGTGGAGACGTATATCACGCACGACGGTTTATCTCCAACTGCTCGAGGTCGGGTCCCGAAGGTTCCCGAAGGTCGGAGTACCAACACAACGAAAACGCACGGCTCGTAGCCATTCTACCATCACCATAATACTTGGAAACTAATGTTACTCTATGCGTGGTCACGTGATAGTAGATGTCCATTACGCGCGAATCTCAAAATTTGAAATGAAATATAGAAAAGTGGTTCTGTACGAACCATACCGCTCACCTTGAAAGAACGTAATTTCTTTCAACGTAATTACTCATACTCATCTATATGAAACTATTCTATGATCACTAAGTCTACTCTAACTCTAATCACTAAGCTAAGTGGTAGGTACTTCTGAAGGAAAGGTACCTAACCCTCCTCGTTTAATTACTCTATAGGAAGCTTGCAAACCTTTGCAACTGCTCGCTTGTAAAAGCTGCGGCCACTCTGCAAAGTTACAACTCGAATCTTATTATCAGTACCAGGATGAAGGGCATGTACACGAGCCAACTTCCACTTGAGTGGAGGCAAATTGTCATCGCACATAACAACAATGTCACCTTCACAGATGGGGGATCCAATATCCGTATACCATTTGCTACGTTGTTGTATCTCATGTAAGTACTCTCGGCTCCATCGCTTCCAAAAATGTTGAACACATTGTTGTACCCAACGCCACCTAGGTAGGCGATCGGGGTTTGACTCGGTCAGGGAAACATCCGGAAGGGCCGTCAGAGGGCCGCCGATGAGGAAATGGGCCGGAGTAAGGGGTAGCGGATCAGCTGCGTCAGAACTCAGAACACAAAGCGGCCGCGAGTTGATCACGGCTTCAACTTGACACAATAAGGTATGCATTTCATCGTAGGTCTGTACTCGCGTACCTACAACTCGACAGAGATGTCTCTTGGCTCCCTTCACCCACGTCTCGTGTAAAGCTCCTAGGTGAGGAGAATTCGGTGGCTGGAAATGCCAGGTAATTCCCTGTTGCAAGGTATGAGAATTCAAAACAGCTTGAACTGAATCGTTTCTCAAAAACTCGTACAATTCTCTTAAATAATTGTCACACCCTACAAAATTTCTCCCGCAATCAGAATATAGATCGGTTATCATGCCTCTGCGAGACGTAAATCGCCGCAATGCTGCCAAAAAACCCTCTGTCGAACAATCGCTCACTAATTCAAAATGGCAACATTTCACACTTAAATCTACGAAAATTGCCATCCATGATTTAATGACCTTTGCATTTCTCACTTTATTAGCCCGGACATAGAATGGGCCTGCATAATCTACAGAAGATCGACTAAAGATACGTTGCGGCTGTACTCGAGCGGCAGGCAGTGGCGCCATAGCTGGTCGCGACGGTACCGGCCGCGCACGAAAGCAGCGCACACACAGGAAAATATGTTTACGTATTGCGTCTCGACTCGATAAAATCCAATACTTACGTAAAAGTAGGTATTGAACAGTTTGAGTGCCCGCATGCAGATGCGAAATATGGGCATCGTCAATAATCAAACTCGTAAGCCGATGTTTTTTAGGCAAAATCAATTGATGTTTTGATTCGTAGGGAAGCAACGACTTGTGCAAGCGTCCCCCGACACGTAAGAACTGTGACTCATCAATGAACGGATCAAGCCGTCTCAGCTGATTCGAAGGTCGTTGACCTTTTGAAATGTTTTTAAAATCCTCGTCGAAGACTTGATGTTGCACTAAATAGATCAATCTATTTAGGGAAAAATTATACTCATGGACTGTAATGAAATTTGGATGGGAAATTTTCTCCTTTTTAACTCTCGACTTTAAAATGTTGTAAAAACGAAACACATAAGATGTGACTCGAACTAATTTACCTAAAGTCGAGTATTTGTCTACAATCTCAATCTCCTCAATCTGAATGGAAGGTAGTGCCGCAACTGGTACGTTGCGTTTCTCCTCGCTCGTACTCGGGATGTGCTTCGACCTTGGCCAAGCAGCGGGTTCCTCATGAAGCCACTTCGGGCCGTGAAACCACATATCATTTTGTAAGAATGTCGAAGGTAATTGACCTCTAGAAGGTGCATCACTCGGATTCTGGGCTGACGGAACGTGCTGGAAGCGACATTTTGGTAGTCTAGTGAGAATCTCACTTGTGCGATTCGAAACGAAAGTTTTCCACTCATACGGCGGTGATCGGAGCCACGCAAGCACTACGGACGAATCCGACCACGCGTATGTCTCAGTAATGTTGACGCGATCGCGGTAGGTATTTTGCACCTTCTCGATTAGTTTAGATAACATCACGACTGCCATAAGCTCGAGGCGAGGTATGGACAGGCACGATGATATCGGGGCGACACGCGTTTTCGCGAGAATAAGAAACGTCCGAACCTGTTTCGTGTCGTCGTCAGTAAGACGGACGTACACGCACGCTGCCATGGCACGCTCACTAGCGTCACAGAAACCATGGAGCTGAACACTGCTCGATGGAAAAAATACCTGACGCGGTATTGACACTCGCGATAAAAGAGGTAACTCTTGGACGAAAGCTGTCCACGCATTTATAATGTCAATTGGAGGTCGGTCGTCCCACTGGACGCCTCGGACCCACAAAAGCTGTATCAGGTGCTTTGCAAAAATTGTGACTGGTGAAATCCAACCCATCGGATCATAGATCTTCGCAATCTGCGACAGAATGGCCCTCTTCGTAGCGACATTCGAGGTACATTGCACACTGAATGTAAAATGGTCACTCTGAGGTTTCCATTGAAGACCTAAGACCTTAGTTTGGTTGTCTTTCTCCATGGAAGCGAAGGACACCTCATCCTGCCGCTCACCATGAACAACTGGCGCCTGAACTGCAGCAAGTAATGCTGGCGAGTTGCTATGCCACTTGTGTAACTCGAAACCAGCTGATTTGCAAATACCTATCAACTCCTGTTGCAATAAAAGTGCGTTTTCCTCATCACTCACAGTACAACACACATCATCGACAAACATTTGGTCCAATAAAACCTTGGACGCACGTGGGAATGACTCTGCTTCGTCTTGGGCCAACTGCCGCATAGTACGAAGCGCCAAGTACGGTGACGAAGCAACTCCAAATGTCACCGTACTCAAACGATAATCGCGTATAGGCTCGCTCGGCGAAGTACGCCACAAGATCCTTTGAAGGTCACGATCTGATTCACAAACCTTTATTTTCAAATACATTTGCCGAATATCAGCTAAAATCGCGACACTATGCATTCGAAATTTCAAAAGGATGTCTACAATATCCTGGTGAAGTTTTGGACCAGTCAAAAGTATGTCATTCAGAGAAGTCCCGTTAGAACTGGGACAACTCGCATCAAAAACTACACGAACTCGAGTAGTCGTAGATGACTCTTTAATCACGCAATGATGAGGAATGTAGTATGTACTACCTGCTGATGGAGGGTCTGAAACCGGCTCCATGTAACTCAACTCCAAATACTCTTGTAAACACGAATGATAGTCAACCTTGAGACTCGGGTTCCGCTCCAAACGATGCTCCAGTTTGTGGAACCGAGCAAGGGCAATGTCACGTGACTCGCCAAGAGGTGAGGCATCAGGTTTACGGGGTAAAGCAACTGAGTACCTACCTGTGGAGTCACGAGACTGTGAACTCTCGAAAATGGACTCGCATAGACGTTCCTCGGGGGTGAGTACCTTCACTTCAGGTACTGACTCGAGCTCCCAGAATTTTTTCAAGTCGCCGTCATCGGAAAATGAGCTAAAACAAGCTTGAACTGGAAGTAAAGTCGGAGAATCGAACGCTAGCTTTCCTAACAACACATAGCCAAACACGCTGTTCATGGCTATAGGTAAACCGGGACCTCCAGATATCACGTCACCTAAAAATACCTGAGGTAAAATATCCGCTCCTAATATCATCTCGATCGGTTGTGGTAAGTGATACGAAGGATCCGCAAGTTTTAAATTATTTATATGTGGCCAACCGGAAGTAGGTAATTTGACACTTGGCATGCACGCATGCGTAAGTTTCGGCAGAACCAGCGCATCAATCGGTATTGACGGCTGTGACTCATTTCTCGGGGTGATGTTAAATGATACTACTCCTTTCGAACGAATAGGCGCGCTATCTCCTATGCCATATATGGGAGTTTTCGAATAACGACGCTTGAGACCCAATTTGTTTGCACACGCTTCTGAAAGAAAAGAAATCTGTGCGCCAGTGTCGACCATACCACGAACGGTCGAGCATTTCTCACCACCAACATATACATCTACTAGTACGGTCGCAAGCAGCACTGTCGGAACAGAACAAGTACTTGATGACGCGCAATCTACTTGTGTCGCCGCACTCGATGTAACTGCATTAGATGGCGGTGATGTCTCAAACTCAATGCATTTCTCAGAAAAAGATAAGGACGCATTCTTATCAGTACTCGGAAGTTCGCCTTTATTTTTGAAACAAATCGAACTGTGGTGATTTTTCGAACACGATCGGCATAGATACTTCGACGTACACTGTGATACGGTGTGAGACCTGCCTAGACAATTGAAGCATACATCTCGCTGTTTAATAAACTCGTAACGCACCTGCGGTGACCAACTCATAAATTTGCTACATCTAGTCAACGAATGTTGACCGTCACAACAAACGCACTTGCCATCTTTATTCTCAGACCATGAAGGTCGAGACTCGCTTGAACTCGACTTTTTATTTGTATTCGAGGCATTTGCACTCAACGCTCGGAAAGATTGGCGTTTAGCAGATGGCGAGTTGCCTCTGCCACTCGACTGAGGAATTTTTGGACTACCCACATTTTGAGATTTTTTATCGCCGGAATCAACAATTTCGCTTGCAATTAAATCTTTTTCTAGGAAATGAATCAATGACTCAACACTTGGTATCTCGGAAGGTTTTTTCAACGACAATTCAAAACGTTTGCGTATCGAAGTAGGTATTTTACGTAATAAAATATGTAACAACAAGAAACTCCATTCAGTAATGGGAAACCTCATTACTTCCAACGCTTTTATATTCTCCTGATAGATGTTCAAAACATTACGCAGACCTGCAGTAACGTTCCTCTCAGAACACGATTCAACATCAAAAATGCAATCAAGATGTTTGGAAGCAATAGCTCTTTTGTTCGAATATCTCGATTTAAGAATCTCTAATGCAATTGAATAATTCTCATCCGTGATAGGTATTGATTTGATCAGATTAAATGGCTCATTTTTTAACGTAAGAAGTAAGTACCTAAACTTCTCCGCATCTGTGTAGTTGTCATTGTTGTGTACAACTGATCGAAATAAATCGTGATACGACGTCCACTCCGTGGACACGCCGGAAAAGGATGGCAACGGTAAAACAGGCAACTTATTAATATGACAATGTCCGTGATTAGATTGCATGGAATTATTTAGTAATAATGCTTTGCTCATTCGCCTGCCCTCATCATCCCTTCGCTTCAGCTCGTCTACATGACCCTGTATCGCGTAGTAATAATCGTTAAATTCATTTCTGATTTGCAGTTGCTCTTCTCGATTTAAAGTTTGCAATTTCAACAATGACCTCTCAATTTTAGTTTGCAATTTAATGAAATTTCTTTGAGTTTGTAAAATATCTCTAGCTCGAATTCGAAATTGTTGTTCGTCTTTCTCGTGATACTCTAATACACGTTTGACTTCGTCAAGTATAATATCTCGCTCGTAAATATCTTGTTCCGCCATTTTGCAGGTCGAAGTTCGGCGCAATACAAAATAAAGCAAATAACAAGGTGTAAACTCAACTTTAACTCAATAATATTATCGGGATTAGTAACATCGCAACGATAATACACGAAATATGCACAATTACATTGAAAGTACGCAGTATCAAAACCAAACACTTGGATATAGCGGTATGGCGACTCGAAATATATGACTCAATATGATAAAATGGACGTAAAAATGTAACCACAACACAGAAAACAAGATATCCGGCTCGAACGGATCAAAATATGGTGAGGAAGAAAAGCCACTGACCTGTGAGGATCCGAAGGTGGCACTCGGGGTGTGCGGTTACGCTCGCTTTACAGTTTTTCTTTTGTAATTGATGCAGAAGATGGGGTGGCGTTAGACGCGCTCGCGCACCTCGTATGGTCCGAGGTTGCGCACTCGTGAGGTGGAGACGTATATCACGCACGACGGTTTATCTCCAACTGCTCGAGGTCGGGTCCCGAAGGTTCCCGAAGGTCGGAGTACCAACACAACGAAAACGCACGGCTCGTAGCCATTCTACCATCACCATAATACTTGGAAACTAATGTTACTCTATGCGTGGTCACGTGATAGTAGATGTCCATTACGCGCGAATCTCAAAATTTGAAATGAAATATAGAAAAGTGGTTCTGTACGAACCACTTAGATTTTACATAAGCGCATACGCAAAATGCTCACCTTATATGCCCTAGATTCCTTGTAAGTCAGGACACCGTCATACCGCTGGGTGTCATGATTGTCAATGTATACTAACACGTGGTCGCTCGGTGAAAGGTTCCAATGTTCACCCCAGTTGACCAGCCATTTCAGAGCGTTTTGACCGCGGAATACTTTTTTTAGTTCAGATCCAACCTGCGTTGAACAAAATGATACGTATTGTTAGTATAACTCTACAAGGAGGTTTGAATTCACCAGTCAAAGTATTATGATATTAGAGCAAACCACTAAATCATAATCATCTGTCGTTCAGTACGTGCTTCAGATCAGACAAAAACGAGAGATATTGGTAAGATGGCGTGGAGGATGCGAACGCATCAGGCCTAAATCAGGCCTTTTCAGATGCTTTCATTCAAACTCAGACAGCTGAGACTTTGCCGCCATGGTAGATTGTTTCTACTATGTTGCCGCCCTTTTTTTATCCGACTTCCAAAAGGAGGAGGTTCACAATTACGACAGGTTTTTTTTACCTTAGAACTTTCGTCTGGGTGAACCAATTTTGATGATTCTTTTTTTATTTGAAAGCTGGTGCTTAACGTGTGGTCCTATTTCAATTTGGTCCAATTCTGACATTTCTATGAAGTCGGGTTTTTTATATTGATAATTGTTTTTGCATATGGACTATTAGTCATTTCATTAGTGTCGCTACAAGTTTTTAGAGTGCGTCAAGAATGAGTAAGTGTGCCGTACTGTTTAGCGATATAGTGTAAAAAGTGGAAGAAACTTGGAGAAATTTGAGAACGAACTATACTATTACACATATATACTACTAGCCGTCCGCCCCGGCTTCGCACGAGTGTAAGCTCGGCCTTCGGCCTCGCTACAAAATATAATATAGCCTATGTCACCCGGGGATAGTGTAGCTTCCCAACAGTGAAAGAATTTTTCAAATCGGTTCAGTAGTTTCGGAGCCTATTCATTACAAACATACAAACATACAAAAATAGGTACAAATCTTTCCTCTTTATAATATTAGTGTAGATTACTACTTACGTACTTATATACCTACTATTGACTTGACATGACTGTGACTTACTTTGCTAGATTCTGACTGTAATTATGACTTGTTAAACTTGATAAAATCCTAATACTTGACACTGACAAATTCATAAGAAGTGCGACGCCAAAATCCATTCAAGAATAAGCGAATAAAACCGCGAGCACAACTATTTCCACTTTGATAAATTAAGGAACAGCTTATTGAATAAACAGATTTAACAGCGTATATATAAATATCATAGCTTATAAATTAATATACGACCTATAAACAATTTACAACATCATTTCCGGCATAAGCAAACTAGGTAATAATAAAGTTCGTGACTGGACAAATTCATGTGGAGCTAAATTACTAAAGACGTCGATTACACCCCTTTTTGCTTCGTGAAGAAACATAATGAAGTCGTTTTACAAAGAGCTTTCCCCAACAATGCCTTGTCATGATTTAGTAGAAAGCAGTCTTTAAGGTTTACCCAACCTTAAAAAAGTTAAAGCAGGAGTATTGTCTGAGTTAAAGAAAAATTAAGGTATCAATGGCTTTATCTGTGGTGCCTAGCCGTGGAAGTACGTAAAACGGAAGACCAGCGCTGGTTAACAGCCGGCATTATGCTGAGTTGGGTCCGATTTGTAACTTTATTTTACCTTTGTCTTATATTAATATTTTTAAACGTAGCTTTTAGGTCACAAATGAACTTTTGTTCTTTTTTTCTTTCTAAAAAAGGTAACAGTTTCGCCAATTCTGAGTGATCTTATAAAGCGTTACACATAACGGTAGAACTAAGCCAAAAAGTGGTAATTGTAGTCATCATAATGAGCAACTTTTAGAATGGAACCAACTCTGAAATAACGAAAGAAAATATCTGCTGTTAACATTTCATTGAGTGTGAATGGCATTTATTTTTCTAATAAACATACCTCTTAACGCGGGCTAGAAACGCAGTGCAGTGCGGAGATGACGGAGAGACGACGGTTTGCGGTTGGTTTGCAACTTTTCACCTGAACAGTCACTTAAAACAGGCAGCCGTAAGGTTCCTGATCAGTGATCATGTTCATGTTATGTATTTACTCGTAACTAGTCAGGCCATACGCAAAGGTTTTACCTCAGTTCATTCCAGTTGGCTTTTTAATCGTTGATCGCCTTATTGTCGATTAAAATCCAAGTAAAAACCATGCTACTTTTACTACTGTCGCCTAATCTCCAAGTTGAGGCAAATTAATTTGTACGTGATTCGATAAACAAACTTGCAGACTCATTCAACGGATCTTTGCCAGCTCACGGCTCACTTCCCACAATTTAACAACCCTATCGAAATTGTTGAGTTTATTGTCTTTACTTCAGAAGAATTTCCAGACAAACTTATCAACTGAGACGGCCAAATGTTTGAACTAAAAATGTGTATAGATGGCTGTCAGAAAATGCGACTATGGCTCTTCTATTTAACCCAAATGATGTGTTGGCTACATTGTAACTGAACACTCCTTTTGGAATGTTCTGAAGTAACAGACCATTGTGAATTTAGTTTTACAAGCTTATTTTTGAAAGTTGGATAGAATGTTCACTAATTAATGAAATTGTTTTTGGGATCATGACAAAGAACCGTATTTTTTATTGAATTTACAATATTTAAATTCAGTAGTTCAACAGCTGGGATAATGCGTAGCTGCAATAACATTGTAAGAATCCGAATCTTTTAATATTTTAAAGTAGTTATATTAGCTAATGACAAGGCTCTTTGATCAATGTGTGTTGCCAGTGATGACATACGGTACTGAGACGTGGTCCTTAACTGTAAGCCTTTTGGAGAAAATGGCACAACGGGCAATGGAGAGAGCTATGCTCGGAGTTTCTTTGCGCGATAGAATCCGAACCGTGGATATTCGCCAAAGAACCAGAGTCACCGACATGGCTATTAAACTTTGCAAATTGAAGTGTCAATGGGCAGGCCACATCGCTCGAAGAACGGATAACCAATGGGCAAGAAAGGTTCTTGAGTGGAGACCACGAACTGGAAGACGCAGCGTAGGTAGGCCTCCCACTAGATGGACCGACGACATCGTGAGAGTCGCGCGCATGCAGTGGATGCAGATAGAGGCTTATGTTCAGCAGTGGACGTCTTCTGGCTGATGATGAGTATATTATCTACGATCTCACGCTTACAAAGGCCAGTAAAAGTGATCAGGGTTTGTTGTTTTGTAGTGAAGCAGACGACCCCGGCTGTGCCTACCACCAGGCCAGACCTACCTAGCCAGAAGCACGTCTGCCACACCCAGTTCCCTAGTAACTGGGTGTAAAGGAAGTATTATTGAATTGAAAACCTTTAAAATAGAGCCAATCACTTTAGATTTCTTTACGGCACAACTTTACGGTTTGCAAATAGTTCACGGATCATTGGTTTGATCAGTCAAACAAAAGCTCAGGAATCGTTTTACATCGTAAAGATAAGCCATTTGATTGAAAATGTACTACAGTCCCTTCGTTTTATGAATGATTTTTAACCTAGTTCAAAAAAGGGTGGTCGTGTGATTAGGTTCTATATTCCACTGTATTTTTTTTAAATGTATGTTCACGCATTTTTGTTCGCTAGCAGTAGACCGATTAAAAAAAAAATGTTACGTAATCCAAGTCAGGATCTGATTGATGATGGGATCACAGGGAAATCTAGTTAAAATTTTATAGGTATTTATTACGTTATTAATATATTTTTGAAGTCGGCTTTTAATGCGATCCACTCGTTATATTTATAGTAGCTGCATTATCGTTAGACACGGACAGAACAGAAAAACAGGTGCGTAGAAAACAGGTGATGAAATTATGAACGTACTAGTTGCGCCCGCAGCTTTGCCCGCGTAGAAATTGATTTGTCGCAAGTGGAGAACAATATCAGATCAAATACACAAACTATTGCATTTATACAATTAGTAGGATACTAAAACTAGCCAGAACGGCAGTTATACACCTGCCTGCCTTATAAAAAATCTCTTACCCTGAACTCAGTGACGTCACCAAGTGGTGTATACTCCGAATGCTTGATAGGTTCATTGCCATTTTGTGCCACCTCTTGATAGATGTAAGGTCTAGAGTTGGGAGCGAAGCCAAACTCTGTACTGAGATCATTCAATTTGTCATATATAACTTTGAGATCCGCTGGCCACATGTGTTTTGCTGCGTCGACTCTGTAAAATTTTAAACAAGTACAGAATTAATAAAATAATATTTAAAAAATTATAGGCTACTTTTTTTGTAATTTTGCCTAGATTTGGTTCTGGTTCATCATCTTCATCATCATCAGCCAGAAGACGTCCACTGCTGAACATAGGCCTCCCCCTTTAACCTCCACACTGGACGACATTCTGCCATCTGCATCCACTGGATGCCTGCGAGTTGCGACTCTCACAATGTCGTCGGAAATTTTGGACTGACAGCTTACTAAGATAGTCAAAATTAATTTTAAAATTTATATATATAAAACAGAATAGATATAAGAATAGATAATAGATATAAGTTATATATATATATATATATATATTATATATATAATTTATATTATATATATTTAATATATATATATTGCAAGCGTTCTGTCAATTACTTAGTTATCAGGTACACTTAGGTAACAGACAAGGTTAATGTAGCGTACAACGTAAGATGTTATACATACATACAACATAATTAGTAGCGATCACGACAACATTCCGGTTAATTTAACCAGATTAATTATACACAATCGTTAACACGAGATCATTGATTTACAAACTATGGATGTTGGGTCTGTTACAAAATTCACGAAATGTTTACTAATAAATATTCAGTTCAGAATCATAATCCAAACTCCAAGAAATATGTAATTTCAGATATTCGTCGCTAAAACATATGATATAATTAAAAACTTGTTCAAAATCCTTTTAACGTCTATAATAGTTATGAACAAAATAATCTTTTGCTTTCCCACAGAGTGATTTTATATCTTTAAAAAAACAACAACAGGCAAGCGAGATACCCGTGCTCTTTGATCCTGGTCGGAGTTTTTATGATACAGTATACCAGCCGTCCGCCCCGGCTTCGCACGGGTGTTTTTTTTTTTAGCATTCTAGTAATAAATATAGCCTTTATTACTCAGGGATAATGTTGCATACTAATGGTGAAAGAGTTTTTAAAATCAGTCCAGTAGTTTTTGAGTTAATTCGTTACAAACATACAAAAATACAAATCTTTCCTTTTTTTAATATTATAATGTAGATTTACCGTAAAAAAGGTTTGGATTTGCCGAAATTTCAGTTACATGCACCATGTACACGGCAAGACAGTTTTTCCGAGAGTGTCTGCCTGATGGACATGGTGCATGTAACTGCCCGAAATATGGAGAGCTCCATCCACAACTTCGTTACGGTAAATATCCCGTTTGTAATTAACCGTAGTGAACAATCGTGATAGTTAAAAACAGTTGGTATGGTTTTAGTCTAGTTTTGGTTTAGAGCTTTTTGAGCGCTGACCCAATATCCATAGTTATATATATCGTTGCACGATATAATTATTATATGACATGTATTACCTGAAGCCAGCTACTCCATAGTTGATCAACGTGTTCAAGTAGTCGTAGATTTTCTGACGAACCCACTGTGACGATTGGTTTAAGTCTTTCAGATGTACCAGTTGGCAGTCACGAACCTTGGGATGTAAAAAAATAAACCAGGCAATGTAATAAAGCCGTAACAGACGTGTCGAACTTGGCTGATGAACCGTTGTCTGACCAACGGAAGAGAATGAGAAATGTTTCTTTTTCAAAAAAACATAATTTTTCGAAGAATACTGTCTTCAACAGTATGGTTGGCAACCCTCGATGGAACCGACGACGGTGGCAACTCTGCGACTTTAACCCCTTTTTTTTACCCAGGGAAAATCCTTAATGGATACCACCGGCTTCCTGGGGGAGACAGGGTCTCTCCGCTAGAAGGGCGTCCTACCCACTAAAAAGCCTGGGGTGTTCCTTCTCATCGCCTCTACCAGGGCTACGGGTACGCTTGCGTATTCGTCCGCGGCACAACTTTAACCCTTAATCTAACCTACGTTTGCCAATTTAGTTTGGTCTGTTTCACCCTCGTACAATCCAAATTCTAATGGCCTTATATAGAGAAAAATAAGCAAAGAACCTATTTTGGAGCAAACATATAAAAAAATATGATAAACACTTAAGAAAAGTTTTGCAAAGGATTATTTTCTTGGAAGCGTAATAAATCTAAAGCTCTGATTAAGAGCCGTATTACAAATAAATCTTATCTAATCTTATCTAATTGTATTTTCGGGCATAAAACAAGAAAACAACATGCTGTAATTGTCAAAACGAATGTAAAACAAGTAAACCATTTTCAATCCTCAGTTAAAGAATCAGATAGGTTTTATTCCATTGAGCATGATTTCAAACTTTTTAATACTCAGATTACTCGGTTAGAGGTTATCTGCGGAGACCCTTTAAATTTATTGGATAGATCAATTTATTAATTTGTTAACTATCTGACCATTTAACTGCGGATTGAAAAATCGGCCCTCAAACGACACGAAAAGTTCCCTCAGAAAGTTTAACAAAAAACTAATTTTGTTAATTGGAGGCATTAAGTTGATATGAAGAGTTTTTCCAAAATTTTAAGCCGCTATTTTCAATAAAAAACATCAATTTATTACAGAAATTGAATTATCAAAAGTTCTCTGTCAAAGAATCAAAACGCCAAAAATACAGTTTCTTTTTTCGTCAAAAAAGAAAGAGGGCTCTTAAGCAATGGACAATCAGTTTTTGGATGGGTGACCGTGTAGCATTCACAACGCCACCGTGCGTCGGTTGATGGCGTTACATTATGGCGGCTCCACATTAGTGCCGTGAAGCTCCGAGAACAAGCGTGAACGTGAATGTGGAGGGTTTTCGCGGGGTTCACGCGCGTTCACGCCTGTTCCCCGATCAGAGTCGGTATTTTGTGCCGCGACAAAGGGTTCGCGTGGCGTTCACGCGTACACATCCACATTCACGGCCCCGCGCCAGTTTACTTCTTGTTTACTCCGGTCTATAAAGACGTACGGACGACATCTACCATCTTCTTTTTTTCCAACGCTTTTTAATAACTTTCTTGTTTTGGACGTCTAAATAGTAATATATTGCCACAGCAAACAAAGTTATTGCAGCAGCAGATTCTACGTCCATTTCGCGGCGGGTTTCACAAACGACTGTGATCATCCCGTGAATGTGGAGGGCACGACTTGTGCCGAATCGCGCGTGAATTCACGGCACTAATGTGGAGCCGCCATTACATGTCCCAGTTGTTTAGCATATAAATACAACCACCTAATATAGCCATGTAAAGACTCTGACATTAAGTCTGGCCTCTCAGCCTAAACGAACTTATTTACCTACTTACTTTTAGTGCATTGTACAAACCTCTTCGACGTTGTAAAAGTTGTTAATATAACAAGTCTTGTGGAAGTCATTAGGTCCGTATGGGACTCCATAATACTCCTCCTTCTCGAAATCAGCAGTGCTGCCAGCAGTGCCGACGTTTTCCTTTCCATTGCCCGTCATGTGGTTGAATACTACATCAACGTAGATTCTGTTGAAAATCCAATGATTTACCTGTAGGTATCTAATCATTTATAATATTAATAAATAAAACCAGCTGGTTTTATTTATTAATATTATAGTAGTTTATAGTAGTGCGAGTCGGGCTCTCGCACTGAGGGTACCGTTCCACCACAAGATACAATACCTAATCATCATTCAAAAAACCAACTTCAAAACTAGTAAAATATGCAATTTAGATTCGGTGAAAGATATGATAAGGTCGTCCAAGTAACCGAATACGTTGCTTAACTTGTAGTAGGAGAGCCCACGACACTAAACCTATTTTGATAAGACTACCAGATGAAATATATATATAATTAGTCACGACATTAATGGGGAAACACGAAATGGCGACGCTGCAATGTAAAAAACCTGGCGCGCTATTAAAAAACTGTTTCTAGTAGGTTTGATAAGACACCCAAGTTTGTTTTGTTCCCGAAACAGGGGAGGGGTAGGAGTATACGATAATGCAGTGCTGCAAGCCCCCCTGGTTGGCCTTATCAGTGGCAGCAGCATGATAAGCGACGCCTCGTACATAGGTATTCTAGTAGGATTGATCTCCTCAAAAAACCAACCATCTGAAAGATCATCGATTTCTCTGTAACAAAAACCACTCCTGCATTTTCCGAACAGTGGAGAAAGTGGTTGCTGCAGCGATTGAAGGTCGCCGTCTGCGCAGCTGCGTTGCCCACGACACTAAACCTAGATCGATCCCTGATTCCTTACCTCCATTCCCTCCTGAGATCGGTTAAAAACTAAAAGACCGAGTTTAACACAGTCCCAAGAAGGAGACAAAGAACAAAGAGCGAGAGATAGGTGAACTCTAAATGGAGAATATTCTTCCCTTACCTGACACCGACGTTATTACATCTTCTGGTCATGTTCATGAAATCTTCCTCATTCCCCGACCGAGTGTGTATTTTGTAGGACATCACCTGGTATCTCTCGTACCAAGGCCTGGTCCCATCCTCGAGGTGGACTATCAAGTTTTCTGATGCTGGAGACACCTGTATTGATAAGATAAACACATTAGACGAAATATTTTTACAAAAAGCTAACAGACTATTTTAGTCCATGACGAAACGGAGAACACATATTCGTTTGGGGTAATAAGATTGGGATATTTTTAAGCAGGTTTCATTGCTCTAGTTCCTAGCTATATATGTTTAGTCAAAAAGCGGTTTAAAAACTGGCGTGGGTTTTTTTTCCTTATTTTATTACTAGAAAAATTTAAGCAAGTATTGCGAAAAATGAAAATCACGACTCTTACTGGCCCATCACATACCAACAAACCCATATAATAACCTATTCAATTTCATATAGAACATCAATAAAATCATTCTATTCAAATTGATTATAGCATACCCTTGCAGGCCAAATTGGGCCTTATATTATTTTTGGATTCGAGAAAATCATTAGCAGCGTTCGTCCTATCCACTCACAAAGAGTTGCATGCTGTTATCACCTTGCTATAAAGGGTTAAAGGCCATCGACGAGCGAAAGGAAGGTATTAAAACAGGGAATACATCAGCGTTTGTACCTATGTATGTTTGTATGACAATAACTGGAGTACCTTTGATATTTACGAAATTTTGTAGGAAATAAGTTCGTACGAATAAGATTTTAAGTTCAAATATGAGCGAAATCGGTCAAGTTATGAAGTCACAAGTTCGGGGCGAACAACCACATTGTAATGTTTCGTCAAATTGTCAATGACTTGGGTATATGTTTTGTTATACTAGGTTGTGAACAAAACATGCACAGCCTATGCAATGAGGTAACACCAATAGAGATTTATTTTATGTATTAAAGTGGCACTAAAATATGGCGATATTTTACAATACCTAAGCTATCTACATAATAGAACTTTATTCCTATCACTGACTTGGTTAAAAGAGCACAGAGATGTATAGGACCCCTTTGTCAGAAAGAGATAGGTATACCACATGCGCCAAAATCGTGCATATTCGTACGTTTGCGTCGTTGCCAAACACAGGATGGACTGAGTTCACTCAAGCTAATTAACTTGTGTTTGTATTGTCGTGCAGACCGCTGTAAAACGTATCTACCTAAGTTAATATCACAGAAAAGAGAATTAAATATAACGGAAATGAGAAGGAAAATCTGTTACCAGGCATTATGACAGAACCTTGATTGAACATTCTTATTTAGATCAACGCGTCGAACTCCGCGTCACAGTTGCTAACTGATTTCGAATGACTGACGTTTTCGTTTATATGGGTGCAACTGGCTACAACTTTTTTTAAATACAAAAATGCCTTGACAGCCGTTCTAATTTAAACAGCTGTGGTTAAAATATAACATCATTGAGCCTATGTAGTGTGCTTATTTTATTATGTATAAAACACTAGCCAAATAAGATGTACTTAACTATTTGTACGAGTGTAATGTTAAAAGGAATAAAAAATATTTATTTATTTATGTGACTCGGTGGTACCTAGTGTAGGTTTCTATACGTAAGAAAACAGAATCGGTTCAGGAGTTCCAAAGATTAGGTACGTCACTAAGTTGTATGTTAGTCACAAACTTTACCTGTTTATAATGTTAGTGTAGACTATCGTTGAAAATACTTCTTACCTGTACACCCCCAAATCCATGCGGCCCAAGGAACCTATCGCACTCTTCAGCAATGTCTTTCCACTTCCATTCGAAGAGGTGGACTATGGTGGACCTTCCAGCCATCATGTTAGTCCTGCTTATATCGGAGTAAGCGGACCCGATGAAGGAAAACAAGATAATTTGAAGATACATCTCTGAAATAAGATAGGTATATTACGTTGTATTTTTGATCGAACCCTATTCTACAAGGTTAGGTACATATAACGGTGGTACTAAGTCGAAAGGAGGTCATTGTAATCATCATTATTAGCAACTTGTACTACTTATATGGGATCAACCATGAAATCTCGAAAAAAATCAGCTGTTCCATACATTTCGTTGAATATGATTGATTTAGAAATATAAGGTGCAGCTTTTTTTCGCAATTTAAGGATTTTGCCCTACAGTAAAAGTAGTTCTTAATGGTGAGTACATTGATCTCTTTTCGGCTTACAGACCGTTCATAGTTATTTTACCTCCGACAAATGTTGTTGTCTTTGTCTGTCGGTTGGCAGCCATTGCTGTCAGAGCAAGAGGCTTGCCTCGGTTAGAGGTAGGTAATAACTGTCAACAGACTTTAGCAGCACCGTTCTGGGTACCCCATATAATAAATAAATAAATATCACAGACATTATTGCACACATGGTCCTCTGACCCCAAACTAAGCACAGCTTGTAATATGGCTGCCAGAGACCGTACTTTTATATTATTAAATACATACTTAAATAGATTAACACCCAGACATAGAACAAACACAAATGTTCATCACACAAATGTTTGTCCTAGGTGGGAATCGAACCCACGCCCCCAAGCGCAGAAGGAAGGTACACTACCAACTGAGCTAACGGAGCTGTCGGGCATATTTGCAGGCCATGTCAGAGGCCTTCACCTTTGGCCTAAATACTCCATAACTCGGCATTAGGGCTGATCATTCAGCCTCTTCAAGCAAGCATCACTGCGCTCGTGAAGTGGCTGATCAGGTCATTCTTTGGAAGGGTGACTACGATACTTCACTTCAAAAATTTACAAATGAGCAACCGTACTATTACGAACTACACGATAAACTGTAGGTCACTAAATTAAATAAAAAAACACTAAATTAATATTATGATAAAAACGTACTTTATTACCAACTTACTAGCTACTTACTAACTTAACAGCAGTTCACGTACGGCAGGTGGCGAATAATAAGTATAATTCCACAGATATGCACCACTGACCTTTTGAAGTATTTATTTGCAACCATGATAAATCCAGGGAGCAAAAACACTACAGGACAAAAGCATAAACGTCACAGTACTTCCAAGTAAACAAGTCCTTCATTTTATCGCCTCTTTATAAATCTATACTTAAGTACACTTTTTTCCGTTTACCTACATACTTACCTTTTAGGGACTAACTGCAATTATTTATTTATGCGGCCATTTTAAAATAACTAAGAAGATCGATTTACCTACTCCATTCTCATACTAGTGAAGCGCGAGCATTTTTAAGTTATGTCAAACCTACTATGACTGCCCCGGTGGCTTAGTTGGTAGTGAACCTGCTTTCTGCACTTGGGGGCGTGGGTTCGATTCCCACCTAGGACAAACATTTGTGTTTGTTCTATGTCTGGGTGTTAATATCTATTTAAGTATGTATTTCAAAATATATATGTATGTATATCAGTCTCTGGCAGCCATATTACAAGCTTTGCTTAGTTTGGGGTCAGATGACCGTGTGTGCAATAATGTCTCAGATATTTATTTATTTACATACAGAAGACAATATAGAAACAGCGAAACGTACATAAGTACCTACTTGAAGCTTTTTAACCGACTTCAAAAAAGGAGGTGGTTCAAAGTATCTTTTTCACTCTATTTTTTTATGTATGTAGGTACACCGATTTCTTCGCAAATTATGAATTGATTTTGATAATACCTTTGCTGTTTGGTAAGCCATACTTCAGAGGTGGTCCCATAGAAATTTCATGACAATCGGTTAAGTAGATTGGTTTTGAAATCAAAATAACTGAAAATATATGTTATCCAAGTAAACGAAGTTACGTATTTACTAATTTTGAAGTCATTTTTTTTATTGATAATTCTGGTAAGTGCATTAATTAGTACCTACATTAATACCTACCCGACTGCCTAGAGTCGAGTACGAATGTATCCAAATCACTTATTACTTAGACTGTACCTACCATTTCAAAGACTGTTTGCTTCACAAGTGTTATGTTATTCTTGATCTTTTATAAATAGAATTGAATAACACTTGTACGACATCTGACAGCATGAGTGTCCGAGAAACTTCACTCACCCACGGTGAAGTACGATTCCTTTCTTCACTTTCTTTTACTGTTGTGGACTGTTGTTTAAAAATCACGTTTTATGTATTTGTTGTTTTTAATGCCATCGGTAGCAAACAAGCACCTATACCTAACTTACTTATAGAAATAGTTGGAGGGCTGAACAGTGACATAGGATACTTTTTGAATAGGTACTTTTTATCTCGGAAAATACACTATTTCTAAAGATTTCTAAAAACCGATTTCATAAAAATTACAGACGAACTGGACCAAATATGCGCCCTCTATCCCATAGGGCGTGCATTAGTTATGCACTATCGGTTTTAGAGAGAGCATGCCTGATTTAGTACTGAAGCGTTCCAACAGATGTCTCTTATAATATTTTTTGTGTGGAATTACTTTTTAATTGTTACACTGTAAAAAAAACACATATTAGAATTAGACCAAATTGAAATTGAATCAAACGGGAAGCACCAGCTTTTAAATAAAAGAAGAATCATCAAAATCAGTTCACCCAGTCCCAAGTTCTGAGGTAACAAACATTTAAAAAAACAGTCGTATTGATAACCACCTCCTTTTTGGTAGTCGGTAAAAAAATGCTTTAAAATCGCTTATCCTAAAGATCCTGTTAAGGATAATGGGAAAAACTATTTAAATTATTGCATTGTCATCGGTTCTTGATAAGCGTGCAGAGATTCAAATCAATCTGTCGTTTTAAAAGGGGCGAAAATCACGTTTAAATTTCCGTTACATAATTAGTTACATATATACATACCAAGCTAATAAAAGCGTGTGAAATATGATGTCGATTGAAAAATGACAGTACAAATTATAACGATGGCTTAAGATAGCAGGACTTAGTGCTTATTCACTCGCGAATTCTCTTTTAACTTTATATACACTTTTGAACACGTACATTGCACATCATTATTTTATATAGAATGGTACACCTAAGTCGGCTGGACCATGACTAATATCTCTTGACCATTACGGAATAATGTCAACAAAACAATTTAGTCTACGAGGTTATCGCATGGTTAAAATACTACTGATAAAAAGGTTTTTCGTTAAGATGTAAAATAAAACCAACTTACTCGCATCTGTAGAGTATTTTCTGAACAAAACTGCAGCCTGATTGCGTTAACTGTCACTTGGAATCGCTGTCGCACTATCCCGTTTACGACATTCTACTTACGCTTTATGTGCCGTGCTAAGCTATATATATCATCATCACTTATCATTCACATCATCACTATATATAGAACATTTCCATGTCACAATGTTAGTTACCGTACCTACTCCTCCGAAACGGCTTTACCGATTTTACCAAATTTTATATACGTATTCAGTAGGTCTGAGAATCGGCTACTATCTATTTTCCATACCCCTTCACCGATTTTCATCACCACGCGGGTGGAACCGCGGGGCGCAGCTAGTATATATATATAATTATTCCAAATTTCATCCAAATCCGTCCAACCGTATCTGCGTAAATGAGTAACAAACATAGACACTCACACATAAATTTTCGCATTAATAATATTAGTTTCATAACTGAATGACTGTAATTAAATAAAATATCTTGACTTTTTTTATATAACCGTCCTCTTCACTCCTAATGTGCTGTGTCCGACAGGGTCCATATGTACTTGCTAATTTTAATATTTTACCACCTCGAACTGTATGGACGCAATGAACTTAATCTGAGATTGACAGAGCAGTTTTAAGTATAAGGGCAGCTGTATTGTATGGAGGACAGACTTATATAAATGGCATATGCTGCAAAAATTACTAACATATTATGTAGGCTACTATACTACACAGTACCTGTCATACCCTAGATTTTCTGTTTCAGTACAACATGTCACCCGGTATGCTACGTTAGCTGTCACTTGCAATTGCTTTCGAACCATCCGCTCCTGTCATTCTACTTACGCTACGTGTGAGCGCGATTGCATGTGACAGCTACCGACATCTTCCTGCTGTTATTTAACAGAGCAAAATTTTAGTACCAATCATCATTATCATCATCAGCCATATGACGTCCACTGCTGAACATAGGCCTCCCGCTATAGTCTCCACACTGAACGACAACCTGCCATCTGCATCCACTGGATGCCCGCGACTCTCACGATGTCGTCGGTCCATCTAGTGGGAGGCCTACCTACGTTGCGTCTAGTTCGTGGTCTCCACTCAAGAACCTTTCTACCCCATCGGTTATCGGTTCTTAGAGCAATGTGGCCTACCCATTGCCACTTCAACTTGCAAATTTTAATAGCTATGTCGATGATTCTGGTTCTTTGCCGAATATCCACGTTTCGGATTCTATCGCGCAAAGAAACTCCGAGCATAGCTCTCTCCATTGCCCGTTGTGTGACTCTGAGTTTCTCCAAAAGGCCAACAGTTAAGGACCACGTCTCATTACCATATGTCATCACTGGCAATACACATTGGTTAAAAACCCTTGTCTTTAGGCACTGTGGTATCTTGGACGAGAAGATTTCACGCAATTTCCCGAACGCTGCCCATGCGAGTTGGATTCTTCGGGCGACCTCTTTGCCTAAGTTGGACAGTAGGTACCAATAATACAATGTAATTCGATCAAGATCCAGCTCTGTAAGGAATAGAATACGCTTATTTTTAAATTTATAAAAATCCAATTGCATTGTTTAAAACATTTAATTATTATGAAATAATGCACTATGAACTATCATAAGAAGCTTAATCATCTATGACTGAAAGAAAAGAGACTTCGTACATATATCCCTTTATAGTCTCTAGTTTTTTTAATTCAGGTTTTTCTCAAAAAAACAGAAGCCATATTTACATACTCTTAGCTTATTTAATTGTGTAGTCTCTATGAAACTTAAGTTTTTTTTTTTTTTATAAAACTGTTATATTATAAAATATTTTTTTTAACAATAAGCGAAAATAAAATACAATTAGTTCAAAACAGCAACTATCAATAAATTATTTCAAATTATGCACAAACTATACCCATAAAATAGTACTTAAATAATATTATGCATCGAATAATCTACAAGTAAGTAAGTAAGTATCTAAGGACTTCTAGAATATTCTATGTTATTATTGTGACTAAGAGCCGTGGCAGAGGCGAAAAAGTGTCAGACAAATGTATTTTCTTTCTTTCAAAAAGCATTGTAATTTAAACCTTATTTTGTACTACGTAAGTATTGCCGAATATCACAGAAGACAGGGATTTTGTAGAAGAATAAAAAGGGAGATGTCTGCCCAGCACTGGGACGGTATGGAATGTCTTTCCGAACAGGCACAATCCGGGTTTGATCAATAAAAAAGTGAATATAGGTATTTCCTAGGCAAACGTGCTACATCTTCGCTTCCCATCAGGTGAGATTGTGGTCCAAAGATAAATACCCAATTGACTTCAATTATATAGTTCACAATACCACATTTACTCCAATTTAGACGTTATGATGCTTAAATAGTGTTCAACTTAGCTTGTCTTATATGTCATCTTAGCACTGGCATCGTGCGGCATTGTAGTCTGATTGCGGTTGCCTTACAACGCATTGCGCCGACTTTTCGTTCGGCCAATTTTTGTAGTGCACGTTTGTGACTCTATAGACATTTTATCTCGATGTTTATGGTTGCACCATATAACTACCTACAGTACAGATTTAAGCTTCATAATATTTTAATCACTTTTTTGCCACTGCGAAGTAGTCACGCGTCTTGGTTCTAAGTAAATTGCCATCTTTACAAAATCAGTACATTACATACATAACAGTACAAATATACATTAATCTTATTAATCATGACAACATAGTCAGCTATGAATATGAAGGTAACAAGATATATTCACACCACTCATGTGGATACTTAGAACAACACGAAAGGGAGTCGCCAATCACTCGTACGGGGCCGTTCAAGTATTACGTGAGCAGATTTATTGCAATTATTTTCCACCCCCAACCCTATGTCATCAAAAGTAAGCAAAGCTCCAACCCCCCCTCCCATGCTTACGTAAACATTGGTATATGCATTTTTCTTTTAATGTAAGTATTCTGTTTTTTTTTTATTATTGATTCATGAGCAGCAGTGCCATAATGTGTAAAAAAGTAAATAATTACTGCTGACGTAATCACCATCTAGACCCCCCCCCCATGTCATCAAAATAAGCAAAGCCTAGACCCCCCGCCCCCCTATAGTGTTTACGTAATACTTGAACGGTCCCTATAAACGGATATAAAAATAGTAAGGTTGCCTATACATACATCGCAAATTCTAAAATAGTGTGTATATTGGTTGATAGATAGGCACCTTCAACGATATCTTAGTTGGCCTTAGAGCAACACGGACGGGAGACGCCAAGCACAGGAATTTACATATCAGACTAAATCACGAATCAGATAAAAAAGCTGTCAGAGTACAATTAAATCCACGCGATACGTGTTACACACATGCAGTATAGATGGGTGTATAGAATGTTGATATGTTACTCTATTTATAAATTTATGTGTTTATAGCAATCGAACGCAGTTTTAGTGTCACAAAAATGAAAATAAATATGTATTGGTTTAGCGTCTCCCCTCCGAGCCGCCCGCGATTAGGTGACCGCGTTGCTCTAAGTCAACATTACAAATACATTTATAACATTTTGCTCTGTAGTACATACTACATTTGACTGCCCCGGTGGCTCAGTTGGTAGTGAACCTACTTTCTGCGCTTGGGGGCGTGGGTTCGATTCCCATGTTGGACAAACATTTGTGTGATGAACATTTGTGTTTGTTCTATGTCTGGGTGTTAATATCTATTTAAGTATGTATTTAAAAATATATACGTATGTATATCAGTCTCTGGCAGCCATATTACAAGCTTTGCTTAGTTTGGGGTCAGATGACCGTGTGTGCAATAATGTCCCACATATTTATTTATTTAATTTATTTATTTATACATATTACAATCACACGTTATAAATAAATACATATTTAGTGCATAATAGGTCGGGGAAAAAGTCTTTTCGTATTTTGTATGTATAAGGTTGTAGTAAAAATCTCATCCGTTGTACTGTTTGTATCTGGCTGGTTTTGATACCATTAAAAATATGACATTTTAAAAAAAGAATACAAAAAGTAAAAAGCAATTTCCCGCCATTTTTCAATTGTTTTTTTGTTTGATAAAATGAGTGAATCTAACGAAGAAATTCGATATATTGTGAAATTTTATTACAAAAAAGGGAAAACTGCGACACAAGCCGCTAAAAAAATTTGTGACGTTTATGGACCTAATGCAGTGTCATCAAGAGTAGCACAATGTTGGTTCAAGCGTTTTCAGTCCGGGAATTTTGATGTCAAAGATGCAGCTCGCTCTGGTCGCCCTGTTACGGATAAAGTAGATGCCATTTCTGAAAAAGTGGACCAAGATCGGCATATTAATAGTTACGACGTAGCTGAAAAACTGGGGATTGACCACAAAACAGTTTTGACCCATTTGAAAAAAACTGGGTATACAAAAAAACTCGATATTTGGGTGCCACACGAGCTCACTGAAAGAAACCAAATGAATCGTGTACTCATTTGCGACTCTCTATTGAAACGTAACGAAACCGAACCGTTTTTGAAAAGATTGATCACTGGTGATGAAAAATGGATCACCTACGACAAGAATGTGCGCAAACGATCATGGTCAAAGGGCAGTGAAGCACCACAGACTGTAGCGAAACCCGGATTAACACGTAATAAGGTGATGCTGTGTGTATGGTGGGATTGGCAGGGCATCGTTCATTATGAGCTTTTACCGCCGGGCAAAACCATCGATTCGGATCTCTACTGCCAACAGCAGATGAGACTCAAACAAGAAATTGAGAAAAAACGGCCGGAATTGATCAACAGAAAGAGTGTGGTCTTTCATCATGATAACGCCAGACCGCACACATCTTTGGCCACTCAGCAAAAATTTAGAGAGCTTGGTTGGGAAGTGTTAATGCATCCACCATATAGCCCTGACCTTGCACCCTCAGATTTCCACCTGTTTCGATCTCTTCAGAATTCTTTGGGTAGTGTTAGATTAACATCAAGAGAGGACTGTCAAAACTACTTGTTGCATTTTTTTGATAAGAAGTCCCAAAAATTCTACAGCAACGGGATCATGTCACTACCTACAAGATGGCAACAAGTTATCGAACAAAATGGCACATATATATTATAATTAAATGTAATTAAACTTGAAAAAAATATGTCTTGAATTTGTTTAAAAAATACGAAGAAACTTTTTCCCCGACCTTATATTTAACATTTATGTTTGTACAACACATAATAATGTTATATCAAAAACCATAAGGTAAAAAAAATATACCACAAACATGAAAGCAGATAAAATTATGGAGGGAGCTTTGCTACAACCTGAGGCAACGAAATAAGCAGATACAATTATGGAGGGAGCTTTGCTACAACCTGAGGCAACGAAATAAGCAGATACAATTATGGAGGGAGCTTTGCTACAACCTGAGGCAACGAAATAAGCAGATACAATTATGGAGGGAGCTTTGCTACAACCTGAGGCAACGAAATTGCGGTATAATAAGCTTGTGTAAGCAGTTCTTAGTGTGTAAGTGAGCAGGGTATCATATTTGGTGGATGGTTGGTCTACTATTTTGTGATTGGTAGTACCAAGTATACATACGAGTATTATTCAATGCCAGCCACTTAAGGCGTCTCAGTTTGGTGATCTTGGTGGGGTGTCCATCTTTATTCTATTGTCCATGACGAGATAGGTAGATATCTATAGACAAGTACTCTACTTGTTTTTACTTATTAGTAAAAAATATGCTTAAAATATCATAACATAAAGTTCAAAGTTAATTGGCATAGAAATTCGTAAACCAGCGGTGAAAATCTGCCATACATTGCATAAATGCACATTGTTAAAATTTATTCAGTCTTTTTTTATCCAAAACGTATATACTTACATTATTTAAAGCCAATTTTAAGATCACATTTATACTTTTTGAGATATCAATTGACGGAGAATTAATATTTACCAATAATAGTAGATACTTAGACGAAACTGGCTTTTAGACGGAAATTTTGTTTAAATAGATTTAGAGGTAAAAATGTGACGCTGTTGAAATCATCATCAAAAGTCTATAGAATAATGTTTTAAACTATCACGGTTGTTCACTAAAGTTATATGATTATTTACGGGATATTTACCGTGGTAAGGTTGTGGAAGGAGCTCCCGATATTTCGGCGCAGTTACATGCACCATGTTCACGGGAAGACCAAAATATGGGGAGCTCCTTCCACAACCTTACCACGGTAAATATCCCGTAAATAATCATATAACTATAGAATAATGTTTTTAAAACAATTGATTGAGAGCTTTTCAGGGTGACTATAATAAAGAAAAGAAATAGTTCCAACAGTGTCGATAGATGGCGATATGACCTATCAAGGATATGAGAGTATTTTATTTTATTTTTTGCAGTGTAATTACGAAACCATTTTGATGAATTTTGCTCATGATATATCAGGTTTTGTTGAAAAATAATTGCAGTTTTTTTTAAATATTAATTTAATTGACCTTCATCTGTCCTCTAAATACGTCACCATTGGCTATTTAATGAGCTAGTTCCTAACCATATAAAAAACTGCATTGAACCTCAATATTGATATTAACAGATGAGAAATACCTAAAGAATTTATGGTTGACATTCCGAAAACCCGTACGAAGCGCTTTGATTCCACTTTTATTGTGCGAACTGCTAGTCTGTGGAATGCGCGGCCTGTATAGTAACAATCTGGGTGTCTTCAATTCACGAGTGAATCGGTTTCTAGTCAAGCGTGCTCCATAGTAGATCGCATCATCGCTTAACGTCAGGCGAGAAGGGTAAAAGCAAGCCTATTCCTTAAGAAACGCAATAGTGAAGCTTAACGTAAGACGACCCCTGAAAAGCTCTTATTAAAAATGTTTTGAAAAGCTATTATTTAAGATTTCTTAAGGCACCAAAGCTCTTGAATTTTGGCCATTGTCATACAAACATAATAGTTATTTATTATAAAACTTCTATTCCGATTTTGATCAATGTTAGTTTGTTCATCAAAATCGGACGAATACTTTCCGAAAATAGAGAGCACTAGTGGTTTTTATAGTATTTTATTCGTTGTATGAAAATGACTGGAGCCCGTAGCTGTCTTAAGTTTAGGTGCTTATTTTTACTCAAAGCTCGGCGCCAGGAACAGCGCGTTGGGTGAAGTGTTCAAATTTGGCGATTGGAAAGACCTTTTGATGCTCACATGGGGGTACTGTTCGCGCCATTCCATTACCTGCAAATGGAGACGTAAAAGTTTACATACCAACATCATCCTAATCCTTCGAAAAATTATACACAGAAGTCACAACGCGTAGAAAATTATAATCAATAAACGTCCGCAGCTTCATATATAAACATAGCTGTATACAATTTATATCGAAACAAAACTATTTTACCAAAACCAACCGTATGTTTATACATTTACGGCTCAGTTCTCTAATGTCTGTTCAATTTGCACAACATCGTCAAAACTCGTGAACAGTCATGTTTTTATATTTATCGGGACTTATCGCGCAATATTAAATATAGGTAAAAATAGACCTACCTATATTTAATATTGCGCGATAAGTCCCGATAAATATAAAAACATGTGTTCAAATCGTGAACCGTCGTTTTGCAAAACGCAAGTGGGAACTTCTCTCGAGAGATAACGAGACAATTTTCTCTTTCTCTCCCGTTGGTCAGACGGTGGTTCGTCAGCCATGTTGTCGTGTCTGTTACGGCTCTTACGGTGTGTTACTGCGCTACTATCGTGTAACTGTGGATCTAATCTGGCTGCGTATTGAGTCCAGCTAGATTGAGTATTGCCGCGATTAGCGCGTCATTGTGGCATCATTGTATTTTTTTGATCGAAGTACCAATCCAATGGCAATGCCGCCAGCATTCTGGGGACCTTTCCCTCCACTAATGGTATTTTAATTTAAGTTTTTATTTAGTTATTTTAAGTTTTAGTTAATTTACTGTTTTTTTAAGTTGAGAAATAAATAATTGTTAGTTTTTATACACAAATACTGCAGTCATAAGCCCACGAGCGGTATCTCAGCCTAGGTGTATTTCGAGATAATCGAGTTTTTGTGAAAGTTGATTTTTCATTACCTTAATGACATATAATTTAATTTATTTTCAATTATGTGCCTATGTTAGGACCAATATATTTCTTAAATATATGTTTAAAAACCTAATATAATTGTTTTTGTGTTTTTTATGAGATACAGTCATTTTGTTTAGAATTAATAGTTTTAAACATGAGTTTTAAAAGAAAAGTCTTTTTTAGTGTTTTATTTCAATGTTCCAATGTAGATATGGTTATTTTGCTTACTCCATCTGGTGCGAAATTTTGTAAGCTATCAGATGCGCGAAAAAACAGAAATCTCATATTTTTTTTGTTACCGCTCTTGGGCTTATGAGGGCAGAATAGGCCTCTTAGTTTTCGCCTTAGCCCCACTGATAACGTATAAAGGTCCGGGCTAGCCCCGTCTGTACAAATACAATAAAGAAATTTAATAGTACCTGAGATTCTTGTATCTGATCGCAAAAGCTGACGTCCAAAAGTTTGAGCTCTCTGCATTCTGCTAATATCCTGAAATATAAACACAATAATTATCAATTTAAAATATTGACTTTATAAAATTAGTCAAATATGAAATTTCGGTTACTCGAATGTTACAATAATAGTAATTTTTTAACTTTCGCGATTCGAACACATGTTTTCATATTTATCGGGACTTATCGCGCACTATTAAATATATAATAATGTCATCAAAGTAACACAATTTTACAGTTATTTTGATTTAAAAGCCAAAATACTAAAAAGATTTTGATATAATTTCTATGGGACATATTTGAAATCACATCCTTTCAATTAAAAAACCGGCCAAGTGCGAGACGGACTCGCGCACGAAGGGTTCCGTACCATTATCTATAAAAACGGCAAAAAACACGTTTGTTATATGGGAGCCCCCCCTAACATATTTGTTTTATTTTAATTTAATTATTTTATTTTTAAAGTGTATATATAACTAAATATTTTGTGAATATTTCAAGCGTCTATCTGTTGCCGTTATCAATATCGAGCAAAAATGAGCAAAAAAATCATGTTTGTTGTATGGGAGCCTCATTAAATATTTTATTCTGTTTTTAAGTATTTGTTGTTATAGAGGCAACAGAAAAACATCATCGGTGAAAATGTCAACTGTCTAACTATCACGGTTCATGAGATACAGCCTGGTGACAGACAGACGGACAGCGGAGTCTTAGTAATAGGGTCCCGTTTTACCCTTTGGGTACGGAACTCTAAAAAGTAATTTTACTAAATCGGCTTTTAAATGCCGAAGTTATGAGGTAACAATAATTTCCAAAAAAAAACGAACTGAGAACACTTCCTTTTTTGAAGTCGGTTAAAAAGTTACAAAATGTAGTAACAAAGACTTACGCGTCACAGATGTCAGGCGTCACAGCTCTCACGCCGAGTAGGTCAAGTTGCGACAGTTTGGTTGCACGCGGCAGTAAAGCACGCAAGTCCCGGTCGCACACGCCGCGTAAAGCTCCCAGGAACAGCTTCCGTAGTTCTGACCCAGCGAGCCACGCCAGCCACTCGCCCGATCCACCCGCTTGGAGACTGGAATATATAATTATCAATATAAAAAAACAGATTTCATGAAAATGTCAGAACTGGACCAAATTGTAATGGGACCACACGGGAAGCACCACCTTTCAAATAAAAAAGAATCATCTAAATCGGTTCACCCAGACGAAAGTTCTGAGGTAACAAACTTTTTTTTTTTAAACATTCGAATTGAGGACCACCCCCTTTTTGGAAGTCGGTTAAGAAGGGTAGTATTTAAGGTGCCAGGCTTATATGGGAGTGGTCCGCGCAAGCCGAATGCACCCGAGGTGGGCAAGTCTCGACGGAGTGGAAGTGAAACTTACCACCAGCCGACATCCAGCTCTTGCAAGTTCTTGCAGTTTCCAAGTGACCGAATTCCGTTGGGCGTGAGGGAGTAAGACTTCCAGAAGTCCACGGATATCAGGTTGGGGCAGTTTGCACCCAGAGCCAGTGCTATCTCGTCCATTGATGAAATCATTTTGCATGATCCTAGCGGAAAACAAACATTTTAGTTAATTGCCTTTATTAACTTAACATCCATCGTAGGCCGCATCGTCGCTTAACATCAGGCGCGTTGGCGAACAAGCGCAAGCCTATTTTACAATTTAAAAAAAAACACAAGCAAACACTTACACTACACAAGCAGCTAGACTGTCCATAGACCGTTGAAGGTATAATGACAATACAAACGCTCAAGCCCACTATCAGCTGGCAGCGTTCCCAGCATGCTGGCGGCATTACTACGTTGAATGGCAATGCTTATGCGTTGAGCCAGATACACGCCAGCATTTTGGTAAATGCTGGTCCGTTTTGGTTTTTAGTTAATTAAAATAAATATTCAGGACATTTTTGCACACACCGTCATCCCCAAACTAAGCAAAGCTTGTAATATGGCTGCCAGAGATTGATATACAGTGTAAACTCTTTATAACGTTATCCTTTATAATAATAAACTCCCTGTAACGTTGAAGTGAGCCCAACTTGGTTGGTTTGCGTTAAAACCCACATATTGAAACGCTCTTTATAGCGATACGCCATTCTCTTTTACGAAGAAATGTGTTCATATTTTTAGACAGTAAATATTTATTATCAGTATTATTGTTTATGTTATGTTATCAGGTAACAAAAGACTTTGAAGTTCTGAAAGGTCGGTCTAGCTTTTGTTATCCTTAATTGCCTTGAACACGTGCAGTATGACGCATTGTTTTCTCGGAAGTGATGGTCTTCAACCAAGCATACTGGGTACCTATCGTATTATCAGTACATATTAAAAATTCTTGCTAAGTTGGTTGTTTTTTTGTTCACTCTATATAACGATAACTCTCTATAACGACAAAAAATGCTCAGTCCTTTGAGTTTCGTTATAAAGAGTTTACACTGTATATGTACATATCTTAAATACATACTTAAATAGATATTAACACCCAGACAGAACAAACAAATGATAATTATTTAGGTTTCACTTGGATTTAAAAAACGAGGGGTTTAATGATACCGGCATATCGTCACACGAGACCAGCGAACTCACTCGCCTGATGGCTCTTCACGCTTGCCCATTACAGCTCAACGCCACTCAGAATTTTGAACTTCAACAGTTCAAAATCCTGGATGGCAATGCACTGCGCTCGTCACCCCGAGATATAAGATGTCAAATCTCTGTGTGCCCTGTAATTTCGCTGGAAACATTGCCCTTCAATCCGGAACGCAGTAGTATATGCACACAACTGCTTGGCGGTTGAATAACTGGCAAAGGTGTGGTACTTCCCCAGGCAGACCCCCGCAAAAGAGTCCTTTCACTACAAACAAATTGAAAGGATATGCTTACAGAATGGTCCCATATTTGAAAGAGAACCGCAACTGTGGGCCTGCGTGAACAGCCTTTTCCTTACAACCGAAATTTCTAGCATATTTTTTTATCTCCATTTCTCATTTTCATTCCTTACTACCACTTGTGAATCAGATTTAGAAGAAAAAATCGATAAAAACAAGTTAATTTTCTACCAAATGGTAAAAATTAGCCCGATATTTTTTTCATAGTTGCCATTATAATAAATATTTAGGAAAGATATATCCCATTAAAACTATTTCAAAGGAATTTGAAATACGTCTATATTTTTTCACATCCATTTCAGGATTGTTTTCAAAGTAAAAGTTGTACATAATGATGAGTACGACCTCCTTTCCGCTTAGCACAGTATATCTATGCGTAACCCTGTATAATGTTTTAGCAATATTTACATATATTAAATCATCATGATCATTTCAGCCATAGGACATCCACTGCTGGACATAGGCCTCCCACCATCGATTTGCAAAAGGGCCGGTTGGAAGCGGCCTGCATCCAGCGCAGCGTTACCTGCGGTCTTTTTAGGTCGTCTGTCCATCTTGTGGGTTGACGTCCTACGCTGCGCTTACCGGTCCGTGGTCCCCATTCGAGAACCTTTCGACTCCATTGGCCATCTCTTCTGCGTGCTATGTGCCCTCCCCACTGCCACTTCAACCTATATTTATGTGTACCATATTTGTAAGGAGATCTCATTGTTTTCTTTAAAACCATGAACAATACAAATGCGTACCAACATTAAGATGCTCCAAGTCCGGGTTTGATCGCACAATGGACACAGCCGCCAGGGTTGTGATATCCGTTCGGTACAAGTCCAACCGTCGGAGCCTCCTTAGTGAGGCTAAACGCCACCAGTCCGTACACCCCACTATAGATCGGAGACATAGCTCTGAAACATAAAACCCATAAATAACACAAATACAAATAATTTATTTCATAAAAAGTACTACCCAGAAAAAATTACTGCGCTAACCATCAAACTGGGTTTGATCACCCGTATCATGATGTTAGGCTTCCCTTACATGGCAAATAATTTTAAGTACAGTTAAGAGTTTTATTATACATATGAAATTAATGGCATAATTAATATGCAAATATTATAATTATGAAATAGATATAGGAACTATCATGCAAATATTATAACTAAATTGTACTAAGCTCTCACATTTAAGTACAGTGGATTTCGGGTATAACGACGTCGAAGGGATAACTCTAATTTCGTCGTTATATCCGGAAGTTGTTACAGGCAAAGATACTAAACACAGTTGCTACTCAGAATATCACTTTGTAACTGAACCATTATATTTAACTCCTTAAACGTAATTTTTTTTTTTTCCATTTCATGGGTCCAGTTCTGTCAATTTTATGAAGTTGGTTCTTTTATATTGATAATTATTATTTATATATTATAGATTATGAAATTCACATACAGATCTCTTAGATAGCATGTTTGAGGTAGGTATAACATAATGACCCTTATTGGGTATGGTAATAAATTGCAGAGCAAATCGATTTATTTCATAATTGATAATTGCTTTGTCTTCTAAATACTCGTTTAGGCTATAGTAACATTTTGCTAGCAATTTGTTTTTTGTGCGTGAAGGTTCTTGAGTGGAGATCACGAACTGGAAGACGCAGCGTAGGTAGGGCTCCCACTAGATGTCCCGACGACATTGTGAGAGTCGCGGGCATCCAGTGGATGCAAATGGCAGGATGTCGTTCAGTGTGGAGGTTAAAGGAGGAGGCCTATGATCAGCAGTGGACGTCTTATGGCTGATGATGATGTTTTTTTTTGGGGTTTCGCTGGATTTTAACAAATTTATTTCCTCTGGCCCTGGTTCTCAGTAGTAATTATATAATCAGTAGTACTCTGTATATTGTGTAACATTTAGACATCATACTAACCTTGCAAATAAGTACAGCTCTCGACGATGGCTCTTAGCACGGTGTTGTCAACGAATTTGCAGCAATTAAGTCGCAGATGTGTTAATTCGGCGCCACTGTCTTTCAGAAAACTGTAAATTGACGGTTATACTAATATTAGATAACGCTTAGGGCCCTGATTTCATAAATAAAACACGCACGTAACACGGCGTGTTAAGTTAAACTCAAAAAATTTGGCCTCTATTCCTAAAGGCCAACTTTTTGAGGTTGACTTAACGTGTTACCAGGCCTGGCGCACTCCACACTTGAGGTATGAAGCTACAAGTAGCCGACTTGTCGGACTTGCCGTGTCCGCTGCCGCGCGATAGACACGACAAGAATTACGCGAGACACAGAGGCAACTTGTAGGTTAATATAGCAGTAAGTAGTCAGCGCTCGCACGTCCTGAATTGGACTTTATTGTATGGTAGTAAGAGTCGCTACTTATTTAAATGCTCTTGCGGAGAGAATCGTCTGTACTATATGTATTCTGTGGCGTTACGAGCGTGTTTGTAGTTATGGAATCAGGGCCCAGGTACGTTACCATTAGTACGTACATAGAAGTAATACACATGCTTATTTATTTAAAAGTTAAGGACCTGACAACGATGTTTTACGAATCATTTTTTGCAACCATTACACCGGATTTAAATAAAAGCGGCCAAGTGCGACTCGGACTCGCGCACTGAGGGTTCCATACCACCACATAAATTGTTTATTTCTAAAGTACAAAAAAGTAGTGCAAAAGACATCATGCCCAGGCGGTCCGCCATCCATATCGCGACCGCGCCCTACGTTGCGTAATTTCAGTGATCGTACGAGGACCGGTGGTGAATATAAATTTGTAATTATTTATTATTTGTTGTTTTACTTTAGAGCGTGTACTATAGTTTGACGCTTGTACGTATAACCGTTCTTACATTAGAGCAAACACAAAAATACGTTAAAAAACGTTTGTTGTATGGGGGGGGGGGGGGTTTGGTGTATTGTTCTTTAGTTTTTTTACCTTTGGACTTTATTATTATTTCTTAGTTAATCTGCTATCTCATTACATTTTCTGTGAAACTTCAACTGGCTATCTATTATGAGTCGAAAGATATAGAAGTTAAAAGGTAGGACAGACAGACGGACGGACGGACAGACGGACGTTTCAATTCATACTTGTTATGCATTATTATGGTTCTTGAGTGGAGACCGCGAACCGGAAGTCGCAGCGTAGGTACGACTCCCACTAGATGAACTGACGACGTTGTGAGAGTCGGGGGCATCCAGTGGATGCAGATGGCAGAATGTCGTTCAGTGTGGAGGTTAAAGGGGAAGGCCTATGTTCAGCAGTGGACGTCTTCTGGATGATGATGATGAACATTACATATTTTTTATTACATTACATATTCTGTAAAACTTCAACTGGCTATATATTACGAGTCGAAAGATATAGCAGTTAAAAGGTAGGACTGACAGACGGCCGGAAAGACGGACGGACAGACGGACGTTTCAATTCATACTAGTTATGCAATAATAATTGAAATGTGGTATTCTTCTCTTTGCATATATAAAAGTAAATAAATTCCATTACGAATGGTAGTTCTCTGACATAACCAACACCTAAGGAAGTACTTCAGTTCTAAATCAATTGTTTTTCTCAACTTAGGAAGTAAAAAAATAACAATAGACGCAATTTTCCTATTGCAATAAGGAAATTATTAACTTCGCCATAACTATAATTACCTATTCAAGTAAATTGCATTCACGTGATCTGATTATTTAAGCTTGCCGATAACACCAGGCCTGGCGCACTCCGCAATTTAGGCATGAAGCTACCAGTAGACGTCTTGTCGGACTTGCCGTGCCCGCTGCCGCGCGATAGACAGAGATAACGCGACAAGAGTTACGCGATAGACAGAGAGGCAACTTGTAGGTTATAGCTGTAGGTAGTTAGCGCTCGCACGTCCTGAATTGCATTTTATTGCGTAGTAGCAAGTCGCTTTTTATTTAAATGATTTTGCGGAGTGAATCTTCTGTACCTGTACTTATATGTATTCTGTGGTAATACTTACTTGACTACATAGCTGGGTTGAATCATACGATGACTCCCACACCAGGATAGGTCGAGCTTCTGCAGATACTTGCAACGCATCGATAGGGTTATCAGCACCTGAAAGAATTTACACATATTTATTTATTTGTTTCAGCCGTGGTCATCCCATTGCAGGGCAAAGGCCTCCCTTCCTTTCATCCACTCCACTGTTTTGTGCTATGGTGTTTTTTTATCGCGAATAAGTTCGCGTTTGACCATTACCTCGCTTGTTGGTAAGCGACGATGTGGTCAAAGATGAAGCACAGCCAAAAAAAATACAACCGAATTGAGAATATCCTCCTTTATTTAAAGTCGGTTAAAAATCAACCAAAAAAAATATTATATCTCTGATCACATCGTGGCATTTAATTAACATCGGTTGCAAACAGGCAATGTGGCAGTTATAAATATGCTGATTTAGCCGACATTCAATAATAATAAATGCAAGTTGTTCACCTCAATAGCCCAGTTTTTTTTTTTATTCTATACTGTACAATAGTTAGTGACAATAGTTGTACAATAGTAGTCCATAGTAATTGTATTTTATATTCAACAGGTCCTCTTGGTGTTGGTTTCGGCTCCACCAATGCCTAACAAATGTCCAGGCTAGACCCGAGAATCTATATATTATCTAAGAATAAAGCGAAATGCTACTTCATTTTTTTTTTATTAATATTGGACTATAAGTCTCGATAAACATTAAAACAAATAATAAAAGCAATTGCAAGCGAAAATATAGTTGCCAATTTTCCGGTAAATCAAGACATGATATAAAATAGTGTACGTAGGGGTTTTCGGAGGGCCTTGATACATATCACAAAGAAAACAACGAGCCTTATACAAAGAAAAAATAAAAGACAACTCTGGTCCGCAATAAATAACAACGCATAACACACACACACACTGACAGCTAGGGAAATAATCAGAATTAAATGTACAATGTTCCCGTTTCAATCTACAGGGTTACGCATATAGACTGCCCTAAACTGAAAGGAGGTCATTGCACTCATAATTATGGACAATTTTGACAATGAGGCCAACCCTGAAGTCACGAAAAATAACCAGCCAAGTGGGAGTCGGACTCGCGCTCGAAGGGTTCCGTACCATTATCTATAAAAACGGCAAATAAATCACGTTTGTTGTATGAGATAAATATTAATTTTATGATTTATTTTTAAAGTGAATATATAACTAAATATTCTGTGAATATTTCAAGCGTCTAGCGTTGCCGTTATCAATATCAAGCAAAAACGAGCAAAAAAATCACGTTTGTTGTATGGGAGCCCAATTAAATATTTATTTTATTCTGCTTTTTAGTATTTGTTGTTATAGCGGCAACAGAAATACATCATCTGAGAAAATTTCAACTGTCTAACTATCACGGTTCAAGAGATACAGCTTGGTGACAGACGGACAGACAGACAGACGGACAGCGGAGCCTTTGTAATAGGGTTCCGTTTTACCCTTTGGGTACGGAAACCTAAAAACAGCTCTTCCATACATTTTGTCGAGTGTCAATGACCGATTCTATGGAACAACTGATATATTATCATGATATCAGGGTTGGTCCCAAAGTAAAATTTGTTTATAATGATGACTACAATGACTCCTTTCGGCTTAGCACAGTATATATGCGTAACCCTGCAGATTTTAAATTGAGGAAAAGACACTTGTTATGATATATTTTACGCATGAATTTTTATTTTGGTCCGTCCTATCAAAACTACTGGTTAGCCTTGCTTTACTCACTTTCAAATACGTGTGGCGGTTACTAGTACAGTCTCTGTTTATCTTGCACGCGATCTAATTTAGTGCATTCTGATGTTAATGTCAATGAACTTGATGTTGTCATAGTTATGGAGAAACCATAGATTTGTAGCAAATAAAATTTTGGTCTGTGAGGGAAACTTTTTTTTATCACTTCACTTTAATATTATAAACGCGTAAGTTTAATGCACACAACGACATTGAGAGTCGCGGGCATTCAGTGGATGTAGATGGCAGGATGTCGTTCAGTATGTAGGTCTATGTTCAGGAGTGGACGTCTTCTGGCTGATGATGATGAGGCTAATAATGCAGCCACAAAGCGAAATTAAAACAAACCTGTGACTGTACGCAGTGCCAGTAGGGACGCAAATCAATGCTTCTGTAGAGTATGGCGTCAGACGCGAGCCTGTTGAAGTGTCGGTTCACTTGAGCGCATCGGCATAGCGACTGCATGTCTAGGTACTTCATTACGCATAAGATTGTCTCATCCTGAAATAAAGAACATGCTTTCTTTATTAACCGACTTCCAAATAGGTGGAGGTTATTCATCCGTAATGTTTTTTTATCTTGATGGATCTTTTTTATTAGAAAGCTGGCATTTCCCGTGTGGTCCCATTTTAATTTGGTCCAGTTCTGAAGTCATTTTTTTATATTGATATTTATTTATATCATGCGGAAACTACTCACGAAGATCAAGTCAGTTAATCCGACTATAGTTTCAACCACCGTCGACGGTGCAAAGCATCGAGATACAAAGTACCTATAGAGTCACATTGCTTAGTTTGCTTATTTTTGATCAGATTTTCATATATTTTTTTCATTAATCAGCTATATTTATGCGCTACATTTTAATAGGTCAATTAAATTTAAAAACCCGGTCTAGTGGGAGGCGGACTCGCGCACGAAGGGTTCCGAAGGGTTCCGTGCCATCAATACTTATAATAAAAACGTAGAGATAAAAAAATCTGTAATTGCGAGATAACAAAAAAATAATCACACAAAATAAGCAGCAGAACACGTTAGGACAGTTTTTAGAATTTTTGTCTGTTTGTTTGTTTGTCCACGCACATCTTCTAAACCACTGGACGGATTTAAATGCGGTTTTCACGAATATGCTTAGCTATGACCAGATTGAAGTATAGGCTATGTTATTTTGCGCAAGGGCCGGATTAAGAAAAAAGGATTAAAGGTTTATATGAAAATCTACGCGTACGCGGGCGCGGGCAAAAAACTAGTTATTTATAAAAACGGCAAAAAATCATGTCTGTTGTATGGGAGCTCCTTAATTATTTATTTTATTCTGTTTTTTAGTATTTGTTATTATAGCGGCAACAGAAATACATCATCTGTGAAAATTTCAACTAACTGTCACGGTTCATGATATACAGCCTGGTGACAGACGGACAGACAGACAGACGAACGGACAGCGGAGTCATAGTAATAGGGTCCCGTTTTACTCTTTGGGTACGGAACCATAAAAAGACAGTCATCTAGCCTATTAGACTGAAAACTCCACTCCGAGCGTGGGATTGACTTTTCCACTGCCCCCGCCCCACGCCCCGTGTGTCCATACGCTGACGACAAACGCGACCTAAGTAGGTACTTCGTCAATCTTCTATACTTAGCACATTTTTGCGCCAGTTACACCACATATAAATCAATATCAGGTGTATAAGAAGCTGACCTAGACACAACTATGAGTCAAGCTATAACAATGAGAGACTTAGATTCCTAGTTTAGAAACTTGTTGATTTAATACAATGATGTTGTGGTAGGTACTTGCGACTGGCGTAAGAAAACATTACCTACTTGGAATACTGTCTATATAATTATGGAAAAGTAGGACGTAATTATCTAATCAAATGATGGCCAAGCGCTCTTGGCCATCATTTGATTAGATGATTAGGTTATCGAGACACGCATGCGATAGGCTTCCATTATATTATATACCATTATTTTAATATTATTCGATTTCCATCTAGGACAAACATTTGTGTGATGAACATTTGTGTTTGTTCTATGTCTGGGTATTAATATCTATTTATGTATGTATTTAAAAATATATAAGTACGTATATCAGTCTCTGGCAGCCATATTACAAGCTTTGCTTAGTTTGGGGTCAGATGACCATGTGTGCAAAAATGTTCCAGATATTTATTCATTTAATACTAGCTGTACCCGCAACTTCGTTTGCGTGAACACGAAAAATTGTCCCTGCAGACGAAATCACCGGAAATTGCAGTAATATGTTACTAATAATATTGTTTACAGGTGCCTTAACTATATGTATTCTGTGCTTATGCCCAACTCTAACCGCGGGCTCGAATACGCGCAGTTTGTAAAATACGCGAGCGCGAACCTTAACGCGCCAAGATACCTACGGTTTACGGTCGCAGAGCTTTTATTAGTTGCTTTTCATAATGTAAACCATCACATAACGCAAAACATCAGACCAATATTTGCAATTAACAACGAAAAAATAAACAACGAATTAACAAAACTCAACAAATCACTAAACTTATCGATAACGAAAACCTACTAAATAATTATAACATGAATTCATATATCCAAAAATAACACTCTATACACCGAACACAATAACGGAGGTCTCCATCTAGACGCCACTATACGATGTTGGTACCTAGCACTGCGGTCTGCTTGGGCCGGCGGGTCTTGTGCTCCGGCCTCACCATCATTCCATGCGTCCGCGCACTGCTCGCCTGGTAGTGGAAGTAGCACGGTTAGACACGATGACAATATGGGAGCGGTGCCACATGACTCCACGTAATTAGGTAACAGTGATTTATCTTTCCGAGATAACATATCCATTATAATGATTCAACCAAAGAGAAAACTCCTTGGAAAAAAATATTTGATATCATTTTAGGAAAAATCAATTATTTTTGAGTTATAACATCTAGAAGTTATCATAGTTTTTTCGCCATAACTCAAAAAAATGTGATCATAAAATTTTCGAACTTATAAGGGCTATAAGGGGTGTACTATGGAACTCTAAAAAGGGATGATTTTTATTTTTACTGTTTTTAGTTCTGATGTGATTGCCAGACGGAGAGCATTTGATACGCCTTCAATTCATATCCCTTCAGCTGTTATAGAATTGATATGAGTATATGAGTGCATATGAACATACTTGTAATGCCTATACTCGCTTTTTTCTTTTTTTACACACACGATCATCTGACCCGTAACTACGCAAAGGTGTTAGTATGGCTGCCAGAGACTGATATGCATACATACATATCTATTATATATTTTTACATACATACTTAAATAGATATTAACACCCAGATATAAAACAAACACAGATGTAAATCACATGAATGTTTGCCCTAGGTGGGAATCGTACCCACGCTCCCAAGCGCAGAAGGCACGTTCTCTACCAACTGGACGAACGGGCCTATCGTTTTATTTTTACACTAGCCGCCCGCCCCGGCTTCGCACGGGAGTAAACTCGGCCTTCGGCCTCGCTACAAAATATAATCTAGCCTGTAACTCGGCGATAGCGTAGCTTCCCAACAGTGAAAGAATTTTTAATATCGGTAAGTAGTTTTTGAGTTATTTCGTTATAAACATCCAAAAATGCAAATCTTTCTTATTTATAATATCAGTATAGATTAAATATGCCAGATTAAGGTCATGTTTGTAGAAGCTTCATTTTATTTATTTATTTTGTACAGTAACTTTGAAAGTCACTTTACGCGGTATCGCCTTACCTCGAACTTGGATATTGACCTCGAACTTGGAATTTGATAGAAGGTGAAACATTTTAATATACCTGCCTGCCTACAGTATTGTTGGTATTTGTGTTTGTACTAGATGCGCTCTGCTATTGACGATTTTAGTGATATATTAGTTTCTTAGCACTTTATACTTTGATTTATAAAAACATGGATGCTGGGACTAGTATAAAATTTACGATAAGTGTCCTTAGATTTAACCTTTATTTAACGACGATCAAACGAATTGAGGAGCTGGAGAAGGAATGACAGTTGTCTATGGAACAGCAGTTTTTTCGCAAATTAATGGTTGTTCCTATACCTAGTAAAAGTTGTTTAAAATAATGGGTACAACTTCCTTTCTGTCAGCCTTTCTATCGGATTGCGAAAGTGGGCACGAAAAATCGACACCGCTTTATCTACACTAATATTATAAAGAGGAAAGATTTGTACCTATTTTTGTATGTTTGTATGTTTGTAATGAATAGGCTCCGAAACTACTGAACCGATTTGAAAAATTCTTTCACTGTTTGGAAGCTACACTATCCCCGGGTGACATAGGCTATATTATATTTTGTAGCGAGGCCGAAGGCCGAGCTTACACTCGTGCGAAGCCGGGGCGGACGGCTAGTGGTTAATATTCTAAAAACCCGTACCACAGAATACATAATCCCGTGACCCGTAGGTAGCGCTTTGATTCCGGGTTTTAAAAAAAAATATCCCTCCACAGACACCGGGGTCCGTGACTTTTGTTATGCTTATGTAACTACAATTTTGTTAACTTTACCTATACACAATACCGGGAGAGGAAGTTAGTTATATCTTAATCTGAAGTTAAAACAATTTAATCATGTTATTACTAGTTTATGTGTATACCGCGAGCAGACCAGCGACCCGCAAGCAGCACCCGATCACGAGTATGACTCATGTGCCAGCCAGTGATTCAGGGTTTTATTGTATGAATTGCATATGATCTGTGGAATGCGCTGCATGAATGGGTGTTCCCTAATAGTTACAATCTGGGTATCTTCAAATCACAAGTGAATCGGTTTCTTCCAGACAACCATGCTTCATCGTATATCACATCAACGCTTAGCAACAGGCAAATTGGCAGTCACCAGTATATTTAATAATAGGCTTCTGTTACTATATTTTAAAAAGAACTAAATAAAAATAGAGTGGCATCATTATTTATATAACCCTGTATTCCACTTACCGGGAGTCTTTCGAAGTCTCCAAGAGGAGGTCCCGTATCAAGTTGCTTCCGGGACATGTTAATTTGAGGCACGATGGACTGGTGCAGGTTAGACGCTATCACCATATTGAGGAGCTGGCCTGAAAGGGTAAGTAACTTTAAGTAACTAGAATTATTTGTTAGGGCTTTTTGCTTGAGAGGGTTCTTTGTATCGATCATTTTCAAATTGTGTGATAACAACGGATGCGTCGACGAATGGTATCAAAGGGGATTGTCCTTTATAATTATCAGAGATTACATGCGGCCCGTGGCTTTAACTATATGAGACCCTATTTTTCCAGGACACATTCGTTTGTCTGTTCTAATGATATAAACTAATCCAAAAACACTTTACAATAAGCACGCTTTCTTGGCAAAAAAATGTTTCACTCGCGACTTGAAGACACCCATATTGCAACTATCGGAGAACACTCAATCAGGCAACGCACAGTCTTGCGATTCATAGTGGAAAACCCGAATGAAGCTCTTTGAGCGCTTCATTCGGGTTTTCGGCATATCAACCATGAAACAATGTTGCTTTTTCCAATAATTGCCTTTTTAGGTAGGATAGAATTAGATTATGCAGATCCGATCTGGTTTTAGCCTTCTGCGTGTATTTAATTCACACAATACTTTATAGTAGCTGCCTTGAGTAATTATAAGGTGCAAACAATAGCATCTATAATGGTTAAAATGTCGCAATCCTGTACTTGAATATTCTACTTAGCTATTACTGTCAAGTGCTGTAATTTTGAAAGAAAGAAAAATATTTATTTATAACAGCAAAAATATAGCAGTAAACGTAGACAAATTCGTAACCCGGGTATGTCCTAAAACTGCGACCAGAACCACCGGAGGATGGACAGCAGCGTCCTAATAGTACACGGTGAACGTACTGCGATCCCCAAGCCGCCTGCCAAGCGTGGGGATTATGGCAACATCCCTCTCTATGAGGGAGGCCTCTGTCCAACAGTGGACGTTAATTGGCTGATGATGTGATGTGTGATGTGAGACAAATTCACATCCTTTTTAACCGACAAACAGGAGGACGGTTCTATGTTCCACTGCTTTTTTTTATGAATGTTTTTTTTACCGATTTCTCCGCCAACTGTTTCATCAATTTCAAAACTTTTTCTTTTGTTCGATATACTTTCAATTTGGTCCCATTGTCAGCAAGTCAGGATCTGATGATGGGATCCCAGGATAAGGGCAACCCTCAAGTTTTATGGGCACTTATTACATTTCTCATATATTTTTGAGTCAGTTTTTAATGTGATCCACTTGTTCTATTCTGTAATCGCTTTCTTAGTGAGAGCAATATGTTAGTTTGATTTATAAATGCCCGATTCATCCCAATGTTTCGGCCCTCAAGCTTAAAAATAATTGTTTTGTCCCTCTCGAAATATAATTCTCGTTTCGGCCCTCATGCTTAAAAACTTGGTTAAGTACAGTTAGCAAAAAAGTAAGGAAGCTATTGGTAGAGCATAAATACATATTATTTTTTAATACACATCTACACTAATATTATAAAGAGGAAAGATTTGTACCTATTTTTGTATGTTTGTAATGAATAGGCTCCGAAACTACTGAACCGATTTGAAAAATTCTTTCACTGTTGGGAAGCTACACTATCCCCGGGTGACATAGGCTATATTATATTTTGTAGCGAGGCCGAAGGCCGAGCTTACACTCGTGCGAAGCCGGGGCGGACGGCTAGTGATAGATAAAAGTATTTAACTCTAGTATTAATGGTGAACATGTTAAACCAAGTTATGTGTAAGTCTTAATAGGTTTACCAATAATAGCCATGATGAAAAATATTTTTTTATTACCTCATTAAAAAGCTGATCATCAATAGAGCCTATCAACGAAAACAAAATTTAAATTAGTTCATAAATAAATAAGTTATAAGTATTTTAAATTCATGCTAGACAGAGAGCGCACTATACTGAGCTATGACGTCACGCCTCAGGTGCGACATACAAATGCTACACTAACACACACTTTGCGAGAAAGGGATGGAGCATCCCATCTCTATCCCCACCTACAACTTTAAACGCTGATATCTCAGAGATTTATCAGCCAATTCAATTATTTTTTTAGTATGTGTAATGTATATTTAGTTATATCCTACGCTAAGCCGTTATTTGTTATAAATTAAACATTAGGACACATGCCTATTGTCAGTTGTATTATCAATATTATTTGTAGTTTTGGCTTCCTGTGCGCTTTGTTGTGTACTGTACACACAGTAAGCATTTGAGACAAAAAAAACCTACCTTTTTCAATAACTGGTTGCGTGGTTTTATAGAATAAGGAAGAGTATGAGAAGTTGTTCTTCCTCTTCAACATGTTTGGAGGCTGTTTCCCCTTCAACAGCACTGCATCAAGCTCCGTGTAGTATGGAAGCAACTTGTGATTGAATTCTAGTCGAAGGACCCTAAAGAGAAAATAGCATGTAATTTATGAAAGGAGACCATGGCTTAATGGATCATTTACACCAGGCCTTCGCGAGCCTTTCTAAGAGAGTGGATTACTGAAATCAACAGACAGTCATGAAAAGGAATTTCATATATTTACACAATGCCAATAATGATTCGTCAGATGGCCTTGCCTATTTTTTGTTTGTGATATTGTTTTTTTTTTTTATTCAAAAAGAAAATAAGGCCTTCTGGAATTTAAATTCCCACCTGCCCCATTATTCACGCCAATGGGGCAGATGGGAATTTGAAGTTCCGCCTGACCCATTGGTCACTCCAATGGGCCAGGTGGGAAATTAAAATTCCCATCTGCCCCATTGATGGGGATGTTGACTTAGTCATGCATAAGACATATTGAAGGAACCTTTCTCTGAAGGAATGTATAATGAAGAAGTGAATCAGTTGTTTTTGGAAACTAACCTGATAGGAATGTTAAGTTCCCGTATTGGTGGACTGAATATCCTCGGTGTATCACCCACATATTCAGGCTCTCCTTCCCACAGTAGCATCCAAGCTGACAGACCTTTAGCCCAGATCCTTACTAAAGCTCCAGGGTTGTATGTCTCAAATACTGACACCTCAAGTGGGTACACTGCCTTTTCGAACGATACTTCTGTCAAAAGTTAGATTGTTTGCGATCATGTGTTTAGACCCTTTCATCATACTACTCTGGTATTGTCATGTCATTTTACATATCAAGCATTATTTTAGCTAAATAGTTGATGGCCTCAAAAAAAGTTCATAGATATAACAGGAATCGCCAACATGCACTGGGCCAGTATGGTAGACTAGGGCCCATCCTCTTACTGAGAGAAGGCCTGTGTCTTAGCAGTGAGAGAATAGAATGATAATGCTGAGTCTGTGGCCTGCATTAATAAGCATTATTGCGGGCCACAGGACAGAATATAGTTAGTCACTCATCAAAAACTAGATTGCTCAGCAAATTATATTCATCAATTCAATTAATGTAGTATCAAACCAATGAATATGCTTCAAATAACTTAGACTGACTATTAAAATGTATACAACAAATAAATGAGAAACAGCAATCGCTGACATGCTTTTTTCCATTTACATAGCAAATATCTTATCAAACAAGTAGAAATATTGGTTTACCCACTACAAAATGAGTTGGAAACAATAGAAACAAAAAACCTACCTACAAAATCCTGGCTGGTGATTGCACTGCTATTTTGGGGCATGTAGTCTTCTTGAGCGGATGGAGCATCATCCCACCATTTTCCATAGGTTCTCTATTAAAAAATATTTTTAATGGTATTTTAATTTTGTAACAATTGCAAATGATTTTTTAGCAATTAGACCAAGAATTTTAATTTAGATTTGACAATGTAGACAAAATTATTCCAAACATACAAATTATACTGTCTAAAATACCGAGATGCAGAAACTGGGAGAGCGTTGAGATTAAGGATTGATTAGTTATTACCATAACAAAAGCTTGAGGATAATCTCCATAGTCAGGAAAATTCGACGGCGGTCCACGAAGGTTGAAGGCGGTGTACGAAACGCTGATTTCACTGCCGTATTGGGAACTAAAGTCTTCGACATTTTGAACGAATTGTTCGATAATTTGCTCTTCCTTGTCGTCTTCAACATCACCTTCATCTTTAAACCAAAACAGCGAAGAAATAACATCGGATGCGCTTTGCATTTTGAACTCAATATATTCCACAATAATGGAAAACTACGCGGTCAGACAGAGAAGCAGCCCGCTCAAATCACAGTCACAAAATGCACGGCATGCACGCAATCAACCCAAGTCAAACAAAATGCAATGAAAATGGTATTTATTTTTGTGGTTTTGTTTTGTTTTCAATTTTCTTTCGCAATTAATTTTTTTTTGCTTCTTACTGAGCAGGCTAAAGGCATTGGGGCCATATCGCCTCGTCTCCCGTATTTTACTGTCTTGTGTTTGCCTTCTAGAGTAATTACTGTAACTACTCTAAAACCATGAACCTACTTCCCTACTACTTTAGGTGATAGGTTCAAAGTGAAGACTTTACACAATAACTTTTCTCGTATTATAGGATAATTATATTTAAAGGAGTTTTGGAAACGACGTAAAATACTTTTTTACCCCATTATATCACATATACACTTGAGCATATTCACGAACACAATAATAGCATGGACGACACAACCCTGATGTTACGACCATAGGTTCATGCTTATTATTTAATTATCCACAAATAATAAATACAGGCCGTGCGAGTCAGTGACAAATTTCTATTTACCACCGGTTCTCATACGATTACCGATGTTAAGCAACGTTGGGTGCGGTCGGTACTTGGATGGATGACCATGACATTATGTCTTTTTGTACAAATTTTTTTACTCTAGTAGTATTTGGTGGTACGGAACCCGCAGTGTGCGAGCCGTCTTGCACTTGGCTGCTTTTATTTCTTGTTGGCGCGAAATCCAATTTTCTTTCCAGACATACATGACATCGACAACACAATTTACTATATTTACTATTGTTGTCATTGGTGACGGCTATGTTCCATTTTTATTTTTCCTGTGACCATGGATACATAGTCCTTCATTAGGTTTACATGGTATTGAGTCGTAGTAAGCTGCATTCTTTGTCGAGGGAGAACGCGATAATATGCCAATGATTTTTCATATAATATACAAGTATATTATGCCTGCCGCGCTTTGGCACGATATAAAGAGTCGACAAAATTTTGTCGCGACGCTTGTCTCGGCGGCTCGAACATTTATTTTCGTGTGGTTTTCATAGCTTCTTATTAAGCCTCTTGTAAAGTCGCCACCACTTTATTAGGGCATGTCTTTGACTTGACAAAGAGCACTTAAGCTTACTTTACTTGAAACTGAGTATGACTGACTTGTTACTTGACTGACTACATTTCATCACACTGGCAAATGCACAAGAGTGCGACGCCAAACTCCTCATAGCTCAGAAAAAATACACTAGGATATATTATAAATGTCAATGGTTGCCTGCGTCACGTCACTAAATAGCCGTAACGAAAAGAAAAAAAATATATAAATAAATGCCAAAATGGCAGCAGGGCCTATTGCAGAAAGGAATCAAGGTATTTTCTGAGTTTTGTTTTAGTTCGTTATTAGCTTTTGTAATGTATCCGCTAAATTTCATTTACTACATCAAATAAGTTAATTAATTTTTTGGGGTGGAAATTAAAAGTTTGTTGATATACAAAATTGGAGGTTAAGGACGCTGCTTTATCCGGTTTTCTTTAGAACCACCGCTTTTTTGGTTGTTTCTGTAATAATTTGCTGCTGCTGTTGCAGATGCCACTATCTATGTCGGAGGTCTTGATGACAGAGTATCGGAGAGTCTTCTATGGGAGCTTTTTGTACAATCCGGACCCGTCGGTAAGTAACCAGCACCGTTGACTTCTAAGTTATAGTATTTTGCGTAATTCCTGATTCTTTATCGAACATCCAAAACCTAGCCAGGACCTAGATAAACGCTAGCCAGGACTACTCGTGTTGTTGGGTTATTTGTACTTTAGTATAATAGTTATAAGAATCTTTATAGTACTGAATCAATCAAAATCTCAGAATATTGATTGTGAGATATGGATTGATTCAGTAATTTGGACGGACCATATAGACAGCCAACTAGACAGACTCTTTAACCAACCAGTGCTCTCCATCCGTCACAATTTATGGTTGAAGTGTGGACACTTTGAGCTGTCTACAAGTTCAAGGTTGCTCAGCGAGCTATGGACAGATCAATGCGTGGTTTCTCTAAGTATCTGTATTCAGAATGAAGTGAAGAATCTACAGCAAGAGAACTAAAGACACTAACATATCTATTAGTCATGATTTTTATTAATTATTTTAGCTCTGACCTATATATAGCGTGAACAGTTTCATTGTAATTTATTCGACAAAATTGTCATACTTTCTTCCTCTAATAACACTAGAAAACAGCACTTGTGTAAACTGAATTGCCTCATATGACGAACCTGTTATATTGGTTAACAAAGAATCTGAAACTGGAACATACTTGAAACATAGCTCAGTGTAGGAATCAGCAAGCAACTTATAAAACATCTAAATTCAACCCTGCTTGTGAACGTTCTGTTATGTAGTTACAAAACGCATCACTAGTTCAAATGTTGTTACAAATATGTTGTCAAATTTCTGACTATGTTGTCACTCATAATTATACTTGCACTCACACTCACTCAAGTAGTTGTAGCAAGTTGACAACCTACACAACCAGGATGCAACTATTTACATTATTATTCACTCTAACATATATTTTTTTTATCGGGCAAGTGCCTTTATTAACTAAACAAAACACAAGCTTACACTAAAACTACATAAACAGTTATGACTGCCCATAGACCGTTGAATGTCTAAAGACAATCCATATGCACAAGCCCATCCAGTCACATCAGTTGGCAGCTTACTCAACTTGCTGGCGACATTACCACGTTGAATGCCAATGCTTATGCGTTGAGCCAGATACACACCAGCATTTTGGTCACGCGTCGCGTTAACCAGGCGCTCTGAAAGATTTTTTAAAATGAGGTGAGCTCCCGGTCCCCAAGGGCCCAATGTCTCGACCCCAAATGCCTCTAATATGTAACCACTGCTGAGATTAGCATAACATAGTTGTCTGTTAAATTCAAGAATTGTTTTTCAGTGAACGTTCACATGCCAAAGGACCGTGTCACTCAGACACATCAAGGATATGGATTTGTGGAGTTTATGGGTGAAGAAGATGCTGATTATGCAATAAAAGTAAGTTTTGTAGCTTGTAACTTCTATTTTATCTAGGTCCCCACTCCATACTTATCATAGTTAAAATTGGCAGACTCTAATCTAGTCGAATCCGCGGGTCTAGTTCTAATACTAGTATTCGACAGAAATAGACAGTGCATTTAAAAAAAATATTTGTTTTTTGTGCCCAGTCAAAGCGACCACCAAGTGTCCCTGAAACTAAAAGTGACACTTGTTGCAAATGGCTGTCTTGTAATTTAGATCGTATTAATAATTTTTATGATAATCATTGTGGTGGGGGTGACCGGAATGGTAGGCTGGTTGACATCACTGCAAATCAAAACTATTTTTTGTACATATTTTTGCTTGTGGTCAACTGGACAGCTGCCCATGCTCTAGCTAACCGCATAGCGCATAGGTACACTTAGACTAAAACTTTAATAATAATAATAATAAGGCAGGTGCCGTTTCTCATTCTATAGATCTGTTATTCCATCCACAAGTTGTTCACCTCAATAGCCCAGACTTTTTTAATCCTATACTGTACAATAGTTTCATATTCCTTTTTATACATATTCCATAATTGTATTTTTTATATTCAAAAGGGCCTCTTGGTGTTGGCTTCGGCTCCACCAATGCCTACCAAATGTCCGGGCTAGACCCGAGAATCTCATTAAATAAAGTGTAATAATAATAATAATAAAAAAACTAAAATAATCTATTATTTGCTAATACAGTAGAATCTGTTTTTACTGACAGCCAAACTGGCTAGCCATTGCAATAAAATCCATTCACTTGGTACACATTCTCCATCCTTTCAGGTGATGAACATGATCAAACTCTATGGGAAACCAGTACGAGTAAACAAAGCATCTGCTCATCAAAAAAATCTGGATGTCGGTGCCAATATCTTTATAGGAAACCTGGACCCTGAAGTTGACGAGAAGCTTTTATACGACACTTTCTCTGCATTTGGTGTTATATTACAAACTCCTAAGGTAAGACTACCAAATAAGAACAAGTAGTTTTTTTTTTACAAAGTTTTTTTTAACGGGTACAAATCTGCTTACTAAACAAAAAAGTGACTGACCCCCCTTTTTACTTTTTCAGGTTATGCGAGACCCAGAAACCGGTAATTCCAAAGCATTTGCATTTATCAACTTTGCATCGTTCGAAGCTTCCGATGCGGCAATAGAAGCTATGAACAATCAATATCTCTGCAACAGACCTATATCAGTATCTTACGCTTTCAAGAAAGATGTCAAGGGAGAAAGACACGGATCTGCAGCTGAGAGGTATGTAATCTAATGTATTATTTTGTGATCAAATTCAAATAAGTGAATGAATGGAACAAACAACAAATAAGAACGGATTTGAAACCACTGAAAAAATAGAGCGGTGTGCCGCTCATTTATCATTCATGCTGGCGAGCATGACATCTGATTTTGCTATCTCGGCCAACCACTATGTTAGCTGAGCATAGCGTTGGTGGAGAGATGGTGGCCGAGCGGAGAGATGGTAGCTGAACAAAGCAATGATGGCAGGGAAGAGCGATGGGGACGGGCGGAGAGATGGTGGCTGAGCGAAGCGATAGGGCCGAGTGGAGAGATGGTAGCTGAACAAAGCTATGGTGGCAGAGAAGAGCGATGGGGACGAGCGGAAAGATGGTGGGCGAGCGGAGCCATGGTGGCACCAAAATTCTCTCAAAGCAGAAAAAGATAAAAGGTTAAGGAAGAGCACGAGTCTAACTTTAAATTTGTTCGTTTTTTTCAGGTTACTCGCTGCCCAGAACCCACTATCGCACGCGGACCGTCCTCACCAGCTATTCGCAGACGCACCACCTACACTAATGGGTCCAGTGCTAATGCCGCCCCCGCCGCCGACACCGTCACCAATGCCGCCATCGCCAATGGGAGTAAGGCCGCCGCCGCCGCTGCCGATGACGGCACCGCCGCCCCCGCCGTCGTCAATGCCGCCCCCGGGGCCACCGCCACCACCAGGTACTTATGTCTTGCACTTATATTTTACTAGCTGCGCTCCGAGGTTTCACCCGTGTTATATCCTCCTTGAAGCAACCTCCTTTGACTTGTATTTGAAGAAATTGAAATTATTGTTCTAAAAAATAAAAATCAATAAAATCAAAGAACCAGAGTCATTGACATAGCTATTAGAATTTGCAAGTTGAAGTGGCATTGGGCAGGCCACATCGCTCGAAGAACCGATAATCGATGGGGAAGAAAGGTTCTTGAGTAGAGACTACGAACCGGAAGACGCAGCGTAGGTAGGCCTCCCACTATATGGACCGACGACATTGTGAGAGACGCGGGCATCCAGTGGATGCAGATGGCAGGGTGTCGTGCAGTGTGGAGGTTAAAGGGGGAGGCCTGTGTTCAGCATTGGACGTCTCATGGCTGATGATGAAAAAATAAAATAAAAAATCTTTTGTTAGAATTTATATATTATTTAAAAAAAACTTTATAAAAACATTATATTTTTAGTTTGAAAGATTAAAAATTTATAATTAGGCCGGTTCTGATTCTATCAAATACAAAGAGCCACAGAAAATTTAGTTTCTTTAATAAACATACAGTATCTGTATTTTTTATGGAAAAAAACGGCTCCAAATTTTGCAAATAAACTCAACATTTTGACTTATTATCTTTTTTGTAAAACCCTCAGAGGGAAAGTTTGAGAGTAGGTTTCGTGAAATAACTACATAAAATAAACACAATGTTATGGTTTATTTGTTTTATATGTATTTGTCTTGACAATTACGGCTTTTTTTTTAGTTATATGATCGAAAATCAAAACACCAAAAATTGTAGAATGCATTTGTAATACAGGTCTTAACTGTTGACCATTTGCCCATAATAAGACCAATACTAAACTTCAACTTTATTTCCAGGTCCACCACCGCCGCCGCCGCCGTTCCACCACTTCCCCCCTCCCCCATTTGGTCCCCCTGGGTTCGGCCCCCCTCCCCCGCCTGGCTCCCGCCCGCCACCTCCTTGGAGGCCTCCGCCGCCGCAGTTCAGGCCTCAGTTCCCGCCGCGAGGGCCGCCACCGTTTGGCCATCCACCCTTCCCGCCGCACCACCCGCCTGAACCAAACTACAACTATTAGGAAGATAAGGATAATAAATAGAGTTATTTTGATAATAGTCTTTTATTTCGTAATAATAATTATTTTAAAACTAGCTGAATCTCGCGGTGTTATCAGTTATTTATCAGTTTATTCGCATATCTGGGAGGAAAATACCTCCAGAAATCATATATACGTCGCCTCATGATGCAAACTATCTTCCTGCCGAATTTCGTTTAGATCGGCCTAGCCGTTTTGTCCTGAAAAGCAAGCAGACAAGAGTTACTTTTGCTTTTATAATATTTGTTAGATAGATAACTCTTTATTGTTCACGCCATAAATGACGTAACATAAGACAAAAACAACTTGAAACTAGCTAACCAATTAGCGGCCTTATCGCTATAAGCGATCTCTTCCCTACAACCTTATGTTAGGGTGTATCTCTAGTCCAGAAATTTTTCTGTCTTGAACTTCGTCGTCCGAGTCTAGAAGACGGAAAAATTCAAGGATATCATTGTACTCGTAAACAACTTTTACTTTGGGACCACCCTGATATCGCGAAAAAACATTCAGTTATAATATTTATTATGAATATTAACGTAATAATATACCGCAAAAAGTTGTGATAATAAACTATTTGTTCTATATATTTTTTTATTAACACGCGACAAATTTAATAGGTCGGGGAAAAAGTCTTTTCGTATTTTGTATGTATAAGGTTGTAGTAAAAATCTCATCGGTTGTACTGTTTGTATCTGGCTGGTTTTGATACCATTAAAAATATGACATTTTAAAAAAGGAATACAAAAAGTAAAAAGCAATTTCCCGCCATTTTTCAATTGTTTTTTTGTTTGATAAAATGAGTGAATCTAACGAAGAAATTCGATATATTGTGAAATTTTATTACAAAAAAGGGAAAACTGCGACACAAGCCGCGAAAAAAATTTGTGACGTTTATGGACCTAATGCAGTGTCATCAAGAGTAGCACAATGTTGGTTCAAGCGTTTTCAGTCCGGGAATTTTGATGTCAAAGATGCAGCTCGCTCTGGTCGCCCTGTTACGGATAAAGTAGATGCCATTTCTGAAAAAGTGGACCAAGATCGGCATATTAATAGTTACGACGTAGCTGAAGAACTGGGGATTGACCACAAAACAGTTTTGACCCATTTGAAAAAAACTGGGTATACAAAAAAACTCGATATTTGGGTGCCACACAAGCTCACTGAAAGAAACCAAATGAATCGTGTACTCATTTGCGACTCTCTATTGAAACGTAACGAAACCGAACCGTTTTTGAAAAGATTGATCACTGGTGATGAAAAATGGATCACCTATGACAAGAATGTGCGCAAACGATCATGGTCAAAGGGCAGTGAAGCACCACAGACTGTAGCGAAACCCGGATTAACACGTAATAAGGTGATGCTTTGTGTATGGTGGGATTGGCAGGGCATCGTTCATTATGAGCTTTTACCGCCGGGCAAAACCATCGATTCGGATCTCTACTGCCAACAGCAGATGAGACTCAAACAAGAAATTGAGAAAAAACGGCCGGTATTGATCAACAGAAAGAGTGTGGTCTTTCATCATGATAACGCCAGACCGCACACATCTTTGGCCACTCAGCAAAAATTTAGAGAGCTTGGTTGGGAAGTGTTAATGCATCCACCATATAGCCCTGACCTTGCACCCTCAGATTTCCACCTGTTTCAATCTCTTCAGAATTCTTTGGGTAGTGTTAGATTAACATCAAGAGAGGACTGTCAAAACTACTTGTTGCATTTTTTTGATCAGAAGTCCCAAAAATTCCACAGCAACGGGATCATGTCACTACCTACAAGATAGCAACAAGTTATCGAACAAAATGGCACATATATATTATAATTAAATGTAATTAAACTTGAAAAAAATATGTCTTGAATTTGTTTAAAAAATACGAAGAAACTTTTTCCCCGACCTTATATAACGATTTAACGCGTTTATAACGATAAGTGCAATGATATTCTTGAAGTACCTACGTCGTTTGATACACCCTAAGCCACTGTATTCTTTAATCATTTACAATCAAAACATTTTCAATTATTTGAAGATAAAAATCGCCGAGTGGCTCAAAAAATAATAATTACATAAGTAATCTTTGAAATCACTTACAAATGTTTTAAAAGCAACTTTTATAACGGTGTTCTATTTTAAAAGATCAAGAGAATAATATATTTTTTTAATTTTAAAATTTAATATACTTTTTTAACAACCTTTATAATTGAGTACATGAAAACATTTTTAGTTGAATAAACATTGCCTTCTGCCTATAATTGCTTCCAGAAAAATCCATGGAGACAACATAAAATGCATTTCCAATTCCAAATCTCGTCGTGTTTCTTTGCCCGTGAAAGCTAGTGACCAGTTCGAACAAAACGAATATACAGCTTTTGTGGAGGTAGCGTAACATTTTGGCAAAGGACTACCGGACAGTCAGTATTTTTCTGATCATTATATTGTGCAGTATTGAATACGTAGATACCTTTCTTGCCTGCTTAGTTGTTTACCTGGATAGTCCGTTTATTTTTCTGCAGGCATAGTTTTAAAAGTTTTACGGGGTTACACAGAACGGGGATACCTAATAAGCCGAAAGGAGTTCGTTATACTCAACATTATGAAATTTTTTTAGCATGGGACCAAATTCAAAATACCTTTTTTGCGTGCTTAGTTGTTTACCTGGATAGTCTGTTTATTTTTCTGCAGGCATAGTTTTAAGAGGTTACATAAAATGGTAATACATACGAAACCGAAAGGAGTTCATTGTACTCGTCATTATGTTTTTTTTAGCACGGGACCAACTTCAAAATCGTGTAATTCAGCGCTAATTCGAGGCCGCTTTAAGAGATAGCCATAAGGATAGCGATTAGCACATGACCGAGGTAGATGACATAGCAAGACAGATGCCTATACGCAGCAGTGGGATAAGGAAGGCTGTGGATTATGATGGTTTGTTTTAATGAGTCCCATACATTACCTACACTTCGTGACGAGGGTGATGAATGATGATGAAGGTGAGGGTGAATGATGAACCCAGAAGGTGGTTAGTGGAACTCTTCAAATAGCTATCAGCAAACCATGTTTGATTACTTCTATAGTATATTTTAACGAGTCACATCATTCGATCAAAAAATATGAAAGAAAGAAAGAAGAAAGAAAAAACATTTATTTTACGCACAAATATCGAAGAACAGCTGTTTTTTTTTGCGATTTCTGGGTTGGTCCCAGTAAAAGTTATTCATAACGATGAGTAAAATGACCTTCTTTCGGGAAAGTACATTCTATATGCGTAACCCTGTATAATAACTACTTATAAAATGATTTTTTTAGCCTATTTTCGTTTAGCAGAAGTGTATTTTCTTTAAAACTACTTGTTACTTCCTCTGCTAATGGCTATGTGATTAAAAACAACGTTAACAAAATGAAACAAATATTTGCGTCACTGTACTCGTATAGTGGCGGATTATAGCTGGAATTAATAAGCCGGAAGCTTGTTTTGGAAGCTGAAAGGGTAAAGTTTACGACCTTTCATAGCCTGTTTTCTAGTGGCAATAGTCTCTTTTATACAAGTTGTGCGAATCGTTGGGATATTTTCACTTTTAATTTGAGTATTACTTTATTGATATCTGGACAGGAGGACGCGACGGTCAGCGATATTTTTGCATGAAATACAAATTAATTTTACTATATTTTTTTTTGGTGGAGCTTGGGATCGATTTCGCTTAGCTGGATCAATGCATTGAGCATGTCAGCCCTAAGTGCTTAATCGAGATCGTCCAAGTGAATGAGCTTGAGCATGGCAGCACTAGAGTGCGTCTATATGAGCCCCGCGAATAATGATGTTGATTTTTAATGTACGTATTTTTATTTATTAAATAATAGGTATACATATATTACTTATTATATTTTAATATAGGGTGTAAGGGCAACGCTCCTGAAAATGAAGACTGGCGATAGTATCTACTGTGGCCTTTGATATTGATATTTTTATTCATAATTATAAAAAAAAAATACATTTCGCATTACATTGCGAAAATGAAATCGCTTTAGGCGATAAGGCCGCCCATTATACTGCCGCGTTTTTATAAATTTTAGTTTCATTGTAATTTTCGGTGTGTAATAAAGAGATATTGTATTGTAATGCGATTGGCTTTGGCTTTCCTTGCATTTCAAATAAAAAAAAAATGTAAAACCAAAAGTGTAGGTTAGTAACTAGAGCCATTGTATTTGCTCAACGAAAAATTTCTTATATTTTCATCTGACAAAGCAATTAAACCTACCTTCTTATTCCGAAAATAAGTTGGTATCTCAGCTTCCGTATTCCATGTCATTGAACGGAAAGTGGAAAAACATAAATATTTCCTTCTCAAAGTATAACCACAAAATGTGTTTCACTCAAACAGATAAATATGTAAGTGAGTAGGTAAGTAAAGGTACCTATATTGTATTGTCAAATTATGTGGAATGGAAAAACCATTCGTATTACCTGGTATTATTTTTGTTGGAAATTTTCCTGTAACCAATGCCGGATTTAGAGGTCTAGAGGCCTCGGGGTAACAAAGGAGTGGAGGCTTCCTGGTTTACTAGTGTTTAATAGTCTAAATTTGTTTTTTTTTTCTTTCGAATTCTCTATTTTGGGGAGCCTTATTTTGTGAAGGCCCCGGGGCTGTAGTCCCGGTTGCCCTCCCCTAAATCCGCCCCTGCCTGTAACCTAAATACGTATCTTTTCTATACTCTCCTATGATAAACCAGCGTGCGCAGTTTTATAATATTCCCGTGTTTTCTCAATGATCCAAGACGTGTCTTTTTTCAGGGTTTCTTGTTATAGTTCATGCTGGAGCGGTTGAAAGTTTTTTTTTCTGAGAAATTGTTTCTTTATACATAACCAGGTACTGGGTGCCGGCAGAAATACCTATATAATATTATGATACGTATTTACCTATGTATATACTTAGGATAGGCAGTTAGAGACATAATGTGAAAGGTGGGTATAGATAGATTACGAGTATGTATTCTTTTTTATACCATAGGTGGCAAAGACGTGTTGCCTGGATGGTAAAAACTCACCGTCGCCTATGACTACTCACAGAGGCATCACAAATATTACGTAGCCGAACTTTTGAGACTTTCAACATCATCATCGTCAGCCATAAGACGTCCACTGCTGAACATAGGCCTCCCCCTTTAACCTCCACACTGAACGACATCCTGCTTTGAGACTTTATTAATTATTAGCGTATTGCTTCATGTTGTAAGCTACTCGAAAATATAGAGGAAAGCCCATTCCACATTGCAGGTGTAAAGCTAGAATGGTTGTATTAATCGACAGTGCAATTTCCACAAAACAATTATAATGTGGTGGGCTTCCTGGCGAAGGTTGCTGCTAGTGCGGTGATAAAACCGCTACGTGCGGCATAAGGTCGAACGGTCGAACAGTTTTTCAGAACACTCCCACTCTATATCTGCTAGAAACTAATCCAATCTTCCTACGCATCCTGAGCAGCTCTAGGTGTTGAGTGAGCTCGGGGTGGCCTACAATTCTGGCAGGCCTACGTAATGTAAGAAAATAAAACGAGAGCAAAAAGGCATTGAACTATATTTCACCTTTTTACCCATTAAAAGTATAATAATATTTCACTCAGCGATGGTAAATAATCCCCATCAGTAGATGGACTCGAAGCCTCGAACGTTATTATTGTGCCGCACAAAGAAAGGCCTTACATATGGAATGGTATTCTTGTCCTTAAGGAACTATTGTGGTAGCAAGAATTATGAAATAACTGGGAGCCTTAATATGAAGATTATTGGCATATCTCCGTCGCAGTGAGGCATGCCTTTACCTATCTAATTGTTGGTGTTTGTTTAGGATTGGAATTGAACTCAATACTATCCTGATCTCAGAGAGAGAAAGGATGGGCCCTAATCCACCATGTTGGTCGAGGTCTGTACTTTTGAGGTTCTTGGTACATACCGGTTTCCTCACGATGTTTTCCTTAACCGTTGTGGACCGATGACATCGTAACTGCAGATAATTTATTTAACTCCAATTTTATTAAGTGTTAAGCGTACATGCTACTGCCATCACTATCGCTCGAACGATCGAATTTAATAATAGTCGCATCGATTAAAAACTTTGAAAATCTATTTAAGTAATAAATAATAATACAATAATTTGGTAAATACCATCAAACTGATCTGATGATCAGGAGATGGATAGTGGGACTCTTCAATAGCTACCAGAAAAACCCCTCATGCAAACAAATATTATGATGGGCAAAAGAAATAAAAGGAGTCCAACAACTAGCGGCCTAAACGCAATCTCATCTAGTTAGTTTTTGTCTGAAGATTCTTCGAACTACCTGCTGACCTAATTGGGTGTCATTTTAAACCAGATTTCAATGTAGCAGCTAAGGTAACCTAACAAAAACAGATTTTATTTTCGAAAATCTTTCAGAGCGCCTGATTATTGCGACGCGTGACCATAATGCTGACGTGTTTCTGGCTCACCACATAAGCATTGCCATTCAGCGTGGAAATTCCGCCTTAGTGGGCTTGGGCGTAATTTTTTTTTATCGCGAAGTAGTCCACGTTAGACCACCAACGCGCCTGTTGGTAAGCGATTGTCTTTAGACCTTCAACATTTTATGGATAGTCGATATTTGTTTTTGTTTAGTAAATAAAGGCACTTTTTGTTAGTAGATAAAAATGTTATTACATTTTTCATACTGTACCTACCTACTCTTCAATTACAAGCCGTCAAACGCGAGGCTAGTAACAAATCGAGTAACGCGTTTTGTGTCAGAACCAGAAATAATGTAGGTTACAAACCCTTTGGGACCTGTCAGTAGGTGAAGGTAGGTTATTATCTGTCTGATTCTAGTAAATTTTACTATATTCGTCCAACGGCAAACGAATACCTGTAACAATTAAGACACGTAAACCGATAGTCTATCGATTGGGCAAACCCTCGAAATTAGGCAGTTTACCTTTCTCGATTAATCGAGCGAATTAACTATAAATATTGGTCCCTAGGCGTGTTTTCATTAGGCGTGCAGGTATTACGAGCTTCCTGGGGTTTATCATTAGCTTTCGTTACGTTCGTGTCGCACTAACCAGGCGCTCTGAGAGATTTTAGATAAAAAAGATAAATGTAATAGATTTTAAAATTATAAATTAGGTTTTTTAATTACCTTTTTAGAAACCATTCTTCAATAACAGTGCCAGACGGACGACAAGAAGACACTCTTATGGTGGAAATTAGTTTTAGACGCTCTAAGCGTTTCCAATCCACTTTTTGGAACAGAACAGCAAAAGTTTTGGAATTCATTACCTGCGTCTATCTTTTAGAACAGGTACAATCCGGGGTTGTTCAAGAAAAAAGTGAATAGGTATTTTCTAGGCAAGCGTGCTACATCTTCGACCACATCTTCGCTTCCCATCAGGTGAAATTGGGGTTTGCAGTATGCGTTAGAACGCATACCCTTGAATATGGGTATATGCATTTAACCGTTGTTAATAAACCAATCTTAATCGTATTACAAGTATTCGTATAAATGTTATAACAAAATATGAGAAAGGAAAATAAAACAAGTGTTTGAGACCAATAGTCAAAAGAATAAAAAGAAGTTAGGTACTTTTTACTTTCCTTATAAGATTTTGGCGTAGGACATGCATTTATCTGTGTCAGTAAAAATATTTTCTTATTTATATATTAGTACATAAATTATATTTGATTTATTTGAAAAAGGTACGATTTCGGCAACATTCCAATCAAAAATAAATAATGAGTGAAGCAAACGGAAACAGCAATAAACTAAATTCTAAAAGATTGTAGACGCCGGTCATAATTCTATCTTCCGACTTTCAAACTTTACGACTTTCGTTCAAGATATCGAAATCGCACTTCAGTTCAGCTATATCATATTTCGGACATTAAAACTTTTTCATTGGCCACTGAAATGTTAACTATCAAGCTAGAGTTTCGTGTCCGAAAATTATGGCTGCAGTTTGGAAGGCATTGCAGTTTTATTGAGCACTAACTTTATTTTTATTCATTAGAATTTTCCGCTGTCTTCTTTATCTTTGGTCTTTCGAAAATGCTGACCAATCGAATTTCAAGTTGTGAGATCTTGTCAAGTTTCATGAGTGGGAGAAAATTACAATTTAAGGTTTTCCACGAGCATTACGAGCTCTACCGATTGTCTACACCACAAAAGAGATTTTTTTTCGTTTAGATCTCTTTTCTGTGGTCTCCACCTAAGGTTTTTTAGTGACCATAACTGTGTAAACAACCCTAAAATTTTGGAAGCTTCACGTTTTTTCTTTAGAGTAGCTTCCTACCCTACCCTAAGACTTGGGAAGGTCATTAGAATAATTTTATGTTATGTAAGGTGGATATAATTAGCAACCTATCGAGATAAAAATGAACACATGAATTGGTAGAGAAAAAGTATCGGTAATTACTTGTTATGCAACTTTGAACATTTTACAGGGTTAATTTGCATGCACCAAAATCATTGCCAGGCAACTACCCTACATAATACTTATAACTTTTGTTTCATGACTTGTTCCAAAACTTAATACTGAATGTATGAAAACACTATGATGACATATATGGTACTAAGACGTGATCCTTTACTGTTGTTGTTTTGAAAAAACTCAGAGTCACACAACAGGCAATGGAGAGAGCTATATGCTCGGAGTTTATTTGCACAATAAAATCCGAAACGTGGATATTCGCCAAACCAGAGTCACTGACATATTAAAATTTGCAAGCTGAAGTGGCAATGGACAGGTCACATCGCTCGAAGAACCGATAACCTATGGGGAAGAAAGGTCCTTGAGTGGAAACTACGAACCGGAAGACACGGCGTAGGTAGGCCTCCCACTAGATGGACCGACGACATTGTGAGAGTCGCGGGAATCCAGTGGATGCAGATGGCAGGATATCGTTCAGTGTGAAGGTTAAAAGGTTAAGGGGAGACCTATTTTTAGCAGTGGACTTCGTCTGGCTGATGATGATGAAAGAAAACAAAAACAAATTATTCATAGTTTTTTTTGCTCCCCATTTTGTATTTGAAGTCGGTTCCCAAGCTCTGAGTAGAGGCACCCAATTTTTCTAAATACTATTCTAAATACTAAAATTCCTAAAAATATCAGATACTTAAGGCCCTTGTTACCGACTTTCAGCAATTTTAGTCATTCTAGGTTAAGTTTGTCTACTTCCTCGGATAGCTTAAAATTATAAAAATGTTGTCATGTCAAAATTTAATGTTTTATCTAGGAAACCATAAAGACCGAAATACGATTAAGAACATTTCGCTCTATCGAAAAATATATAAAAGTAACTTGACATATAATTATACTAGCTGTAACCGCGCCTTCGTCCGCGATTTCTTCAGAAAAAAATAGCATATGTCCGTCCTCATGATACATACTATTACCTCCCAAAATTTTATCGAAATCGGTTAAGCTGTTTAGCTGTGATTATGTAGCAAACAGACAGAGTTACTTTCGCATATAAAATATTAGTGTGGATTGCTTACGATATAATATTTACGTACTCCACTACTCCGTTGTATATCTTTTATTCTTGTAGAAAGTTCCCATTGTAAATTAAGTTCATTTCACACCCCGTGGCTTTCGACGAAGTAAATTAACTCTTAACTTGGCTAGTTTTTTCACTGTTTTCCCCAGACTCGCTGTAATACCGCCCCATTTGCTTGACGTAACTGCGCCTTTTTCTCTATACGAAGCGACGATGTTTTTCCTTCTTCTCGAGTTTTAAACTGTTGGAAAAACAGTAACATATATCAGCGTGTAAATAAAAGACAGCGTATTTTATGTCCTTGGTTTTGTACGTATTGTAACATTAATTTGTCTGTGTTCACAGCGAATGAAAACCCTCGAAGTTTTTCTTGCGACTAAATCTATACTCGTTACTAGTTATTTTAGCTCTGATAGTTGCAGATAAACTTGTTCTTAGTTAACCTAGTTTAGTTTAATTGTAAATTTTTATTGTTTTGATTTCTATTGTACATTGTTTTTTTTGCAACAAATATAGTCTATATAGTCTATGGCAGGATGTCTTTCAATGTGGAGGTTAAAGGGGGAGGCCTATGTTCAGTAGTGGACGTCTTCTGGCTGATGATGATGATAGTCTATGATGAAAACCGTTAATTCTTATCACTTTTGCTAGTTTTTTGGACGTAAGATTGTTGCTGGTAGCTGAAGCACCAAAGTAAAATAAAATAAAAATTTATTAATAACTTTTTAAATGTTATTGCATCTGGCGGAGCAAAAAATCTTGGACTGACTATAATTTTTACTGAGTCAAAGTTAGTGTCATAGGCAAGCCAATTTCTTAGAATGGGTAAGTACTTAAATTTTACCATGCACTTTTAATTTAGAGAAAACACCAAAGTTGCAGTTAATGGGGCAACCCTGCACCTCGTGGGTATAATGGGTAAATTTAAACGTAAACCTACATTTAATATTGCGCGATAAGTCCCGATAAATATAAAACACAAATCGAACCAGATGCCGTTATATTCTGATATATAAAAATATGTGTTCAAATCGAACCAGATGCCGTTATATTCTGTATTGCACACGCTACCGTTCGGACATGCTACCGTTCGGACATGCTACTGTACGGACATGCTACTGTTCGGACATTCTACTCTTTGGACATGCTACTGTTCGGACATGCTACTGTTCGGACATGCTACCGTTCGGATATGCTACCTTTTGGACATAATCTCACACAAGCTCTCGTGGTAGTTTTATATCATATAGTTATATTTCTGCTTATCAGCCTGCAAAACTAAATGATTCGTAGTAATTTCCAGCTTAATCCACTCTAATGTCCACAATAAAGTTTCCAACCGAATGCTTATCAGTTTATTTATGGAACTCGAGGAAATTATTAAGACTTCTATAGATAAAGATAGCGTACAGACACATCCAAGTGAATGTAGGGTCATTCGAAGGACAATCACCCAAAGGCAACGTCCTGAAAATGGCTAGCTGCCTTGTGTTCTAATAAAGTCAGTGTGAGCATAAACTTGGGAATTTTATAATTTTACTTTCGAGGAAGAATATTTTAATGTTTTAAGTAGATTTAAATTGTAACTCATAAAAGTCTTTTTTATGCCATAAGTGGCAAAAAAGCGAACGGGCCGCCTGATGGTAAGCAACCACCGTCCTCAATGGATGCCTGTGACACCTGATGATGTCACAAATACACAGAATTTGTGATGCCCCTGATGGTGTGAGACCAAAAGAATCTATTAACAGCTATTTTGAAGAATGTCTTGTAATCACTCGGAAATACGAAATACGATTTTTAAGAATTTACCCGTAGTTTTAAATTTATCTTCCAAAATTTGCCGCAGAACATCCTTTATCAGTGTGATTTACATGTATAGCTATAAACAGTTACTAAGCCATTCCTTTCAGTATGCCATAAGCTTATAAATTGATTGAAGAAACCACATATCCCACGTCTTATGATATTGAATGAGCGAGAATAATGTGCATTCCGGGACATCGGATCACCCAGAGCAGGTTTATTCCGGGACCTGCGATATTGCGTTTGTCACTGTCGCTTTAATTCGGATTCGCATATGTATGACAGGGACAGAATCAATACCACATACTTGCATCAATAATATTTATCAATATAAAAAACAGGCTTCATAAAAATGGCAGAACTGGACCAAATTGGAATGGGACCAAACAGGAAGCACCAGCTATCAAATAAAAAAAGAATCATCAAAATCGGTTCACCTAGTCGAAAGTTCGGAGGTAACAAACATTTAAAAAAAACAGTCGAATTGATAACCTCCTCCTTTTCTGAAGTCGGTTAAAATAGCTTCTGGTTGCTCGAAGGTAAAGGACGTCATCATCTTTGGTATTGTTATAGAGCCGTATTACACAAGTAAATCACATTGAAAACCGACTTCAAAAATGTATGACAAACGTAATAAGTGTCTATAAAATTTGAGGGTTGCCCCCGATTTCTCTGGGATCCCATCATCAGATCCTGACTTGGTGACATAGGACCAAATTGAAAGTTCACCCTGCCGAACAATTTTTTTTTAATTCAGTCAACAGTTGGCGGAGAAATCGGTGAACGTACATAAAAAAATATACAGTGGAACATAGAACCGTCCTCCTATTTCGTCGGTTAGAAACGTAATCATTTAGCTGTTATAAGTTTCTGCATTTTCCGGGCATAAAACGAAAAATTAAAGCCGTAATTTGTCAAAACGATTACAAAACGAATATACCAATAACATTAAAATTATTCAGTTTATGTCGTGAATTTATTAAAATCCACTCTCAAATTTTCCAAATTTCTCAAATGAGGCGTTGTTTTTCACATAGGCGCCAAACATATCATACGTATGTGATTGCTTACCATTACGTGGCTGTTAGCTTGTCAACTATGGCATAAAATAATAGCTAACCATGAATTCACAGCCATTATTTCAACTAAATTACGTAAAACAATATTGTCATAGGTTACTCAAGGTTAGTCTGCCCCTACAGCGTTGTAATACAAATCTATTTGATACAGCAATGATTCGTCTTGCGGTGTATCTTCTACCTACGCGTACAAGTATCTTGAGACAGGGGCGTAGCTAGAATTTATTGCTAGGTTACATTTTAAATAAAATTATTCATTAAAAAAGTTTTAAGATAAGTTATTTACTATCTGATATAATTTTTTACTTTTATTTTTCGTATGTATTTAAAAATATATATGTACGTATATCAGTCTCTGACAGCCATATTACAAGCTTTACTTAGTTTGAGGTCAGATGACCATGTGTGCAAAAATGTCCCAGTTTTTTTTGTTTTTTTATTATTTATTCTTCTCGTAGGCCTATCAGCGCGGGATTGTAGTGATGCGCCACGACGATAGTGAATTGTCAGTGCGATCGATTTGTACAGATAAAGCAAATCCAACCCTACTCTTTAAGATAGTAAAGTTAGGTAAAATAAGCGCCGAAGGAAGAACTGGAGACCCTAAACAATAAGCTACTGAGTCTAACACTATGGTCACAGATGCGTTTAATAGTATATTGTTATCCAAGGGGTGAAAGCAACTTATTTAGTCCCGAGACGGGTTTTGGCTAATAGTTCGAAGGACTAAATAAGTATTTAACCCCGAGGTAAACACTGTGCTTTTCATTACGAATACAAGGAAACTAAAAATAAAAACATTAACTGACACTGGCAAATGCACGAGAAGTGCGGGACCATAATCCTCTGAGGAAAAAAAACGTTGGAACATGGTTCTTAATTTCAGTGTCTGTCAGTTGTCAACTGTCATTGTCAGTTGCAAGCGATTCTCCCTAGGGCTGAAATGTATTACTTTCAACCCGCTCCTCAGGCAACTTCAGACCTACTTTCCGAGTATGAGTAAAGAAAAATAATTTCCTTCCCTTTTATCGACTCGAGAGTTTCTAGTTTCTCCTCGCTGTTTCTGATACCTTACTGACCTTATATAATTATAGAAATTTAAGCCCCCGAGCATCGTCCTTAACCACATCCTTGTCTTCAAACAATTATATCGTGCCCTTGGGTGCTGTTCCTAACATTCAATTTAGCCTTTTGAGATCACAACCAGAACATTAATTTGGGACTAGCCATTACACTTACAACTCTCGTTAAGATGTTTTGGAGAATTGTGCTTAAAACTTGGGAATTATGTAACTAAAATAAGGAAATTGGACGGTTAGTAAGTTAGTATAACTATTCTGTGACAGAACTGGATGACCGTATGAGTAAAATAATGAAATGCGTTCGAATGAAAATGAATCGTTGCATAACAACATGCGAGTTGGTAGTCAAACACGGACTTAGGTATAAAAAAAAAAGTTAGGTAAAAAAGTGGGTCTATATATATTTAATTGAACTCGCACACGGAGGTCGGGTGAGTCCTATACTTTTCATTGAACGGACTATAGTTAATTTTTTTCGAAATATTGCGATTTTGATGGATTCTTGTATGTAAGTATAATTAAATTAGCAATACGATAGTTTAAAAAGAAGTACTTATAAATTCTAATAATAATACAATTCTTATAATATTTGTTGTGATAATATTACATATAAGAAATCAAGCATCGATATGAATTGTGATATTAAAAAAAAAAACTTAAAACTTAAATATTAAATATTAAAACTTGATGATATTTTATTACTTGATCTGGCAAATGCACAAGAACTGGGACGCCAAACAAAGGAAAGAAAAATCTGTCTGTATGTTTGTATATTCAGAATAATAAAATAATTTAATAGTATTACATACTCTTAATAAATTAATAATCACTTTATTTAAATTTAGTAAATGTTTTTTTTACAGGAATGCCAAGTTACAAAATGAAATTATCTAAAACTTTGGCTCCATGATCTTGGCTTTACTTCTACTAATTCAACAAAGTAAAGTGAGCAAACGTAAACGTCTATCTATTCGCTCAAAGCGGAATATCTTATTCCATTTCAATGTAAAAATAAAACTGTAAGAATTCAAAAGAACCCGGAAAGCACAAACAGAAAGATAAAGAACTTGCACATCAACATGGGGAAAGTTTCTGATGCAAATACTTACTTTAGATTAAAACTAGCAGCACTCCGTGGTTTCACTCGCGTAGACCACAGTCGCATTCCTTTTTTTTTTTTTTAGGTTAAATTAAATTTTTCTTTTTTTTGTGCAAATATTTAAATAATTTATTTTGCCAGTCAACTGTAATACTTCTAGTGGTAAATTTGTATAATTCTCTAAATAATCTGTAAATAGTGTTGTGGGCTGTATTATTATTAAGTTTATTAATCTATCCACGTTATTGGATTACATGGTTATTTGCTGTTCCTTAATAAATAAAATAAATAAATAAAATCGACATTCCGTAAAAAAACGAGTTAACAATAAAAAGTATCAATAGTATCAATAGAATAAAAGTAGTATATCATAAAAAAAATAACGCACGTCATGTTACTCAACAATTTATTGATTAAAATCATAGATTTTATACATATCACATTTAATATTAAAAATCTATCGGTGGTAAGTGTGATGAATGATAACAAAATGTTCAGTATAATTATTTGTTGACTGCAAACATTGGCGTAATTTTTTAAGACTGTAAACGATTGCGTTTACTCTCGTGAACTAAGCCTGCTTCAGAATATAGCCTCTCATTATATACACTACTGAAACAAATATGCACCACAATGACAGATCGTAACCTGTTACCCACAAAATGTATACGTACATAGTTTTTAGGGTTCCGTACCCAAAGGGTAAAACGGGACCCTATTACTAAGGCTCCGCTGTCCGTCCGTCTGTCTGTCCGTCCGTCTGTCACCAGGCTGTATCTCATGAACCATGACAGACAGTTGAAATTTTCACAGATGATGTATTTCTGTTGCCTCTATAACAACAAATACTAAAAAATATAATAAAATAAATATTTAAGGGGGCTCCCATACAACAAACGTAATTTTTTTGCTCGTTGTCGCTCGATATAGATAACGGCAAGAGGTAGACGCTTGAAATATTCACAGAATATTTAGTTAATATATCCACTTTAAAAATAAATTATTAAATTTAAATAACATTAATATTTAACGGGGGCTCCCATACAAAAACGTGTTTTTTTTGCCGTTTTTATATATAATGGTACGGAACCCTTCCTGGGCGAGTTCGACTCGCACTTGGCCGGTTTTATTTGTATTATTCGGTCACCAAATAATTGGTGTTCGGAAAAATCAGTATTCGTGGCATCACTAGTCTAAAGTGTCTGTTCTACCTAACCAATAATTTCCCTTAGCAGTAAAGAATGTAGTAAGTAGTAATTTTCTCGTTTATTAATATACTTTTTATAAAATAATTGTTGTCTTCAAACTGCAATAAGTAAAAGCAGGAACAAATTCCAAAAACAAACATACGTTTTGTACGCTTTCTGCCCAGAGAGTGCTCCGGGCTGTATCCGGAAAATGACTCTCGTTAAATTTTCAATCTCCACCGACAGCGAAGCTAATGACAGCTCGACTCATTTCACGTGGCTCTACACACGGAGAAAATACAAAAAGGAGGTGGCATATTTTTAACACGCTTTTATTACCTTGGTATGTATCTATGAATATATGTATCTATGTAACGGAATCTTTGAACGTGATTTTCACCCCTTTCAAAACGTCGAATTGATTTGAAACTGCACATTTATCAAGGACCGATGTCAATGCAATAAGTTTGTCCCATTATCCTTACAATGCGATTGGTTGGTTGAATTGGTTGATGCGATGGATTAGCGATTTCAAAGCGTGTTTTTTTAGCATTTGAAACTGAGAGAATTATTTTAAATAAAGCATTTGCAAACAAGCGACGGGCCACTTGATGTTAAGTGGTCTCCGGCTCTATGGGCTACCAATTAAGGGCGCATGATAGGTTATATTGTTGGCCCCGTTGCTTGTGACATATTACCAGCAACCGCAAATCCATGTCAGAAGCACATAAAAGAGAAGTAAAGAAAACGGACATGAGAAGGAATCTCTGTCGCCAAGTATTGTGACAGGTATTGTGAACATTCTTATTCATGTCAACGCGTCGAACTCCGCGTCATAGTTGCTAACACAGTTGCTATCGGTTTATATGGGTGCAAGTGACTACAACAAGTTTCTTACAAAAATGCCTTGACAGCCGTTCTAATATGAACAAAAAATTTATGTGGTTCTTTTCTGTGGTTAGAAGCCTTCAGAATCCTGAAGTCAGTTAAAAAAGGCAGCGATCCATTGAGGGTGATTGCGATTAAGCCATGTATGACGAATACATAATTATGTGAAGAATAAAATGTATGATGTAATCTCATCTAAATACTCATATTATCCCGTCTAGTGTCATGAATTGCCGTGAAGAATAAAAAAAATTGTCATCTCTTCGTATCAACTCTGTGGTTCTACCATATGATTTCATACACAACTAAAAACATCAATTCTCACCCATATTGCAAGCCGTTACGGTTCAGAGTAAACCTAGACTCACAAACTTGTAAGCACTATACGATCATGATAGATGGTTAGTTAGCGAGTAAGTATAAACGTTTTTTCTCGTTTTAAAACGGGATAGGTTTTTAATTAAGCGAAGTTTATTGCAGAGAGGGTATTTTATCTGGATATTATTATGAAAATAATGATGGAAATGTAAGCTTTTGTAAAGTTTCTAACTTCTGATAAAGTAAAGTAAATCTAGTTACCTGCCTAATAAAACTGCTTGTTTTCAAAGTGTCTAAAATGAGATTTAAAACGTACCTATTTTTTTGGTACTTGTAGTTTTTTTAAATCATTTTTTTTACTAAGTGGAAGTAGGAAGGATGTATGGATTGTCCGGTGCATACATATTGTATCTAATCAACAAAATATTATCCATATGTGTATTTTAATAGTATAAGCTGGAATATTACTTATATAAAATAATATATATGCATAATATTATAACATAATTATGTACATACTTAATTGAATCTAAACAAACCGAGATTAAAGGCACTGGTAGATCACAAAAAAAAACTAATTTGTACATAGACGATGTTCGAACATTTTTTTTTATGAACGCCTTTATTAACTAAACAAAATACAAGCTACAGAAGCAAAACTAACACTACAGAAACAACAGTTAGAATGCCAATTGACAATTGAAGGTCTAAAGACAATCTAAATGCTCAAGCCCACTATCAGTTGGCAGCGTACCCAGCATGCTGGCGGCATTACCACGCTGAATGGCAATGCCTATGCGTTGAGCTAGATACACTCCAGCATTTTGGTCACGCGTGCTCTGAAAGATTTTTGAAAATGAGGCGAGCTCCCGGTCCCCAAGGGCCAAATGTCTCGACCCATTAAACACTAATTCATTTGTGTTGTTTCTATTTGGATAATAGTTTATTAAAATCGACCATGGGAGTGGCGCAGGGATCGTCGGTGTCTAACATTCTCTTCTCGCTCCTTCTAAACAATCTGCCGGGCTCTGTCACGGCAGCTGAAATATTCATGTATGCTGATGACGTTGCTGCGGTAGTCACAGCGCCCTCGGTCGATCAACTGGAGGAGAGGTTGAACACCGCCACTTCGCAACTTGCACACTGGTTTCAGGCGAACGGCCTTGTCTTAAATCTCACGAAAACCTGTTTTATGCACTTCTACCTATCGGGCGCGCACCTTAGCCCTTGGCGGTCTCAGCGAGTGGAATAAAAAAGAGCCTTCCTGGGGTTTGAACTAGACAAAGGGCTTTAGTGGGGGAGTCATATAAGTAAAGTCTGTACCAAATTAGGAAGTGCATGTTTCGCGCTGAGTAGGCTCGCTAGATTCGTGCCTCCGGATGTGGTGAGATGTTGCTATTTTGCGACAGTTCATTCAGTGTTACAGTATGGTGTGGAGATCTGGGGACGAGCTGCTGACTGGCAGCGTGCATTTAGAATGCAAAAACGAGCCGTCCGAGCCATCACGAAGATCCTTCAAGACACCTCCGCCCGTCTACATTTTATGAGGCTGGGAGTCCTTACATTGCCATCACTTGTAATTTTTCAGGTGGCGGTATATGTGAGGATGAACCTCGCCTCTTATAATGCTACAAGGGACATTACACGAAAAAGTGATTGCCTTGACAGTATACCTATAATAATAAAAAAGAGCAAAAAACTTACACATGTCATGGGACCAACAGTATACAATATGTTGCGGAAAACATTACTAATTCCAAGTCTAAGTCGTTTTAAAGTTCGTCTTAAACGCTGGCTTATCGCGCAAACTTTTTACGATTTCAACATTTTTAAGGAAGCTCAAATTTAATAATATATATTTAAAAAAAAACACGTAAAAAACAATTAGTTATATTTATTTGACATTCTTTGTACTGACATGACAATGAATACAATTTTTATATGATTTTATTACTATTACTTTAATTTTGTGTTTTTTATTATTATTTAATAGTATTAGATAAGTATTTAAATTTTTTGTTGATGGTATTATATATTTAAATTTTTCATGTTTTTTTCTAAATTATTATAATGTTATTATATACTTAATTAATAATTTAAAGCAATAATTATCATAAGTTAATAATAATCTGTATGTGACATGTATCTTTCTGATATGAATAAATTAACTATGAACTATTCTTGAATACGTTCAAAGACTTGTGAAATATATCAAAATTGCTCAAGAACGTATGTTTTATTGTTTTTTATTAAATATAAAAAGAGCAGCAATCAAGCATGTGGTCCACCTGATGGTAAGCAAAACCGCCGCCATGGACACCTGCAACACTAGCGGTGTTGACGGTGCTTTGCCAGCCCGGAGAGGTAGTTGTAGACACCATTTTTGAAACGCTTCATGTTGAAGCTCGGATTGTATGTGTATGTACAACATTTTCTTGGTAAAGGAGAGTTAAAAGCTAAATATATTTACGAAATACGAAAGAACAAGCTTAACCCTTTTTTATCATCTATGTAGTGTTTATATAGTTCAGTGTAATTTTATTTAAAATATGGGTTGGAATTTGTGAAATTTACTAAGTATTATTTCTTTATGATTTCAGCTAGTATAACAGAAACTTTTAAACATTAACTAGGATGCCTCTTTAAAATGTAATGTTTTGCGTTTTGTTGGTCTCCATATTACGAACCTTCAGCCTAGTGTGGGGCCGCAGGTATGTCTGGAAATCTTCATCTTTATTTTGTTCAAATGTAGTTAATTTGTATTATGGAATCTTATCTTAAGATTGTTTTAGCAATACCTATGTAATATGAAACAATTTTGAGAACTTCTTAGAATCAATGCACAGTAAATGTGGTAGCACCACCACGTTCCCTAAGGCGGTTCCTGTTATCCACCACTTTCTACACTCCAAACGTTCTAACTTAGCTTCTTATTAAATGGATATGTAAGCGAAATGACACATAATTTTTCCATCGAAGCGCTCTCTAGCCAGGGTTGTAAAGTGCTGAAGTGGTTGGTCAGAGATGAACGAAATTCCATTAGCGAGTTTTGGACGTGGGCCAGAGGGATGAATAACTCTCGAGACTTTTGGTAGAGACAGATGGTCTAATAGGTGAAAAGCCAGAAAAAAAATAACTGTTACTAAAAGAACTTTGTTTCAAAAATTGTGTATGAAAATATTCAATGCGTTTTACAAATAAATTTTTACCATTTTGTCGTAAAAAATTATTCTACGTAGTAAATTAAATGACAATAACTTTTTTTTTTTAATCTTGCAAATAAATATGTCAGCATAGCTCTTCGTTGATTGTGAACAAAATGTTAATATGGAATAGCTGTTTTCGCGATTTCCAAGTTGGTCCACAAAAAAAGGTTATTCATAATGATCATAATGACTTACGACTTAGCACCACTATTTCGTGTAACCTTGTATAAATAATATACCTATGTGAGCGAAAAATCAGTATGGATACAAATATCGGTTTACTGATTTTACTAAGACAAAATATCTGGTTATATTTAAATTTAAAAACCACAAATTCTTAGCAAAGATGTAAACAAAGAAATGTCACCTTATATCAATGTCAAAGTGAGAGTTCCGGTGTAATAAACATTTTTAGGATGAATAAAAGTAATAAAACGTGACGTTTTGTGACGTATATTACATACAAAATAAGTGTCTGATAAAAAAGTTGATGATCCCAGCAACATCAAAATCAAAATTAAAAATTTAGCTACATTCTTTTTAAATTTTATTAATCGCGTAAATATGTAAAAGTATTCGAAAAAAAACATTTTATAATATTGCTAAAATATATAAAGTTACCTTAAACTGCGTTATTTTTTTATTTTTTTTTACTTAACCTAAAATCTACGTTGTCCTGGATATTTTAGCTATGATTTTGACTATATATCTCGCTAAGAACTCAACGCATTTGAAATTCGTTATGCAAAATACGTACATAAAACATGTATTTTATTTACAATAACATTCAAATAGTAAAAAATTAAAAAAAAACGACATATTAATACCTAACTACTAAACTAATCTATTAAACCGCTACCAGTGGGAATCGTCCCCAAAATGCTGGCCCCATTACCACGTTGTATGGCAATGCTCACTCTATGAGCAAAGTAGAGGCCAGCATTCTGGTCACGAGTTGCATCGACCAGATGTGATGATAAATCTTTGAATATTTTTTTTGGCTCCTGATCCCCACGGGCCCATGGTTTCGACCCCAAAAATAAAATGGATAGGGCATATTTTTCTACCTAGCATAAGTTTTCGCTTCTGTGTACCTACTAATCTCGGTATGACCCTCATTCAAACCAACTGAATGTCCTCTTTATTCCACACGAGTAGACCTCAAATAATTAGAAAACTGAAAGTGTACTCCCAGAAGTAGAGAGACATAAAATGAAACAGACTGTGAAGTAGCTAGGTAAGTACAAATATTTTTGTATTATGTTGGTAGCCTAATTGTAAGCTGGATGTACCTAATATTTTACTGTTGATTCTGAGAACAAACAAGCCATTTAACACAAGTATTCATTAAAGTAATTTCAAGTTATTCATCCTTCAAGAGCATTTGAATACTTGCCTACTGAAAAATAGTTCTGTAATTCTTGTAAAATATATTAAACATTAATTGGCTAGAAAGATTCTAAAAACTTGGTTTTTTTTTTTAAATACTTACTAAGAACTATATTTGTACTTAAAATTTGATACATAGACACTTGAAACGTTACCTACAGTAAAAAAATGTAGATACAATAAGTTACTTAAAACATTACCTGTAGTTTGAAAAATGTAGATACAAAATATTTGACAAATTAACTGTGCTTAAAAATGTAGATACATAGTCACTTGAAACATAACCTGTAGTAAAAAAATAAATGGCCAAGTGCGGGTCGGACTCGCGCACGAAGGGTTCCGTACCATTATCTAAAAAAACGGCAAAAATCACGTTTGTTGTATGGGACGACCTTACGTACCTTAATACGACCTTAAATATTTGTTTTTTTTAAATTTAATTATTTATTTTTAAAGATATAACTAAATAATCTGTGAATATTTCAAGTATCTACCTATTGCCGCTATCAATATAGAGTAAAAACGAGAAAAAAAATCACGTTTAGTATTACACGTTTTGTTTATTATTTGTTGTTATAGCGGCAACAGAAATACATCATCTGTGAAAATTTCAACTGTCTAACTATCACGGTTCATGAGATACAGCCTGGTGACAGACTGACAGACGGACAGCGGAGCCTTAGTAATAGGGTCCCCTTTTACCCTTTGGGTACGGAATCCTAAAAATGATCAAAAATATTGCCATCCTGAGCGTGTAACAAACTAGAAGTCATAAAACTTAAACACTTACGCAAACGTCCCAGAGTTCCGTACAATATTCATTTATGCGCTGCAATCTCTCTATGGGACAACACTAAAATGCATTATTGTACAAGTTGGTACGATCTAGATCCGAACTTGTCTTTTGTGAATTATACATGAGATGATACTCCCAATCTGGTGCATATAACGACCAATATAACTAAATCTTCCTCTTCCGTTTTGTGAGAACAAAACAGGGAAGGAAAGGGTTGCGTTGGTTGATTTGCTTAGCTCAGCTTGAACTGGTTGTTGGAGGCTTATGTTTTCGTCGTTGGTGAAAGTTTGACAAATAGCTCAGAGTGCAGTTTCAGTATAGTTCGCTGGACGATAAGCTGATATCTCCCTTCGGGTGACAAAACGTTTTCTATCGGATAGTTTCGAGTTCCGCTTCAGAGTGATTTGTGATGTTGTTGTCCGTTACTTTCTTATTTGTTTGTGACTCGGTTGAAGAACCTTTACTCCATTTAACTTTGAGATATATATTATCTCGTCAAAATGTTGTCTTATTTGATTAAATTGCATATTATAGTAATTTTTGTATGTATAAACTGTAAACTCAAGGGTTCATCTGAAAACCGGCGCTGATAGTTTTTGACTTTCAGCATTAATGCCAAGATGGACCCATTCGACTCTAATTGTATCCTTTAGATATAAGAGTTTTGAAGTAATGTCGAATAATTATTATTTTCTTTCTATCTATAATTGATGTTTTCTTATTTTATTTGGAGCTGTCATTTCCGAGTACATACTATTACTCAAACAACTATATAATTCATCGCCATGAACATGAAAATAATTTGTTAATTATTGTCTCAAATACGTGGACGATTTAACAATTTTCCTGAATAATTGATTCAACTTTTTACAATGAATACTTATTCCCTAATGCTCAAAAGAGAATTTCCCATAACAGGAAACTTTCCCTAACAAACACTCAGTAAATCTATTTTAATTGCTTTACTATAAAAGCGACAAAATCAGTCGACGCGTCTAGGCGTCCGTTAATGTGCAAACTTGGCCATGCTTTGTGTTTCAAAACACGGCTTAATTATCAACGTTGTGGGCCCCTAATTGCGTCACACGCTCACACGTGAAAAAGGACAGTTTGAATTTTGTTTAGAAGCTAACTTTAGTTTAATTTAAGTTGTTTTTTGTATAAACTGCGGTGAAAATAATATCCTTTGTTTTTAAAGTCCACATTAAAATGGTGTAATCCAAAGATAATTTAACCAATTCATCACGAGTGGAGTCAAAATTTGCTTTTGCACTGTTTGCACAAGTTCACCATGTCGGTTGCGGGACGGAGAAAGCAATGGCGCTTGTGATTGGGAGCTCAACAATCATTACAATTTGCGCCTAGGATTGGCCAGCTCGAAATTCATTCATAAAAATAGTGCTGTGGTAAATAACGAGTGATGAAAACACTGAAAACCGAGTATCAAATAATTATCTCGGCCACCATTAAAATCGAATGAATCATACAAAATTATATCATTCTATATTTGACTCCTTTGGTTAGATGCATGACGCATTATGTCATTTGCGTGGTGGTTATATAATTATTGGTGTGAGCCATTTGTTATAATATAATAAAATCAATCTTTATTTGCTACATGCGGTTTTAAGAGCCGTAACAGACACGTCAACTTGGCTGACGTCAACGAACGAGAGAAAAAGAGAGGAAAATTATATTCTCACTCATTCTCTCCCGGTGGTCAGACAGCGGTTAGTCAGCCAAGTTCTACATGCCTGTTCGGGCTAACGGAAACACAATGAAACTTAATTTCTTTAAACAATTTCACATTTCGACCCAGTCTATCTCAACATAGCTTCGGTGGATTTCCGCCTCAGGCTCGTTTCACAGACACAAAGTAGAGTAGACAGAAATCAGGTTCAATCTCTATTCCAGGCTCTGTTTGGTTTCAATCTACGTGATGCTATCCGATGTAATGTGACCCAATTAGGGTGTCTCATCGGGAGATAAACTCGGCATATCACTTCTATTAGTTTATTGGATTTTTCAGTGGCAGTAATTTTAGTATTTAAACTATAGTATTATAAATGCAAAAGTGACTGTTTGATAGTCAGTTGATACTTTATCATGATTAGGAAAGGATTTTTTTTAATGAAATTTCATAAAAAAAACGCGTTTTGGCGGAGTTTTATGTACTACGTGTATGTGCTACGGTCGAGCGGTTGGTGCAATACCCTGTTTGTTTTATCAAAGATTATAATCATCAGACCAGAAGACGTCCACTGCTGAACATAGCCACCCCCCCCCCCCCCATATAATTTTTGCTCCTAAATATTTTTAAATATTATGTCGTAATATGACCGAAGCATATTTTTCATAATTATCAATACAAAAAAACCGACTTCATAAAAATGATAGAACTGGACCAAATTGAAATGGAACCACAGGGGAAGCAACAGTTTTCAAACAAAAAAATAATCATCAAAATCAGTTCACCCAGTCGAAAGTTCTGAGGTAACAAACTTTAAAAAAAAAACTAATTGAGAATCTCCTCTTTTTTGGAAGTCAGTCAAAAAGTAGACAGTAATTTTATATAAAAAACATCAAATGCGCATCCGTTATCCTTTAATGCAAAAGTCTTAAAAAAGACGTAAATAGACGAACACTCAAGTTTTCATGCAAACAGCTTGCTAAGTCAACTGGTGAGCTTCTATGCGTGACTTTACATTCCTCGAAGGTATTAGTTTAACACTTCATAAGAATTCAATATACTTAGAAACAGCAAACGCTATGAAAACTTTGGGCTAAGCTGACACTGCAGTTGTGTGGATGTCTGCAATGTCGAGAAATGTTCTTTGTTCATTGAAAATAATTAAGTTGCGAGTCGTTTTGGTCGATTCCTGAAAAAAACTATAACCTAGTATTTGGAAGTAAATTGTGAGCAACGACATCGGTCTACAATATCGTCAAAATCAGTCAACATTTTGTCGACTCTTTTTATGGTGCCTAAGCGAGACAGGCGTATTTTTTTTAAATAGGCATGTGTTTGATCGCCAGCTCGCCTGATGTTAAGCGATGATGCGGTCTACGATGGAGCACGCTTGCCTAGAAGGAACCGATTCACTCGTGACTTGAAGTCACCCAGATTGTACCTACAGGGGAACACCCATTCAGGTAGCCTCCCGTACGCACCTTGATAAATAAATAAATATCTGGGACATTATTGCACACATAGTCCTCTGACCCCAAACTAAGCAAAGCTTGATGATTGTGATATGAAACCGTAGGCACCTTGTTGCGTTCTCGCTCGACAATGTGACGACAAGATTTTTTCGTGGTGCGCATGCTAGCCATGCAGGACCTCTGCCTTGGTTAGGACACATAGGGAGGCATAAATAAAGATAGTAATAAAATCAGATCCTCGACCCTGCCCTAATGATTTATTTAGTACTGAAATATATTGTGTCCAGTTAAAATGCCATCGATACTCAATTCATGCTCAAAAACGGTGAAAGTAAACATCATGTGGAAACCAGTATGTCTAAGAACCTAAAAATTATTTACTAGGACAACTTATATAGGTAAAAGAAAATACTAAAGGCAATGCTTTTGGAGGGTCAATTCCATACTTTAGGGTTATTTTTATTTGTTTATTTTAAATACTTTTAGATGCAGAATATCAAAAGATGGTACCACCATGTGGCCATATTTTAAATTCTAACAAGTGAGAGAGAGAGAGAGAGAGAGAGGCAGCAGCAAAGGGATAAACATAATTAAACTGATGAGTATGATGATGACGTTAAAAGACAATAATAATACATTTAGCAACCCCTAGCACTTGAATATCCGTCATTACCATTCTTCTCGTGACAAAAATAGCAGTAAAACAAATCTGCATCATCCCCGCGTCAATTCTTTTATCTCTGAACCTATAAAATTCGCGGTTATTAAAAGTTTCGCCCCCTTAATTGCGTATCCAAAGCCAAATCCTTATTACTGTTATGGCGGGTAGGGCTTAAACCACTGTACGGTTATCTGAGTAGTAGATAAAGTCGGACCTTTTCACTATTTTATGCCACCGCGTAGCACCGCGCGCTGTAGCGCGCCGTAGGCTATTTTTTTTAATGTAATGGTCGACAATAAGGTAGATCACTGATGTTTATATCTTTGACACCATAATAGCTTTGATAAAGAATTTATGTAAATATAATTATGTTTATTGAAATAATAATTTAAATCGGTTATTAATGTTCTGATATAAGCGTTTAAAGTCTTTGGTAGAGAAAACTCTGCCCCTTTCCCACAAAACAAAAAATGACGTCACGCCTCTGTGCGCCATACTTGTCAGAATATAATTTATATGGCGTACAGAGAAGTGACGTCATAATTTGCTGTTTCGCGCTCTCTGTTCAGCATGATATTAAAATGCTTATAAGTTGCTTATTTTTGATCAGATTTTCATTTTGCTTTCATTAATAAGCTATATTTATGGGCTACATTTTAATAGGATAATTTAAAAATACCAATCATCTACCTGACCAGACCAGACAGGGGACTATAGTTTCAACCGCATTCGGCGGTCTTTTTCAAGATGAATGTGGTTGAAAATAGTCGGAGTAACCGGCTTAATCTTACGTTATTAATTCCCGTGTAATATAAATGAAACAAGTTTTATTAATTTGTACCAACCTGAATCACTGTAGTTCACAAACCTATCGCGTCCAAGTCCGAAGTACGAGAGGTCACTAAGTCCCATTTACGTCAGTCCCTATTATCCCTCTGAACATATTGGATGACCTTTAATAGGGAATCACCTCCATAGTGGTAGGTCGATTGTGATAAGTTATTACTATTAATATAGGAAACGTGGTCGTTAGGACCTTTTTTATTGGTAGGGCACTGATATTTGCTGAGATTGCGGATGTCAATGATGACGGAGGTGGTGTTTAGGTTTTATGGAATCTGATATGTATGCAGTTGGGATAAGGGTCCTTTATTTTTCTAGTTTTAGGGAAGTGGATCAAAATTTTCGTAAGTATCATGCTCATAGGAAATTCTCATAAAGAATCAGGAAGTTTACTTTGAAGATAAATTTACAAGTATAGTTGTATTAGAGTTTGAGAATTGTGTGTAGAGGAGGGAGTTTTGATAGACAAAGAGATTTTAAAAACAGTCAATTTTTTTTCAATAACAGTGGTATGTTTATCTTACTTCTATCTTTGACACTTTGATATCATGTAAAGTGCCTTTGATACGTATAGACATTTTGATAGTTGGACGTTTTTTCATTAGATATTTAATTAATTAATTAGGCGTATCACTAATTGGACAATTTGCATATTTGGTCGGTATGCTACTTGGGCGTTATCATCATAATTAGCATATATATATATATATTCATATATTCACTGCTGGACATAGGCCTCTCTGAAGACATGATCTTAAGTGTTTCGTATATCGTGTATATTGTCACTCATCGGAGCCTCAGGGCGTTTTATGCTATGTACCAAAATTGGACAGTATCAAAATTGACTCTGTATATTTAATGATAATTTAATTTATTATACATTTCGCTACATTTAGTCGACGCCGCTGGTGATAAGCGAGCTGGTTCATTCCTCACGCAGATAATTTCTTTGGCAATTCAACGCGAGAATGTAGCCAGCGTTCTTGGGTGTTTTACGACACAGACGACCTTGATTTAGATTTTTAGCTAAGGATTTTTTGTTTGTTTGCTTCATTTGATATAATAATTGTACTCAAATTAAAAGAAACCCATGAAAGTAAAAAAAAATATACTCACCATTACTTTGCTGATGTTTACTTTCTCTAGCCCAGTTCGTTGAATGCTTGATAACTTAATAAAGACTTAAAGTGCTGAAAAGTTAATTCTAGATCTTACAAACAAAACGTTTACAAAACAAGGAAGCACGCCAGCTCATTAACTTACAAACTTAAACGTTGTTTGGGCATACAGAGTATATTACGTTAAGTCTTAATAACGATGGGATGACGTGTATTTGGGCCGCTAATTGCCATGCTGCTCGCGTGCTCGCGTTACATGGTAATATCGTTGTTTCTCGGAAATATCGTATTTTATTTAAGGGACTAGTTGGTGTGTTGGTGACTGGCCTAATTGGTCGAAATAAGATCGTACGTTATGTGGGTAGTCAATGAAAAGAACCTATCTAACAACTTTTAAGCTTATATGTAGTCATAACTAGTAGCAGTGCCCCGCGGTTTTATCCGCGATCTAATAGAAACCTTGACCTTTTTTGGGTTAAAAAGGTCTTTAGCACGTTCATAATTGCCTATATTAATGCGCGATAAGTCTCTATAAGCAATTACAATTTTTGCAATGTTATTTTTATTAAAAATAATTCCTGGAGAGGATGAAAGGAAAGGATTTACAACCCTAGGTTGGTACAGTCAAAAGGTCTTCTGTTTCATTGTAGTCGTACGACTTTAATAGAGCCGTCAACGTATTTTTTAAGTCATGAGAATTTAAGTCTTTTAAGTTAGTGTTAGAAGATATTTTGTTGTACAGGTAATTGCCGAGGAAACATGGAAATCTATTGCTGAATTGGTGCTGAATTTTATACAGACTCACTGTTTCTTTTCTTAAAAAATCTTTAAAAACGCGCTAACGTCAGCTAATCCAACTTCGCTTGCTAACGTCCCTTCCTAGCGAAGCGGTAAAGGTAGTGACGAAAAAACAAGAGACTTAGGTATGTCTAATAATGGGGCTAATTAAATAATTAGTTTCTTTGTTTTGAAAACAGAAGTTAAATCGGCAGAAAGTGTTACTTTTACGCTAAAAGTTAGGTTAAAGTAGATCTATTTCATCATCATCAGCCAGAAAACATGTACTGATGAACATAGTCTCCCTGAATGACAGCCTGCCATCTGCATCCACTGGATGCCAGCGACTCTCTCGATCTATCTAGTTGGAGGCTTACCTAAGCTGCATCTTCCGGTTAGTGTCTACTATCTATTTATTTTCATGCTATAACAAAACTAAATATACAAGTTCAACCCCATCCCTTATTTGGGAAATGTAATCCGATTACAATTAAAATCTAAATGTCATCTAAAGCAAAGTAATTCGATTCTGCCATCAATATTGTTTAATAACAGTCCAATCAGCTTGTTTAGCGTCTGTCGAAACAAACAATAGTTGACTTAATCATGCCGTTCTTTGATCTTAGCCCGAGGCGGCACTAATTAGTAACGAGCGATCTATTCAGGGGCTTTCCCTACTTTTGATTTGATTAAAAAGCTTTAAAAATAATAGTAAGAAGATTTTTTTTTAATATTATCTTAATTTTTTTCCTTAGTATGTTTATTATGTAAGTGCACTGACGTTACGACCAAGTTGCTGATGGTAAGTCTATCAATTCAGCGCCACTCATAATTTAGAACGTTTGCAATAGTTCAAAACCTGCGCGGCAGTATATCGCGCTCGTCAGATATTTTAATCTTCTTGCTTTCATTATCATTATTATCAGCCAGTGATGTGGTCCATTTCTGGGCTACATCACAGGTCTTCTCTCAGAGAATGTCATCCACCTGCTGGCCCAGTGAAGTTGTTCTTATGATACACCTTGTCTTATTGACGTCGTCAGAACCTCTCAAGTAAAATTGAAATACAAAATTGAAATTCGGAATTACACCAATTCGGAGTATTTCAGAGTATTGCCATTGTCACTGGATTACTTCCCCTCGAAGTCGAGGTTCCCTTCATGCGTTAATTTTGACAATTAATTCCGCTCATTTTTAGGGGTCCGCGGACTGTTACGTAATTTTTTACTTGGTTCGGACATTAACGACGATCCTACTTAAGCTTAATGAACAACTTCATTAATTTGCCAACCCTCCTCTTCTCTGTGATACTCAAGTTATTGATGTATGTACCTATAGTGATAAATATAACTTGGTCAAAGTGTAGTAGCAGTAGAAAGAGATTGGTATGCATCTTTTATTTTCTCTTCTTATCGAACTTTAAAAGGATTTTGTTTTCAATTTCAAAACTTGAGTTAAATTAACTTTTGATATAGAAATTATTTTCAGTAAAAAAAAAAATGTAGGTCATATTTTTTTCTACGTTTGCGTCATTCTGTATTTTTCATTCTTGATGTTCACAATTGATTCTTATAACCATATATGATGACAATCACACTATCACACTAATATCATATCATATGTGAAAGTTTGGATGGATGTTTGTTACTCAATCATGCAGAAACGGCTGGATGGAATTGGATGAAATTTGGAATTTACATTGCTTATGTCCTGGAGTAGCACATAGGCTTCTTTTCATAATACTCATCATCATCACCGATTTTTATCACCACGCGGGTGAAACTGCGGGGCGCAGCTAGTGATATATAATAGTTACTTTGTACACCTTAGTCCGGCTTAGTGAGTCAAGCAGCCAAGACAAACAGACAAGCCAAACCAAACAGTTTCAAGCCTGCTATTTGTCGAACTGTGACACAATGGACCCTCTGAGCAAACTTCTGCAGGCGATTAGTGGAAGAATCCGAACAAGATCAAATTTCTTTATTTTTCACTTCCCTCCTGATTCATGGTCGGGTATTTTATTTTAATTTATTTGAGTAGGCATTAGGGTAACAGCCCATCAGAACAACCTGCTAGTTTTACCTTTATTTGAAGGTAATAGGGTGCACTGCTGATGGTGTAGTAAAACATCAAGGAAAACATTAAGTCAATTTTGTAGAAACAAAAAAACACGCTTTATATTAGCTTCACTTTTAATTAACTACCTTACAGTGTAATCAAATCTTGAAAGTCAATTTTAACCTAGTTCTAATTGTCCTATCGATTTGGTAAGAATTTTCTAAGAATATGTAATCCGGATTCGGATTGTCGCGGACATTCAGTGGATGCAGGTGGCAGGATGTCGTTCAGTGTGGAGGGTAAAGGAGGAGGCCTACGTTCAGCAGCAGACGTCTTCTGGCTGATGATGATGGTGATGATGTAATCTGGATGACATAACAATAATTTGGCACTATCTAATTCGCATTCTGGGTCGTTGGCACACTAACGACCCAGAATGCGGATAGTGGAACTCTTCAATAGCTGCCAGAGTTTCGGATCAAAACGTTTTTTATTTTATTTTTAAACTACTCAATTTATTAATAGTTGACTAGCTATATGTGTTTCACACATACTATCAGTACACCTGAGTTTAAGTGACGGTGAGGTTGAAGACCGATAACCGATGGGGAAGAAAGGCTATGAGTGGAGACCACGAACCGGAAGACGCAGAGTAGGTAGGCCTGCCACTGAATGGACCGATGACATTGCGAGAGTCGCGGGCATCCAGTGGATGAAGATGGCAGGATGTCGTTCAGTGTTTAACAGGAGGTTAATGGGGGAGGTTTATGTTCAGAAGTGGAGATCTTCTGGCTGATGATGATGAGGTCGAAGATGGTAAAAAGCCATGAATGAGGCTGTCTGAAAAAAGTTGGTGTTTGAAAAGAGATCGTAAATGCATTATACATACATCTTAACTGTTTAGAGTAAGATTTAAGGACCTTTGATGTTGTTTTAATTTAACTCATCATTGTTCGCAAGTTTAATAAGTTCTGACCCTAATTTTGGCAGCTGTTTACCAACGTTCCGTCTGGATTCTGGCGAAATATTCCACCTTCTGAAAGGGGAGGTGTTTACCCACCAGGCCCTTTATTAATAACTGCACCGCTCATTTTTGAGATACCTTCGTGATTTATTTGACAAGGATTTATTATTTACCGGCTGGGAATTTTAAATTTTGGCACTTAATGAAAGTTATGCAGAGTGTAATAGAATGTCGGAATTTGAATTATTAATCGTCACTGAAGGTTTTTTAGGTAGAGAAGTACTTTATATCAATAATTTTAACAAAGATACACATAGAAAAGACAAGAAAATCTAAGTAACAAGCCAAGAGCGTGTTGAGATGCAAATTATATAATTGTAGTTACATTAATATTTCAGAAATTGGTGATTTTAGAAAAAAACTAATGAATGAAGCTCTGTGGACAGATTCATTTCAGAAAGATGTATCATCCCGACATAACATATACTTTTTAAGGCTATTAGTAAAAATAAAATATGAGGGAACCATTTTTGTTAAGATAGTTTTACAAAAAACTCCCTTGAGTAAGAACGTCTTGAATTAATTATAGTTTTATCGCTATAACTCAAAGAGTTATAATCATAAAATGTAGGAAATAATTTTGAATTAAGGTTTTTAATATGACCTATCAGCATGGCTAGTTACAAGTTCCAATAGTAAAGAAATGCAGGGGGGGGGGAACTTTTTGAAAATGTACTTCCGCAAAGTAACGCCTGGTTTAATCAACTAATGAAAATTATATCGATGAGAAGGAATGCAGGAGTATACAGAGGCAGATTGTTAAATGCGCCGGAACTGCTGGCCTGTAATTTTTGACCACACTGAGCAAAACACAATTTAAATTTTAAATTCGAATGAGTACACTAGAAGCTTATATAGGAGTCACCTAAAAGCTATGGGGCTTAAACCGGGCCATTTCAAAAGCGGAGATTATTATAAAATTTAAATTAAGTAAGCTATTCAAATCTACGTAGCACGAATGATTTAGTGCAGCCGCGGTTTAGCATTATGTTCTCTACCTGAAAGCAATTGAATAAAGCGATGCTTATAGTATTTTTTCCATATATTCGCAATCGTAGGAAAACTTGTGTTTCATCTTTTAAACGCTGTCTTGCTTTCTAGTCCTATCGTCTAATTTATATTTTTATAATCGAGTATACTGGATGTAAGAGGCACGCTCCTGAAAACGAAGACTAGATGGTAGTGCTGGTGATAACTGATACAATACCACAAAAAATCCTGTTTCTTTTTTACATTCTGACAATATATATTTTTGCCATTGCCATTATTATGTTACACCAGCTTTGGGGAGCTAATATTACAGACAAATAATATTATTTCTTATTATTTAATTCTAAATTATGAGTTTAATTTATATTAATTATAAAATAAATAAATATAATACAAAATAAGATATACTGTAATTGTTATTTACCATGACTTCCGCATTAGCTACTATGGAAACAGATCTATACTCTGTTATTTAACCTATCACTTCGATTAAAACAATAGCGAGATTTGCAAGCTACTCAGAAGTAATAAACCATGACTGAAAACACAATATTTGCTTAGGTAATTGAGTTTGACTCAAAATAGTTGTAGCAGCTCCATCTTAAACCATCGTAGACCGTATATGGTCTACGATGGAGCACGCTTCATCGCTTAACATCAGTCAAAGTACAAAGCAGTCAAACGCAAGCCTATATTATTCAATACATTATTTTATTGAAATTATTATGTTGTATATTATTTTATAATATGCTTGCATTTGACCGGCAACTCTCCAGATGATAAGTAATGATGTGGTCTACGATAGAGCACGCTGGATTAGAAGAAACCGATTTACTTGTAATTTGAAATAACTATCGGGGAACACCCATTCTGTTGTAGGTGTCTCGAGTAACTTACATTTACGTTATATTTCTTGCTAAAAATGAAATATCTCTTTTGAAGTCTATAAACAGCATTTAGTCACAAAAATAATAAATTAAAAACTTTTACCAAATTCCTGACTCTCCCACCACAAAACAAAACATCAGCAAAGATACAACACACTTTTATTGTCTTATCTATTTTATTTGTACAAAACAATCCTCTTACGGGCAGAAGCATCTATTTCGTTTATTCTATAGGTATGTGAGGGCGCTTTATCAAATAAAGCGTGTAATGGAGCAGCGTGCATTTTCATGGCTAGCTATTTCCCTTGCAGCTCTGTGAGTAGCTATGTTGTTGGTACGTATGTAGGATAATATGTTCAGAGAACGGACATAGTTGAGGAAAAATTTGTTTTATGATATTCTTCATTATGAACAACTTCTTCTACAGGACCAACGCTGATGTTCAGTTATTCCATATATTTTGTTAAAATTACGTGTGAATGCTGAACATAGGCCTGCCCCTTCAGAACGCCACACTGTCATCATTGTCATTATCAGCCTATCATTTTCCCACTGCTGGGATACGGGCTTTCTACGGGAGAGAATGAGCCCTAATCCACCATGCTGGCCCAGTGCATGTTGATGAACTTTTCAACATGTGCTGAACTGTGTCTGGCACTATTGCCGTCCTTATTTATCGCCCTGAGATAAGCAAAAATAATTAGTAAAATCATAGATGTATATGTACGTAGTACATAATATAAGGTCGGGGAAAAAGTTTCTTCGTATTTTTTAAACAAATTCAAGACATATTTTTTTCAAGTTTAATTACATTTAATTATAATATATATGTGCCATTTTGTTCGATAACTTGTTGCCATCTTGTAGGTAGTGACATGATCCCGTTGCTGTAGAATTTTTGGGACTTCTGATCAAAAAAATGCAACAAGTAGTTTTGACAGTCCTCTCTTGATGTTAATCTAACACTACCCAAAGAATTCTGAAGAGATCGAAACAGGTGGAAATCTGAGGGTGCAAGGTCTGGGCTATATGGTGGATGCATTAACACTTCCCAACCAAGCTCTCTAAATTTTTGCTGAGTGGCCAAAGATGTGTGCGGTCTGGCGTTATCATGATGAAAGACCACACTCTTTCTGTTGATCAATTCCGGCCGTTTTTTCTCAATTTCTTGTTTGAGTCTCATCTGCTGTTGGCAGTAGAGATCAGAATCGATGGTTTTGCCCGGCGGTAAAAGCTCATAATGAACGATGCCCTGCCAATCCCACCATACACACAACATCACCTTATTACGTGTTAATCCGGGTTTCGCTACAGTCTGTGGTGCTTCACTGCCCTTTGACCATGATCTTTTGCGCACATTCTTGTCGTAGGTGATCCATTTTTCATCACCAGTGATCAATCTTTTCAAAAACGGTTCGGTTTCGTTACGTTTCAATAGAGAATCGCAAATGAGTACACGATTCATTTGGTTTCTTTCAGTGAGCTCGTGTGGCACCCAAATATCGAGTTTTTTGTATACCCAGTTTTTTTCAAATGGGTCAAAACTGTTTTGTGGTCAATCCCCAGTTCTTCAGCTACGTCGTAACTACTAATATGCCGATCTTGGTCCACTTTTTCAGAAATGGCATCGACTTTATCCGTAACAGGGCGACCAGAGCGAGCTGCATCTTTGACATCAAAATTCCCGGACTGAAAACGCTTGAACCAACATTGTGCTACTCTTGATGACACTGCATTAGGTCCATAAACGTCACAAATTTTATTCGCGGCTTGTGTCGCATTTTTCCCTTTTTTGTTATAAAATTTCACAATATATCGAATTTGTTCGTTAGATTCACTCATTTTATCGAACAAAAAAACAATTGAAAAATGGCGGGAAATTGCTTTTTACGTTTTGTATTCCTTTTTTAAAATGTCATCTTTTTAATGGTATCAAAACCAGCCAGATACAAACAGTACAACGGATAAGATTTTTACTACAACTTTATACATACAAAATACGAAAAGACTTTTTCCCCGACCTATTTATATTGGGCCAGCGTGGAGGATTAGATCGATGTCAAAAATGTCAAAAAACGAAGTGAATAGTTGCAAATATAACTTGATTAATGCAAATAATATTTCTAATATTTTTAACCTTTTGATTTTAAATGATGTAACTAACATAGAAATAAAATTATAAACTATCGAAAATAAAATTATTACTATCTGAACATATCAAAACAGCGCAAACTCATTACAAAACTCATTACCCTCATCAGAGCCCAAGAATTAGGTCATCGACAGTTGGTACACCTTTCATGTTTCTCCAAGCAATTTCCTCTAATAAGAGAGGTTCCGGCGAAACAAAGGTGGTCGGGTGAAACGCGAGCATGGTGGAATAGGCTCGTTAACTTTTCAATTTTCCGACGTAAGCCGAGTAATAGTTGACTGTTGAGTCGTTGGTAGCAGTGGGAGTAGTTTGTAGTGATGAAAGCTCAGTCAGCTATATATTACACCGAAAAGAACAAAAAAACATTACCTATTATAAATTTGCTTACATGGCCCTTAATGGTTATTTATTTCCGATTAAATTAATTACCAAAACTTCACACAAGCATAACATTACGGAAGTTAAAGAAGGTAAAATTTATTTCTCCGAGAATATATGGTAGAGCATAAATAAGCGAAAATTAAAAATTCTATTAAGGGTAGACAGTTAAGATAAAAAATTTGGTTTAAAAAAAGCAGTAATAGTAAACAAGTAACAGATGGAGTGTAAGAGAGAGAAAGGCACCGAATTAAAAAAAAAAAAAAATTGTAATGTATTGAATCAAGTTTTCAATGCTACATCTCATGTGAGTTTTTAATGTATTTTGTGTCCTAAGCATGTTTCCTGAGTATCCATGTTTCACCACCACCACATGAGAAGTTTTAATGTAATACAATCCTTTTTTATAATGAATTTCCCTTCTGCTCTCGCTAATAAAGACATACTCTGTGGCCGGATGCCCCGCCGAGCGATCGTGGCATGCCTATTATTTACTGCTGGAATTGCCCGTGTAAGTAAAACGACCGGTAGACACGTAGCATTAAGTTTTTCATTCGGTACGGTATTGCTACGAACATGTTACGAGATCGCTACGCAACTTGTACTAGTCGCTACGACTGCTACGAAACTAAACGGTTTCCTTGCGGTTTTACCAATCGACCGGTAGACACGTAGCATGAAGTTTTTCATTCGGTACGGTATTGCTACGAACATGCTACGAGATCGCTACGCAACTGCTACTAGACGCTACGACTGCTACGAAACTAAACACTATAATATTTTACTAGCCGCCTTGCGGTATTACCGGTGGTATTTCAGTTTCGCTTTTTTTTGGGAACCAAATCGGGTCGTTTCTTTTGTCGTGAAAAAGATAAAACTCAGAAGTAACAGCTACTCAACTTGTAATGTATCATTAACAACCTATCATGTTCCCACTGCTGGGACACAGGCCATTCTGTCAGAAGAGAGAGGATGGGTCCTAATCCACACATTGTCTGGCACTCAAAGATATATGCCATTCACCAGTGCATCAGTGCAAGTTGGTGAATATCTTTGACTTTTAAAAGTTTTTGGACGTACCGGTTTCCTTCTCGACATTTTTCATCACCATTTTTGAGTGAATGCATAGAAAACTTCAAGTTATTTATTTAACTACTAAAAAATTCATAGATGTAGGGCCGAGGATCGAACCGGGTGATGTCGGATCGCTCCCATTTCTACTTGTATAGATATGTTAATTTTTTTTTGGAACGTTCAATTGATATATTTTTAACTTGCAGTTTGCAGGGTATAGCTATGTATACTGGGAGGTGCTCTTTATAATATTAGTAAAGATAATCATTATTTAATTTATCAGCGCCTATTTTAACTAGTTTTTTAAAGTGTCCCACTGCTGGGCGAAAACTTCCTTCTTCTCCTTCTAGACTGCGCAGTCTTTGGCTTTATACGACGCCACCTTTATTTGGGTCAAGCCGGAGGCTAACAATTACAATAAAAAATATATTTGCATGACCAATCGTTCTAGTTTTCACAAAGTTTGGAAGACGTTAAAAACGTAACTGACAAGTTAATTCAACTTCCTTAGTAAAACTTAGGAGGAAAAAAGAAATGTGAGTGATGTCCCAGTCCAGACAAACACCCTGTAAAATACTTAACCCTTAATGAGCTACGTGACATTTCGCCTTCTACTTGAGATGGACTTCAACTCCTTAGTTATTCAAGAGGCTTGCTCAAATTATATACTTTCACCGTCTTTTGTGCACTTTAACAAGTCAAAACAGACTTTTGTTAATGAAATTGTTTATCCGGCGTTGCTTAATAATTGGGCTTTCTTTTAAAATGTCAGTCGTTACTTTTAGGAGCTGAAAATAATTCGAAGTAAATCTATAAATGAGATAAGATATTGATTGAGAGACGAAATTCATTCAACTTCCTTATTTGAGCTACAATACCGTTCCCGAGTAGAATCAGTTGATTTTATTATGGAAACTGACGTGGTTTTCACACATTTTATTTATATGACACGGAAAATACTCACGTCTGATTAGGCCGGTTACTCCGACTATAGTTTCATCCGCATTGAGCGGTCTTTTCCAAGGTGAATCAAACTGCTTCACCACCAACACGCGTCGCGTCGTGTACATCGGTTGCACCATCGGGTTTTCGCACGGCTGCGTCTCGCTTTGCACATGCGAATGCGGTTGAAACTATAATCGGAGTAACCAGCGCAATGATACGTGAGTAATTCCCGTGTCATAATTAATTTATTATATATATTTTTTGTTTTGATAGGTTAGATGTTTGTAGATTTATAGTGTTTGTGTTAGTGTATTTGCTATAAATTTGTTTGTAGGTAGTTCGATCAATTCATTATTATCCACACCAGAACAAAATGAGAAAGAAGAAATAAAATTGCTTTTATCGCTAAGAATGGTCTCTGTCAGACAACTTTTGGACTAGTAGGTAATAAGTGCTCTTTCTTTATGTAAATAAAGAAAGAGCACTTATTACCTTCTTCTCTTTTATGAAGATTTTTTATATACGTAACCAGTTTCGTACGACGATATTTTTTGTTTTTATTAGGAAACCAGTAGGTACGTAACCAGTTTTCTTAACGTTTCTTTTTCTCTCGTTAGAACTTGTGTCAAAACCTGGTGTTACGTAGTGGTTGAAGTCTTTTTTTTATATAAGTTAAAATATTACGGTTTTTTTATTTACTATTAGTACAAACTAAAAATAACACTAAAAATCTAATGGCATGCATTTTTAGAACCAAAATACTTCCTTAAGCTGTGATTATAGTAAAATTGGTTTTGATTATAATTAACAGTATAACTGTTCACGTTTTTACTACCTTTCATATCAAGATTAGAAGAGAGATTAAAGTCAGACGTTTCGTTAACTCACATTACCGCGCGAGTTAATGATAGAGGGCATTAATTTTCGGGTAAAAGCCCTTTTTTGTACAACGAAGGGTTAATATTTATGGGAGCGGAAATTACAATTTTGAATGGGGTGCGTAGATTTGGATTAAGTTTGACGCTATCGAAATCTGAAACGAAATGCTAAAACTAAGGATTTTAACAGTAAACTAGGTCGCGGTATGTGCAACACATTGATTGCTCAAAATGGCGTAATAACAATGAGTCTAAACTAAAAATTAAAATGGGAAACAAGGTCACGAGATGAGCAGCACGTTAATTGCTCAAAATAGCGTAATAACAAAGTGTCTAAGCTAAGGATTAAAATAGAAAACAAGATCACGCGATATACAACGCGTTGATTGCTTTAAATGGCGTCACAATAAAGTGCCTAAACTAAGGATTAATATAGGAAACAGGGTCATGTAATGTGAAGCACGTTGATTGCTCAAAATGATGTCATAACAACCTTAAGATTAGAATAGAACACAGTGCGGCTCGTTGTTTTGAGCCCACTCGCACCTTTTGTTCTTAAATCTAGATGGCACTGAACTGTTATGGGCATACGTGACGTTTACCATCAGGAAAGCAATTTGATCGTCACGTGTTAAAAAAAGTAAAAACGCGCACCTGCCCATATAAGTGTAATTGGAACACTTTCCCCATCAGTCCGCTACCTACCACAATCCACGAACACATTAACCAACTCGCAGACCCAGAAAGGTTTTATTGCTCACACTATGAGTAAACTTGAAATGAAACCTTCCGTCCTTCGAAGTTCTGACTAATTCAGTACAAGAAACCCAATGAACTGTTTCAAAGGAAACCGCACGGTCTCCGATACAATGCGACGTGTATGTACCCTTTGATTCCAGTTATTTAACTGGGGCAAACTAATTAATTAAGTTGTTAGGTAGCCTGGAGCTGGACGCTACGGATCATGTTGTTTCTATAATTGCAGTAACGCAGTTAAAATGGGAGAAAATAATCACACTAATATCATATAATATGTGAAAGTTTGGATGGATGTATGGATGGATGGATGTTTGTTACTCAATCAAGCAGAAACGACTGGATGGATTTGGATGAAATTTGGAATATACATTGCTTATGTCCTAGATTACCACATAGGTTACTTTTGATCATCATCATCATCACTGATTTTCATCACCACGCGGGTGAAACAGCAGGACACAGCTAGTAGTAAATAAATTTACATAGGACAATAATTACTAAAACGCTCAAATTAATACTTAACTTTATAATTAAATTATTTCAACGTATAGCAGAAGGAGCACGGATCTTGAAGCACAAGATGCAGCTTAGTTTAGGGATCCGAAGATCATATTTATTTGTGGCAAATATGATTATTTATAATCCAATTTATTATTCCATTGTTTTTGTAACTCTTTAGAACAAAAAAAGGATTTATGATGATTATGATTATAATACAGGGTTGTTTGGTTTTTAGCTAACAGGCTCTCGTACCTTCATACTCATACTCTTTATTCACAACAATTTTATATAAATGTTACATACTTTTAAATTATTTATGTAGTGTGAATTTCTTGACAAGAAATAAAATAATAATTATTAAAATAATACATCTTCATGAGTACATTAAATAATTACATTACCTATGTCAATAAATAATTACTATTGTTAAGTCAAGAAAAAATATGAATGTTTGTAAATACTAAATATCTACCTATTCTACACTTTGGGTCAGTGGCGGATTAAGTCAGCGCGGGGCCTGTAGCAAATTCTATCAAGGGGCCCTTCGATTGTTTTAGGTTATCAGGTTTATGGTATTAATATTAAGGAATTCCCTGTTCGTTTTGCAGTATTCCCAACTTGTGTGACCAGTGCTCACTTTTAGAAATATACAAAAAAATAATTATACTTGAACATTTTGATACCAACTCATTTCTGGTAATTATTTCATGTGATTTGAAAAAAAAAATGACGCTTCGATATAAATAAGTAACATTTTACGGTCAGAAAGCGTTGGTGCGCGGGGACCCCAAATGCGCGAGGCCCGTATATTTGCTACTCTTGCTACGTGGCTAATCCTCCACTGCTTTAGGTAGAAAGTCATCCATCTTACAAAATAATTGATCGACAAGTCACTGTGATGTTCTTAATTTAAATGAGTGTCGTAACGGGGTTTTTATATTGTCTGGGAGACCGTTGTTTACGTCGGTCGCTATACATACACTAGGTGATCGGTAACAGCTTTAGTTCCATAACTTTTAATCAATCTTTGTTTTTTTCCTAACGTTTAAAACTAAAATATTTGTTTTAGGGCTCTAAACGACAAAAACTAAACGTGGTTTTAAATGCGAAAGAAGACGCGGGCCAAGGTGAGATTTTGATTTTACGCTAGCACCTTCAAAATATGGAACAAAAAAAAATACAAACTAAATTTTTTTTATTGTGATAACTTACATTTTCATGTTGTGAACAATATGAAAATGTATCTATTAATTCAGGTGTTAAGGCGGCCTAAAAACTTAATCCCTACTTGGATTGAGCAATCAATTATGAACTAAAGTTGCTTACGAGAAGAGAATATGTTATTCATTTTGTCACAATTTGAAAGGTAATTTGAATATTCACTGAATTCCATCAACATTTTTGGGATCACATTAATTAGGTTTATGAATAAATAAATCAATTAAATCGTTCCGCTGGCTGCACCCTCTAATAATAGCAAATGTTATGAGTGCATCCATCCTGTTTTAACCTTCCTTTGCCCTCCCATTCCATCATCCATTGGTTAGGTCTGGGTCAAGATGAAATGGTTAAGAGAGATAAGTAAAAACTTGAAGAGGTTTTTGGAACAAACTTGTATTTTCTTAATAAAAATACAGTCGGAAAAGATACTCATGAATGATAAATGGAGATATTATATTGTTTAACTTTAGTTAAAAAAAAGTCAACAGTTAAAAAAAAGCTGCTCACCAAAGTTGTCACAACTTAAGCACACATTTTTAGGGAAAAAAAACACTACAAAGTTGCAGCATACATGGCCACAAAGTCTCTGTATCTTGTCAAAAATATTTGAGAGTTATTCATATTAAATTAAAACAAACCAAAAAATACATATATAAAAAACTCTGCAAAAAAAAGTTTAAGAAAACATTCCACCGTGGATTGGAAATTAAAGGTAAGGCAATTTAATCCCGTTTATAAAACTTTCCGTGTTTCGTTTGTATTTTATTTTAATTTTTAATGTTTTAATTACGTACATAATATTTAACCCGTCGTATCTGTCACTTTACCGTTCACGAGCTCTATACCGATCATGGAAGCGGGTCATTCAATTACTCGCTAATTAGATTCGGCGCGGTTGCTGAACCAATAATGATGTTGAGCGCTGTTATCGCGAGGCTTAAAACATGTCATAGACCGGAGAGTCATTTATCAGTCGAGCCCGGTCGAGTAGCGCTGTAATTAAACGTAACGCTGCACTCACTGGTGATATGGTTGACGAGTATATTTCTTAGACTTGTTGGTTTTATAGGGTAACAAGAGATTTAAAAAAAAAAACTGGGACATTTTGGCACTCACGGTCATCTAACCCCAAACTAAGCAAAGCTTGTAATGTGGCTGCCAGAGACTGGTACACGTATATATATTTTTAAATGCATACTTAAATAGATTATAACAAACACAAATGTTTAATAATATAGTCATATTCTATTTTATCGTTTTTTTATTTTATTTTAAATCTATTTTATTTCTAGTATTTACTTTATAAATTTTGTATTTTATTTTTTAAATAACAATAATTTTATTTCCTTTATATTTTTGGGTATAATCTTTAACGTAAAATTATTACGGTAGAGGCATTTTGGCTCTGGAGCAAAGTGAATTTGGTCCAGAGTTAGTTATAATATTGTACAAAATGAGTATCTCAAACAAATTTATCTGTATTGCAAAATGTTGGTCAAACTCCTAAGAAATGTGTAAGAGAGTTACCCAACGAACACTCTGCCCCAGACAAGTGAAATGAAATGGATAGGAACGAAATCACACGAGATGTCGGCTGTGGTGTCGAGTGTCGTGTGTCGCCGACTCGGACATCTCTGACACTCGGGACACTGCACTGGAATGACAGCGCAAGAACTGGTTTGGTGCATAGCGTTGATACTGATAAATGTGGCGAGCACCAATAATTTTATGCCTATGATTACAATAAGCTTGAGCTTCCCGTAAAAGGAAAATGTCGCTGAGGAAACCATAGCATGGTGGAAGAAAGTGAACGCATATCGTTCAGCATGCATGGCATCGACAGCCTCGGTGGCTCAGTTGGTAGTGAACCTACCTCTTGCGCTTGGGGGCGTGGGTTCGATTCTCACCTAGCGCAAACATTTATGTGATGAACATTTGTGTTTGCTCTATGTCTGGGTGTTAATGTCTATATAAGTATATATTTAAAAAATATATATATATATATACGTATATCAATCTTTAGCAGCCATATTACAAGCTTTGCTTAGTTTGGGGTCAGATGACCGTGTGTGCAAAAATGTCCTGAATATTTATTATTTATTACTGGTGGTAGGGTTCTTTCAAGTAGGTACTCGTCTTGCTAGCTACCACCCTCAAGTTGAAAATCTGTTGCCAAGCACCTAACGGTGTGTATAGTCCCGCAGCCTACTTAGCCTAGAATTGGGTTTATTCATCTTTGACTCACCGTTATTTTGACAACAAGTGAGCTATGATCAAACACCTGTACCATAAAAAAATGTCTTGCTTTTTTGCTTTCCTTTATCAGTAGCACTTAGGTTGTAAGTTTAAAATTTAGATTAGTTACAATACAATATCTCTTTATTAAACACCGAAAAATACAAATTAAACTCAAACTAACATCAAAAATAAATATACGGCAGTATAATGGACGGCCTTATCGCCTAGAGTGATTTCTTTGGGTTTCTTTGGGCAACCTTTGGGTTTCTTTCAGGCGGAAGAAAGATTATTTAGATTGTTATTGTTAATATTAATAACATTTTACTGTAAAGGTTTTTACAAAAAATGCTTAGGCTTCGAACACATAAATTAATATATTATGTGTAGCTCAAGCCACAGTTTAATAAACAGCTCCTGCTTTGTTACAGTAACACGACACGAGGCTTGGTATAAATTATGTACTAAACCTTACTTTTATTTTATGAGACCTATTTCATGATACGTCACAGGAGGAGCAGTCAAGTTTGTCTCTCTATCCCCACTTTATATGTTGCCATATTGTATTTGTGATGGCGTCACCTAACCAGAAATCACCTCGAACTTTGATGTACCATTTACTAAAATCAGTCGATGCCTTTAAGCTCTAGGTACAACATACAAACATACCTATACACATACTTACATGTTTAATACAAAAAACATGAACATAGTTTATTGTTAAACACTATCGCAACATCGCTTAACACTAGATGAGTTGGCAGTCAAACGCAACCCTATTATTGAATTTAAAAACACTTGTATACAAAAAAGTGTAGTTCTGCTTTTTGATTTAGTGAAAACCATTCTAAGGCAGCATTTTCCAAAGCCCCTTTTTCACGTTGCTGGGTAAAAAAGAGACAAGCGTGGGCGCGCTATTTTCATTTCCCAATTTTGCCTGCAAATCGAGCACCTCTTGCGAATATCTTTCTATTCACAATAACTCGTGGAGCCAATATTGTTCGTTACAACAAAGACGTTCAATATCAATAATCTGCGATTATTCTGATTTTCCATTATGTTACCCCAATATACGAGTATTATTGGTACTCGTAATCTCGATATTATAAGATAAGAGCTTTATTACTTCGGTTTGATTTACGATATGAAGCTAAATTCAATAATAGATTAAGTCTGAAGGTATTAATACAAACCCATAAATTAGGAGTCTTTGTGTGAGCAACCATTGAATTGATACACATTACACATCATCAGCCAATTAACGTCCACTGTTGGACAAGGCCTTCCTCATAGAGAGTGTTGCCATAATCCCCACGCTTGGCAGGTAGCTTGGGGATCGCAGTAAGTTCACCGTGTACTATTAGGACGCTGCTGCCCATCCTTCGGTGGTTCTGGTCGCAGTTTTAGGACATACCCGGGTCCATAAATTGATACAATTAAGTTAAATAATTGACCTACGTATGTTGTTTTTATTACAAGGAAGAAATGGAAGACGTACGTACTTATAGGTCACGTACACACTTTGAAAAAGAGCGCCGAACGCGGTTGAAATTAAAGTCAGAGTTACTTATTTAAAAAGATCGCCAATTCTATTGAAATTATAGTCGGAGTTACTTATTTAAAAAGACCGCCAATGCGGTTGAAACTATTGTCAGAGTTACTTGTTTGAAAAAGACCACGAATGCGGTTGAAACTATAGTCGGAGTTATATTTAAAAAGATCGTTAATGCTGTTAAAACTGTAGTCGGAGTTACTATATCAATAACCGCCAATTTGGTTGAAACTATAGTCAGAGCTACCTGTTTAATCTCACGCGAGTAACTTCCGTATAATAAATACTATTTACGTAAAAAGAAAACAGTTTCCATTATATAGCTACGAAGTTACACTCAAAATTAAAATATATAATTACAATCAAGATTTATTTTAAAAAGGTCTTTAGTTCACTCTAATTATATCTAATTTAACTATTGACTTTCGTAGAACACTTCCGCCGCGAAACTATGGCAGGGAAACTGTTACTTATTGTAATATGAACTACGTATATATACGTACAGTAGAATTTCAAATGTAAATTTTCGATAATAAAACGTTCGTCAACGTTGCGTTTGTCATACATTCTATTATACGCAGATTATACGTCACACAATAATTACCAACCACCTTTGTTCGGTGGGGGGTATTGGTATGCCATCTCACAGGTTTTCCTAGTTTGGGTACCAATGCATTTCCACAAGGAATATAAATATGCAATGGCAACATGTATTACATGTATTAATTATTAAGAAGATGTTTGTAAACAATAAATTTTTCATTTCATTTCAATATAGAGTCCATATTTCAACGAGTAGCGATTTTGCTGCTATTTTCAGAGTGGAGGTAGGTATGCCTGAAATGTTATATATAGACAAAAAACCGGTTACCGGGTTTTTGCTATAAAAAATAGAAATTTCTAAAGCGTGGAACACTTTAATATTAATTTTTTATCTCTAGCGTTCACCTAAAGATTATAAAATAATTCAAACCGATCAATTTCAAGCTAAAAATATTTTTTTGCTTGCGAAGCAAAAGTACGTCGTATATTTTTATAAGCTTTATTTGGGTTGCAATGTTCGTTAGTTCGTTCATGTCAAAGCTTGCAACATGAATTTGATCCAGTTTCTCCTAACTTATTTAGCTGAATTTTTGCATACAATACAATTTGAATTCTGGTGACAAGACAATTATGCAGTACCCAATATTGTATTACATATTTACAAAAAAGCCGCTAAAATTAAAATTCAATTAAATAAAAATTAAAAGCATCAGATAAATAACAGCTTTTTTAGTTTGAGATTAGAATATAACAGAAAAAAATATTTTCAATTGAATAGGTCGTCCATTTTATTCAAACGTACAACAAGAGACCTCTTCTTGCCTCTTCTGTAGAGTCTATACAGTACCTTCACAACTTTTGACCGACCTCTACTTGGAATACAAAGGGCATGTCTAGACGCTTGAGGCGACCAAAAGACGCCTTTTTCAGATTGCTTTCTATTGTACAAGCTTTATACTTAATGTGATCGAAGACACGTAGAATTTTTCAATGGAATTGGGTCCATATAAGGAACCTAGAAAAGCCTGGCTAAGTATAAATTGGTAGAGAAAATGACTTGCAAAAATACACTGTCGTTTTAAGTCGTTAGGTGTTAACGGAACTACGAGGCAAAATCATCTCGTATGGCAATAATTTAGTATGAGTCTACGGATTTGTGATGTGCTTTAATCACAGACTAGGTATAGCTACTACGTAGCCCAGACTTGTAGTTATGATTATTTTCAATGGAAACAATTCAGTTAAATACCTGAGGGGCGGGGTGAGGGGTTACTAAATGCTAATTGGCCCATTCAACGTCAGTTCAAAATGTAAACAAAGCATAGTGATGGCGTACCTACGGTATTGGTCGGAAATTACGTGAGGTTCAGTGGAATCAGTGGGTGTGTTTTTTATATCAGTAGTGGTCAACTGATGAAGTGTCTGAACATGTTCGCTCTGCATTAAATGTCTTGTTGTCTTGCTTCATCTTTGGCCACAACATCTGTAAGTATGTCTGTCTGTCCTTCTGTCCGTCCTACCTTTTGACGGCTGGTCAAGTTCTAGTCGGTGACAAATTTCACCACCGGTTACCGCGCTCGGTCGGTATTTGAATGACCGCCCGGGCATGATGTAATATTTGCACAACTTTTTTGTAAAACACTGTTTTAAATGATCACGGTTGTTGACTATAGTTAAATGATTAATTACGGGATATTTACCGTGGTAAGGTTGTGGTAAAATCATTCTCAAATTATGGCGTGACCAAGGTAAATAGGGATTCATTTTTATATACATCGATATAGAAGATATAATATATATTGCACAATCGGTTATTTAAAAGGACCTGTCAGTGATATTTGTTCTGTCGTACCATTTGCATCATTGACTTGCACTATCAATGGTGCAGAAGTAACTAATTAGTTTTGTTTGCTCCATTAATGGTGCAAACGTAAATAGCGTTTGCAAAATTAATGGAGCAAATATTTATAGGAAAAACAGACAAACAGACCGTATGAAAAATTATGAAGTATTTTATTTATTTTGCATTTTTAGGGAAACTTACAGCCTAATAGTATAAACTTAAAAATAGATTTGGTGACTGGGCCAATTACAAGTTTCCGCCTATAGAAAATGAATAAGGTTTCGAAATTTAGCGTAACAGTACCTAATAGTATAGTATAATACTATAGTATGTATCTAGTGTGAGAACTCCTTCAGATAGTAACTATCTAGACACTTGAGAATTTAAAAAAAAAAAAAAAAAAAATTAGCGCGGCCTTAACAAAATGAACTTTCAATTTCTTCCTGCGAACTGGCAAGCGGGGCGGCTCGCTGCATCGCACAGATAAGCGTGATGCATTAGCGGACTTCAGTACAAAGCAAACAGAGCTATCTGTGCCACGCCTCGGTTGGCCGATTGCAGCCCGTGCTGGCACGAAGTACTATTTTGTAGCGTGTTAATCCTAAGTAGAGCTGGTACGAGTAGCGTAAACTAATAATTAGGCCACTAAATAAAGTCGTGTTTGGCGTAATCATTCTGTTATAGGGAAGCTAAAAGCACTGGCGTATATCAACGTTTTTAAAGATATAAGTAAGAATTTAAAAAAATGGGCATTATCTTTAGCGTGCTTCGTGAGTGCGTCGCCAGACTAGGCAAACTTGTTTTTGCATCACTTTGGACGACATATTAGATTCATTGCGTTCTAAATTTCATGTTACGTTTCACCCGTCTGTACGCAGCATCCGTAACGTAACATTCGCAACGAGCATTTTACGTTATAGCGTCATAATTCTCAGTGGCAAGAGGCTCGGCTCGCTTTATGTACTGACTAAGTGAATAGTCACTTTGTAACTTATTATATTACATTCTAATGATACAACTCTGTTCCCAGCTTTAGTTTCAAAGTATTTTACGTACCTCGTATACTTTCGCTCGCACAATAATACGTTCCATACAAAATTGTAGCCTTTTTTATACAATAATAGGGTTGCGTTTGGCCGCCAACTCGCCTGATGTTAAGCGATGATGTGGTCTACGCTAGCGCTTGCCTAGAAAAAACTGAGCCTAATCTAGTCTTTATTTCAATCGCTTTTAATGCCTTATTTGGTTAATCGTTTAGTTGTTCCTACTCTCGATGCCTATCGGATGCAAATTTTGGTTTGCTTTTGCGAAATTTAGCGCCGTTGAAATAAAATAGAGAATATATTAAAAACCAAACGGGTTTCGTTTAAAATGCGTGAAAGTGCATAATTACTTTGCCGACCTAGTCTAGTTACTACCAGACCATGCTTATATATGTGCTTATATTTCGACGAGGAAACCCTTAAACAAGAATGAATTGTCGTCACGTTCAGAACGCCTACAACCGTATATCATTTTCTCTAGACACTACAAGTGTCAGCAAGTTACTTCTATCCCTCAGTGACAGATAACATCACTCTGCCCCAGAAAATAATGATCCTTGAACCCACAGCCCATTGCATACGACACAAGAGCGTGTGAGGTGACACTTTAGCCCCAGGCTAACCCGTTTAACTGAAAGAGGGCCCTATTACGAGCACAAAGTTATCTTCGCCATCGATCATGCACAAAGCGAGCGGATCCTTTAATCCTGAGTTCCACACACTGAAAACCTACTAAGACAGAATGCAAGAGTTTTGAATGTGTGTGACATGACTAGTAATTTGGGTTCAACTTACAAGAAGTATATGTTCTTGTGTCAGTAGAGCTAAATTATTATCTTCATCATCATCATCAGTCAGTTTGATGTCCGCCCGCTGCTGGACGTAGGCCTCTCCTTAACAACGTCACAAGAAATGATCTTTTGTTTTACGCGTCCACTTGCCACCAGCCATCTTTTTCAGCTCGCCGCTCCAGCTAGCGTCCTACTCTACGTTTGCTGATACGCAGTTTCCACTGTAGAACCCGTCTACCCCAATGGTTGTCGGTTCTTCTACAGAGATAACCCATTGCCGCTTTATCATGGTAATCCTCAATTATTTTAGTTCAAAGTCAGATACTTATTCCATTCCTGATTATATCTTCCAAAGAAACCCCGAGCATGACTTGCTCGGCAATAGCTCGCTGAACGACTTTAAATCGATGGATCAGCTTCACTGTCAGTGTTTTTGTGACTGACGTTTCGGCTCCGTACAATAATACTTTTTATGCATGGGATACTTTTTATACTCAGAACAATTTACGGTTCCAGAAAAAATGTACACACTGGTGATAAAGCGAGGCGTAACTAGTTATTGTAACTATACTTATAGTTCAATTATTGATTCTCGCATCCAATATTTACGCGCAGCGATTGATTACTTAATAAAATCAACTTCACTTCAAATGATAAACATTAAAAAAAATATGTAAAAGAGTGATGAGACGAGCAAGTTTCTTCCGTAATGGTAAGCGTCACGCTTGCTCATAACAGTTCAATTTTACCTCGAACTATGTTCTGAACAGTTCAAAATTTTGCATTGCGCTGTTCACCCTGATGTATGAAATTTCATAACGTACTGTAATTTCACTAGAAACATGGCCTTTCAACCCGGGACACAATAATGTGTGCAAACTATAGCGTCGGTGTTGAATAACTAATCACCATCGTAATTGTTGTCATCTAGAGCTTTCTTGCTATGCCGTTACCCTTCGGTCCTGTGCTAGTTAGATTCAAGTCCGCCTCTTGCTATGATAGCGATTTTATTATTGACCCGTTTTGCAGCTAAGCAATATAACCACATACAACGCGGACTACCTAAAAGGACGTCATTTCTACTATAACTAACGTACTATCGTTATTGGGATGAGAGTACAACATATACATGTAGTGGTAGGACTCTTTTGCAGGAGTCCGCCTGGGGAAGTACCACACCTTTGCCAGTTATTCATCCGCCAAGCAGTAGTGTGCAAACATTACTGTGTTCCGGATTGAAGGACAATGTTTCCAGCGAAATTACAGGGCACACAGAGATCTGACATCTTATATCTCGGGGTGACGAGCATTACCCGCAGTGCATTACCTTCCAGGATTTTGAACTGTTGAAAACTGATTCAATTTAACGCCTTTTTATCGCAACGACATATTCAAGTATAATTTTAATGTTTAATCGTAATCATATCTGAAACGAGGCAATCCGCCTAATCTCTTTGTTGTGGCGTTTGTTAGGAATTAAGAAGTGCCAACTGAGTGGGCCGAATTCTGTGAGCATAATTATTTTCACAAAACGTCGACTAATTGCATGCTCTGCTGGCGACACTTCTCGCACGTGACGGGCAACACCGGTGTCACGGTGCACGAGCGGAGCGGTTTTGATAGTTATTTTATTATGGTAACTTTTTTTTGTTAGTGGTGGAGGAATGGATGTAACAATGGTATGGTATGGTTGGTTGAATAATCATACCTTCATAAAAACCTTACCTTTGTCTCCTTAAAATTAATGGTAATAAAAAAAAACAACTAAAATACTAATATAATAATTGGCTAAGAGCGTGTCGAGACACGCCTATGGTAGGGTTCCGTAACCAAAGCCATATAGATGTAGTCAAAGTTCAAAAATTGATAGTTATAGAAAAAATCGAACGAACGATGCTCTGTGGACTTAGCCAAATTTCAGAGATGTACCATCCCGACATAGCATATACTTTTTATGGTTTAAACATAGAGAAAACTGATTGAGAAATATTATTTGTTAAGACCATTTTACAAAAGGTCAATGACCTATGAGCTAGAACGCTTTGAATTTATTACAGTTTTATCGTTGTTACTCAAAAAGTCATCATCAGATAATGTTCGAAATAATTTTGAATGAAGGTTTTAAATATGACCTATCTGTATTGTAAGATTAAAGTTTCTATGTCTTTTAGTTTAGAAATGCAGGGGGGGGGACCAACTTTTTGCCACTTTGGCGGGCCATATTTCGTTAGATATAGACTTTATAAAAAAAGTGATGTATCAAACCTTACCTTCATTTTAAAATACCTTTTCAACGATTCCCCACACGAGTAGTTAAAAACCAATTGTTTTTAAATGGTTAATGAATTGGTTTAGTAGAATAACTTGGTCGCACTCTCACTCAGTTCTAATGAAGAAGAAATATGACACATGATTCCCTGTCTAAAATATATCTGGAACTGCTGAACAGATCGCCACGAAATATTCCTCGCTGCCGCTCATCGCCAAATAGCTGTTACCGTTAACTTTACGTTCAACTTTATGGGACGTTAGGAGTATGAAACGACCGACGTCGACGTCGCGACTTGCCGGGACAATGTACGAAAACGCGCTTATTAGTTTGACACTTTCATACTTTGTTTAGTAAGTGTCGGACAATTTTCCTGTAGTCATAATTTTAAGCATAGTCTCCTTTCATAATGAACGCGGAGCAGTCTTAGAATACTTATTGCGGCTTTTTTTTATTTTTATTGAATAACTACGTCCTACGGGTTCACCCCAAGAGAATGTAATACTCCTACGGTTCACCCACGTTTAATTTGTATTTTTCGGTGTATAATAAAGAGTTAATGTATTTTATACTTATACCTCCAACCTCCTTAGCGATAGCAAACTCTTTTGATTTAGATGAAAATTTCTCTTTATTTTTATAAGCTTTTGTTCGCGGTATGTGTGGGATAAATCCAATGATGAAGAAATAAAACTCTTTAGACAAATCTCGCAAATATTTTAGACTAGTTATCCTTTACCGATTTAGCTGAAATTTGGCATACTTATGTAAATTCAGTGACAAAGCAATGTTATGGTACCATCAAATTGGTTTGATTATGGAGACAGAAGGTAGCCACAGACGAAAGAACGTAACCCCGTTGAGTTTGGGTTCGTTGCATTTGTCTTTTCAAGCATTTTTGTCCTAGATGATAACTGCAATATTGCGGATTCCCAAAGATGGTGGACAAAATGTTCATATTTACCATCATGATATTTTTTTTAATTAAACAAAGTTTATTTAATATTATTCTTGTTGTTTTGTAGGAAAAATATTAAAACATAAAAAAATATATGTTGATACCATCGCTACCAAACTTTACAAGATCACTCGCTGAGCTATTTTTGGTATTCAATAGGGCGCCTCTTGGTGTTGGTTTCGGCTCCACCAATGCCTATCAAATGCACGGGCCAGACCCGTGAAAACGTGGTAATAAAAATTTAATTTTGACAAAAAAAAAACATTGACATAAGGCATAATTGGTGGGTTCCGTGCTTCATACCACAGACCATCAAGAGCTCAGCACAATTACCTAGAAATTTTCAATTATATATACTGTACAATAAAAAGATTGCAAAATGTGCTGATTTATTGTAGTTAGAACATTTGAAATATAGTTTTACGAAATTAATTAATTTTTTCGCAAATGTGATAGGTACCAAAATAATGTCTCACTCCAGTACTCGCTACAGATGAGATGCTTTAATATTATCACTCTCTAGGGCTCCAGTAAAAAATATTTTTCTCACAAAAACAGAAAACTCGAGAATTTTTAGAAACAAAAAGTTTCGGATTATACTAGAGGAATACGAATGGCGCAATCTTTAATTATATCAAAACATAAAAATTGAGCGTTGTTTTTTAAATCAAAAAAGATACACTAAATAAAAATATTTTTTGAATCAAATTATTTGAAATGGTCTCGTCGTAACAAAAAGTAAAAAGTTCGTGGGTTACAGACATCTTGAACTCTAAATTAAAAAAAAAGTAGGTGGAGTGGAAATTATCTACGCTTTGATTAATATAATTGCCAAAAAACTCATCAGCAATTGTTCGAATAGCTATAGGTCAGCCTGGGCGTCTTAACGTAAAATATCTGGGAAAAGGGGCATTTCGTAGGGTGCATAGGATCTGCATGATCTAATTCCCTCCTGCCCACTTTTCTACCGGACGGCTAAGGTGGGCACGAAAAGACATCGTTTCATGGTTGATATTCCAAAAGCCCGTCCATAGAACTTTAATTCCAATTTTATTGTGCGAACCGCTAGACTGTGGAATACGCTACCTGAATGGGTTTTCCCCTATAGTTACAATCTGGGTGTCTTCTAATCACGTGTGAATTGGTTTCTTCTAGGCAAGCGTGCTCCATCATAGACCGCATCATCGCTTAACACCAATCGAGATGGTGGCAAGACGCAAACCTATTAATTATTTATTAAATTAAAAAAAAGAAAGCCTTGCTTGATGGCCTTAACCATTTCTAGAAAATCGAAATCTTTAATTTTTTTTTGTCAGCGGCAACCATCGAGACACATCAAAACTAGGGCATGCAAAACTCGGGTTGTTTAAAAAACCCGGTTTTTTCGAGTTTTCAATTTCAAAAACCGTTTTTTTTCGAGTTTTTCGGGTTTTTCGAGTTTTTCTTTATTTGAGCCTTTAAAATATTGTATTAGTGTGTGCAAGTAAAGAAAATGCTGAAGTGTGATTATATATGTATTTGCACTTTCGTATTCTTATTGTTTAGCTTTGACAAGAGATTAATGAAGTAACATTTGGTATAATGTTGTGACTTCCAGCCTCCCGAACAAGCCGGTTTCCTTAAAGGCTGGAGCACCATAAACCACATACACACACTCTGCCAGATTATACAGAAGACTGAGGAGTGTAATCGGCCATTATGCGTAGCGTTCGTGGAATATGAAAAAGCCTTTGATTTAATCGACACCTGGGTAGTATTGCAGTCCCTTCAGCGTCATATCGACTATAGATATATCGAAGTGCTGAAGTGTTCGTATAGAAACGCCACCATGTCGATCCGATAATAGGAGAGCACGGAACCAATCCAGTTGCAGAAAGGCGTGAGACAGGGAGATGTAATCTCTCCAAAACTGTTCACGAACGCATTGGAGGACGTTTTCAGGCTTAGACTGGAACAGATTCGGCATAAACATGAATGGCGAATACACACTCAGCTTCGTTTTGCCGATGATATACTTATCATGGCAGAGTCACTGGAGAACCTCAATACAATGCTCAGCGACCTCAGTAGCCTTTCCCAACAGGTCATAAAATGAACATGGACAAGACAAAAATCATGTTCAAGGTCTATGTTGCCCCGTGCCGGTAGTTATAGGGAACGATACTCTCGAAGTTGTTGACCATTACATTACATCTATCTTGGTCAGATTGTTCAGTTAGGTAAGTCCAACTTAAGCAAAGAGGTCGCCCAAAAAATCTAACTCGGATGGGCAGCGTTCAGGAAATTGCGTGAAATCTTCTCGTCCAAGATACCACAGTGCATAAAAACAAGGGTCTTTGATCAATGCGTGTTGCCAGTAATGACATGTGGTACTGAGACGTTGTCCTTAACTGTTGGCCTTTTGTAGAACCTCAGAGTCACATAACGGGCAATGAAGAGAGCTATAGAATCCTGAACGTGGATATTCGCCAAAGAACCAGAGTCACCGATATAGCTATTAAAATTTGCAAGTTGAAGTGGCAATGGGCAGGCCACATCGCTCGAAGAAGCGATAACCGATGGTGAAAAAGGTTCTAGAGTGGAGACCACGAACCGGAAGACGCAGCCTAGGTCTCAGAGTAGAGGAGGCCTCCCACTTGATGGACTGACGACATCGTGAGAGTCGTGGGCATCCAGTGGATGCAGATGGCAGGGTGTCGTACAGTGTGGAGGTTAAAAGGGGAGGCCTATGTTAAGCAGTGGACGTCTTCTGGCTGATGATGACGATAGCCAGCGGGAGTCACTAATTAGTCTATGCTGGGGCATGTTAAACTTCTTAGTGTAAAAAGCCGCGACGGATTATTCAATAGAACTGCCTGACATCTTCAGCATTTAATTACATTTTTTACCCTTGGAGCTGCTTCCATCCGTGGAATGCAATGATTAAAACCATGCTGATGATTTACCACAAGCAGATTTTTTTATACTCTATATATTTTAATGTTACTGAATCGGCACTGGCAGTCCTCTTAATTTTTTTCTCTCTGTTGATATTAAGAAGTAATATAGCGTACGCTTATCAAAATATTGAAAATAATAATATGGGATGATGATTGTTATTGATTTAGCTATGTTAACACAAAAACATGAAAATTGAGAAAGAAAAAGACTATACATTAAAATACGTAGTATTAGAAATATTGTCAAAAAATCATAGAGATACCATACCTATAGTCATAAACGTGCCAAAAAAAAAATGTCTGAACCAAAACTTGTCGCACGGCCGCACGCTACACATTGCGCCAACTTTATGGTTAGTTGTAAGGCAATTGCGATCCGACTACAATGCCCCGCGATGCCAGTGTTGTAATTTCATAGCTGACAAGTGACGTTGAACACTATGCAAGCGACATAACGTCTAAATTGAAGTAAATGTGTCATTGTGATGTCTAGGTATTTACAACGACGCTCAGACGTTTTTGACTACTTTTACTTAGTGATTGTGAGTCTATATAGGTATTGTCTCTCGATAGAAGACATATATAATATATAATCTACACTAATATTATAAAGAGGAAAGATTTGTACCTATTTTTGTATGTTTGTAATGAATAGGCTCCGAAACTACTGAACCGATTTGAAAAATTCTTTCACTGTTGGGAAGCTACACTATCCCCGGGTGACATAGGCTATATTATATTTTGTAGCGAGGCCGAAGGCCGAGCTTACACTCGTGCGAAGCCGGGGCGGACGGCTAGTTTATGATAAAATAATAATGACCTAGCTCTCCTTGTGAAAACTCAAAAAACACAAACGCGCGTCCTTTTCTTCACTTGGCTGAGTCTGACTATCAAACAAAATGGTGACATCGTGCGCGGCGCCCCTCTCGCAGCTAATACTTCGTGGCGCTCACAGCGCCTCACTCAGTCAACGCCAAACCAAAGCCTAACAATATATTACTCCCTAATACCTAATTATTATTATAGATTGTGGTCAACCTGTTAAATTTATTCGCTCAGTAGAGAAGAAATAGAGAAACAGTAAGTTTTAATGAAGTTTCATTGTTTATTAATGTTCTGGTGGTAGTATTTTACATAAACCATCGTGAATAAAAAAACTCGAAAAACCCGAAAAACCCGGTTTTTCAATCATAAAAACCCGGTTTTCAAATCAGTCTGTTAATCGGGTTTTTCGGGTACTCGGGTACCCGGTTTGCATGCCCTAATCAAAACACATCTTCCATTATCATTTCTAAGATCCAAAGCGGAGACAAAGTTATTCGGCTTGTGATTGAAACTGTCAATCCGTTTCGTTGAAGTATTGATTTATCTGCTGCCGTTATCGAGACATCTAAGTAATATCTAATATAAAACAGTCAAAAAAACGTCTGGGCGTCATCGTACATACCTAGACACCAATTATATTTTTCACAATGCCACATTTACTCCAATTTAGACGTATATCGCTTGAATAGTGTTCAACGTTGCTTGTGCGCCATGGCATTGTAGCTATGCCATATGCTATGGCTATTATATGCTATGGTGCGATGACAGTGGCATCGCGCGGCGTTGTAGTCGGGTCGTAGTTGCCTTACAACTGAACAAAAAGTCGGCAATGCGTAGCGTGCGCCGAGTTTTGGATCGGATATTTTCTGGTACGATTGGCCTCTGTAGGTATTGTATCTCGATGGCTGCCGTTTACAAATTCGAAAAGTAAGCAATTCTAATAACTTAATTTAGAAAAATATTTATCAAAAATACTCAAACATTTGTAAGTCATTCTATATGTCTATATTTGTCCAAAAGACACGGTTTGTAAAATAACTACTCAGTTCAAGTATTTATTTGCTCTGACATCTGCAATAACACTGTAAAATGTTGAATAAAAATAGTTTTATTTTAAATATTTCGCTGAAGTATATCGGGCACCTGCTACAGTTTTACGTACAAAATCCTAACGAAAATGATTAGAATTCGTAGTTTTCAATTAGCCTTATTACAATGTCAAATAAATGCTTGGAGCCAGAATAGTATTTTACAAAAAAAAAAACAGGACTGCACGTCAGAAGTGAAATCTTAAGTAGTAATTCATGTATTCTACAACAGACGGCGCTGTTTTAAAATACACGGTACAGCGTTCGGTGACGATGACGCAAGTTCCATGATTTTTTGTTCACCCAAAGAGTGCTCAATGCACCTAGAGAAGTTTTAACTTCAAAAAAAATTTCAAATCATACCTAAAAATATTCTACCCACAGAATGTTTTGTACTATTATGTAGGTATAAAAGTCATTAATATTCTACTGAAAAATTAAGGTGACAGTGTCATTGAGTAATCAATCACAAAATAGTTAAGGACAGAAGGTCTTTAACAAATTAGCCTCCTAATCTGCTAAGAACCGAAACAAAGAACTCGAACTTGTATTATCCTAATGATATTTCGCGATTGTTTACCACATCTCGAACTTTCCCCCTCTATTTCTGACGGTTTACTTTTTTGCCCGAGCGTGACATAGTGTGTTTCTTATTTATTTTTAGGACAGTTTTTGATGAGATAATTGATAGTGGGTTTAGTTAAAAGCCTTATTATCAGCCTATCATGTTCCCACTGCTTGGACTTAGGCCTTTTTCTCAGGAGAGAGAGAGAAACAAAGAGAGAGATAGAGAGTATGGGCCTGATAGATTAGGGCCCATTTTCTCTCTTTGAACGAATGCATGTATTCTGTGTCTAACTAGTGGGGTCATGATAGGCTGATAAGGATGAATCCTGAATCGTAAAAAACCTGCTGTTCCATAGAAAAAAAAAATTACAAAGAGAATATTATAAGGTTACGCCAAAAAGGGTTCACAACACCAGTCATATTAACAACTTTTACGGAACTTTTTTTACATGGGAGCAACTCTGAAATTGCGGAAAAAATATCAGTAATTCCATAGAAAACGATCATTCACACTCGACAAAATGTATAGAAGAACAATATTTTTTTCGTGATTTCAGTGTTGGTCCCACAGGAAAAATGGTTCATAATAATGAGTACTGTGGACCCTTTTCGGCTTAGGAAACTCTTTCCGCGTAACCCTGTAGAATAAAGAGATAATTTTGGAAAAATAATCATCTCTTTATTCTACAGGATTACGCGGAAAGAGTTTACTAAGATTATTTTTTCTATAATTTTAAGGATGGTCCCATTTAGTAAAGGTTGTTTGTAATAATGAGCACAACGAATCTTGTAACCCTGAAAAGCTAAATGTTAAGTTTGTTTTGACACTGACTCTTTCAACTCAATTAATTAGGAATATATTTTATGGGTAAATATAGGAATTTGCATAAAAACGTGAGCGAACCGCCAACCAGTGAAAAAGACTCGAGAAACGTCTACACAATTAATCCTAATTACATTGTCCGATTGTTTACCACAGTACGGCTGAACTGGGAAACTTGTCCTGTTTCCGTCCACCTAATCGCGAACTTGTTTCTTTTCTGCGCTTTGAGTAAACAAGCTTCGTAATGGTATGGCTTGTTTCGTTTAGAACCGCTTAGAAAGCATTTTAAACGAAATAAAAAAAAGTTTTTTTATTTTATTTTTATATTTGTTACCTCAGAACTCCGTCATGCAGGAACAGTTTTTTTTTATTGGACGGCTAATTTATGGTTATTTTAGATAAGTCTCAAAAAAAAATTCATCACAATTAATTCGGTAGTTTGTCTTTTAAATCAAAATAACTGGAAATATTGTTATTTTGACCAAAATATTCGAGAAAACATAATTTTTCAAATTTTGTGAAGTCGCTTTTTTAAGAGTTTACACTTTGTGAGTGTAAAGAAAGTACAAAACATTCCCATTAGTTTGCACTATTATTGATGTCTAACATCTATTGACGTGCCATGGCAGTAAAACCGACTGGTACGCCGTGACGGACATGACGTCATATATTATGCTCTCTTAAATGTCATAATGTTTCACACCTGCCAGGCGTCACGTGCCATTTTTTTACAAGCTTCTATTTAACTTGCAATGTTTGTATGTTAGTTTGTTCGTTTAGGGCAAATCTTGCAAGTTGAATTAGAACCACTTTACATTGGTCCAGTTCTGATGACAATGCATTTTTATGGTAAGCATATTACAACTTTAATCGACATTCAGAATTAGCTCCACATAAAAAACCTCTTCAACCGACAACAGCACAGACACGCAATTTTGTATATATACGCATTTGATACCCGATTTTAAGTTTTACCATGACATGGTGCTGCATTCAGGGTTGGGTCCTGACTAGGGAACTCCTCAATGGTAAGCAGCAATGTACACAGACATGAAATGTTGTATACGCATTCAATTATGATAACCCTTTAGTATCTAAGGGCCTTACTTTAAAGCGTTACTCAAATTGATCTATGCTTAAAAATACTCTCTTAACTTCTCGGTGACAGTAATGGTCAAACTTAGACCAGAATGGTCAGAAATTTTAAGCATAGATTATTTTGAGTAACATTTTTAAGTAAGGTCATAAATCTAAGTCTAGCATTTAAATAAAAGCTTGTTTAAAAAAAAATGTTTTTAATATTTATTTAATTTGAATATTGTTTTACTTTGTATCATTTGTAAGTACCTAAGTAAATATTATTTCATAGGATTCACGGATCTAGCACATAATTTGAAAGGCTGAAGCCCCACCAATGCCTTTCAACACGACAACACGTAGAGGCCTGTTTAATATAAAATACAATTAAAATTATTTAGTATGTATAAAATATATAAGATGACATGGCAACTGCACTCAAGGTTGACCCCTAAAAGTTTGTTCATAAAAAATGTTTTTTTACTATTCATTTTTTATCGTTATAATGTAAGCGAAATACCACTAACTCAATCACTCACTCACTCATCGAGAAATCTTGGAAACTACTTGACCTACAAAGTCAAAATTTTACAGGTACATTCCTTATGAGATGTGGAGATAAGAAAGGATTTTGCGAAATGATCGAATTAAAAAGGGGAAATGGAGATTGAAAGTTTACGCGTACGAAACCACGGGCACTAAATAATAAAATGTTGTGTAAGTTTGTGTACTTCGGAACGTCTGTTCGTATTCAACTTTGTCGTGGCCAAATTATAATGAAATTGTGTGTTAATCGGTATTTCATACATTGACATAATTATATGTACATTTATAACTTATATTTTTATAAAAAAAGAAGAAACAGCTAAACAGTAGTTTATACAGTATAGAGCAAAAAGTAATTCAGTTTCATTAATCCTATTTTATTTACATTGAGCTTACCTCGTCTGAAAAAGTGATGTGAAAAAAAGATTACAAGGTCACGTTAATACTTTAGAAACAGACAACAGTCCCAATGGGAGCGCGCCTTCGCGTGGGTTCTTCACTCGTATATAACTGCGGGGACCTCGTAACTCTCTGTGATGGATTAGCGCTTTTCCGGCTTTTCAGCGGACCCCTAAATGTTGGCCCTTGCGGGGCACCTCATGCTTTGGTAACTCTTGAGTTAATTTAATAGTGTGTCTGTTTTGATTGCCGCAATGCTCGGTTTGGGTTAGTAAGGGTTCTGTAAGTATATAGATTTTGAAATATTATTAGTACAATTTAGAAAAAATATTTCAACACGTCCTTCGAAATAGGTGTTAATAAGGTACCGTTACAGGTGGAATGCTTTCTAGTCAGTTTTTTTTTAATGTTCGCGTGTTTCAATCACCCTTAATTTAATTTGTTTAATCGTACACCGCATCTTTCTTTCGCACGTTGTGTATTCTCTTAGAGCTGTGTGCATAGTTTCGTACAGTTGTGTTTGCTTTTACGAAAACTTTAGTGCTGATATAAGGTCGAGAATGGAATAAACACAGAGCGGTAGCGGAAGCGTCTGTAACGTAAACGATGCGTAAAGCCTTAAAAGACTAGCAGCGTATTGTACTAAAGGTGACGGTGACTGCTTACCATCAAACAGTAATTTGCTCAAATCAAATGAAATTGCTAAAAGTTTGAATGGCGTATTATTGGTGGTTCATATTTTAGAGTAGAGAAGACATGTTGTTTATTCTAATACCTTTTCAGTTTTGCAACAATTTTTTACAGTACCTTTGTTTTTGCATCCCAACGTCTTCAATGCTATCAAAAACCAAACAAATCATACAATAGAGACAAAGAATTACTCAAAACTCACAAGTGAATGTGTAATTATTTGAGAAATTAAATATCCTAAACCATTAAAATATGTAATACCTCCTCAGTCCTAATTTATACAATCACGAGCAACTTTAGTAGCCAACTTTCACATTGTTCCCCTTCTTCATAAAGTTGCCTGAGCGATAAAAATTAGCCCCAAAACCGCTGTATAATAAAAAAAAACTTCTCAACTCCACGTCTATAAATTAACGATTTCGTTATAAAAATTTAATCAGACTCACAGAAGCTAAAGTTTTAAACGGCGTAAATGAAATTATGCCCTCCCTTATCTTCAGTGAAGTTTCTTTTGGAATTTAATATAACCTCGGAACTTGTTATCTGAGAGACAGAAGGAACAGTTTCGCGTGTGAATTAATTTTCATGTTAAAAGTACATTGTTGTAATAATCGTTATCATTACGATGTAGGTCTTGTGATCGTCTCACGCCTGCTCGGAATTTCAGAGAAAGCCTTGTTAATTTGTGTTATTTGCCTTGTAACTGATAGTCTGGAATGCACTGCCTGAATGTGTGTTCCCTGATAATTACAATCTGGGCGTCTTAACTTCACGAGTGAATCACTTTCTTCTAGGCAAGCAAGCTCAATCGTAAACCGCATTATCGCTTAACATTAGGCAAGTTGGCGACCAAAATCTAGCCTATTAATAAAAAAATATGTCTGTACCTTAAAAAGACTCGTTTACCAAATATAACATCGAAGGTTATTCTCTGTATGTTTAATTATAATTTGCATACGAACAATATAAGAGGTATTTAGTTCAGCGCCCTGGGAATATTTAATTTTCTAATTATTTCGTACTGGATTGCTTCATTGCAAATACAATATTATAGTTAATCAATGAGATAACTGGTCAACGATTATTGAATTTGTAATAACTGTAATTAAAATTACTTATCCTAGGTTAATGACATTAGTGACGACAGTTGAAGTTAGGTGACGTTAAAACCTTTTTTTTTTAAACAAAATACTTGGACTTGGATCATTGACGGTTAGACTCAGACAGACTAAAGCATTAGAAGGCACAATGATACGTGATAGGTTCCGTTGGAGGACACACACGTTCACGGCAATTATGTAATGGCAACATGTTATGCGATTTCTTAAGAAGACGTAAGTTATTAATAAAAAAATTGTGCGTGTAGTCCATCCGCGCGGAAGAAGTGAAACTTCATACCCCCTCCATGATAGCGTTAAGCGTTTAACGCAACCTTGTTGGAAGTCGCATAAGAAGTTACACTTCAAAAAAGAATTTTCATTATTAATTCTCCGAGCGAAACTATGCGCGCTGTGTTCCAATATAGTCGCGCCGGCTCTTGAGATCTATACCTATGTAGAAAAAGTCATAATCCTAAGTATGTCTTGTGCAACAAATAGCGTAGGAAGCATTATGATATTCTAAAATTTGAATCCATCACGAGATAAATTGAATAGAAGTGAATAAACCGAATAGAACAAAATGATTTTTCAGTCTAATTTTTATTTCTAATCCAAACCATGTCATCGCAACCGCAGTGAGGTAGGACACGGCACTATCCGGCCCGGAGCCCGGCTTTGCCGGAACGTCCTTGTAATGTATTTGAGTGTTCCGGCGGGCGAGTTATAACGTCCGGGCTCCGGACTACGTGATTAGCGCCCGGTAGGTAGGCCGGTACTCAAGTCAAGCGACATGTGTTGTGTAAACAGCTTATATTTCTGTGTTATTGTAATTTTATGTGACTTTTTTATTTATTTAGCACTTTTAGGGAAACTTACAGTCTAATTGTATATAACTTAAAAATAAATTTGGTGTTTTTTTATGATACTGGGTGACGAGACGAGCGAAGTCGCTCGCCTGATGGCTCTTCACGCTTCCATAACAGCTCAACGCCACTCAGAAACCCTGGATGGCAATGCACTGCGCTCGTCACCCCGAGATATAAGATGACAAATCTCTGTGTGCCCTGTAATTTCGCTGGAAACATTGCCCTTCAATCCGGAACACAGTAATGTTTTCACACTACTGCTTGGCGGTTAAATAACTGGCAAAGGTGTGGTACTTCCCCAGGCGGACCCCTGCAAAAGAGTCCTACCACTACAGAATGACTAAGCCAATTACAATTTTCCGCCTATAAAAAAATGATTAAGATCTTGAAATTTAGCGTAGCAATAACTAATAGTATAGATAAATAAGATTATGAGAAAATTTACTGCGATAAACGAGTATAAGTATACAGGTTAAGTTGCCAAATAATTTCCTCTATAAAGTAAGAATACTTGTTTCGTAGGTGAACATAGATTTTATTTCAAACTCTTGTATTAAGAATTAAGCAATTGCTTAAGGCATCACGTCTCGAGGGGCACCATAAACAGCAACGAAAAAGTATTTACTAGCACCTTAGAAAAATTATACATAGAACACACAACGAGTAGAAAATTATAGTTGAATAATTCTCGCAGTTTAAAAAACTAGACACACGCTTTAAAATCGCTCATCCTGAATATCCGTAAGGATAAGTAAGTAAGGTAAGGATAATGGGACAAACTATTTAAATTATTGCATTGTCATCGGTCCTTGGTAAGTGTGCAAAGTTTCAAATCAATCTGACGTTTGGAAAGGGGTGAAAATCGCGTAAAAAAAACCGTAATTACGATCCATACTTGTTTACTATTGAATACGTACGGGACCCACGGACGCGGATTGCTTAGGGCACCAAGTATTAATCCGGCACTGCTTACGTAAAGCAGCTTGCAAAAACTGGAACCGAATAATAAAGTTTAATAACGTACCTTAGGCATACGTTTAGCTGTGTTCACAATTATGAGCTCACGTAAAGCTAAATTAAGTTAATTTCATTTTCGTGATCATTAAAGGTCCCACGAGTTAAACACACCAACCAACCCTGACATTTTTCTATGGACTAGCTGATATTTATGCACAACTTCAGGGTTGGTCCGATAGCAAAAGTTGTCCATGATGTTGAGTTTTGGCCTTTCGTCTTAGCACCACCATTCCGCGTAACCCTGTTTATTTATACCACCACAACAAATGTAAGTACAAGACAAGATAAAATGATTAAAAACATATTTATCGATCAAATTGACACTAAACCAATCGATTAAATTATACGCGTAAACATTCATTAAATCAATAACTTGTTTGCATTTTTAATGAGGGATGAAAAACAACAATCAGTGCCGCAAATGAATCGTATCATTGATGTTGTTTTCCAGTTGAAATATTGCAAAATGCCTACTGATTTATAATATGGCTGTAGTGTTTGTGGGAGTACTTACCTACTTAAATAGCAATCCTTTTAGTGCTGAAAAGTTTATAACGACGAGTACTTCGTTAACAACTTTTCATTGGATGTTCAATAGATTGCCGGTTGCTAGATTGAAGTGCCTAAGGTTTGCTTGCTAGCTAAGCTAAAATTTATTTTCTTTCTATCATATTCTAGGAATTATTTTTCTCCCCTAGTTATAGGATACAATAAGCTTGTTTTTCTCTCTAGTTGCCAAAACTCGCTTACACACTATCAAAAATGTTAAGTTTTTTTTCTCTCTGCTATCTGGTTATTCGGCGTAATTAGCTTCTCTCTTTTTAGGCGACACATGGTAATAGCTGTATTTACTAGCTACCAACTGAAATGTTCAGTCTGATGAATTGGAACTCTTTCACACCTAGCAACACTGTCAGTTTAAGATAGAACACGCTATATATCAAGTGCTGGCCGGCTATACTTATGAATACGATAATGTCACTACGTTCGTCGGACTTTTAATAATCCGAATGAGAGTGATGGTATCAAAATTCATATTTCAGGTTCTACATGTTTCATTTACTTAGTGAAAATCTTAAATTAATTAATACATTGACAGACAATACATAACCTAAACCGCTGGCTCTAAAACCTTGAAATTTAAAAAAATCGTTCCTCAAGAGGTTTAAATAGGAAATAAAAGTGATACATATAACATAGGTGAGCAAGAATGGGTTTTTAAAACCCATATATTATCTATAACCTGAAGACGCAGCATAGGTAGGCCTACGGGATCTTGAGAGTCACGGGCATCCAGTGGAGGTAGGCAAATGGTGGGATGTAGTTTACTGTGGCATTCTAAGGGAGAGGCCTATGCTCAGCAGTGGATGTCGTCTGGCTGAAGATGAAGATAATGGTGATCTATTTGCGATGGCTAAGGCCGTGGCCTTTCGCGTATAAATTGTAGGCATTAAGCTAGTGCTTCTATAACGTTTATTATTTATTCGAGAGAACAAAAAGCAAAGATAATAGTGACTTAGCAACCAAGACTCTTTTTGTATTTCTCTTCACTTTGTCCAACTTTTTCCCCAAGCCATCCCACTTTCCTGACATTTACCAACAAGAGCGCACTCATCAAAATGCTTGTCATCATAACAAAAACAAAGGTCAATATTATTTCTTTTATATCCCAAAAGCGGTCCGTCTAAACGTGTCAGGAAATGTTACTTTTCCGGCTTGGGACGGCACGCGACGAAACTCAATCTACCGGAATATATTCGGGCTTGGCCGTAACCGTAAGGGATAGTGGATGTATAATTTTTATGTGTTTGGAGTGATCTGGTGAATTAGGTCGAATAAGGAGCTTAGGGCGAAGATATGTGGGATTCGGCGACAAGGATCGTTTAAAACAGTATGTTGAATATCTTGTCGTTTTTATGGAGATATTTAACAATATAATAAAAAAAAATTGTGTACAACGAGTGCATAAAACAATCCAATATCGCCGTTTTTACCACCCCGAGCCATAGGAGAGGGTGGATATTTAGGTCACGGGTAAAATGGATTATATTATGCACTAGTTAATATACACTCGGCTTTTCATTTTAATTGCGAGAAAACGAAACAGTAATATTTTAATTTAATCTCTTAATTTTTAAACTATAACTGTAACTTGAATAATGTTATGTTTTTTTTTCGACAAAAGTCGTGATAAGCTAAGTGAATGTGTTTTTTTTTTTGCGTATTTCTGCAGATAAATGTCAAAACATCGAATTTTAAGGGTAAGGGTGACGGTCACGGGTGATCACTCGACATTTTGACATTTCTCTATAGTAATCGACAAGAAAAATACACGTTCACTTAGCTTATCACCTCTCTTGCGCGTTCACTTAACTTGTAGTATAGACCGACTGATGTCTGATGATCTATAGGTATTATTCAAAACCCAGGCAAACGGGAACATCTTTAAAAATCATTTTAAAGAGGTTTCGTTCATTTTTTTCAGTTTTTTTCACTAGTGTACAAAAACAGTCTTTTTTGCACTAGAGTTTAAAAGCAGTTTTATTCCGTTTACACCGGGCAAAAACAAGAGCTTTACGAGCATGAAAAGCGAAAAAATCTTTTTAAATGCGTGCTTTGCGTGTCATATTTTTACCTGATGGTGCAATACTAAAAGGATTTTGATCTTTATATACCTTGCCAAGAGGGTATTGTGTTTAACGTGTATATGTACGTGGAGTGCAATAGAAAAATCCGGTATTAATAAAAAAAAAAAATACTATAAAACAGTCAAAAATTTATTTATTGTTTTTCAAAATATTCTCCGTTATGAAAACGTAAATATTTAAAGAAACAAGGCATTCAGTGTTAACGTTTCCTACGACATAAAAGAGAGTTTCAATGAACAAAACCATTTAGAAATACCATTTTACTTCAAGGTGCAATAATTTCACCGTTTTCAACAGCTTTTACTCAGCAATAATATACTAGAACAGCATTGGAACAGCGTAAACTGAACCAATATCAAGCACGTGTGAGCTCCAAACTGTCAAAGTTAAGGCACGTAAAGTTAAGGCGAATAGCGTAGTGATTAATTCCGTGTCCCCGACCGATATCTTAGCGAGTTGATTAAATTCTCTAGAGTTAAGCTCGTTTACACTGACCGATACGGTATCTGATACTGGATAAATTCTAGTAGCTAATTCAAACAAATTTTAGGGTCCCGTCCCCAAAGGGTGTAAACGGGACCCCATTACTAAGCCTACGCTGTCTATCTGTCGGTCTGTCTGTCTGTCTGTCTGTCTTACCTTTTGGCTGTATCTTTCGAACCGTAATAGATAGCTAGTTGAAATTTTCACAGAATATGCAATGTTACGGCGAATTAACTAAGAAATAATTAATAATCACGTCAAAAAGTAAAAACATTAATTTTTAACAGTATTTTTTTTACCTATTTTTGGATTTGCTCTAATGTAAAAACGGTAAGCTTCAAACTTGGCATGATTATAGTACACACTCTAAAGTATAACAACAAAAATTATAATAAATGGCCAAGTGCGAGTCGGTGACAAATATTATGTTCACCACTGGTTCTCGTACAATTACCGAAGTTAAGCAACGTCGGGCGCGGTCGGTACTTAGGTGGGCGTTGATGGGATGTTGTCTTTTTGCATTACTTTTTTTATATTTTAGTAGCTAACAAGTTATGTGGTAGCAGGGAACCCACAGTGCGCGAGCCTGTACCAAACTGGAGCTTCGTTACCAGTTACAGTTGAAGACTTATTCGTCCTTGCACAAAACCAGTTGCAAACAAAGACTTAATATTTAAAAAAAACAGTAATTTCACTGCTAACATTGCTGTTTAATCCAGAACACAGTTATGTTTGTACACTACTTTTTTAGACTTTTATTAACTTTAGATTATGATGAAGAAATCTATAGTGAAGAAACCATTACATAGTCAAGTGGTAGGGCCAACTTTCAACTGCCTTGATAGCTACTACCCTCAAGTTGAAAATGACAATAAGAGCAGCAAAATGGCAAATGGTCCATCTGATAATGGTAAACGGTAATCGCCGCCTATGGACAACTAACATTAGCGGCGTTATTCATGCTTTGCCAGCCTGAAGAAATGTTTGTAGATACCCTATTTAAAACGCACCATTTGAAGCTTGGCGGGAGAACCTTCGGGGAAGGTTTCCATTCCACACCTTGAAATCTGTTGCCAAGCGTGTTCCGACACTCTCATTTAAGAAACAGTTCCTATTAAATGCGCAGGTGTTTAATCTTTTACCACTTCACTCAACAATATAGGTAAATTGTAGTCAAACGTAAATAAAGTAGAGCGTATGTTAAAGACTTTGGACCCGGGTATGTCCTAAAACTGCGACCAGAACCACCGGAGGATGGGCAGCAGCGTCCTAATAGTACACGGTGAACGTACTGCGATCCCCAAGCCACCTGCCAAGCGTGGTGATTATGGCAACACCCCTCTCTATGATAGGCCTTGTCCAACAGTGGACGTTAATTGGCTGATGATGTGTGTGTATGTGTGTGTGTATGTTAAAGATTCTACAACGATATCGTATCGGACCATGTAAATGTCGTCTTTTACTCAAACGTCGTAAACTTTATATCGATTACAGTCTATAATTTCATTGGAAGTTCTCTCCGTAGGGACGTTAGGGACATTGTATTGATGTCTCATATAATTTCGATGCTAATAAGTTGAGATGTGTCAGTGGACTAAAATATTGAAGACAACATAGAATAAAGAAATTTAAAAATAATTGAATACATCCGGGAAATAGATAAGTTTGGAATATAAACAATGGTGAGATCAAACCCACTCCGAAAATCTATATAGCGGAAGAAAAAGTAAAATCTAATTCATAAATGGATTTGTTCAGTGAATTAGAGTGGAACAGGGTATTTTTACGGGTTAAAACAGAATGAAATGAAATGAAATTTTATTTATTAACATAAACATAGCCTTAAAATAAGGAATGTACATGTAAAGAACGGTTTATTAAGGCTTATGCTTATGAGTGAGTAAAGTAAATATATAATATATAGATATATTGTAAGTCATTTATATATGTATATATGTGTGTATATATATATAAAATTGAATTATATGATTAATTAATATTTGTTTTCTTTTAGGTATAAAATACAACTAAACCTAATTATTTTGACAATATTCTAACAAAAATTTAAATTACAAACAAAAATAAAATATTTTTAATCGAATAACCCGCTCCTAACTGTACCCTGTGCGAAGGTGCCCATAACACTAGCAGCATTGCCGCGCTGAATGGCTATGGCCAACCTTTGCACAAGGTACGAGCCGGAGCGAGGGTCATTATTTTTCTCCCTTTTTCTCCCTATATATATATATACACACATATATAAAGGTAAGACATATATATATCTATATATCAATATTAAAGGAGTAGATGTTTTCATATTTATCGGTACTTATCGCGCAATATTAAATATAGGTAAAAATAGATACCTTTCCACAAAAACCTACCTTACCTACCTCACTTTACCTTTATATAAAAACATGTGTTCAAATCGCGAAAATTTAAAAATTACTATTAAAGGAGTAGGTTCTATTGAATATGTATATGAATATATTATTACGTATTTTAATATTAATTTTATGTATGTTTTTATATGTTGGGTTGTGTGTTATGTTTAATGTGTTGTAATTAATTATGATAAATTATTAGTTTTGATTGTACATTTAGGAATTGTTGTTGATTTGTGTATTATAATAAATCTTCCGTCTCCTTATAATAGGTAAATACTTTAATATAAAGTACCTAGCGGTGTTTTCCGGGAGCCTCAGTGGTGAGCCAGTTCCTATTCCAGGCTAGGTGTGTTAACCATCTTTGGGCACAACGTTACTTGACATGAAATAAGCTGAGGTCAAAAGTCTAGCCTGTAAACTTAAATAAAACACGATACATGATAAATGTATCGTGTTTTATTTACATGTAGAGTACAAAATAATATGACATTTTGTGTAGTTTTTTTTATATGGGATGGGTTTTTTTAAGTACAGAAGGCTGCTTCTGATGCAATTGACATGTGTACAGATAATGGTGGTCTTTTTCCTTTCACCAGAGAAATAAATCTTATTAATTTAAAAATATTATTTATTAAGAAACTTTTTCGTATTCTTCTCAGCAAAGAATACGAAAAACTTTCTTATTAAATAATATTTGATACCCATATGATGGTAGATATGACCATTTTGTCCGCCATCTTGGGGCGTCCGCCATATTGAATTTATCATCTAGGACCAAAGTGCTTGGGAAGACAAATCCAACGAGCCCAAACTCGACGTGGTTACGTTGTTTCGTTTAGGAGTTCCTATGGCCACCTTCTGTCTCTATCATCAGACCAGCTCGATGGTGCCTTAACATTGCATTGTCACCAAACTTGCATAAGTATGTCAAATTTCAGCTCAATCGCTTGAGGATCTAAAATTCAGTTGCAAGATTCAATTGTTGTCCCACACATACTAACAGGGCAAGTTAAATAAAAGGTTGTAAAAAGATACTGATAAAAACAAGGAATTCTTTTTTCCCTTCCACTCCCGTGTCTATCTCATTGAGTATTCCAGGTAACAGAAATAAAATCTATTAACCGAGAATAGGTACCAATCCACATTTACTTTTTTATATCTAAAGTGAGGATGTGGAACTCTCCGCCAGAATCTGTGTTTACCTACAAAATGAGTGCCTTCAAGTTGAGAGAAAACATGTTCCTTCTAGGCAAGCGTGCTCTGTCGTAGTCAACGTGATCTGATTAATCGCAAGCTTTGAAAAAATAAAACAGGAATAAACTCGTAGGTAGCATACCTTTCCATAAAATATGACATGTAAAAAATAACAACCAATGCTAAAAAAAGTCATGAATAAATTCCAACAAACAATATTCACAATGTCCCATAAAAACCACATACATTTATGGGTCCCAAATGATTCGCGGACTGTAAAATCATTATGGCTGTTCAATTTTTCCCTCCAAAAATCCAGACTCGGAATGAACAAACGAGGGGTCCCGGAGGGCAGTACATCGGAACGATTAATTATCACACTGTGCTCGGGCCCTTGACAATCTAGCTTCGAAAATATGTGGTCGTAAAAATAAATGATTTTTATTAAGCTTCGGATGTGGAAATTTTAATTATGAAGAAGAGATAATTTCAAGTACAGAATTTACGAGCTAACGTCATTGATCACATGTTTTGACATCTGTCAGTCTATTGTTTATTTGTCAAAGTAAATCGTAAAATTGCCTTCTTTTGTCATTATTACAACACATTTATTTTTAACTGAAAGAAGTTAAACAATTGTGTAGTTCTAACTTTGAAAAAATAAATAATAGGTATCGTTACAAGGTTACATTGTTGAATTTTGATGAAATCAATTTGATCTAATCGGCACCACTAAGTTTATTTCTGAAAATTTTAATTTCAACGATTATTTTTTCTGTTTTTGGTTCAACGATATTTAGAAATCGTTAAGGCAAAAAAAGATAAATATTTTTAATAATATTTATTGTTTTTTTTTTGTATATTAGAATAGTTAAAATTTATTTTAGTTAACTTACTCGTATGGCATAGCCTCAGTTTATTTGTGCGTACGAAATGTTTTTGAAAAATGAATAAATAAGTTCATCTAATGCTAGGGTTGGAAGAAAAGTAATTTGCCGTGCGCTATGACTCGGTTAGGCAGATGTTTGAATGATGAATATAAATATCTGCTCTGGGTTTGAGTGTTACGGGTCCGTGTCTTTGTGTGTGTTCCATGGCATCTCCGACACAGAAAACCAAGCGGTGTAAATTATCATAACATAAATAAAAGCCAAAACAAAAATAAGAAAAAAGAATCCAAAAAAATCCAGGGAAAATCCAGGAAAATCTGGAGTTTCACACTCCGGCTTATATATATTTAGTAAATGTTTTTTTTATTTATTTATATGTTTGTTTGCCCTACTTTTACAGCAACATAGCGACGCATTGAAATGATGTTTGCATGAATTTTATGTAGCTACTCGTAGTTCAAGGACCGGAAAATGCCATAGGCTACTTTGCATTCCAGAAAAAATACCGGTTCCTTTAGAGCTTTCAACTTCGTTGAAACCGCGGAGCGCAGTAAGTTATCAATATAATTCACTAGCAGTAGCTCACGGTTTCATCCGCCTTCCTATAGGAACATTTATTTTTTCAGGATCGAAAGTAGCCGGTTTTAATCCAGGATATACTGGGGCCATGTAGCCTTTACGTTACAGAGTTTAGTGGGCACAAACATTCTAACACAGTACTTGCACAAACGTTTACAGTACTTACTTCAGGTTAAGCTCTAAAATCATTGAATTGAATGCTGCTCTTCTCTTTTTCTCTACTCTTTATCATCTGACTTCTATTTTCACATTACTGATAAGACTTTGAACAATAGAGGGAAATTCTTTGTTCCGGATATAAGGGCGAGAGGAGCGATACATGTAATAAATGACCGGGTTCGCTCGGCTAGGGTTGCCAGCTGATATTGGTAAAGTAGGAAGGGATCGAGAAAAATGTTTATGAGACTATCCTTGGTCGCCTAAAATACGCGTTACATACCCTGGGACTGACGTCTTTTGAACTTTATTAGAAAAGAAAAAGCCTTTATCTTCATTGGCTGTTTGTGATTTCAGAGCCATGCTAAGCTGATAACAGATCAGTTTTTTTTTCTAATGTGACTTATTGCTGTTGGCCTTGCGGCCTCTACAGCTTGACCGGACTAGTTGGTGAACGCAAAAGGCGTTGGGCCAACATGGTTTAGATTTTGGGCGACAAGCGCAAGGGCACCTCGGAGCTTGGTCGCCGGGAGCTTGGTCCGTCCGTCGTCCGTGAGTTTATTAAAGTTTATTATATTTATTATAACTCGTGAAAGTCACATGTCTTTTAAAAATACATACACAAACCATTTTACGGTCAAATTTTGATTAGAATTAATGTAAGTATTAAAAGTTCGATCTGTCCCATCGTCGACACTTCACTGCTTTGCCCATCCTCTCAGGAACCGTAATTTTTTTGCGGAATAAAAATAAATACCCTATTTCCGGTCCTTCTATGCTAAAAATCATGTCAATCTGTTGCTTTGATGCTGAGCGTGAAGGTTGGCATCAATGTAGCAGTTTTTTTTTGGCTTGTGGGTTTTATACTAAACAAAAAGCAAGCTAACACTACAAAAACAGTTAGACTGCTCATAGACCGTTGAAGGTCTAAATACAATCCAAGTGTTCAAGCCCACTACCAGTTGGCAACGTACCCAGCATGCTGGTGGTATTACCACGCTGAATGGCAATGCTTATGCGTTGAACCAGAAACACGCCAGCATTTTGGTCACGCGTCGCATTATTATTATTACATTCTAGTTTGAAGACGAAATACAAAAACAACGATACATTTAACAGATTTTTCTTGGGAGTCTTTAAAAAGTAGCCACTATCCAAGTATCCAAGGAAACAAAAGCGAATGGGAACCACAATCCCGCTAGAGTACAGACAATTTATCCCGAATAGCCCTTGTTTTTGCCATTAACCTAATGTGTTAATAAATGTGTGCAATAATTAAACACAAAACGTGGAGTGACGCGAAACTAATTGCCTCGGGCCTCCGCCTCGGGTTTTTTGATGCTCGCAAAATTGAAGACCGTTTTGGAATATTGCTTCCCATTTTGTGACAGCCATTTTGTACAAAAAAGGTTTCATATAAATAATGAGACAGCTTTGATTATACGATAATCATGAGAGACAGTGGGAATTGCATAACATACTACTTATGACCTTTAAGTAAATGCATTTAATTACATAAAAATGCTTGAAGTATTTCAGACATATATGAGAGAGAAAAAAAATGCCCTAACCGCAAATTGCTTAAATTTGCCAAAGCAAGCAAGCTAACAGGCTGCCTGATAGTAAGCAATCAGCGTTTCGTGTGGATACCTGTAATACCAGAAGCGTTACAGAATCGTTGCCATATAATACCAATAATATTGATATACCTCCTGACCACAGAAAATAGAAGTAAATAGAACGGAAATGAGAAGAAAACTCTGTCACCTGTACCCTTAGTACAAGATTTGACAGTTTTCCAAAACTTTTTTAGTTTTCGTATTGTTCCATACATTTTAGTAAAGCGCTCCAGCGGAAACGCGGAGGAACTAAAATCGGTAGTAATCGGCAGTATAGGTTGCTTCACTAAAATATGAAAAAAGGTTTCGAATAGCTTTCAGCCCAGCAATGTATGGAACAAAACGAAAACGAAAAAAGTTTTCGAAAACTATCAAATCTTGTACTAAGGGTACAGGTACTGTGAAAGATATGTGATTGGACATTCTTATTTATGCCAACGCGTCGAACTTCGCGTCACAGTTGCTAACACAGTTGCTTAGGGTTTATATGGGTGTGGATACAACAATTTTTTTACAAAAATGCCTTGACAGGCGTTCAAATTTAAACATATTTTTTCTGTGCTGCTGACATTCGGTAGAAAAAAAAGCTATTAATGTCATTAGACTAAAGACGCCGCCAATGTCACCGTGTCTACCAAAATGTAAAATGACCAGAATTGACGTTTTTTGTATGCCACTATTGGTCTAATTGATTTTACTTTTTGATAGCACATCTGACGTCTGAGTGCATAATAGAAAACACGCTCTAGAGACATCATCCTGTCTTCATTATCCAAAGTAATTCCCCAAAACGCTATTTTATATTACCTAATTGTCGTTAGGGGTCGGAAGATGGCACGTATTATGCTGAACGCTCCTTCGCTCGTATTCCTGTCGAAAAGAAAATTGAGGTGCTTCACCTCAGGTGTATTTATATGTTTGTTTACTTAAATTATGATAGCATTATGAAACCTTATGGGGTACGACGTCATCATAATGCTTTGGGAAAAAAAGGTAAAGGTGGGGGCGACATAGCTTTGTAAAGCGTGTAGCAAATTATATCCCATACAAATAATACGTTTGATCTAGCATTAGCTTTTTACAAAGTTACTTCAACTTGAAACCAACTCGGCTTTCAACATAATAAATAGACTATAGTTAAAGCTACTTCTAAACTAAAAATAGTAAGGTACAATTTTATTTATTTAATTACGGAAAACAACGTAACTTAGATAACGCTAAATATAGAGAAAAAAAATACAGACAAGCCCTAAAAGTTTTGACAAATAGAATAAATTTAAAAAACTTACTACAAGAAAAAAAGGGTTTTTCATATATTTGATACCCATATTATGGTGGTAGATAAGATTTTTTTTTCCGCCATCTTGGGGCGTTCGCCATATTAGATTTAGAATGATGTCATTTAGCTAACCATGCATTATCATTTAAGCTAAACGTGTATGCAAAATTTTATTGTAATATAAATATAATCGCTCAGGGATAACTGTTTTAAAATTCAGTTGCAAGTAGGAACCTCGTGAAGCCACTCTGACTGTCAGAGCAAGAGTTAGGTCTTTAGTAAAAATACTACTACTTTCACAATTTTGCTTTTGCGTCAAATAAGAATCTTTAGGGTACAATAAGATTTAAAAAAAACTCGGCAAAAACCCGAATGCGGTTGAAAGATATAGTTGGAACCGGCTTAATCATACGTGAGTAATTTCCCGTGTCATATTAATAAAAAGATAACTCTTTATTAAAATACCACATGATCAATAAAAACAGATACATTACAATGAAACTATTATGTAGATTCTAGGGTATTAACATGCGGCCTTATCGCTTCAAGCAATCACTTCCAAGCAACCGCTAGGCCGATTGGCTTTTACTATCTCTGTCATTACAGTACGCAAAACATTTGTTGTTTTTTTTTATCAGCATGCACGTTGTCCCCTTCGCTCTACATTGTCAAATATTTACGCTGAGCGAGCAATTGACGAGGGAAAACTATTTTACGCTACTCTAACAGAAAACCTAGTTTATCGGTAATAAATAAACATGAAAAAATGTAATAAATGTTGCTGTCACTATTGATGGGGATCGCTTTTGGAATCCGCGAAGAATAAAAATGAGGAAAATGAATATAAACAAGATATTCCTGGATACGCTGGGGCAGCTTGAATACCAATAAGTAGAGCTCGGAGAATTATCGGTTTTTGTAGATACAACCTTGTATCTAAAAAGCAACCCAAGGTAAGGTCTTTTATTGAAAAGCACGTTTTATTTTCATATTATCGTAACATAAATTGACTGCCCCGGTGGCGCAGTTGGTAGTGAACCTATTTTCTGAGCTTGGGAGCGTGGGTTCGATTCCCACCTAGGACAAACATTTGTGTGATGAACATTTGTGTTTGTTCTATGTCTGGGTGTTAATATCTATTTTAATATGTATTTAAAAATATATATGTATGTATATTAATCTCTGGCAGCCATATTACAAGCTTTGCTTAGTTTGGGGTCAGATGAGCATGTGTGCAATAATGTCCCAGATATTTATTTATTTTATTTATAAATAACTGCGTTTTATTTCATCTATATCTTTTTCAAAAAATATTTTGTCAGGTATATCATAGCTAATAAAAAATCGACTACACCTACTACAAATATGAATTAAAAATATAAAGTAAGTTATTTGATTGTAATTTAAGCAGTTTTAGGTAATAATTAGTTTTTGTATGTTTAATTACTTTAACAAGTTTTGGTGGCAAACAAGCAGACCGGCCGCCTGATGGTAAGCGATCACCGTTGCCTATGGATATCTGCAACACCCAGGGTATCACAGATACGTTGCTGACCCTTAAAGACTCTATTAACAGCCCTTTTGAAGAACCCCATATCAAAGCTACTCGGAAATGCCGCAGGACCATGATTCCACAAATTGCAGGTGTGAGGCAAAAAGGAACGCGTGTTTCACGCGTTCCTTTTTGGAAATCGCACAGTGTGCGTTTCGCACACTGTGCGATTTCCACCGATCTATGATTTAATGTTTATAGATTTGTAACAATATTTAAAAATTGATAATAACAATAGTTTTTTCCAGCACACATACACATTAACAATACTAATTAAATTGCAATAGTTTTAAACAGCACTTTCGAAAACTTCTCAATAAATCAGTAAATTAGAAACATGTTTAATCATTTCACCTACTTTAATTTCATTTCTTCAGTATAAGTAACCCAGATTTAGATTGAGCCCCAGAAAAACCTTTATAAATACTGAAAGATGTTTCGCTAACAGGCGAATCGTTGCGCAGGAAATATTTAGATATAACGGTAGAAGAAAAAAAAGCCCTCGTCATTTACTCAAAACATCTTTCTTGTGAGGAGTGCTTGACGCTTTTGCGCCTTAATGTAGGATCGTTACTATACCTAGAAGGCGAGATGGGGTGTGGTTATAGTGGAAGCGAGAATAATTAAATAACGCTCCTTACTCGTAGCTATTTAACGATATACGAGTTCACTATTCAAACATCTGCCATATTGAGAATCGTTATTTAAGATTGTTTTAAACTATCACGGTTGTTCACTAAAGTTAAATGATTATTTACGGGATATTTACCGTGGTAAGGTTGTGGAAGGAGCTCCCGATATTTCGGCGCAGTTACATGCACCCTGTTCACGGGAAGACCCGTGAACGTCTTCCGTGAACATGGTGCATGTAACTGCGCCGAAATATCGGGAGCTCCTTCCACAACCTTACCACGGTAAATATCCCGTAAATAATCATTTAACTTTAGTTATTTAAGATTATTAAAACCCGGCAACGGTATTTTTGGTGAGATATATTTTGCAAACAGTACACCTGAGCAAAATCGTATGTATTGTATTAAACACCACCTCTCTTAATTTTAAGAGGAACTAACCTATTAAGCCTATACCTTATTCAGCGATACGTCACAAGAAGGGGTGCAGTCAAATATATTTTTCCAACCTTAGAATAGAATGATATTTTATAATTATTTATTAACCTAACATTCGTTACACTGGGCGAGTAATTTTACAACAACGCATTAAAATATATAGTAGGTACACTAATCAATGAAAACATTAATAGTAAGATCAATAGACTTTTTGGGATTAATGTAATAAGATTTATATTTCAATATTAAATTATTATAAAATGTATACTTAATTAATTAATGTCAGAAATAATAATGAGTACTATGTCAATATCAATATTTCACCAAATTTTATCAACCTTTATACATGTCGCCATTTGTATTTGAATAGCGAGTGAACCATCCCTGAACTTGGAGGAATCTAAATCTAATAAAAAAACATGACATCTAAGGAGGTTGCTGGTGCTACCAAAGCGGTTGCTTTAAGGAGGTTGCATTGTTTTCATCTTTTACTGGCAGATAGCTGATGTTATTATAAAGCAATAATTTAGGCTAGTTTTATCTCGGATATAATGCGGGTGAAACTGCGGGTCTAGTATTAAATAAAAGTAACTCAGTACAAGGAACATATTTCACACAAAATGTTTTTTTTTTTTGCTTTGTATCATCAGGTAAAAACCGCTGAATCGCTGCCACTGCAGCAGAACTCTGCCGGATAAAGAAAAGTGCTCTCGAGACCCACGCACCGCCATACAAACACTGCGTGCCCCAGTTGCTGCATTCATACAATGGCAGTGCGAAGTAGTTCACTGGTTCAGCGCTAACGATGTCATGCTCGAGTGTGGCTTGATTCTGTCACACGGGTCGAGTGGAGGGAGGTATCAACGCCTAACTCCCCTACACCGGTAACGAATGACTGGATGATCCTTGGGGTTCATATTTTCTTACTAATATTGTAAATGTGGAAAAGTATATGTTTCTTTTAACGTAGAAATAGAGCAATAGATCGTATAATTGGAGGGTCGTACGGTTCTTGAGAAAATGTCTACGCGGATGAAACAAGAAACTAAAATATGTGTGGGGGAAATGACGATCCGTCGTTAAAATTTGGTAGAAAACAAACAAATTGTTTCTCAAACATAGTAAAATATTCTTATTATTTATTAGTATGTCCGTTTATCATTGAGATACAATATCCATAGAGTCACAATCTCTGTGTGAAAACAGTCAAAAAACGAAAAAAGTTCACAATGCCATATTTACTTCAATTTAGACATTATGTCGCTTGCATAATGTTTAACGTTGCTTGTCTGCTAGGGAATCGTAGCACTGGCATCGCGCGGCGTTGTTGTCGGACCGCGGTTGCCTAACAACTAACCAAAAAGTCTGCGCAGTGCGAAGCGTGAGCCGAGTTTTGATTCGGACATTTTTGCCACTATTGTGACTATAGGTATTGTATCTCGATGATCACATAATTATTTTATTTGAGCGTTTAAACAAAAAAAAAATAGTATTATATTAAATTCTAAGAAAATCGTTCCCTACTCCATGCTCAAGTGTTCATCCCAACTCAATTTACATAGATCGCCAGCAAACGCTAGTTTTCCAATGAATTCTCAGCGTTGATTGTACATTCATGGACACTGGTGCAGTATAAATTATGTCCTTTCAATACAGACTATTGTCCAAAATACAATGCCACGAATTATAAATGGATATTAATTATATTTTAATATAACGAAATTAAATTTCAATAACAAAGGTGAATGAAAATTCTACTCTCGTTTGAAAGCTTGAATTTTCCATTGATAACTTTATTAGCCAATAGATTATTTATAACCTTCCGATAATTATGAAGGTATGGACTATTGTAGCATTCTAAAAAGCCACTGGTCTTTTATACAGAATGATATTTTTTTTACGATAAGGAATAATAAGGTTTTTTTTTTTGTTATTGTTTTGTCTTGTAGTGGTAGGACTCTTTTGCAGGGGTCCTCCTGGGGAAGTACCACACCTATGCCAGTTATTCAACCGCCAAGCATTAGTGTGCAAACACTACTGTGTTCCGGATTGAAGGGCAATTTTTCCAGCGAAATTACAGGGCACACACAGATTTGACATCTTATATCTCGGGATGACGAGCGCAGTGCATTGCCATCCAAGGTTTTGAACTGTTAAAATTCAAAATTCTGAGATGCGTTGAGCTGTTATGGGCAAGCGTGAAGACCCATCAGGTGAGCGACTTCGCTGGTCTCGTCACTTAGTAATATTAAAAAAACTATTCTTCCTCCGACACATGTCAGTGACATTGTTAGACCAAACATAATATTGCATACGCTATTTATTTTTTGCATGCGCTTTTTTTTTATTCAATAGTTAAGATGTGATAGATACACAAACTACTTGTAGAACACAAGTTTTCTAAAGTTATATGATTATTTACGGGATATATCCCGTAAATAATCATATAACTTTAGTGAACAACCGTGATAGTTAAAAACAAGTTTTCTTAATTCGAGAAAAAAATGTTCCTCTTAGAAAACGACTAAACACGTGACCGGTAACATCGTATGATCATAATTTTTTTTCCTCAAATTTATTAAACAATACACAATATTTAGTCCGGGGTCAAAATAGACATTCACTCTTGCTTACATTCCCATGAAGCTGAATGTTTCCCTGAACGTTAGGGATACCATAATAATGATATTGTGAAAAGTTCCCATCGATTCCTTGTGTGAAAAAAATATGCAAGGTCAAAGTTAGCAATAACGAGTTTTTTTTTTGTGTAATCTTTGCTACCGTAAAGAAACTATTTGTTTAAGATTAATAGTTTCCGGGATAAAACCCATATAAGTTTGACAGCTGTCATATGAAATGACGATCTTGATGAGATCTATTCCTTATGTAAAGAAACTACTAGTCTAGGATTAATAATTTCAGTGTTATAGCCCTTATAAGCTTGACAGCTGTCATCCAAAATGAAGATATCGATAAGATCTATCACTTCTATATAGAAACTACTAGTCAATGATCAATTCTGCCCTACTAATTCCACTTGCAGTAATCGACATGTTTGGGTAACTTTTTTATGCAGATATTGTATCTCAAGGGGATAATCTATGCACAAAAAATAGTTTGATCTTGTTCTTTAGATACACTTAAAAAGTTATAAAACATAAACGTGTTATTTATATAATATCCAAAAACTACGTTTTCTGCATTTTTCTCGAAACCGCCATTTGCAAGTACTGCATTTGTTATAAGGAGGGCAGAATAGTTTCCAAGTAATAGCTGTTTTAAGTTTGACAGCTGTCATCAGACTTCACACTTTACTAAAGGGAGACAATGAATCTGACATAGAAGGAGTTCCATTTTCGTCAGAAAAATAACAGCTTAATATTTATTCTGACGAAAGCGGAATCTGATTTAAGTGCACTAAAACATCCGGTAGTCTATTAAATCACAAATTTCGACTATACTTATAGTATGTATATGAATATACCCTTCACACCACAATATTTCAATTTCTGTTAAAAAGTCACCCAGTTTTTTTTTTTCCAATATGGTTGAGTATCTAAAACATTTTTATGTAAGCTCCATATTTCAGTATGAAAAACTAGTGAATGGAATTTCCCAGCGGCGATGTGCCAATAACAGATAAAAACACGCAATATGGCATGTTATTTTGCTCTGAGGTTAAAATCCAATTCAAATATTCGATAGACGTGACACAAAACCAATTTGCTTGTGAAACTAACCTCTGTATCTCAATTGTCAACTGGTGGGGTATCTGGGCTGTACTTGGCTTTGGGTTGCAGTGAAAGATTTCATGAATAACACATTAAAATTTTATAAAACTCTCGATAAAAGATCTGATAATCTATTAGCGGCTGAACAGATTTTCATGATTCACTGCTAAAAACATTCTCAAGTCACTTTAAACAAAACTAAATCAAAATCGGTTCAGCCGTTTGGGAGCTATGATACCACCGACAAACACGTTGCCATTGCCATGACACACGCAAACATCATAAACACGTTAAACTTATAAAACCCCTATGTTTGCGTCGGAGGTTAAAAATGATAACAATCATAAGGACAATGTTTGCTTCTTGAGCAATGGTGGCCGAGCGGTAGTATTTTCGCTTCACAACATAACGGCACCCTGTTCTATTCTCGGCCTTGTTAGGTTTTTTTCAGGTTAGGTTAACTTTCTCTTTTATGTAATAAATATTTAATTTCAGGTTAGGCAAAACTTAATTAAATTAACTTCATTAACAAATATCTACGAAGTAAAATTTATCCCAAATTCATTATTTTACTTGAATGGAATGAATTACACTAGAAATTCATTAGAAAAACAGTTTTGAAGATGGACTTCAGCAAAGTAACGCCTGATTCAATCAACGAATTATGAGCAGTTTTAGATGACATCGCACAAAAACGGTGAAGATAAAGCTCGTAAGGAAATCCGTATGTCCAAGAAAGATATATTACAATCACCAACACGCACGTGGCCAGCATGGTGGATTAAGGCCCATCTTCTGTCTCAGAGAGAAGACTTGTGGGACGAAGAAGGAATAGGGGAACATATTAACTTCATTACCAACTATGCAAAAATATCTTGGATATCGATTATGACCTACTTCTAATAATTTGTAAAAAATAACAGGCTATTATTAAAATCGACCTTTCCTCGAGTGATGAAGATGCAGTTATAACCCCTTCGAGCTCAGCTACAACGACCAGTGACGGAGCTAGTTCTGCGGTCGCGTCATCTCGCCCCAACAGTGCGGCAAGTGGAGACGAGCTGGAACTTTCTGCTGCATCTCCGCCTCCTCCTGCAACGCTATGGCTATTGGACCTAATTATCATGTTTCTAGTTCCTACTAAGCGTGCTACATTATTTGCCTCTAAGCCCTGGTGTCGACTCAAATGATGTGCTGCTACGTGACGTTTTATTCCATACAGATGCTTTGGATGTTGAGACTTGAGACAAGCTTGAAAATGTGTTAGATCATTATGCCATGTCGCTTACATGGGCACTGGAGTTAAATTGTGCAAACAAACAAAACGAAAGTGACTAACTGATCTTTGCAGATACCTTTAACTTTAAGTTTAGAAAAAACATATTAATATTTTTTAGCTAATCTTTGCAGAGCTTTCTTAACTCAACAGCTTTACAGCTAACAAAGTGTTGAAAATTGTTCATAATTTCTAAATTTGTTAGTTCTGATCTGGTTCTGATATTCATGCTCAATTTTAGTACAAACATAAAAAGTTTTTATTTTATTACTCCCACTAAACTATTTGAAGCATAGTGTCAGTTGTCCATTTAGCAGGCAATAGAGTTCTGGACCAACGCCAAGCATTGAAATTGAAGCGGGAACATGCATTAGATTTTATCGTGTGAATTGTGAGTGCAGGCTTCATTCTACACTCTCTTGGACTCCAGTTCAGAGTAAAGATTCTTATAAACAGAACTTATAAACACTAAGTAAGTGACTTAATTGTGCAATGACCACATTTGTCAATGACCGTTGTTGCAGTTTGGCTCAAAAATTAAGATCATTATAATCAGCCTTGTTTATTGGAGTGTCGTTTTTGCGTGTGACAATTTTCGTCAGGGAGAAGTTGACAGAGTAATTTTAAGCATTGCTTAATTTATGTAACGTTTCTAAGTATGGTGAAATATTTAAATAGGAGAAGTTTAAGAGTTACAAGAATATTTAGCTTCATATTTTGATCTCGAATGCACCAGTGAGTCGCCTCAAGAGCTGAAACAGCTTCAACTGCTGAGTTGTAGCACTCGAGCTCAACTTACTCAAACTATGAAAGAATTCGCCACACCACCTTCCGACTTTGAGTGATCACTGCACAATTCCCAGCAGGTAGCGACCACCACGTAGTCACTAAACCAAGTTCAGGTCCAAATGGGCCGCTGCAAGGACAACCTGGTTAAGTAGAGATACAGTGAGAGACCATAATGCGTTTGTTTTCATATTTATCGGGACTTATCGCGCACTATTAAATATAGGTAAAAATAGATACCTTTCGCTCGACGTTTCGACCATGTTACAATGGCCGTGGTCACGAGCTGACTCTAAATGCTGACTCTTTTTCATAATGCGTTTGTAGAGCATCTGCTCAGACCATGTCATACCTACTCTCATGCCCTGCTGCCCTAATCTCTTACATTACAAAACCTGTACTAGGCTTCCCCGTTCGCCTCCGAGCTCGGGATGGTCAAATTTGGGGCTCTGACCATCCACTTAAACGTGTCCAGGGAGAGAACGTTGTGTGACCAACGTTGTTGCGAGTGGAGGGGCTGAGACAACACGCAGTTGTCTTGGGAGGAGCCGTAGCGTTCCTCTGGAGATCCCGGAACTATCTTGTCAAGCACTAAGGCTGGTCACCGAGGGGGTTTTAGTGGGTATACTCCAACATAGCCTGGCTGTACTCCAATGCAGCTGCGGTATCATTGGAAAATTTCTCTCTCGAAAAAAAGAGAACCTTTAATTTTCTGCATAATCGACACGACAAAAAAGAAGATAGTGGAAACGGAATATAGATGCTTACCATTATAGTAGGATAACGGAAAGAAGAGAAATTACTAAGTACAGTCAACACTCCATGGTTCAAAGAAAACCTAAATTAAGTTCGAGTTTGACCGCTTGTACCTAATATCACTTATTATAAATTAAATATAATAAGTGATTAGCCTCTAAGCAACGTATCTAGGTTTTAAGAAATACAATTTTTTTTCTAATTACTATAGTTTTAAAACAATCGCTGTCACTATTGGTTTTATGACTCAAAGCGCTTCGACTCTGCTTTCATTATGCAAACCACTAGACTATGGAAAATGATACCAGAGTGGGAATTCTTCAATGGTTACAACCTAGGTGTCTCCAAGTTGCAAGTGAATTGGTTTCTTATAGGATAGCATGTTCCATAGTAGTAATCATCACTTAAAATCAGGCAAAATGGTAATCAAACGTGCCAGCCTATTTACAAAAGATTATATGAGAAAAATTCAAGTTATCCCTCTTTATTCCCTGTTACCAACGATATAAACCAGCAGAATCAACCTCGGAAACAAAATCAGGAGATTCTCCCTAATTCTCACACAATATTTCACAGATAAAAAGGCTTTGAAGTGCGTATATCAAAAGCATATAAATTATACCTCATGAATATGTTCGTATTATCGGAATGCGGGTAGGTACACATTTTTATGTTCCCATGATCGGTTAACCATCAAATGTCTCAAAAAAACTGGGACAGCGAGGGCATAAAATAACTTTCATAAAGAAACGACTAACTAACACTACTGGCTAGCTACTGACTAACTACTGGCTAAGATACTTCGCGAATGCTGCGACCTTGTACGTCTTGACCTCTTGACACAAGAAAATTCCACAAGTCCCGGTCTTGCGCTCTCTCGACAGTTGGCGACTTGGAACTTATGCAGGTTCGGTGATGTCTAGGCCATTGGAAACACCAAGATACGAAGGGTTTCCAGCAGACTCGGGCTCATGAATCTTAACTATAAGGTAAGCATAACCTAATTTATCAGTCTTACTTCTTTTTCTTTTTACTATACCTACCACAAATATGTATGAAGTGACATTATTACTATCCAGGTGGCATTATTTCAAAAGGAAAAAAAAGAGAGTTGAAATAAAAAAAAACTTCACGTATTTTTAACGCGAAAAAGTCCGCGTTTGACCACCAACTCACCTGTTAGTAAGCGACGATGTGGTCGAAGATAAAGCACGCAGACTTAGAAGATACCTATTCATTCTTGCCTTAAAAAGGCCCTGATTATATCTCTCAGGAAAAAAGGATAATTCACGATGTTCAAGAGTATCCTATAAGTAGAAAAAGTCAACACGCAGTCATTCCGAGAAGGTATATTTTATTCCAGAAGATGGTAACCCTCCTTTAAGCGTGTTAACGCTTGGTTTCGCCTGAAAAGAGGCACCAGTGAAAGAAATACGCACAAAGACGCTTCGAATAAAGCAGTGACCTGAGTTACGAGTTAAGCTAAGACCGCACTAGGGTGCACTACGCAAAATTTTACAATCATTTTCAGGACTTGTATTCATGTTTTTTTTGACTTTGGTGTAATTTTTAACCACTTCCAAAAACGAGGAAGGTTATCAATTCGACCGTTTTTTGTTACCTCAGAACTTCCGACTGGGTGAACCGATTTTGCTGTTTTTTTTTTAATTTGAAAGCTGGTGCTTCCCGTGTGGTCCCATTTCAATTTGGACCAGTTCTGACGTTTTAATGAAGTCGGTTTTTTATATTGATAATTATTTTGTGTGAAAACCACGTCAGTTTCCATATTAATATCGTGACATAGTTTTTGTGTAGCCTTGCCATTAAGTACATGCCTATACTAGTGTTTGAAAGGTGACTTTGGACTTTCAGACATAGATTATAAATAATGTAAGAGTAAGATTTATCGATGCAGATATAACTGTGTTCAGAAAATAGAACAGATTATAAGAACTAGAAATGTCTACCTAAAAGAAATTTAAGTTCTTATCAAATAAATATTTTTGGTTATGACTTTTTTATATTTGATTAAACTTTATGTATAACAGTTGATATGTACAGTGATATGATTATTCACGGAATATTTACCGTGGTAAGGTTGTGAAAATATCGGGATCTTCTCCCGATAATTCGACGCAGTTACATGCACCATGTTCACGGGAAGACACCAGTCCATCTTCCCGTGAACATGGTGCATGTAACTGCGCCAAAATATCAGGAGCTCCTTCCACAACCTTACCACGGTAAATATCCCGTAAATAATCATATATCTGTAGTGAACAACCGTGATATTAATTATGTATATATGATAGTTATGATATTAAAATTGTGTTTTAGTTGATATGTATATATTACTAGCTGCACCCCGCGGTTTCACCCGCGTGGTGATGACAATATGTGATAATGATGATGATGAAAAGTAACCTATGTGTTAATCCAGGACATAAGCAATGTATATTTCAAATTTCATCCAAATCCCTCCAGCCGTTTCTGCGTTATTGAGTAACAAACATCCATCCATCCATACATCCATCCATCCAAACTTTCACAAACACATATGAAGAGGCTTGAGTTTGAGTTTAAACCATTTATTTCGTTTTAAATGGTTCACATTAAATTGGTATGCAAAAACCAAGATTCCAAGAGTTGTAGTCAATGTGTTTTTTCATAATTTGGATGCGTCATCCCGCCACCGCTAGACTGGTCTTTTAGGGGGGCTACGCTTACCGTCGTGTGGCTAGCATTCCTGTCAGACGTGTCACTCCACCTGCCGTAAAAAGTTTATTTCCCGTAAAATACATTAGCACTTTCGACCATTAATGATTTAGTTAATTGTAAAACTCTCGTAGATAAAAATAACTCTAGATATTTATTTATAACGCAATTGAGTGACTCACGCATGTCTATAGCAATTCAATACCACCTAAAATAAAGAATTTAGCAGTTCAAAGCCTTGCGCTGGTGAACCTGAGATATTATACGTTAAATTCCTTTATGTTATGTAATAATGACTTTGAAAAGCAACATAAAAAAATTGTTAATAGGAAACTAGCAAAATCATCATCATCAACTGACATCAGTCAACTTCTGTACATACTCGTAAACTTAATACGCTTGCCACTTGGCTCAATTTTCGCCTTTTTTACTTACTGAATAAAAATTTCATTTCGGGAAAAGCCATATATCTTGAGACACATTTTCATATAATTCCACCAGGTCAGCTAACTGAAAGCCAAAATTATTCAAGGGTCGAATCCTAAGGCTGAATTGGAAACAATCGAATTTTGTATCTCTCTTGAATAAATCACAAAAATAGCGGCTCTGTCCTTGACTTGAAAGCTATCGGAACAAATCCGGCCACAAATAAAATTTATAGGTACTTTATTAAATAGTGCGGTGAAGTATTGAGCTTTGACAGTCATAACTTCGAAAGTAATGCTAGCATCGAGCAAGTTTTAAGAATTAATTAGCAATCTAGATTAGTTTAAACATAGGTTGTATTGGGGTTGGTTGGTAGTGGCATTGGGGTACAAACACTCCTCGTCCCGGTGATCACCAGCCTTAGTGTTTGACAAAGAGGGCTTTGAAAAGGTGTTTAAACAAACACCTTTTCAAAATTTGGGTTACATACAGTCCTCTATGAAGAAGATGCATGGAGATTGAAAAACGGCCACGTATTTGCTGTTAGTGTGAAGCAGCGTGTCAAAACAGCGAAATACTGTTCTTTGGTTATCGAAGACGCTCTGGAAAGCCTGCGCAGGCATGAGCGGCCGGGTAGCTAAATTATCTGCAGCTGGGCGACGCAAAATGGGCTAAGGAAAAATATGTCCGCTACTCAAGTATTAAGTAAGAGGGCTTCGGGATCTCCAGAAGCACGCAACTCAGCTCTCAGAATTGCGCTGCGGCTCCTCCAGAGACAACTGCATCTTGGCTCAATCAACCACGACAATGTCAGTTACCCAACATTTTTTCCTCATCCGGGGCTCGCTTGGGATAGTTTAAAGTTATCTTCGACGATCCCGAACCCAGAGGTCCCGTTTTAGTAGGCTCTTACTACAGGTAGGAGATACATGTGCCGTATTCTATTGCCCCGGTACCAGGACTAGCCTCCCCTTGGTCTAGACTGGTCTAAACTATAGTAAATCAGGAAATTTTTGAACAAAGCGATAACCTAAAAGAGTTTCACTTGTCTTGGCCGCTTGTACACTGCGGCGTTACCTTGACTCTACAGTCAGTTTTGGATCTTAGTACCTTTTTGAAACAATAATATCAAGTGCTGCCATATACTTACTTATTTACGAGTACCTTTAATATGAGGTGCTCCAAAAGGGTGGTTAATAGAGTCTTTAAGGGTCAGCAACGTATCTGTGATGCCCTTGGTGTTGCAGGTATCCATAGCTGACGGTGATCGCTTAGCATCAGGCGGCCCGTCTGCTTGTTTGTCACCTATGGCATAAAAATGTATACTTATTCTTCATTAAAAATTTGCAATCCAATTTACTGTAAGCACTTATTCTTTACGTCCACCAAGTTCCCACAAAAAGACACCGTAAAACTAATTCACTCATGCACACGAAGGCAACAAAAGCTTGTAATCGCAGCCAGTCCTTTGTTTGTACTAATTTAGTGCCTTCGTTACGTCGAGTTGGCAACTGCCGCTGCACTCTGAATCTGGCTGACCATTCAAACTAATGAACTGCCGTGAATACTATCCCGAGGTAGCTTGTAGTTGTGAAAATGGTTACTCTGACCTGTATTTTGGCGTAGATAAGGGGGTTACAAAATTCAGCTTCTTCCTTATGTGTGTATTTTAACATGTGTAAAATATTATAGCTAAATTGCTAAGTAGGTCCCCAGTTCTGACAAGCCAAAGACGAGAACAATTCAGAAAAGTTTGAGTAACTTTCTTCCTTATTTTTATGAACCATTTCCACACTATCAGTGCTTCCGGCTCGTTGAGCCGGTGATTCTCGCTATCGGACTACTGCAGATTTCACTTGCGGTTACTTTGTCGCATATTTCAGAGGGTCCTTTAAAATGTGGCTGGAATTTTAAGAGGGGTGGCTTTTGAGTGACAGGTTTTTGAATTTGGCAACTTTTATTAAATACTATTTATTCAGTTTATTGCGGACCTTGTGACCACCCGATGTAACAACACGATCACCTAATATTGAGCACTTGAAACGATGTCCACTGGATGTGACTCAATGTAAACCCAAAAAAAGAAATAAGTGGCCAGGATAACAGTGTTACTTGATGGAAATAAAAATTCAAGGGAATAACTCGCGGGTAGTGTGTCTCGATTGTTGTGAGTAACTGATCTGATAAAAATTATGAATGAAAAATTATGCATCTTTTATTCATCATCCAATTCAATTTCACCCTTGAATTCAATGTCAACTAGACCAAAAGAAAGGGCATAATAATTAAGTGAACCTTTCATTATTACAATAGGCATGTCGCTTTATGTTTAATTTATTACAAATAACAGGCTTAGCGATGAATATAACTAAATACATTACTCATACTGAAAAAATAAATTAAATTGGCTGATTAATCTCTGAGATATGAGCGTTTAAAATGTTAAGTGGGGATAGGGAGGGGATGCTCCATCCCTTTCTCGCAAAGTGTGTGTTAGTATAGCATTTGTATGCTGCGCCTGAGGCGTGGCGTCATAGCACAGTATAGTGCAATCTCTATCTAGCATCAAATTAAAATACTTAAAACTTATTTATTTATGAAATAATTAAAATTTTGTTTTCGTTGATAGGCTCTATTGATGATCGGCTTTTTTATGAGGTAATAAAAAATATTTGTCATCATGCCTATTGGTAGCCATCGTTGGGTTATTCGATATGGAGCTGATGAGTTTTGCACTGTCGTCCTGCTTAGGGCGATTGTGCATATCTTCCTGCCACCACCAGATAATGTATGAAAGAATATTTCGCACTGTGCCGGTACTGTGTCGGAACTGTGGCTTTACTGATATGTGTGAAACGACCTTTACTAATAGGCTGTGGCGCGAACAGATGAAAATAGACTTTTTTATCACTCTGACTATGAATATTTACGACATTTTTATCCACCGCCTCGCGGACGCGATGGTGACAAATTATCACTGCACCGACATCTCGCCGTCACCGCCAGTGCTGTCATTTTAGCGCCTTTGAAGTTTTACTTAGCATTTTAGGGAACCTCGTGTTTTTTCAACATCAATTCTATGCGACGACGATATAAAGATTTTATAAGCTTTTGCTTCAAAAAAATGGGACCACCACTACCGCGAATAAATGTAAATCTAATCTAAGTGCGTGTCGAGAAACGCATATGGTAGGGTTCCGTAACCAAAGCCGTATAATTGTGGCCATAATTCAGAAATTAATAGTGTAACGTCGCTTGCACCTATATAAAATAGCTCGGTGGCTTTCAGTTACATTCTGGGACTGCTTAAAACTTTAAACCGCATTTATGACGAGAGTTCAGATCTGAGGCAGAGCAAATACACATGCACTCACGTACCTGGGACTGCTCCGGACCTCCGATGATGTTTCCACCTACAATCTTCGATATGTTCGAATATCACGAGCACAAAATTAAAGTCTGATGATGATTAGGTTTGTTTTAAAGCCGCGCGGCACCAGTTCACACCCGATATATGTATTTGTTTTTATCTTCGTTATGCCGTGTCCGTTCAGCGCACGCGTTCGATTCAAGATGGATGGTTTTCATACTTGGCAAGCCTTACGCTCCCATTGGACGAGTGCGTGGTGCATGACAGTTGAAGTCACTGCGTTTCGCTAATGCCCAAAATCTGGTTTCTCTTATAAATTGATGAATACGTAGTAAAGAGTGCAGTACCCAGAAATAGGAGCGTTTGTTTAGGTTTGCGGAAACGGTACAAATAGTCATAGAAAAATAGGCACGAACGAAGCTCTGTGATTAGCCAAATTTCAAAGATTTATCATCCCGACATAGCATATACTTTTTATGGTTTAACCATAGAGAAAACTGATTGAGAAACATTCTTTGTTAAGACTTACAAAAAGCTCAACGACCGTTGAGCTAGAATACCTTGAATTTATTACAGTTTTATCACTGTTACCCAAAAATTATTCAAAAATAATTTTGAATGAAGGTTTTAAATATGACATATATATATTGTAAGTTACAAGTTTATGCCTTATAGTTTAGAAGAGCAGGGGGGAGAAACAACTTTTTGCCACTTTGGCGTGCCATATTTTGCAAAGGATAGACTTTATAAAAAAGTGATGTATGAAACCTTACCTTCATTTTAAAATACCTTTTAACGATAACAAGAAGGTACAGTGAAAAAAACATTCCATTCACATGTACCAGAGCCACCCCTAAAAAGCAAAATAATTGTCATAATCTATACTATCTTAAAATAAGTTAGAGGACCACTGACTCAGTTAGCCAATGAACTATCTACATATCATGTATGCACTGCACATAGATAAGGCAGCTCATAACAAATGGAACGTCCAGCCCAGGGCACGATTCCAAAGAAAAATAACAACTTCATAATATTTGAATACGACGAAAAGCCAAGCGGTATGCATTATTCATTTAAGAGAAACAGGGTATGTACGCGTATGCAGATTTTATTTTTATAACTGCATGACTTCTTGAGATTAGTTATGAGACTGTAAATCTGCTTGTTTGTTTTGTTTCAGTAAGTAGATAACTTAATTCAACCATGCTTATGAAGTTTTCAGATAAAACATACATACTAAAATTACTTAAGCATTGCGTAGTGCGCAGTGATTTTGGAATTTACACAGGTCCTTGGGGGATTTTACGGAAATGTTGACGTGCTCTTGGCGTTAGTGAAATTATGAAGAAAAAAACACCAATGCGATAAAAAGTCTATCCGCATCATAGAGCTAAATATCCACATATACTTATAATAATGTATTTTAATATCACGGGAAGGAAGGAGTTTGATGAAAAGTACTACGAAACACCGTGATATGCCAGCAATTTTATCGAATCTTATCTTGTCGGTTCTCTCATAGTGTGCAAAAGGCATTATCATTTTGCGATACGAATTATTGGACTACGTGAAATTAGATGCAACAAGATTTAATGCGAATGCGATGCGAATTTTATCGCTTTTATTTTACATTATTTTATTCCCTGCCATATCGAATACTTTTAGTGTCCATGGCTTTACTTACCATGACTTAGATTTTTTTGCTACGCAAGACCGTGGGACGGGTATGCTAGATAACAAATGCGTCTATGGAACCTTTATGATGATTTTTGATCAAGAACGTAGGAGTTGCCCACGATGTCTAGAGGTTCTGCAGTTCTACACCAGGCTTGAGATTTTATTATTTTAATGACTGGATCCCAAGTAGGTGGTACTTGTCATCCGTTCTCTCTATCAAAAATACAATCAATGTCTAATAATCGTGAAAGCCCAATAAATTATTACAAAACAAAGGAGTTAAGTGGACGAAGCTAGTGGTAAAGGTCCGTCATGCAGGTGTTCCCCAGAGGCCCTTGTAACTCCGCCTTTATTACGATTACTTTGGATATAGTGTGATAAGTACAACGAAGCTTCATCAACAAATGTGGGAGAGGCATAATAAGGTAAGATTTTACATATAAAAGTAAAATAACAGGCAAGAGGGAGAGAAGGGTCGAAAGTTATCTGAAAGTCTACACGTAGAAAATCGCGGGCAACAGCAAGTTTTCTTTTACATAAAAGTGTCTTTAACCCATTGGGCCATCACATAATTCATAGGCACGTGCTTAGAATTCCGGTGACTTACCCTTCTAAACTCATTTTTCAAACGCCGATCACGCCTTTTCCTACTCATTAATTTTAACGCCCATCAGTCAAAAATATCATACTTCCTTCGTTTCTTAGCATATTTAGAATGCATCATTAAGTCCCCCAATAATAAACAGTGTCCAAAATAAATTGGGGACGCCACAACATTTTGGCACTTGAAGCAATTTGTCTCTTATATCATTTGTCTGGTTATTTGCTTATGATGCTTGAACCCCACTTCCAGCTCTATACAGACAGCGGAAAGCGAAAAAGAAGAATCAGACAAAATATTTTTTAAGCCTAGGAAATAGTATACAAGTATTATCATTCTCATTCTTGATTCATAGCGCTTGACTGGTTGCTAGCATAGGTCATAGCAATTTGTATTCGGGTGCAATATTAATTTAATCGTATTTCGTGAAATGAAGTAATCAAGCAAGCTGAAGTGGAAGTAGGTCGGTCATATTATATCAAGTGAAAAGCTCGGGCGGGGTTCTCTTAGGAAAACCATGTCCAGTAATTGACTAAGATTGTCAAATAGTGATGATGAGTGATTAAATATACTGCTGTTTCCCGCTCAAGTTAAAATTCTCTGCTTCGAGCGTCCTCCATCTAGCACGTGCATTACATACTTAATAATTATCAATTTAAAAAACTGACTTCACAAATTTGTATATAAAATGGGCGAATTCGATTTTTGGATGATAATTTGATCACATTGTCATGATAAAAGAGCTAATAATCTTTAAACGGCTAAACTGATTTTCTTGAATCATAGCTAAGAACACTCTCGATCAAGTCACCTTTCAAACAAACAAAAAAACTAAATCAAAATAGGTTCGGCCGTTTCTGAGCTACAATGCTACAGATAGGCAGACACACAAATACACAAATTCATAGAGACACACGCTAAACTTATAACACTTCTCGTTCGGAGGTTATAAAAGCATTGATTCGCTTATCGCTGCCACAACCACCAGCTCTCAAAGCTCATCTGCTAAGGACAGAGTATATAGAGGGGGCAAAAACAGCCGCTCAGTTGTCGCTCTTCTTATGATTGATGACGTAACTGTCGACTCGAAGACACTCGGTTATTCCTTGGCTTCGGATCGCGGACAGATGGATAAGTGTGAAGGGTGAAGTAGTGCTAGATTACCTTAAGTACTAGTTAAGCGTACAATGATTAATGGTATTTGTACTACTCTGTAACGGTACGCACGCACGAACTATTCGATTTAATTGATTGTTAAAACCACAACCTTACCACGGTAAATATCCCGTAAATAATCATGTTACTTTAGTGAACAACCGTGATAGTTTAAAACAGTGTTTAATTGATTGTTTCTGCCACGTACCTGTAAATTGTGGAATGGCCTTCAGTTTTTCCTCCGAAGTATAATTTGGACTGTTTCAATGTCCTCAATGCTGGGCTACGCATTGACTATGCCCCGGGTATTATAAGTATATATAGGAGGTATAGTGACCATTAACTATCAGGTGGCCCAACACTTGTATGCCACTTATTGTATTAAAAAAAACTGTAGATTATATGTTACTGCTCCTTGAATGTAATTTGTAAGCGGCAGGATGAAATATAATTGTTATTTACACAGATAATTGTAATAAGGTATTGGTGAAACTGCCGTGACCCTATTGTTTCGTATTTCAATTTGACATATCCGGAAAATGAATTAATATAGTCAGTGGTTTTAATGGAAATAATTATTATTTGGGCTATAATTATTTACATAATTGTATTGCATTGAAGGTTGTTCACTATACTTGTATGATCAATGGTTTAAATATTTTAAATTCTACATTGAGGCGAATGCAAATATTTAGTGTAACATCCCTACATGACTAAGTTTTTAGAATTACAACATACACAATCCAAAAAAATATTTGCAATGAATATTAAAAACTTTGCATTATCACTATGAAACTAAATCTTATTTGAATAAAGAATTTCTATACAAGATTTTGTACAAGACACGAATTTCAATTGGCCCGCCCCAATTCTTGTATTAAAAAACTAGAGTCAAGTCCTTAGAAAAGAAAACAACGGGTTTTTCAATTGGCATACTTCCGCCGACTAAGTTGGACAGAAGTGCCCTCTGTGCTGCAGCATACTACCTCATTCAGTTACTGAAGTTTTGTACGGTTACAATAGAATTCTCAAAAGTTATGATAAACTAGGTAAGTGAATGCAGATTTTTTATTGCAAAATTTCGATTACGTTGAAAAACGTAAAAAATCTAGAGTCATTGCTAGAGTTTCTCAAATTTATGGTCCCACGTAGCTCCATTGGACATACAAAAGAACTGTATGTGCACTTTTTTCTAGCAGTGCTCCACGGTTTCTCTTGCTATCCTACATCAGGATAAAAAAGTAGTTTGTGTTATCCAGGATATAAGTTACCCCATGCCAAAATTTCATCTAAAACAGCCGTTTCGGAGTTGATTTGGGAAAAACTACAGACTGACATACATATTCCGCATTTACTGGTATTTATTATAATAATACTTGTAACATTATTTCGTATATTGTGTGATGTGACACTCTTGATCAAATCTCCTGAGTAGTCTTGGACATGTGGTTGGTTAATCTGGTAGGTAGTGGTTAATTCTATAATTAAGTATGTAATATTATTCTCTAGTATATTATTAGTGTAATTGGTGTTTAACCGTGCTAATTGAATAAATACATACACATACAAAACCTTTCAAACAAAAAAACTAAATCAAAATCAGTTCAGCCGTTTGAGAGCTACGGTACCACAGATAGACATAAAGATACACACGTTAAAATAATAACACCTCTATTTGCGTTCGGGGTTGTGTGCGTGAGCCAAGCGGTTTGTTTGCATCAACTTCAGTAACTGTCTGTCTTCATAGAATCTGTGTAGCATACAAGTGCGCCAAACTGCATTTACTGAACTGGAAAATTGAGCTAGTGCCAATTTTATTTTTCAATTCGCATCGAAACAGCTGAGAGTCAGTTCACGGTTTCATTATGTATCACTTTAATTCATGTTATTTTAATGGATACTTCATCAATGAAAAAATAAATGCTGCGCACTGATAGCTCACTACAGAATTCCTTGTGTAGGGGATGCCATAGAACACATACAAAAATGTCTACAGACTATTTAAACTCATATTTTAAACATCTGTCTGGCCGGGAATAGAAGCTGGGACCACTTAATCATAAGGCAGATACGCTACCTCTGAATTTTATCCAGCCGACCCAACCTGAACCTTAACCTAATAAACACTAGGCAACATTTAAGCAAAGCAGAATTTCCGCCTTTTTCTAACCTACTCTTTGCACTTTGATCTACAGACATAGTTTAATTAATTCACCACCAAACACATTATGTTGCACTTCAATTAAATAAATTAAATTTCATGTCCAATTAAATATTACCTCTTACAAATACAGGAGATGACCTCCATATATATACAAAACTGCACATAGGATTAACGTTTGAAATAACAATCTGAATTTGTAAGCTTGCACAAATCATAATCCTAGTTTATGTGGGACAAAACGATTTTACGCGTGATATTTCAGCCTGCCCGCATTTTTGGGACGAAAGTGTCCCAAATCTATCCAGGCATATCTTCAAATTTCTAATATTAAAATTAAGGTCCAATTTAACTTAAAATATTAGACACTGATATTGACGTAAGTTCTGTGGTACCATATTCTAAACTAAAATAAAATTGTCAGCTTTAACATTCTTGCCATCCTTTGAAATGATAAGAATGATAAGATATACTTATGCAGATAATTTTAGCTTAGATAAAAGAGACTCGATCCATTGTATCAATCTCAATCAAATAAACTTAATTCACATTATTCCAAACTAACTTTGAGTATTTCACCACTAGGTATTTTCGATAGTTCTGGATAAGTTTCAGATTACGGGACGCGACACGGAAGGGGCGTGGAGGTTTCGTCCGAGCAATCCGGATTCCGGAACCGTTCCGGCCACGTCCGGGCCTGCGCGTCATTGCATCAGCTATTCTATTTTCTGATTGTATTAGAAAGTAGTTAAAGTGCCTATTATTAATCAAAACTTTTGAATTGAATATGTTATAGAATATGAATATGTTATAGAAAATGTAGGAAAAATTAAAAATTCTTACCTCATGCTAGGATTTAGGCATCACACGCCTTGTGCATTTTCCACTGTCAATTAAAGAAGAATTTTAAGTTTTTACTAAATATCGTAAATCAAGTTAAAGTCACCATCAGAGTAAAGCAAAGTAAGTCAATCATATGTTCAAGTCATTTTCTAGTAAAGTGGTGTAGACTATACTAGAGGTTTCTACGGAGTTTCGGATTTCGTTTCTCTTCATTATATCACTTGCAACACTGGAGCACGTTCACGCCAACTTAATAAACAGTAATTCACCATCATTAAAGTAAGGCGTCCTTTTTTTTTTCGTTGCCAACCCCCCCTTAAACACTTGGTTGGTTTGTTTGACCTTAACCATAAACAAAAATTTGGATATAAGTCATAAGTAATTTAGTGGTACCGGTAATCGTTGGGAACGATACTCTCGAAGTTGTTGACCATTACACCTATCTTGGACAGATTGTTCAGTTAGGTAAGTCCAACTTAGGCAAAGAGGTCGCCCGAAGAATCCAACTTGGATGGGCAGCGTTCGGGAAATTGCGTGACATCTTCTCGTCCAAGATACCACAGTGCCTGAAGACAAAGGTATTTGATCAGTGTGTGTTGCCAGTGATGACATATGGTACTGAGACGTGGTCCTTAACTGTTGGCCTTTTGGAAAAACTCAGAGTCACACAACGGGCAATGGAGAGCTATGCTCGGAGTTTCTTTGAGCGATAAAATCCGAAATATAGATATTCGCCAAAGAACCAGAGTCACCGACATAGCTATCAAAATCTGCAAGTTGAAGTGGCAATGGGCAGGCCACATCGCTCGAAGAACTGTTAACCGATGGGGAAGAAAGGTTCTTGAGTGGAGACCGCAAACCGGAAGACGCAGCGTAGGTAGGCCTCCCACTAGATGGACCGACAACATTGTGAGAGTCGCGGGCATCCAGTGGATGCAGATGGCAGGATGTCGTTCAGTATGGAGGTTAAAGGGGGAGGCCTATGTTCAGCAGTGTACGTCTTCTGGCTGATGATGAATTTAGTGGAAAAATGGCAATTTACAAGTCAATAGAATTTCTCTTAAGTGAGAAAATATAACATAACTATTGAAGATTAATATAAAAAAATATAAATATTAATTAATTAATTACTAAAAAAAAAAAAATACTAAAACAAAAAAATATTTACGATAAACATGTCAAAGAATTTGTTAACATTATGAATTTGTTAGGTACATTCATATATTATGTCAAGTTTATAAAATTCCTTGAAATTGTAAAAAGACATTATGAAGTTCCTTGTGCAAGTTAATAGTCTTAAAAGATCTGCAATGTATTTGCGATGTCTCTGCTGTTAAACCAATTCATTGGAACACCCGAATGACGCAAGTTTGACTCCTGCCGACAGTAATTTTTGGAATTTTTTGGAATCGTCTATAACATTTAAAATAGTAAATCCTAAAGTGTGAAACAACATTTCAGATATAAAAACGACTATCAAATCATGAAATCCATTGCGAAGTAACAAAGATAATATTTATAACCGATCAAAGTTACCTACACAAACAGACCTTAATTAGTATATAGAAACCGTGAGTTGCTTTGCATGTCTGTAGCCTGCAAAGATAATATTCGCGCCTAGATTGGCCCGCTCGAAAAAGATCCTGCTGAAAATTCAGTAAGTTTTCATCACGGCGGGGTAAAGGTTGACCTGTCAAGTGGTTATATCGTCATTGGGAAGTAATGATACAATCATCAATTTCAAAGTATAAGTTCTGACAATGGTTGTGAATAGTGGTGGAAAAGCATGAACATTAGGGTGTTTTTTTTTCACTTTTATAATGAAGTTAGTAGCAATAATATTAACATCGACCGCGTTTTTCCATTTCGTTTAGTTAGGTATACGTACGTAATTTATGAAAGCTGTAATGTCATAGTAAGTGACAGACGGACAGACGTACCTCTTACGGGAAAAGTGCTTTTACTTTCCAAATTCGTTGAATTATTCACTCGTTCCAGTATTTTTTCGCTGTTACCTCTCTCACCTAAATTCATATTGGGGTCAGGAGCGTGTCATAAGAGGTAGCGAGAAATAACAGTAAGTAATATGTGAAAAATCTATTTTGCAAGGCATCGGAAAAATATCAGTAAAAATATAATGAGAGCAACCTTGAGATTTTAGGTAACGACAGTTAAGATTTATCAAAGTAAGTATTTTAGAACAGAAATATCATGTAGATAATTAAGCTTTCAATTATTTATTATTATTATTTTGGCCGTAACTGTCCCACTGCAAGGAAAAGGCCTCCCTTGCTTCCTTCCTTCTATTCCTCGCGGTCCAGCCGCTGTAATGCCAGTCTAACTTCTAGCGCCATCTCTTTGGCCTTCCACATTCGGTGACCACATTGTTGTGGTTATGGCCCATAAGTTTTCGGGCATGCAGCAGAAGATTCTATCGATAAGCAATCTTGAATGATCATCTATCATCATAAGCCATATTATGTGGGTGATGATTTATGTAGTGTCTAAAATCTACTGCGCTCAGGCATAACAAGCCTATTCGGGAGCCACTGATGTGGTCACATTTGTTACCACGGACAGTATATCGTCCGGAGCATGGTGTAGGTAATACAGGGGCGTGCACCCACCAAACGTGTACCACCCTCTCTCTAACTTTAACTACATTTATAGAGGTAAATTAAGGTAAAGTTTTGACCTTAAATCAGACAACCCAAAGAGATATGGTACGAGTAAGATGGCCTGTTGGGTACGAACGCATCAAGACCAAATTAAGCTTGATGCCTTTACGCAACTCTTCAGATGACCTTGCTGCTCTTTTTTTGTACGTGGACTAAGTATATTATTTAGTTTATTGGTATCGCTGCGTCTTAGTGTGCGTGAAATGAGTGAGTGCCGTACTTACAGCGGTATAGTGAAAAAAGTGGAACACATGGGGACATTTGAACAGGAACGATAATTGTACTGAGGCATATCCCTCTTGTTTGTCTAAGCTGAGGGTTTGTCCCGTAATACGTTTGAATGACGCCGCCATAAGCTTATGACTTATGCCTTATGAAAAATACATACCCCTGAACAAATTGATGACGGCAACTTTCTGAAAACGCCTGCGGAACCTAAACGGAAATTCAAAGACGGGCCAGTCAACAGTAGCCCATAGCAAAGTCAAAGACTTAGCACAACTTTAATATTCATTAGAAGAAAAGTGTCTGCTTCTGAAATAATTTGCGTAAGATTTTGTTTAGTTGTTTTATCGTCGGTGGAAGTGTTCGCTGAGCTTTAACAATCCACGTTTTCTATTTACGTTTTCAGTCCCTCAGTAAACAACGAATTGTTTCGAAAACTTTTAATGGTGATCAAACAATCGTTTCATTTTGTTTTCGCGATGCGGCACGGAGCGAAGCGGGTTGCAAATTTATATAAATTTTTTTCGACATAAATCGCTCCATTTGCTTAATTCCGTCGGTTGAAAACCGTTTTTTCGTTTCATTAAGAGCCGGGTGTTGTCAGATTTGTTTTCCATTTGTGGGTCGTGGGAAATTTTCAAAAAAACAATTTCTAAATGTGTTTTATTATCATAAACCGCATACACAAAATATAAGAAATAAAACATTTTCACTCGATAAAAGGTGTCAGTTTTTGAAGTGAAAACTTATTTCAGCGCATGAACATTTTTTGGGTAAACAAAAATCATGGAACTCGCGTCATCGTCACGCTGTGTCAGAATACATAATACACATTACCGTGTATTTTAAAACAGCGCCACTTAGAATAGGTGAACAAGAAAAACCTCTGTTGGACAAGGCCTCCCTCATAGAGAGGGGTGTTGCCATAATCCCCACGCTTGGCAGGCGGCTTGGGGATCGCAGTACGTTCACCGTGTATACTATTAGGACGCTGCTGCCCATCCTCCGGTGGTTCTGGTCGCAGTTTTAGGACATACCCGGGAATAATGTTCAATTAGTGTACAAATAACGGTTATTAAGAGGCTCATCATTGAATCTTTAGTTTAAACTAAGCTTCTTCAGAATCGGCGCAAAGTTGCTAGAATGTCGGTTTTTTATCGGATTTTTTTCTATCAGACTGCCAGAGTGGGCACAAAAATAGGTTATATTTCGAAAACCCGTACGAAGCGGTTTGATACCACTTTTATTGTGCGAACTTACTACTAGTCTGTGGGATGCGCAGCCTGAATGGGTGTTCCACGATAGTCACAATCTGGGTGTCTTCAAATAACGAGTGAAGCAGTTCTTCTAGGCAAGCATGCTACATTGTTGATCGCATCATTGCTTAATATTAGGCGAGTTAGCGGTCAAACGCAATCTTATTATTAAATAAATAAATAATATAATAATAATAAATATAAATACATATAATAAAAACGTAGAGATAAAAAAATCTGTAATTGCGAGATAACAAAAAATAAATCACACAGGGCGTCTTAAAGTAAGCAGCTGAACACGATAGGACAGTTTTTAGAATTTTTGTCTGTTTGTTTGTTTGTTTGTTTGTCCGCGCACATCTCCTAAACCACTGGACGGATTTCAATGCGGTTTTCAGGAATATGCTTAGAAATTACCAGATTAAAACATAAGCTATGTTATATCATTTATTTTAATTCTTTATTATTACATAAAAGAAATTAAACAATCAATGATTATTTTCTTCGTTACCCGAAACGTAATATGAGGATCGTCACATAGCCTCAAGCAAGGAGGTCCAAAGCAAAGAGAATGTTATTGACATAGCCATTAAAAATTTGAAACTGTCAACTGTCATTCAGATAATCAGTTTAAATTTAAAAAAGGTTTCTTAACCTTCTTAGATGAATGAACGTGTAGATCAAGGATGTTATAAAAACATAGGCCTTACAACCTCTTTGGTGATTCAATCCAATGTATTTTTTAAGAGAATATAATACTCATACGGAGATTTTATTCTATGTTAGCATTTAAAACACAAAATGTACCACATCCTATTTTAATTCAGTCCCGCGAATAGAAATATTTAAAAAAGGCCATTTTTATCACAATAAACCTATACAACAAAATTCCGGACGCAATAAAGAAATAATAGCACTTTTCCAGAACCAACTTCGTAAGTTTCTAAACCAAAAATGTTATTACGAGATAAAAGATTTTTTCGACGGTAAAATTTAGAAAATTATAATTAGAAAATAAATATCGATCTATAAATAGCTAAGAAAGTAGCGTCATAAGTTTTGTATGATCTCATATATAATTAAGTAACCTATCACAATAAGTATGTTTTTTTTGGTAAAATTACTTCTGTCTGTTGGATGGTTTTGTGACCAGCCACTACATAAGTCATTGCTGCACCCTTTATGCAGGGTATATAAACTTAGCTTCTAGAAGAAGAAAGTGTATATTTGCAATAAGAATAAAAAATTAATTTTACTGTGATATTTTAACAGATAAATAGAGTAGTTCTATTTCATGGCTTTTTAATCAAGGTATACATACAAATGCACACGAAATAAGAAATAACTAGCCAAGAGCGTTTCAAGACAAGCATATGTCAGGATTCCGTGGCTAAAGCCATATACTTGTGGTCGTATTCATAGTTCAGAAATTGGATGGTCATAGAAAAATTCGAACGAGCGAAGCTGGACAGTCAAATTTCAGAGATGTATCATCCCGACATGACATGATATTCTTTTTATGGTTTAGACAAAAATAATACTTCAAAACATGCTCTGCACTGTGGTCACATTATCTTTTTGATTTGAAAACTGTTGACGGTCTTTTTACTTTTATGCTTCTATCAATACTTCACACAGGGCGACATAAAATAAGCAGCTGAACATGTTAAGGCAGTTTTTAGAATTTTTGTTTGTTTGTTCACGCACATCTCCTAAACACCTGGAAGAAACTGCAGACGGATTTAAATGCCGTTTTCACGAATATGCTTAGCTATGACCAGATTGAAGTTATAGGCTATGTTATTTAGCGGAAGGGCCGGATTGAGGAAATAAAAAAGGATTGAAGGTTTATATGAAAATCTACGCGTACGAAGTCGCGGGCAAAAAAACTAGTATATAATATTTATGTAATAGATTTAACTATACTTAAATTTATATGTTTATGTCTGTGGTCTGGTTTTGTGAACAGCCACTACATAAGTCATTGCTGCACCCTTTATGCAGGGTATATAAACTTAGCTTTTAGAAGAATACAGTGTATATTTGCAATAAGAATAAGAATATAGAAATAATTTAATTTCACTGTGATATTTTAACAGATAAATAGAGTAGTTCCATTTCATGGCTTTTTAATCAAGGTATAAATATAAATGCACGCGAAATAAGAAATAACTAGCCAAGAGCGTGTTAAGACAAGCATTATGTCAGGGTTCCGTGGCCAGCGAAACTGGACAGTCAAATTTCAGAGATGTATATCATCCCGACATGACATGATATACTTTTAATGGTTTAGACAAAAAGAAAATTTCAAAACATGCACTGTGGTCACATTATCTTTTTGATTTGAAAACTGTTGACGGTGTTATTTATTACTTTTATGCTTCTATCAATAATTCACACAGGGCGACTTAAAATAAGCAGCTGAACATGTTAAGGCAGTTTTTAGAATTTTTGTTTGTTTGTTCACGCACATCTCCTACACCCCTGGAAGAAAATGCGGACGGATTTAAATGCGGTTTTCACGAATATGCTTAGCTATGACCAGATTGAAGTATAGGCTATGTTATTTTGCGCAAGGCCGGATTAAGGGAAGAAAAAAGGATTGAAGATTTATATGAAAATCTACGCGTACGAAGTCGCGGGCAAAAAAACTAGTTAAATAAATAAATAAAATTATATGTTTGTTTATGAATGTAGAAGATACTCTGGTACAATTATGTCGTTCCCTTATGTACGTTACGTTACGTTGGCAGATATTTTATGTACTTTTTACGAGGTTTCTGGCCCTTGATGGTGACACTCATATTAGTTTTCGAGACCAACGTTCAGCGTTAATGAAATATTAAGTAAATAAGAAAAATCTGAGTATATATAAATACATATATCGATGTGTGGATGTTTATGGGTATACTATAATATGTATGTGTGTATGTTCCCTATGGACTCCAAAACGGCTGGACCGTTTTGACGGGATTTTCACTGGCAGTTGGGTAGCTGATGTTATAATGAGTAATTCTCGCGGGTGAGACCTTGGGGTGCAGCTAGTATTAGATAACAATAGGCATATGTCTGTTAAAATATAAAAAAAATATTTTGAATATTTTATGAAAATCTATATAGTACTTACCTTAAAAATAATTACTTCCAGGATATCTATTAACACAAATACTCGTAATCAGCAAAAAAACCTATATCAAAAGAAAAAAGAAAACATTTCCCAAATAGAATATACTAAAGAAGATCTTTAGGATGTTGAGCCACTAAATTAGATAATTTTGTAGGTTTTAATACAGAAATCGTAATTTCAATATTTTTCTCAACATTTTCTTACTAACTAAATGTTATATGCAATGTATTGCAGAATCTAATTACAGGCTCAGATTAAAAGTAACTCTCAATCCGTATTTCATCAAATCTCACAATACGGAGGAAAAATACCAATACTATTTGCAAATAGGGGTCGTATAAAACCCGCGGAATTCGACTCCTGGAAGATTACTTTTTCCTGAATACGCGGTGGAATTGTAAAGACCCTATAAGCGCAGTGTAATTGTGAGACAGAAACATAGCTTTACCACTGATACAATGAGACCAAGGAAACTCAGACGCGGGTTCGAATCCTGCCGGTCTTTTTTTTACTCGCTATAACAGTTGATTGAATTAGACGTTACGGAAATCCATCTTCAAAACTTGAAGCGACGAAAAGCGGAATTATAAAAGAGATTCGTCAAAACACAGTTTCTCATAAACAGTTAAAATTATTTATCTTACGGTGTGCAACAATACTTCATTTATATAAGAAATACTTTCAAGATCAAAGGTTGCCAAGAAGAAGTCCTGAATACGTTTTTTTTCATACAATTCTCGGGTCTAGCCCGGACATTTGGTGGGCATTGGTGGAGCCGAAGCCAACACCAAGAGGCCCTTTTGAATAATATATAAAAATACAATAAAACTATGGATTGTGTATGAAATGGAATATGAAACTATTGTACAGTATTGCATTAAAAAAGTCTGGGCTATTGAGATGAACAACTTGTGAATAAGAAAACAGAACTATAGGATGAGAAACGGCACCTGCCTTATCCTGTCTCATCTCTTATTATTATTAACTTTTTTCTGATAGATTAAATAAAGTTTTACCTATTATTTATATTATATATTCAATTAATTTATTATGACATTGCTTTTAAAAATATATTTTTGTTTACAATTGAGCATTGCCATTCAACGTGGCAATGCCGCCAGCATTCTGGGGACCTTTCCTTCCACTAATGGTCTTTTAGTTTAATTTTTTATTTATTTATTTTAAGTTTTAGTTTTTAGTTAGTATTTTAAGTATTCTTTAATTTTCTGTTTTTTAAGTTGTGCATAATAAATTATTACCTTTTTGTTTACATAGACGGTAAAATTCTCATCGCTAAAAGAAAATGGAATAATTAAATGTTTTGTGATAAAGATACAATAAAAATATTTTTTAAAAAACATAGTGAAATAAATAAAATAACTTATTTTAGTTGCGGTGTAAAAGTTTAGAATTTGGTTTCAGACGAACTGATAGAAAAGACACAATGTGCAGGATTTGGTGTATCTGGTTATAACTACTCTATGAACTACAAAACAATAAACTAACAATATGTTAGAATACAACAATAGAACTACAAAACTGAATTTGAGTAGTTTTGTTGAATTTGTGTAAAGCTTAGGCACTAACTAAAACCCTACAGTTGTCTTAAGGGATGGACAATAAAGTGCAGGCGACTCTTAAAGGAGGAACTTCGCTGGGAGGGTAAATTTTTATTAAAACGCGACAAAAATATATCTCTGAGTGTAACTGACAACCACAGGCTATAAATAATGTGGCATATGTTATATGACGCTGCTAGAATTAAACAGCTATAAAATTGTTAAAATATAGAAAAATATCTTCTGAAGTCCATATTTGTAATATTTTTTCTTAGTTTATTATTATCTTTGGAAATTTTCTACATGATATGCACAATGAAGCATTTCTTGTTGCTTGCTTGTTGGTACGTAGCTGCCTTGATTTTTTTACCATCATAGTACTCTTTAGAAGGTAATATTTAGTCTGTCTTTTCCATAAAACTTATGCTTACTCTTCCTTTACTTAGATTGAATGATGATGATTAAATGATTTTAAATAAGGCCATGTTAGCCTTTGGGTGGCCAAAGGCTAACATGGCCTTGTTTGTTCTTATTTTAGTAGAACACACAACTAGAATCTACAATAATCAAACGAGCAATTCAAGCAAAGGTAAAACATTGAGTTGATTTTGAGTCTGGGCTTAGTTGTAAATGTCAGCAGCGATCACCCATCCAACGCCCCGTTAGCTCAGTTGGTAGTGTATCTGCCTTCTGCGCTTGGGGGCGTGGGTTTGATTCCCACCTAGGATAAACATTTGTGTGATGAAAATTTGTGTTTGTTCTATGTCTGGGTGTCTATCTATTTAAGTATGTATATCTTAAAAATATATATGTATGTATATCAGTCTCTGGAAGCCATATTACAAGCTTTGCTTAGTTTGGGGTCAGATGACCACGTGTGCAATAATGTCCCAGGTATTTATTTATTTATTAACGGTTGACCAAGTCGAAGGTCGATTAAATTTTATAATCTGTTAGACCCCGCTAGTCATTCTTCACTACAAGCGCTAAGTTCTTAGAGCTAATAATAAGGTATACCGTCTGAAGAAAAATAAACCATAAATATAAGAAACACTGCCTCCTTTCGTTGTCGGGGGTTAAAAGAATCCATTTGATCCGCCTCCCCTTCAAACAACTGCAAGGCCTTTCCGATTGGTTGGGAAACAGCAAATTAGTCCCCAAATGAAAATACATTATTGACAGGCAGATAGACAACAGCCTATTTAAACTTCTTACCCTGTATTTTACCGCCCTGAATAATTCATTTAGGAGGGTGCGTGAACAAATTCGCTGTGAACTTCGCGTGGTTTGGGTGCTGCGGTGATTTGAGGTTACGAATTCTTCTCTTTTCAGCAATTATGGTTTTTGGACGTGGCCTGGATTAAAAAAAATCAGGAATGACTGAATGGCTATGGCAAAAAGATCTGAATTCATGAAACATATTGGAATAGGTATTAATTTCGAATTTTGATGAATTCCTTTTTTTGAAGATAGTTGCAGTTGAGTGTAATTAAAATAAAATATACACAAACTACATTGAAAAAAGGGGGTTACATTTTTTTTGTAAGGAGGCTGGCATTGTCCCGTAGCGCCATTTTTTTTTTATCGCTTCGCACAACAAACTTATTTATTTGAGGGGAACATATAGAGGAATAAAAAAATAAATAAAAAAAACAGATACAACAATGTTTTTAATGTGTCACATTGTGGAGGTAATTAAACATAAATATTGCAAAATGACTATTTTGAAATATTAATAGTCATTTCGTCTATTTTTGTTTTCAATCCAAATAATTATACAAGTTTTATTGAGTGACATGATTTTGACAATAAAACAAAATGGCGAATAGAGACAGTGCCATAAAATTTCAAACACCTTTGAGTGTAATTTTTTGTGACCTTTAATTTAAGATTGATAAAGAGGCTATTTTCAAAATAGTATGAAATAATGAAGAAGTAAAAAGTAAGTGAATGAAGAAGTTCCAATAGTGGTTCCAGCTTTTTCATAACAAACTTTAAACTGCTGATTATTCATGTATTTTTGCCTTGCTTTAGTAACCTAAACTGACAGCAACTGTTGAGCTAAAACTTTCTAATGTTACGAGTGGTATAAAAGTTCGCTGAGCTCTTGCCTTTTAATTTCAACGTATTTACGTCGTTGTCTTGAAGAGCTTTTGTTAAAAATTTATTCTAAAATTCACTGTCTCGAGCGAAGCGTCTAAGTCTAATGAAGTCTTCTGCAGTGGAAATAGTTTTACTTTTATGGTCTCTTTTTACTAAACGTGATTAGAGTTTAATTAAACTAGTATTTTTTATTAAAAACAAGCAAATTGTAATTGATTATTTGATTCTATTAACTTAAAATATGTTAAACTAACTTTTATACCTTAAAAAATTGTTACACTTATTAGATGTTTTATATTTTTGAGTAATAGGTATCCAGTGGTAGCTCTTCTTTGTTCTGTTATTACAACTTCTTGGCGACCACAGACATCGGGTAATTCACATATTTTTCATACAAAAGTACTAGTTACGGTTTTCGGAAATCATACTTGTCCGAATATAACTTCTTTCGTGATTTCATCACAAATTTTATGCGATGGGTTCCAATAGACTATATGTACTCTTCCGATTTTGATGAAACTTTGGGAGTACATATAATTTTGGTTGTCAATATGAATTTCTTATATGATTAACTTTTTAAATACCTCAATTGAAAATACGTATTTATTTAAAGTAAATTTTATTAGTCTTGTTGTTGTATATGTCATGATTATTGTCAATTTAAATTTATTTACAAACTTTCATGTAATTCAAGTACGAGAAGTTATAGAAAAAAAACTAGTACGTTTTTTTGAGAATAACATTAGCTCCAGTCCCAATATAAAAAGTTACTTTTTCATAGCAGAGTAAGCATAGAAAATATTGAGTGACTAGCAATTTCAGCTCATCCTTTAAATCACAGTTTCAAAGGATCAGGGACGTGCCCTAAAGGTGTTTAGGCATGCCCCGTCGCGCCACTGCACTTTCGCTTTTAATAACTACGGACTTGAATCCCCTTCTTTAATAAAGAAGGAGCCCTGGGGAGCCCCTACGGCCTCACGTTTAGTATACAGACTATAACAGACGGATAACTTCAAAAAAACATTCACAATAATTTGGAAAAACACCTATCAAGCAATTTAAAAAACAATGATTGAGTAACATCGGTATACGACTGAAGCACTTGTTATTGTGAGGTAGAGCTACAATTGTAAAATGTTTACCAAGGGATGAAAGCACTATATTTTGTAGAGTGTACTGTGAAAGAGATGGAATAATGTTAAGTTATGGCTTTAAATATTACTCTGCTTTTCATATCCTCCTCCTCCTTGCGTTGATTCCCCAATGCTGGGGGTCATGACCCGTCACGGCATCAACTTCTCCCTTACGATGTTCCGCCATCTGTTCAGACTTTCAGCAGCATGAACCGCTTCGGCAATGTTGATGTTGAGGGTGATGTGGATAGGATCTGTCCAACGCATTGGGCACCTTCCTCTCAATCTCTTACCCTCTATTTTTCCGATGACGACCTTTTCATATAGTATGTGGAGAAACTATTTTTTTTTTTTTTATTATGTTATAGGATTGCGTTTGACCGCCAACTCGCCTGATGTTAAGCCCGATGCGGTCTACGATGGAGCACGCTTGCCTAGAAGAAACCGATTCACTCGAGATTTGAAGACACCCAGATTGTAACCATCGGGGAACACCCATTCCGGCAGCGCGTTTGACCAGTGCAGCAATTTCGATTTATCTCGAAGAGGATTGCCAAAATAATAATCAAACCAAGAATATAAAATTTAATGAAATCTATATAAATAAATTCAAAAGACATACATTAATATTAGTCATGTCATGTTAACTAGATTCGTGTCCAATGGCTGATTGCAATACTGAATGCCTGTCTTACAAAGGTTGCGGTTCTTAAAAACACGTAATTGACCATCTGTCCCTCAGTACTCTACCTACGTTTAGGGGTCCGTAAATTTCTTCCAATAGGTTCACTCGTGACTGTGATTTTACTTTGGATCCCCAAAAATGTAGTACGACATAATTGCATTCCTGTTGTTTTGTTGTTTGCTCGGTCAATTTAATATCGTTTGACGTTAGTTCCATTTCAAGTTAACTTCACTTTGTTTTAGTTGACATCGCACTAGTGCCACAGCAACAGAGTATTTTGATGATATTTTCATTAGTTACATAATATAGACATTGTTGATTGACTATTAGATAGAGTAAAGTAAATTTTTATTGCATAAAATTGTGTACAATGGTGAAGTAATTTAAGGTAGTATCAACAGTATATCCTCACGGACGTGCAATATTTGAGGGTATAGGCACATACCTAATTATAACATAATAATAATTTACATAACAATATCAAACTTACTCTAATAAAAAAGGAAAAGTTATCTATTAACATGACAACCAAACAACACAAACAAACTTAAAATTAGGTACCTACTTAAAAAAATACTGAGATCAATGTAGGTGAGGAATAATTAACAAAAATATTTACATCAGCACAATAGTTAAATTAATATGATGATAAATAATCTTTGTTACCATCATTAAAGGCTGTCTAGAATTCTTTATGACGAAAATAGCTAGGTACCTACCTACATTTATATTATCAAGCGTTTTATAGGTATAGGTATTTTTGCTCTTTGTTTCCCTTTTCTTAATTTTTCCAATTTCATCACTCTTAGTCTCTGATACTACTTTCACGACAATAATTATTTTAAGACTATATTGAAGACGGAAACTTTTTATAGCCCATCAAAAAAAAGTTGGAGAAAGATAATTAGCAAAAATCGTTTTGAAATGTTGCAGATGTCATTAGGTTGACCATCTGTTTGGCTTCGTTAGCAAAAGTTAAGACTTATAATTTACTTTGCTAAATGGTGACTTCCATTTGGTTTGTTTTTAAAGATCTGTCATCTCGGTCTAATGTTTTCGTTGAAGTGCTTGGTTTTTGACGTTTTTAATGCTCGAATTGTAAGCAATTTTGGTCTATATTTAACGCAAATTGGAACTAGTACTTAATCAATTTCCAATGGATAGTCCTAGACAGATACAATGTTTAAGAAAAGGTACGAAACAAACAATTTAAAAAATAATGAACTAATCAACAGATTTTTTTGTCATGGTAATTACTAATGATTTAAAAGCAAGTCAGAGAAGGAGTGAAGTGTGTGTGTAAGTGAAGTGAGACGGAGCCGCGTGACCGCGCGCGCGCGTTCACCTTGAAGAAGACCGCTGAATGTGGTTGAAACTATAGTCGGAGTAACTCCCGTGAGTAATTCCCGTGTCATATAAATAAAATATGTGAAAACTACGTCAATTTCAATAATAAAATCAACTGATTCTACTCTTGAACGGCATTGTCGCTCGAATAAGGAAGTAGAACGAATTTCGTCTCTCAATCGATATCTTATCTCATTTATAGATTTATGCCCCTGGTATTTCAACTATCTTTCTCACCTCACTTCCGAGCCGTGTGACAGTGGGTCAAAGGCTAGCCCCCGGTAATTCCGAATAGTCTCACAATCTCACAAGCTGAGGCGATAAAATATTAAATTCCGAAGGCGACATCCGTCACTGCGAAGGCCTTTGTGGCCACTACGCGATTTTATTGGATTTGGATCGCTCAACGCCGCCATAGAGCTGTTGCAGATTGGCAACTTTTGTAGCCACTGCTGCTTAAGATGGATTGCTGTTTTATGGTTTAATTAATTATTCACTCCATAATGCCACCCGTATCTATTTAGTAGATAATTCCTTCAGATACAACCACATATAACAACCGTGCAACTGTTTACCGAAAACTGTATAGATGGACGTAGAAAATGTGTTTTTTATTTTTTTTAGTTATTTACCGTTATTTCTGCATTACCGAAACTCACTGTATTCTGTATCGATTTTCATGATGCACCTACTTTCTTGTCATTTTGTTCAAGATCGGCTTAAAAGTTAGTTGTAAAATAATAAAAACATAAGCACAGCTACTTTTGTATCTGTAATATTAAAGCGATATTGTTATTTCAGTACAAAAAAAATCTAAAATACATTTCTTACATTATACATTTCATACATTTTCTTAAGTATTTGTCAAATAACTACGCAACTAGTTACCCCATTTTTAAGTAGCCCGCGTGTCTTAGCTCTCATATTTATTATTTGCCCTTATTTTGTCAACTTTTAGCTCAAACACTCAAAGGAAAATGAAATCGATATTTTTATTTGAAAGCGATTGGTGTGCTAGTGATGCTTCCGGAATAAATATTAAGTCAGAGCCTTTGTCCTGAGCTTTGAAAGCGAATGAGGAAAAATATCGAAAACTTGAATTTATCGAATTTTGCGCCATTAAGTTTCTTTGCCTTGTTCTGATAGAACATATAAAAATATGTAGTTTTTATGGACATCATTTAATTTATGTTCTACTTAAAGTTCAATATTAATAATACCTTACAGCTTTATTTAAGAACATTATCATATAAAGTTGTGGAAGGAGCTCCCGATATTTCGGCGCAGTTACATGCACCATGTTCACGTGAAAATATCGGGAGCTCCTTCCACAACCTTACCACGGTAAATATCCCGTAAATAATCATATAACTTTAGTGAACAACCGTGATAGTTTAAAACAGTGATTATCATCATAATCGTCAGCTTTACTGGTTTACTACTTTACTGGCCCAACCTCGTTTTATCGTATTCTGAAGAAAAAAAACTATTGTCGAATACTCGTTACAAAAAATATATAGCTACGTATACATACGCGTCGACTAGACAACCTCCTCCTTTTTTCGTCGGTTGATAATACATAAATTCAACGTTTTAATTAAAAATCTGTCAGTTTACATAGTATTTTATTTTTACCTATTTTATTTATTTATTAAAAACGTGAATTTGTCTCCAATCTTTCCAAAAAATCTTTTTACAACCCAATTAGAGAAGCCTTTTGCAGTAGAGGTTTTCAAAACACTGAGAATACTTCAACTTACATAAAGATAAGCTAATTTCAAGTTATCTGACTTAAATAAAAATAAATCTCGAGAAAATATTACGGTAAACTTCCTCTGCTTCGTGTCATTGAAAACTTTATTTTACTTTTCTCGATTGAGAACGCCTTCAATTCGAAGTTTTAATGAGTAAATAACGAGAACTTGGGACGGGAAGGTTGTTCTCTTTGCATTTTGAAATATTTGGAGTGTATTTTTGATAGGATTACAATGTTTTCTATAAATGCGTCATCATCAGCCAGAAGACGTCCACAGCTGAACATCGGCATCGACAAAATCCATCCTTGACATAGCATCGACAAAAAATAGTCCATCCTTGACATAGACCTCCCCCTTTAAATGTCCACTCTGAACGACATCCTGCCATCTGCATCCACTGGATGCCCGCGGCTCTCACAATGTCGTCGGTCCATCTAGTCCATTAAACGTTTATTGATAAGCCAAACTTAACTAAAAACCTAACGTTAAAAAAAATTAGATTTGAATGTATGTTTTGTTTGTTGAATTACATGTTATGTAAGTGCTTATAAATAAGTATATTGAACGCAGGTACGCTTTGATACGAACCGCAAGACGCAGCGTAGGTAGGTCTCCCACTAGATGGACCGACGACATTGTGAGAGTCGCGGGCATCCAGTGAATGCAGATGGCAGGACGTCGTTCAGTGTGGAGGTTAAAGGGGGAGGCCTATGTTCAGGAGTGGACGTCTTCTGGCTGATGATGATGAGATACATATCACCCATAATAGGCTATGGAAAACCTATCAGCATGGTAAGTTACTAGTTTCCGTGATAAAAAGTTTAGAAATGCAGGTTGGGAGGTAACTTTTGGCACTTTGGCGGGCCATATTTCGCAAACAAACTTCCTTGGGTTCGATGTAATACTATGAAACCCTAAAAACTCAAATATATGTTAGTGTTTTTCTGTTATCAAAGTCAGTAAAAAAAAACTTGTTTAAATTTAGCAAGCCATCACAGCTAAAATTGTGTTGAAATCGAGTGTGTATTTTTTTGTGATCAAGCTGCAGAAAATGTGTTAGCGATTATAATAGTGAGATATATCAAACTATAATTTATATTGTATGTGAATAAGGTCTATTATTATTAATAATGTACTGTTACTGTAACCGAATTTCTATGAACAGTATGAATATATTTTTCATAACAAAGCTAATCATTTTCTTCGAAGTTATGATTACCACAGACTTTGTTCTTCGCGATATAATTAGTGTGCCTAGAGTTCGGGGGCGTAGAAGCAAATTCACTGTAATTAATTACTCTTAGCTGAGGATGGATTAATGTGGCACTGCTAAATAAATAATGTATGAATGTCTAATACAACTATCCTATTTTATAAGGTTGCCTGGAAGCGAGCTGATAGCTGAGAGTGATAAGGCCGCCAGTTGTTAAGTAGTTTGTAGTCTTTTTTGTAAAAGTATGTAATTTCTAGTGTGAACAACAAAGAGTTATCTATTTATCTATGTTTCGTGGATATATGGAGTGTTTTACAGATTTTTAACCTTACACTGTTGATTATTTAAAAGGTAATTTTTATAAATGGTTAAAATACAGTTTTAACTTATTTATAGGTAGATTGCTAGATTTTAACCAACTTCCAGCAATCCGTCATGGTGATCATATTCAAGTTTCCTATCGTTTTATAATTAAAATTCCTATAAAACTTTATTTACAATATTTTGGGAGAACGGAGATTCTGGCATTGTTAACCTTACATAAGGCTTGTAAAAACCTGCAGGTTTTTACAAGCATTTATTCAACTTGCCCTGTTAGTATGTACATTCGCAGTATATATAGGACAAATCTTGAAACTAAGGTCTAAAATCTTAGACCAGTTATCCTCAACCGATTGAGTCGAAATTTCATCATCATCAGCCAGAAGACGTCCACTGCTGAACATAGGCCTCCCCCTTTAACTTTCACACTGAACGACATCCTGCCATCTGCATCCGCTGGTTGCCCGCGACTCTCACAATGTCGTCGGTCCATCTAGTGGGAGGCCTACCTACGCTGCGTCTTTCGGTGCGGTCTCCACTCAAGAACCTTTCTTCCTCATCGGTTATCAGTTCTTCGAGCGATGTTGAAATTTACCATACTTAAAAATGTAAGTTCGGTGACAATGCAATGTTTTGGCACCATCGAGCTGGTTTGATGATGGAAAAATTTGGTGGCCTTAAGAACTCCTTAACGAAACTACGTAACACCGTCGAGTTTGGGTTTGTTGGATTTATTTTCCCAAGCACTTTGGTCCTAGATGTTAAATTCAATATGGCGGACAAAATGTTCTTATCTACCATCATAATATTATGTGTATCAAATGAAAGGGTTTGCTTACAAGAAAACAAAAAACCTTGTTTAAAAAAAAAGTTTATTAACATATTGAAATGGTGAACAAATATGCCGGTAGCGGCATCTACCTAAATATTTTGCCATATTTCAAAAGTGCTCTCTAAACTTATTGGATTCTAATCCATCAGACTATTGCATTTACTGAATTGAAAAGGTTCATAGAAATTTCTTTGATATTTTAGTAAGTTAAATGTAATTTTTATACACAAACCCTCTCCTCTCCTTCCTCATTCGGCCGTTCTTTAGATTATATCAACTTAAATAATGTTACTAGTCATAAAAGTGAAATCTTTTTGGGTTTTGCCATTTTATTGACATTTGAAATTATCACTTGCCTACCACAAATTTGATGTGAGTTGGTGGCCGAACGGTAATAGTATGGGTGATGTACAATTTGACGGCACTGGGTTCGATCCTCAGCCCTGCATTAAAATGAACAAAGTATAATTGAAACATCACTTATGCTTATAAGTGATGTTTCAATTAAATTATTAAGTCCCGCAATCTAAAGTTTTCAAAAATTTACCTTCAGTGTTCTAAATGTTAATTTGTACTGTGTCAAAAGTGCCATTGCATTAATATTGCAGCGAGTATTATGCTCATCAACCAATTACAGAAGCACAGATGGACAAGTAAACAACTATTTTAAACTATCACGGTTAATAGAAACAATTTATCTTATTTTAACAATTTATCATAAACTTAAAAAAGTATGCATTGAAAAAAAAAAACGGTTTGTATAATCAAAATCATAACAAAAAAAAAATTAAAATAAAGAATTTAAATAACTTAATAAAATTAATTATTTTTTATACATTGTTAACTAAGCGCGCCCCGTAAGTTTACCCCCAATTTTCAGTTTTTCGCGCAATAAAAAGTTTTCTAAATCTTTTTCTCTAATTTACACTTTTTTATAATTTTGTCAAAATTGTTTCAGCCTTTATGCTAATAACGGCTGAAATTTTTCGTTCGGAGTTACATGCGTATCTATAATACTCTTGTCAGGGATGTAGCACAAGGACGTTATAGAAATTAAGGTTGCTATCAAATCTATATGGTCCATGATGTATCGCTTTCGTTTTTTCATGACACTTGAACATCTGCATTCGTATAGTTAGGAGTTGATCTGTGTCGATACTCCGACTGAATCGGCAGGCGACACTTTAGTATGGTGAATTATTTACGATACAGTCTGGTTTTATACCTACTTAAGTGTCTTTTAGGCAATACGGCACTGAAAATGGAATCCAATCAGACACTCATAAATATATTTGAATAATAATCATCATTATCATTTCAGCCTAAGGACGTCACTGCTCATAGGCCTTCCCCACCGTACTCGAAAAGGGCCGATTGGAAGCGGCCTGCAACCAGAGTTTTCCTGTGGTCTCTTTTGGGTCGTCTGTCCATCTTGTGGGTGGACATCATACGCTTCGCTTACCGGTCCGTGGTCTTCATTCGAAAACCTTTCGGGCCCAACGGCCATCTGTTCTTCTTGCTATGTGTCCTGCCCACTGCCACTTCAACTTGCTAATCCGGTTGAATAAAACTTTTATTTATCCGAAATAGATATTTTATCATCATCATCAGCCAGAAACCCCTCTTGTTTGGGCTCATTTGGTTTGTTTTAACGAGTCTCATAAGAGTGTTTTTTTAATATTTTTAACCCCTTACGACCGAGAGGGATGTTACAATTTTAACGTAAGTATCTCTGTGTCTGTGTATCCATTTATCTGCGTATACGCGTATCAGTGTGTCCACGTGTCCACGTGTTCGAGTGTACGCTTGTGCGCGTGTCTGCATGCCTGTGTCTGTCTGTGGCATTAATGCTCTCAAACGGCTGAACCGATTTTGATTAAGTGTTTTTTGTTTTTGTTTGAATGGATAATTATAGGATAAATTTCGGAGAGTGTGCATCGGATCTGCACGATCTAATTCCCTCCTCCCCATTTTTCTATCGAACTGCCAGAGTGGGCACGAAAAATTGACACCGCTATATGGTTGATATTCCAAAAACCCGTACGAAGCACTTTGATTCCACTTTTATTATGCGAACTGCTAGTCTGTGGAATGCGCTGCCGGAATGGGTGTTCCCCGATAGTTACAATCTGGGTGTCTTCAAATCTCGAGTGAATCGGTTTCTTCTGGGCAAGCGTGCTCCATCGTAGATCGCATCGTCGCTTAACATCAGGCGAGTTGCCGGTCAAACGCAAGCCTATTACATAATTAAAAAAAAAAAAAAAAACATATGGTGACTCATGGAAAGTGTTGTTAGCTATAATTCACGAAAACCTGTTCAGCTATTTGAATTTTATCAGCTCTTTTACCGGGTTTTAAATAAAAAAATATGTATACTTGTCTACCTAAACCTACCTTAACTTTCATATTCAACTTGAAACAAGCATTTTACAAGCCAGAAAATAATTACACATTGTATGCTGAATTTCCCAAAAGGCCGGAATACACAATAGCGGTACAAACAGCTCCTCTAATTCTGGCGGCGGTGCCATCGATCAGTTAGAAGGACGACCACCTTTCCGCGATATACTGCCGACCTGTCTGTTCACGGTTACTACGCACTTTGAACTTTGTATAAAGAGGGAACTAACTTAGACACTTTATTAGGCAAGTATAGTTTAATAGTGATACTGATCAGGCGAGGTGGTGCTTTAACATAAAAACACTTACGGAGATATTATTGAGTAGTATTCAGTAACTGTACTATCGAAGCCAATACCAAAATGTCTCTTAGGTTTTTACTAATTACTTTGCATAAAGAAGGAACTTAAATTATTAGGCAAATATCTACACTAATATTATAAAGAGGAAAGATTTGTACCTATTTTTGTATGTTTGTAATGAATAGGCTCCGAAACTACTGAACCGATTTGAAAAATTCTTTCACTGTTGGGAAGCTACACTATCCCCGGGTGACATAGGCTATATTATATTTTGTAGCGAGGCCGAAGGCCGAGCTTACACTCGTGCGAAGCCGGGGCGGACGGCTAGTAGTTTAATATAGATACTTAATTATTTCAGAGTCAGGCGAGGTGGTGTTCGAATGCAAGCCTATAATATATAAAAAAAACTTACGGAGAGATTATATAGTTGTATTCAGTAGCTGTACTATCGAAGTCGATATCAAAATGTCCGTTAGATATTTACTAATTAATTTGTATAAAAAAGGAACTTATTTAGACACTTTATTAGACAAGTGTACTTTAAAAGTGATTTAATATTTATTACAGATACTTACGAAGACATTAAGCTATATTCAGTAGCTGTACTAATTGTACTTTTGAACTCTATACCAAAATTTCCGTTACATTCATAGGTACTTATTACTTTGTATGAAGAGGAAACTTACTTAAATACTTTATTAGGCAAGTATACTGTAAATAAAAGTAGTGACACGAGTAAGTAATTTCGATGACATTGAACTGTTTCAGCTGTATACCGAAGTCGATACCAAAATTGCAATAAAAAAATATATTTATATTAATTCTAGAGCACGTCAGTGAACACTTAATAAATTATAATCCATTATTATATTTTACATTGGAAAATACACAAGTTTAAGAAAATAATACAATGAGGCGCCAAGGTTTTTTTTTACGCTGTTGCTAAAAACTCCCCCCAGAAGGTGAAAAGTAATTAAAGAATACTTTCAATTGCATTGTCAGCGAAAACACTGACGGAAACTGTCATGGTTGAAAATGAGACAGTTAAAACAATTTTAGGCATTGCTTTACTTTACTAAAGTTTTTGAGTAAGGTCGATTAAGTACGAAGTGGGCTCGTCCATTCTGTGGCAGTTGTCAATATTTTTTCATGTCGATGGTAGCACTTAAGGGGTTCACTCATGCTCAAAAAGTGACAAAAAATATTTCCCTTCTATTTCCAGTAATCCTTTTTACAACCGCATGTCAGAAAACGCGACATAACTGACTAAACACAAATAGATACGAACGGCACGAAAAAGACGGAAAACCGGATTTGGCCGGTTTTCCTAAAATATGCATGAGAGCTGGGTCAGGAGGTCTTCTCGCGGAATAAAAGTTTATTGTCCAATATTGTGGGGTTATTCACGGATGGAAACGGATTTCTTTATATATCAGAAAATATATGGCGGCTGCGATATGCGAAATACGGATAGTGGCGCTTTTCAAAGCAGCAAAGAGGATTTTCTTATGAAATTTGAGAAACGTGAGACGGAAGGCAAAAGTTTTTAGGAATTATGTAGACTCTACTTAATAGTTTTACTCCAAGAGAGAAAACATAGCTTATGGTAACTCAGCGACAAATATTTGATCCGGAAAAACTAGAAGTTTTAGTTTTTTTTAGGCAGATAATTTTTTTTTTTTTATTTATAAATATTCTCGGGTCTAGCCCGGATATTTGATAGGTATTGGTCGAAGCCAACGCTGTTCAATATTAAAATACAATTATGAAATGTGTATGAAACTACTCGTATTGTGTAGGATTAAAAAATCTGGGCTATTGAGGTGAACAACTTGTGGATAGGAGAACAGATCTATAGGACGAGTAACGGCACCTGCCTTATCCTGACTCTTCTCAAAATATATTTAGGCAGGCGATGGCTTGCCAGCCACTTAGTCAAGATCTATGTCAAGATTTACTGGGTCAAAGAAGTGTAAAAATTAGGCGTACGTATTTTTTTATTTTTTTTTAATAAATGGTGCAAATCTATATTGTCACTCGTGCGATCTTTTATTAGAAAGAAAACACTACAAGTCTTATAAAATGTCGAACCCTAGATTATCTTCATATGCGATCAAACCAAAATAAGTATTACTTATCGTATTTAATATGTATTGCATTGCATATGTATATAAAAAAAATGTAATGGACATACATAATTTCTTTACTTAAATAAATTTGAGGCTATAAAAATCTTATAGGTAATTCTCAAAAAGTATATAAGCGTGATCTCGGAATTTTCGGATATCTATTAGAACGAAAACAGATTAAAGGCCACAGGATTGTTCACAGAAATATAAATAATATTCGTACGATCCGCTACACGGAACATGGGTATTCCATTTCCGCAAAACGAAAAGAACTTCAGAGATACCTTTTTTGTTTAATATACTTTTAACGGAAGAAAAAAAAGATGCTCAAGTTGATTCATAAATTTATATATTTTTATGTATGTCATTTTACGCACACACGTGACGCATGTTATTTTACAGAGCAGTTTGATTTAGATGTTTTTTTTAATGTTTGTGTAAGTCCAAATGGGTTTTTGAGGGAAAGAAAATTTAAAAATTTGGGCAGCAAATTTGAAAATTTGCGGAGTAATTAAAATGGTTTTTTAAATGGGATTCTTGTATAAACTCAAGACCATAACTCAACTAAATATAAATTTGGATATGGCAACGTCTGTCAGGTCAGAAAATTATTATTAAGGTTCATCATTTCAGCCATAGGACATAGGCCTCCCCCATCGATTTCCAAAAGGTACGGTTGGAAGCGACCTGCATCCAGCGTTTTCCTGCGGTCTCTTTTAGGTCGTCTGTCCATCTTGTGGGTGGACGTCCTACGCTGTGCTTACCGGTCCGTGGTTACTAAGGTTAATTATAAGTAAACTAAATACGCACAAAACACGTTTAGAAAACTAGCTTGGTAGACTGCTGCCCCAAGCCTTATTTTGATTTTGGGAATAGCAGACAATGTTTATACTGTAAGCAATAAGCTCTGAATATTTCGTGAAAGACATTTGAATTATGGAAAGAGTCTCATTCCCTGAACTTGAATTTCTGTCTAGACAGGTCCTAGACTGCAATATGGCAGCGGAATAGCATCAATATTGCTCTAATAAATTCTAATAATGTCGAAACTCTCACCTACACTTATTGCAGATATTTTATTCATGCTCATATACTTATATCAAGGTAGGCTGATCTTAATTTTAACTTAGTTTTAAAACAGAATTAATTGCACCTCGAAGCTCAAGTGACTTAAAAGCCTAATAAGGCTAGATTGTAATTAAATTAAGGAGCGCCTTTTACAATACCCAAAGTACCCACTTTGGCGGTGCTTGGTTATCGGGTTAACTTCATACTTCAAACGTTGTAGTTAAAAACGTAGTTTTAAAGAAGATAGTCATATTTGCAATTTAAAATGTACTCACCAAATTCCATCAAAATCAGACATATCATTTCCGAATAAATTATTCGCATGTATGTATGAAATGTATAAATATAACCTCAAGCTAATAACAAAAAATCAGAAATTATTGCAATCTATCGCAACGTCTAAAACAAATAAAGTATTCCTAAAGTATAAAGCTCTCTATTTTTTCTCCTAATCGCTCATTTGTGAAATGTCATGCTAGTATTTATCAGCCATTTTTTCTTCGCGAGTGCGTGTATCCATAAAAAATAGCGTTCAACTTTTGCTGTTTTCACGTATAAAGCTTTGTTTCTGCTAACAATCTAAATCCTGGCTTAAGATGATTTGTTTTTGTCCAATCGCATATAATACGCGAAAGTTGAGATTTCATGGAGAATCTCTGCTATTGTTAGTTTTGAATAGGTCTCGTTAAGGTTCTGAAATGGCCCTCTGCCGGTTCTCTTATCCCTTTTGTTGGCAAACGAGCCCTTGATCGATCGACAACAATGGACCAATTTCAATGCTAGTTCAGCTTATTTTGGAACTATATTTATAGGCTTACCGTAAGAGATATAAATGGCCAGCAAAAATCGAAAATACTTATTTTCTTTAAAAACCATTTAAATGTTTACCTGTTGGTAAGCGTCATACCTTCAAATAAAAAGTTCTCCAGCGCACTTTACTGCAATGCTTTCGTCACCTTGTTCCTCCAAGATAAGTACCTCAAATCGATGATATTACTTCCTAGTCTATGTCCAAAACAAGTAGAAAAAGCTTGCAAAAGTAATTAACCTAAAAATATATTTTAAAAAAACACAGTCCTACGATTAATCAATCGTCGCGGTAATACTCTGAACCTACGAATACAGGGTTACTCAGAAAGAGTGTAACCCGAAAGGGGTTCATAGTAATCATAATTATGAACAACTTTACTATGGGACAAATCCTAAAATCATGAAACAGCTGTTCCATACATTTTGTCGCGTGTCAATGACCAGTTTCTATGGACCAGCTGATATTTTTTTAGCGATTTCCGATAGTATAGTGCTATTTCCTTTTTGCACTAGCAGTACTTATAATATTTTGTTGTGATACGGAACCCTCAGTGCGCGAGCCCTACTTGCTCCTGGCCGGTTTATTTCACTATACCACTAAACCCCTTAAGGCAAAATCTGTTAGTAAGTACAGCAACATTTACAAATTTTCCACTTTCCACTACGAGACTTGCAGTGACATCAATGAACTAATAAATCAAAAGGGCGATGCACGCAAAGAACATGCAAAAAAGGGCGGCGAGACTATCAGCAGGATAACGTTCGAGTACATCAAAGTCGCACCCGTCATGCCATCATAGCATATCTTTACCCTATCATGTTTCTCTGTTCTGAGAAATAACTCCTCTAACAAGTCAACCTCGACTATAGCCGTGAGTTAATTGAAAACACTCCTGGATAGCTCGTATCGCATTACTTTGCTGCTATTAACTTTAAATTGGTTGACAATTAGTAGTTTGAAACGCCAATCAGGGGGCAGATTGCTTGTGATTAACCCTTGGTTAGCATGACAAACGACTAACAGACTGTTATTATGCCTGCTGCATTTGGCTACTAATCAATGAGGGCCTGTTTCGCAAAGCTTGGTTAAAAATAATATAAGATCATAAGTTAGTACCGACGGTTTTCTAAAATACGTTAAGTATTATTATAAAGTTAAGGCCCCCTATTCCCACTTTAAGCAATGTTATTAAACAAGTTGCGTAATGGAGGTAAACGTAAAGGTAAATTTTACATTACAGCCATACTTTTCGAAAAATACGAGAAAAACCTCTAAAATAGGACTTGCGTAACGAATGTATATAAGCGCCATGGTTTTGCTCCACTAAATGCAACTTTCATACAATATGTTAAGCCTTATAGTATAACCAAGCGTAGCTTAAAAGTGGAAAACTTCACCTTAAGATTAGCTCTTTTACTATAAAAAAAAAATAGTTCCCAGATCTTATTAAAATGCCTCATATCCTGGTTCCAGATAGAGGAAAGTTTTAAGTTGTATTTTACGGACTTATTTAAAGCCTGGAATACGTACGTCTAAACGATGTTGGTGAAACTGCCTCTACAAGTTTTTGAATGATTGAAGACATCGGATTAAAAGGTATCATTAAAATTCTGTACATTAATCAAAAGAGAATATTTAATGTTTATAAACGGATAATAATTTTTAAAAGTTTATTTAATCTTGAAATCTAAAGGCTTAAGTCGTTGAACTAGACTATGCTCGTCGTACCTCTACAGAAGCGTACTAAGCAATAACTTTATAGATTAAGTATATAACTGTATAATAGATATTGCTACCCTATTAATATGATATTTGCTCTGCCTTCTCGCTAACCATAAGTTTCACGCGCGAAAGCAAGATAGAGCACAATTTAGACAGTTATCAAAGGAATTTACAACGTTATTTAATAATACTGTTAATCACTAATATAAGGGGGCCATGCTTCATGCGTCTCGCTCGCAAATCTAAAAAAAAAAACATTTTACAATTTTTACGCAAGAAAATGAAATATTGATGAACATTTGCGTGTAGATTTTACATACTTTTGGAAAACTCAGAGTCACACAGCGGGCAATGGAGAGAGATATGCTCGGAGTTTCTTTGCGCGATTGAATCTGGAACGTGGATATTCGCCAAAGATCCAGAGTCACCGACATTTCTATAAAAATATGTAAATTGAAGTGGCAATGGGCAATTGGGCAGGCCACATTGCTCGAAGAACCGAAAACCACTGGGAAGAAAGGTTCTTAAGTGGAGTGGATGCAGATGGCAGGCTGTCGTTCAGTGTGGTGTTCTAAGGGGGAGGCCTATATTCAGCAGTGGATGTCTTCTGGCTGATGTGATGTGATGGCTGATTATGAGATTTTTACATAGATAAATACATTCGATTATAAACTTCAAACATGTTGAAATGCACGAGCGATATATAGGATGCAAGAATCATTTGGCTTTTAAGGTAGGATCTTCTTTATTTCTACTCTCACATAATCACGGAAACGTAGTTGCAAATCAACCTCCATTCCACGTTAAGCCTAATGAAACTGATAAATCCTAAGGTTACTTAGTGTAGCCGAAAATTAAGGTTCCTACAAGCACTTGCGCGTCCGGACCTTTAATTTGAACCTAACGACTTGCAAATTAGTGGCCCAGGAGAAGATTTATGGATCGAAGCATGTTTGGAAAAAACGATTAACTCGATATACAAGATATGGTTCAGTAGGTGTTTTTTTTTCAGTGGGTGTTTCGTCTGAGAGCTTCCGAGGTCTTTTTCGGCGTGGGGTCTTAAAGAACTTGGACCCCACTGCTTGGACAGTTTCCACCAGCTCATTGTTTAATTCATCCACAGTTCCGCATTCGGCTAGGCCCTGGAAGCGATCATGCAGTTCGAGTTGGAAGTCGTTGGGGTTTTGGATTTGAGCATGACCAGGACGGAGCGTGGACTTCACCAGACGAGACCTCTCGAGCTTTATGTTGATATTCAAGATTAAAATCTGGGTGTTAATATCTATTTATGTATATATTTAAAAATAATTATATAATGTGTATGTTATGTATATCAGATTCTGGCTGCTAAATTACAAGCTTTGCTTAGTTTGGGATCATATGACCATGTGTGCTACAATGTCCCAGATATTTATTATATTATTTTATTATTCGTTTGTAATAAACTAGCTGTGGATTACTTATAATATCTCCTATCTGCTAGTGAAAGTCAAAAACGATCCAGCCGTTTTGGAGTCCATAGGGAACATACACACGCACACAAATCGGTTTTTATAATTTACAGGCCGAGAATTCTCCCTCGCGCCTCGGTGAGTTAAATACAGTATTTCTACTTCTACTAAATATTTTATAAAGTAAAGTAGTACAAGTAAAGTTTTAAATACCTATATTTAATTTGCGAAATATGTATGTAATACGCGACTGTTGTTATTGCGTGCCTTTTTCACAGACTTCTAAAACGGAGAATGTTCGTCTGTATGTATTTTTTTTTGTATGTTCATCGATAATTTCCCCAATAGTGAACCGATTTGAAAAATATTTCATTAAATGTATTTTCTGTTTTTAAAACGTATTTACTTTTGTATTTGAATGACTGTCTTTTGACACACAAAAAACATGTAGTAGTAATAATATAAAGCAATCATATAAGTTTTTATACACCAAGTGGCTAACGTCAGAGTTTTTTGACACCTGAAGTAATTGTAAAAAACTAGGTATTTAATTTTATTAACCAGTTCTGTATATTCCGACAAATTTTTCCTTATGAAAACCTCTTGGGGTTTGAAACGAACCATACAATTACCGCGGTATCTAGGTCGAGCAGTTGTCAAGTTATTAGCCGAGACAAATAGACAATTTCAGAATGCGGAGTTGCCGTTTCCAGTTTGTGTCCACGGATCTCTACAGCGGGGAGGAATTATTTCCTTTGTCCGATTTATGTCCCTGATTAAGGCATCAGAGAACGAATAAGATTTGATTATCGGTGGATAAATCTTTGTAATGGTCGTTAATATAATTAGACTCTTTGATGACGCCTCTTAAATTAATTCTCCTTTCTTGAAATCGTTTGAAAACGCATTTATAGGTACCTAAGTGTTATGACGTTATATGTCTGTTTCTCATTTTAAATGCTGCCACTGCTCCAGTGCCAATTAGTGCCAAAGGTCCCAAGAACTTTCCGAGACATTTGAAATCGGATCGTTGCCGAAACTGAGCTCCTGTTTAGTCAAATTAAATTGTCTTTGGAAACGCAATACCTTGAGACTGTTGAGTGTTTAACTATTTATCTGTTTGTTTAGTTGAGATTTGGTACATTCAATAAGATTTGATGACAAATTACTGATGTACATAAAACTATGTAATTATGTTTTAAAATGAATTTGTAGCAATCGCTATTCTTTGACAGTGTCTCTTTGCCATACAAAAATGATGACTTTTTTTTTTTTTTTTTTAACTTTAATAGCATCATCGATTTAGCGTTAAATGTCAGTTTAAACCAGTGAGCTTTATCAATCATCAGTGAGTTTTATCAATGATATCAAAGAAATTATTGGCTTTATTTATTTATTTATGATATGGTTGTAGTAATTTGTGTGTACTGCCAGTGATGACATATGGTACTGAGATGTGGTCCTTAACTGTTGGCCTTTTGGAAAGACTCACAATGGGCAATGGAGAGAGCTATGCTCGGAGTGTCTTGCGCGATAAAATCCGGAACGTAGATATTCGCCGAAGAACCAGAGTCACCGACATATCTATTAAAATCTGCAAGTTGAAGTGGCAATGGGCAGGCCACATTGCTCAAAGAACTGATAACCGATAGGGAAGAAAGGTTCTTGAGTGAAGACCGCAAACCGCAAGACGCAGCGTAGGTAGGCCTCCCACTAGATGGACCGACGGCATTGTGAGAGTCGCGGGCAGCCAGTGGATGCAGATGGCAGGATGTCGTTCAGTGTGGAGGTTAAAGGGGGAGGCCTATGTTCAGCATTGGACTTCTTCTGGCTGCTGTTGATGATGATGATGTAGTAATTTAATGCGATATGGGTAAATTAATGGCTATTTAAATGTTATAGACAAATCAAAAAAATTACGACTCACAAGATACGATGTAGTATAATTTTCGCTACCTACAAGTAAGAAATCAACTAGAACCTTTAGTATAGGTTCCAGAGCTGATGGAGAGATAACGCCTTTCTAATAATTTGAAAGTAATTTAGTAGATCCTAAAATGTGGAATAACACTTCAAACAAATAAGAAAATATTTAAATTTAATAATTATTTTTACGCCAGCATGCTGGGTACGCTGCCAACTGATAGTGGGTTTGAGCATTTGGATTGTCTTTAGATCTTCAACGGTCTATGGACAGTCTAACTGTTTATTTAGTGTTAGTTTTAGCTAGTATTTTGTTTATTTAATAAAGGCCTTTTTATATTAGCGCCATTCAAATTTTACAAAGCTAAACAGTACTTTCGTGACGACAAGTAAGAACTTTCACGAGCTTTCAGTATGCAAATTGTCGGCATTAGCCAGAATTCAATTTTGGTAAATTATAACTTGATGGCGTACAATGGCCGCCATCGGCCGATAATTGTACGGCTTGTGTGCTTACGATAATTATTAGGCAGAACGTGGCGATAATAAGCACTGCTTTATTTTACGTTCTTTGGCACCGTTCTAGCTTTTAATAGCAAACTTAAGAATTAACTACATGAGCTTTATGATTTTCTAACTACCATGTGGAATTTTATTTACGAAAACTAAACACTATTTTTAAACTATCACGGTTGTGCAATGCAGTTATATGATAATTAACAGGGTATTTACCGTGATACGGTTGTGGATGGACTTTCCGATATTCTGGTGCAGTTATAGATACACCATGTTCACGGGAAGACTGAAGAATGCGGGTGGTTGGGCGAAAAGTTCAAAGTTTGGCGGACAAAACGATTAATCCTCTTTCTTAGTTTTTAGCTATCACTGGAACTCGAAACTAAGCTAACCTACCTTATCACGGTAAATATCCCGTTAATAATCATATTACTATAAGAAACTTATTCTTATGCTAAGTAGCAAGATAATGGCTGACCTGTAATTGGCTTTCTATAGTTTTTTTTTCATTGTATATCTTAGTGTATAAAGCTGTTGGTTTTCCTATCAATAAATAAATAAATAATAAGGCCGTTAAATAAACCTGTCAAAACTGTCTCTTTTCGGTCTTCCTTCTTTAGCGCTGCTGAGGAGGTTTTTGTAGGTCAATCCCACAACCTGGCTGAACCCCAATGCAGTCGGGTTTTTTTTTTATTAAGTAATACGCTTGCGTTTGACCGCCAACTTGCCTGATGTTAAGCGCGATGCGGTCTACGATGGAGCACGCTTGCCCAGAAGAAACCGATTCACTCGAGACTTGAAGACACCCCGATTGTAACCATCGGGGAACACCCATTCCGGCAGCGCATTCCACAGACTAGCAGTTCGTACAATAAATGTGGTATCAAAGCGCTTCGTACGGGTTCTCGGAATATCAACCATGAAGCGGTGTTGATTTTTTGTGCCCGCTCTGGCAGCCCAATAGAAAAATGGGGAGGAGGGAATTAGATCATGCAGATCTGATGCACACTCTCCGAAATATATCCGATAAAAAACTGATAGACTAGCAACTTTACGCCGATGCTCAAGACTAAGAAGTTTAGTTTGAACCAGGGATTCATTGCTGATGAGCCGCTTGGCGCGTCTCTCAATATACTCTAACGCCCCAAGCTGGTACTTAGCTGATCCATCCCAAAGGTGAGAGCAGTACTCCATGCACGACCGAACTTGTGCTTGGTACAGTGTAAGCAACTGTTCCGACGTGAAGTACAGACGCACCTTCGATAGGATACCCAGCTTTTTGGCAGCCCATTGAGCCTTGTCCTCAATATAGGACCCAAAGTTGAGGGTAGAAGACAGAGAGACGCCCAAAAGCTCAAGTCGGTCTGCTGTTGGAATATATACATCCCGGAAAGTAGGAGCCAGTAGGAATGGCGTCCTTTTTGCGGAGAACAGACACGCCTGGGTCTTAGCGGCATTGAACTTGACCAGGTTGGCATCGCCCCAATCGGAGACTGCCTTAAGTGACAAGTTCATGCGCTCGACCATGGCCTCTCGGAGAGACTGGATTTGTGGTCCACTGGTCCGTGCATTGTATGTATAGCTCTCTACTACTGTGCTGTCATCTGCGTACCCAATAGTACCGGGCTTTAGCAGATCGTTGATGTGCAGCAGGAAGAGTGTTGCAGAGAGCACCGACCCCTGGGGAACACCGGCATTAATTGCCATTCGATCGGACGAGCAGCCATCAATGACAACTCGAATCGATCTATCCCTCAGGAAGTCCGATATACATGCAACGAAACCTTCGGAAAAGCCGAACGAGGAGAGCTTGCAAATAAGGTTGTCATGCCAAACCCTGTCAAAAGCCTTCGAGATGTCGAGGGAAACGACAAGCGCTTCCCCGTATTTCTCGATGGCCTCACTCCAGATGTGTGTGGCGTACGCTAGAAGATCCCCAGTGGACCGGTTTCGGCGGAATCCGTATTGCCGGTCACTGAGGAGATCATTAGCTTCCAGATACGCCAGGAGCCTGTTGTTGAGGACACGTTCCATAGTCTTACAGAGTATGGACGTGACCGAGATCGGCCTGTAGTTGGCAGGGTCAGCACGACTACTCTTCTTGGGCACAGGTTGCACGTTTGCAAGCTTCCATGACCTCGGCACTTGCCCAGTCTCAAGCGAGAGATGAAAGAGACGTGTCAGTATAGGAGACAATTCAGGTGCACATGTCTTCAGAACTATGGCTGGAATGGAATACCATCCGGGCCACTGGCTTTATTCACGTCAAGATTACAGAGCGTTCTGCGAACCTCCATTTGGCGAATGCGAATTTCAAAAGGTATTATTGGTAGGTATTTTTGGTATTTTCCAAAGTTCCCTCCCCTTCCACCCTCGAACCAAAAAAAAGACAATCGGAATCGGCGTTGAGGCCATCCTCCTTGCACATCTTGAATGTGTTAATGATCATAATCACAAAACTATTGCCTTCAACTACACCGTTACTTAGCTGAGCTTACCAAAGCTCAGCGACATCTATAGATTGTCAACCATCACTCTACTAAACATAATTGTCCGAAGTTCGGACAACTGCAAACACTTGAAAAAGCAGAATTATTTCGTTCTTTTTTAGTATAACGGCTGCCAGCTACAATATTTCCCGTTTTTACCCTTTGGGTACGGAACCCTAAAAATGACATAATATCGAAGCGCAGATACACCAGAAATTCGCATAAGAAACAGTTTTTATTACTAAGAGGTTCAAGATACTGCTCAAAATGCAAAGCGTACTATCAAAATTCAACAAAAACATTATCGAGCAGTACCCTGCAGGCTTCCAGCAACTTATCTTAGACTCAACACTTGGGGATGTAGCCGCGGGCGCTGATACAAAGGATCTAGCGATCAACTCGCCACAATTTCCTCCCGTTTGAAACACTCGCACTGTTTCCTATGAACCACAGTTCCAAACTCCCTCTTTAATGTGTTTATAAGACAAAACAATGAAATGGTTGAAAATAATCAGCCTGTTTTTTTGACACTCTTTTATTAGCTTAGTATGTATATATGTAACGGAATCTTTGAACTTGATTTTCAACTACTTCAAAAGGTCTAATTAAATTGAAATTTTGCGCACTTAACAAGGACCGATGATAACGCAATAATTTAAATAGTATGTCCCAGTATCCTTACCAGGGTCTACAGGATTAGCGATTTTAAAGCGGGTTTTTTCGTTTTATAAACTGCGGGAATTATTATTAAAACTGCGATTAACTTAGTAAAAGTTAAGCGAAAATTAGGCGCTGAGTTGCAACCTTAAATACAGATACAGTGTAAATTCTATATATAGCGACACATGAGAGACTGCGCATTTTATGCCGTTATAGAGACTTCTCGTTAAATGGAGAGAAGAAAAATAAATAATATTTTACTATAATGTATAATATATTATATTTATTTGCTACCAGCTGCGCTCCGCGGTTTCACCCGCGTGGTGATAAAAATGGGTGATGATGATGATGAAAAGTAGCCTATGTGTTAAATCCAGGACATAAGCATTGTATATTCCAAATTTCATCCAAATCCATCCAGCCGTTTCTGCGTGATTGAGTAACAAACATCCATCCATCCATCCATACATCCATCCACCCAAACAATTAGTGTGAAGTGTGATTATATTTTACTAGTAGAGTATAAAACTTACAAACAACAAACATTAATATTGATAAAAATAACAATGCTAATTGGGTATAGTCTGTTAACTTCGTCTGACGTTTTTTGATGCTCCAATGTTTTATTTTATTGGAGGTGTTATAAAGTACTTTTTATTGCTTAATAATGACGTATTGTTGCCGTTATTTACAGTTGGGTGTGATGCTACATAGAGTGTATCATTGTTTGGAGAACAAGGCAAACCAACCAAAGCAATTTAGATGTTTTAAAGAGTTTTCCGTCAAATCAAGTGTCGCTATATGTAGTTTACATTGTATTTTACATCGCTTGCGACTCGCTAATGAAACTGATCTGGTTGAATTAAACCCGGTAATAAATCAGGATCGATGTACAAAAATAAAACGCTCCTTCCCAGTCTGTTCGTTGATTAGTCGATGGATCTTTGCATATAAATTGCTAGATTTTGCATATTGGCGCGTATTTTTGTCATAGCTGGTTTAATTTCTTGATTACTCGCGTAGATTTACTCGTAAATGTTTATTTCTAGTCTATGTTGATTGAAAACTGGGTTTGATATCATCATCATCACTGCTGAACATAGGCCTCCCTCTTTAACCTCCACACTGAACGACAATCTGCCATCTGCATCCACTGGATGCCCGCGTCTCTCACGATGTCGTCGGTCCATCTAGTGGGAGGCCTACCTACGCTGCGTCTTCAGGTTCGTGGTCTCCACTCAAGAACCTGATATGTTATCGCATAATTAATGGTATAAGTATGTATACCGTTGCCTATCTTAATGTAACAGTAGCGTTTTTAGGGTTCCTTACCCTGCTGTCTTGTCTGTCTGTACTACCCTTTAACGGCTGTATCTTTCGAACCGTAATAAATAGACTTGGATCGTGATGTTGCCTCTTTGTACTACTTTTTTGTAGATAACAATTTATGTCATAGACATAGATATAGACATAATTTATTTGTGGCAAAAAAAAACAATGTACAATAGTAAATTAAAACGATAAAAATTTAAACTTAAACTAATCTTATCCTATCTTTTTTTTGTCATATGTGGTGGTAGGGTGGTACGAATCCCTCTGTGCGCGAGCCTGACTTGCACATGGCTGGTATTATTATTACCAGGTATCCTTATTTGTCAAAAACAATGTAAAATCGATTTTTAAGTAACTTCCCAACAAGACTTTAACTATAGTTTAGAACTGGATGACAAAGCAATATTGATTTAAAATTAAGTTGTATTTTTTTTTTTTTTTTTTTTTATAATTACTTTTATTCAGAGAGTATTTATATTGTCTTCCTTAGAAGTATTTCCATTTCAGAAAAATCTTTGTTTCACCGAACTCCACATATTGTTTTGATAAAACGTGCGAAAGTTATAGAAAAGTTTACGTCATAAACGAGTCTTGCGTCTTTTTGGCGCCATACGCGTCTGACATCTTTTACTAGGGATGCAAGTTGGATCTATCGATACCTTTAAAAACGTTGTAGCGACTGTAGTTTAGCGGTTACAGCCCTTAGGGCGGTTCCTGATTGCGCAGGTTCGAATCCTGCCGGTTATAAAATTTTTGAATTGTCTACTACACAAGGATTTACAGGACTTCAAAACAAAAATTCCTTTGGTATCGTTGAAACTAAATCACATTTTGTTTTATTTTTTATTTTTAACACAATATAATTTAACAATGGCATTTATCGAAGAGGGTATTAATTAAGAGAATGATAGCTACGCTAGTTTCCATGTAGGTATTATTTAGTGTTTACTTTCTACCAAAATTAAGCAACTAATGAATCGGTCAATCTTTGAGTGGGTGACCGCGAGTGGTATTTACAACAGAGTAGTACCTTGGGTGGGATGTTACTATAAATTGACCGGCTCGGTAGTTTGTACTATACCAAAAAAATGCCGTGGAAGCCTTTAGATGGTCTAAGAATATCTAACAATAGTACAGGTCACACGATTTCTATAAACTTAATTTTTAACCGACTTCGAAAATGGAGGAGGGTTCTCAATTCGACCCATATTTTTATTCTATTTATTTTGATGCTGAACTATTTTATGACTTTCATTCGATCTCTCTATATATCCTCGACCACACCGTTGCTGCCTTCCAGACCAGAAGAAATACTGGCCATAAGCATATGCATAATCAGCCTTTTAATATTCCACTGCTGGACTTAGGCATATTCCAGAAATTGCGATTGGGTCATATCCACCACGCTGGCCCAGTTGCGGGTTGGTGGATTAATAAAAGCACATTTCTCCGATTTTATTTAAAAACTAGACGTATGACGTATATATCTGCGGGTCTAGCATGCGAGCCGTGACAAAAATCTTGCCGTAACTTTTTTAAACTTTTTGTCGTGCGAGAACGCAACATGTATACACTTTCTTGTTTTAAAAAATATCCAGATTTGTCGTAGCGTACATGTTAGGCTGCTGTTAATTCTCGACTTGGATGCATCCCTACGCACAGTCTGTCGACATCGCGTTGCAAAAAATATGAACACTTATTTTCTGAAGGCCATCGTCACGTCTTCGTATCGGATATTAGCTGCAGGGGAAAGTGAAAGCATGAAATTCCATTATCATATTGAAGTTTTCATCATAGATAATAAATTTTAACTGAAGATTGCTAGAACTATGAGAGTTGCTACATCGGAAAACCAAAATGTTAGGATTAAATTTCAAAATGTCTGGAGCTCGGGGAAAATAAAATTATTTTGTGTTATAACAGTTGACAAAAAGGTTTAGTTATGAAGTGTATTTACTCTATTCTATGCATCTATTTAGATTCCTCTTAGTTCAGGGATGGTCAGTATGGTCACTGGGTAAGTGACGTTATCATAGATGTAAAAAAGAATAATCAACATCGTATTGCTCAGGAAAAAGTTAGGCATGGTAATACATAAATTATTATTAGTTAAAAACCGACTTCAAAATTAGTAAAATACGCAATTTAGTTTAATTGGATGACAATATTAATCATCCAAGTAAATGAATTTTCCAATTATTTTTTGTTGGTTATTTAAAAACCAAACTATTAAACCGGTTTTGATGAAATTTCAATGGACCCAATCTGAAAGTACAACTTATCTTTTCTAATAATAAATAATTTTCCTAATGACGTAGTTCTGAGGAAAAACACATAAAAAATATATACAACCGAATTGAGAACCCTCTCCTTTTTTTCCTTTTTTAAGTCGGTTAAATAGTAATAAATAAATAAAATATGCGAGTGACTAGAGAAACTCTTTATTTCGTCTTTAAAATAGATCGAGACATGTAAAATGGGGATTAAAAAAATTATGTGATGTTATAGCACCTCTTCATGTTGCATAAATTGAATAGATATTTAAAAATGAAAGAGTTTGCAAAATATCATCATCATCGTTAGCCCGAAAAAGTCCATTTCTGAACATGAGTGCGTTATTGAAGTTCGAACTACAAATGTGCGATGAGCGTAGTTCGAACGAGTGTTGCTTCAAAGAATCACTCTGCAAGAGGATGTCTGAGCGACGAAAGTTAGTTAAAAAATGACGGTATAGGCCTTACCTTTAGAACTCCACATTGAATGATAACCTGTAATCTGCATCCGCTGGATGTCCGTGAGTCTCACGACGCCGTCGGTTCACCTATAGTGGGAGGCCTACTTATACGCTGCGTCTTCCTGTTTATGGTTGCAAAATATGGTCCGCCATAAATACAAATTTTCAGATATTGATATTTTTAAAGAAAATTATAACTAAATGTTTTTTTTAAACCCCCGCCAAATAAGCCAAGAATCTTGAAACGGCTGATCAGATTATTATGAATCAATAAGCTAAGAACACTCTCGATCAAATCACCTTTCAAACAAAAATTAACTAAACCAAAATCGGTTCAGCCGTTTGAGAGCTACGATGACACAGACAGACAGATACATACGTTAAACTTATAACAACCCTCTTCTTGCATCAGGGATTAAAATTTCTATTGAAACAGGTTGACAGAATACGTAGTAGATACACTTTGACAATAGTAGCAGTATACACAGTCAACACATGAAAACGATGTTTGGCTGTAAATTCACGAATTAGTCCAACATTGGCCATGTCAACAGTACGTGATAGCGATTCAAATTCTAGGTCTATTTTTATGTTTGGGTGCTCTCAAAATTCATTTTAATCCCGTGTACGTGTAGGAAAATAATGTTTGCGTACATGGGGCGTTTATTCCACCATTCTCTAAAGCTTTGAAAGCGGTGTTTTTGACGTTTTAATTTCTTTCTAAATTGGATAACCTACGCTCCACTAAATAAATGTCTAATATAAAAAAACTGACACATAAAACAAAAACTCATAGTTTATTGCTGTAGCAGTTTTCTATAGTTATATTGTTTTTAAACCCCGGATCAATTCGGAAAGAAGATTACAACTGTTAATAGATTTTAAATCAAACATTGTTAAAAACTTACTTTATAAAATCTACAATCAAACTAGTCCAGCCGTTTTGGAAAAAATGGTAATAGACATACAAACACACACACATCATCAGCCAATTAACGTCCACTGTTGGACAAGGCCTCCCTCACAGAGAGGGGTGTTGCCATAATCCCCACGCTTGGCAGGCGGCTTAGGGATCGCAGTACGTTCACCGTGTACTATTAGGACGCTGCTGCCCATTCTTCGGTGGTTCTGGTCGCAGTTTTAGGACATACCCGGGTCCGTACAATAATAGACATACATACGTAAAATATTACCAGCAAATTGCCTTGGGCAGAAGCCGTACTAGCAAGAAGCTTAATTGCTTAGCACCAAGAGCCTAGCAAGTTGACTGGCTACTTGCTCATAGAAAATAAATTAATACTAAAAATAAGCAAGTTTTTGTAATGCTTATACAACATTTCGTGTCTGTGCTGTTAACCGTTGAGGAGATCCTTTATCTGAAGCTAATTCTGGATGCCGATTCAGGTCATGCTTACCATTAAAATGAATTATCATTGGAACTGTAAAACGTGTAACGTGTAATAAAATGAAAAAAATAATAATGAAATAGTTTAATGTCCAGATTTGCATCCATAGCTTATTAAAATTAAAATACGTAAATAAAACATATGTGTTAAAATTTAACTCCATAGGATAATAGGAAATGGTTCTAATTCAGCTTGCAACATTTGACACAAACAAACTAACATACAAACATTGTAATTTAAATAAAATCTTGAAAAAATGTATTAATATCTAGGGTTCCAATGTTATGCAGTTACACATAATACTAAAAGGTACTAATCCAAAGAAGATCATTGTTTTTATCATTATTAACAACTTTTACTATGTCAACATGTACAATTCGCGGAGTATCAATGTCATTTTTCTATGCAACAGCGGAGATTTTCGCGATTTCAGGGTTGGTCTAAATAGTTAAAGTTATTTTATTTATTTATGATACGATTGCGTTTATCCATATAATGCCAGATGCAAGGACGATAGTCCACGTTTTTGCTGGATAGAGCACCTAAAAGGAACCTGTTTACTTCCAGTTTGTTCATATATTGTACTATTCAGTGAATTTAGACTCCTACAGAGATTTCCACATCCTCCAAAACAAAACTCCTCTGCCGTTTCTTTTTTGTCGGCACAAAACAAATGAGTATTGTAAAGTGCCCCAACAACAGAATAGCCAGTCACAGGAAATTGTATCGTCATCCAATATCATCAATCACAATGCAGAGGTCAATATTTGCTGACCAATCAACATTGATACACCCAGAAAATATATATACATACTTTAAATCAAACTGAAACTGAAATTGTAACGTGATTTTTTTTCTACATTCAATGGACTACTGCAAGAAATGGACCTGCCAAAGTTTAGCTTTGTAGGTCAAGCAGTTATGGAGAATTTGTAGGTATTTGAGCTCAGTGCTTTTTTTTTTTTTGGTTGTTAGTTTGAGAATTGATTTTTGATTAAGTTATTTTTGCATTACAATTACACCAAACGGCAGTCGTGCCATTTTGATTATCGTCAAAGTATGAATAAGTAATCATGGTATGGGTGTGATAGCCATGTTTTTTTTTAATTTACATTCAACAACATTTATGGGAAAGTTTTTTTTCTTGAGATATATAATGTTGTATTATAGTGTTATATAATCTTGTATATCGGAAAAATTACTGAAACAAAAGTTAATTTTCAATATCTTACAATCACAAATTCGCGATGGAGAAGAAAGGGCTCACTTTTCCTATTTTCCTTTTTAGATATTTCGTTTGGGACAAACTTTGTCTTTGATCAGGAGTAAGATCAATTTGATTGAGGTTTCTTTGTTGTAACATACTCGTATCAATACATTTACATTTATTATTTATGAAAATATTTCCTGACAAAACCTTGAAATAAAAACCTGAAAAATTCAGTAAAAGTCCTTACGGTAAACGAATTAGATATACACTGCACATTATGATGTTCTGGCTGAAATTAACTTTGCGACAAAATATGACTCTGAAACAACAACTTGCACACAGCAAACTATAATTTATTATACTCGTAGTTAGCTGTATGCAGTATATTATAGTCTTGACTATTTGAAATATTAAGCACTAGTATTTATATTAGATTATTTAGCGGCAAAAGAATGTAATTAAGCATTACTACGATAGTATCTTGGTGGAGATAATCTCGAGCGCACCAGAATTCGATGGGTATTCTGGTAAAGCTAAAATCTCGAGTGAGCCAGGTAGCCTTTTATTCACCGCACAAAAGCTTTAGAAAAAACCAGTGACGGGCTTTGCTGTAATCTACATGGGGCTCTATTTTTGAATCACTCGTAGGACTTTTTCTATTCGCACACGCAAATAATCACCGATGATTTCAAATACGAGTGGTTTGGTATTTTTGAATCGCTTGAATTCTGGATTGCCGTAGTTCTGTCAGACTTTCTATCGATCACTCGTAGATCGAGTGATATGACTTGTTAAAAAATACGACTTTTGGGATTTCGTTCGCAAGTAAATCACATCGCATGAAAAAAGTCCTACGAGCGATTCAAAAATAGTGCCCCTGGTAGCGATGCAATAGATTTTTGTTTCGCCGGACAGTGAAATATATTAATTGGTTATAATTTGGCATAATATAACCAGTTAACAATTTAAAGAAATCGGATAAAAATAAATACGGAGCTGTGCTCATTTTATTCAGACCAATCGGAACATTATTTTAAGTATTTTAATTGAAACTATTATTTTAACTCCTTGGCTTGTAAAGAACGTAGGAACACGGCAGCTTGTACTTATTAAGAAGACAAAGTTTCCAAAGTTCAAAGTGTCCAAAGTTAAGTTAGTTGTAATCTTCCGCGTTTGTTTATGTGCAAAATTAATATAGATATCATTAACATTTGAACGATTTTTGTTTAGCTTTTAGTTTTCTGGATTTTCTTTCTCCTCCGCTAAAACAAAAAATATTAATAATATGTTAATTGCTGTTATATTCGAATTTTCATTCTATAGATAATCTAATGTCCAATCAAATTGTTAAATTTGTCACTTGATAATTTTTTATCTTTAAAATTTTGAAAATTTGGGAAAGAGAAAGCTCTGGAGTGAGTAGGCTCTTAACGGAAACATAATATCAAGTCATGGTGAATCGTTTCATAGTCATGTTGTGTCCGGCTCATTGGCTAAGCAAAATTACGCCCATCTCTAGCAGTAACTTCAGATCTCATGAATGTGCTACAGAATGAAATCAGCAACCCTCCTCGTATTGGATTAAGGGTACTATTGTTGCAGAGCGATAAATTTTCTATACTGTCTGACCATTAAGCTTCTTTACCTGGCTGAATACGTGCAGAAATATAACAGCTTTCCTATCATACTTAATATATTAACGGGAAAGTGTGTTTATGGTTTGTTTGTTCCTCGTTCATGCATCAAAAAAGCAACGAATCGACGTAATTTTTTGCGTATTGATAGTTGGAAAGGCTGGAAAGTGACAAAATATACTTTTTATCATCTCAGAAAATGAACCGTTTCTAAGGAAATATCCACACGCTAACCGCGGAGCAAAGCTATTGGATAATACATAATATTATACTAAAGTAACGAGCTAAATTTCCGACCCATCAGAGTTTTCTTCTCTGATTTTTACATTGTTACTAGTATAAATTCACTGAATAGTGATTTAAAAAACTTCAGTGGGTCCGTATTAGTAGTTTTTTCTTTTTGAAATTTTATTTATAGAAAATTTTTACTCCAAAACCTTTTTACCGGTAAATTTTGCCTGATTTTCTACCTACCTGAATTGATAAAGGTTTTTTTGCCCGTAAACTAAATATATAAGATAGGTGAAAGAAGTCATTCCATTTCAGGCCTTATTTTTAGCATAAGAAAAAACTACATAATGTTAAGAAAAACTCACATTCCATACAAATACAATTAAAATTAGCTGAGAGAATCAGCTGTGACCTACAGGTAGACAGACACCGTAGTATCACGGATTCCTTATTAAAATTTTGTGACAGACCTCTAAAATCAAAATTAGGCTACATAGCGTAACTGAAGCAATCTAATGTACAAATAATAAATGTCAGCTAATTATTTAAAAATAAATTTAAAACAGTTACTAGGTATATCGTTTCTGTATTCCTCGCTGCACAAATCAAAGCTAATAAATGAAAAGCACTACATGAGAAATTTAATGGTTTTATATCGAAGTCACTGCAAATGTTTGATACGATACGACTATCATAACTTGGCCCGACTGTTTGAAAAGAGACCCGCATTTGTGCTCCATTGGGAGATGTCAAAAGGCTCTTCTCATATTGGCCACTGATACAAACGTGATGTGAATAAACCATGAGTTGTTTTCAATTTAGCGTAAAAGCGTTCCGTCATAAAAGCTGGTCGGGGCTATAATTAACATTTTATGTATGTGACAAATGTATGTTGGACATTTGAGTGCATTTGCTGTTTATTGTTGTTGATTCAGTAGCATAATTCAAGTCATTTTAATCTCAATACCCAACCAGGTAGGCTACCAAAACCTCAAAAACATTATTGAAATAATCTAGCATTGAATTTTGTCTAGCTCTCTCATTAGCTGACAGAGCGAGACAAAGCTCAGTGTAAGATTATTATAAGAATGTTTTTGAGGTTATGGTAGCCCCCCTGAATCTATAAATTTAAAATTTCTGCAGCAAAACTTTGAATTAAGGCTGATTTATACGTAACGGGATAAATCGTCGGACAGAACGGGGACGTTACGTGCATCGTTGACAACGAGCACGTGAATTAAAACATAAGTACAGTGTCGGTGATGATATTTTTCAACGGCAACGAATATTTTTCCGGTCCCGTACGTGCCACGTATTGGATGTATACACTGTCGTATACATTTTCTATGAAACGATGTTTCCAAAAACTGTCGTTCCGTTCCGTCCGGGATAAAACACGGTCCGGGATAATATATATGCATCAGCCTTTAGGCAGCGTTTTAATTTGTTATCGCAATCGCAACAAATTATTGTTTTTTCGCGCGAACATTATTTACAAACAATCTGCAAACTGATTGAACGAACACTCGATAAAGATCGCAAGTTCATATGAACAATGCGTTGTGATTATCGTTTGCTCACGCGACCGATGGCCAAGTAGGATTTTACCTTATTTATTAAATATTTTTATTAGTAGAGTTTGTCTGAAATGAAGCGATTAGCAGTTACTATTTATTCACTTTTGATAATTTTAATTCAAATATTTATTGCAAACTCTTGCATGAATTTTAATAAAAAGAACCTAACGATTTAATATTTTTAACACACTTAACACAATATGCTCTTAATTTAACACAAGTTTGACCCGCTAAAACTAGTAAAATAGAAATTTTCGTATACAATAGAATACAATATTTATAGTTTTGTTATCATAATATACTTGGTCCAAGTATTTATTTTGGCAAGTGTGAATGCCATTTCTCTATAAAACAGATAACTTGCATTCATTTTTCATATAAAACAGATAACTTCTTGTAATTTCAGTGACACCTTAGTAAAAATTGTTTACAACTTAACTTTACATATAAACAAGTTGGAGTCAAGCAAAATTTTCAGACCAAGATAAATATTGGAGATATAAAAATTATTCTGGCACTAAAAGGTACTAGTTTATACTTTACTGTTAATTTTTGATTGTACAGTTTGGAGATACTACTTAATTATGAATCATAAAAACAAACAACAAATGTATATGTAATACTTACTTTAGCTGTTAAACTAGAAAGACTTAAATAGAAACATTATATTTCCAATTGAAACCACTTGATAGGTACTTTCATCGTTCCTTCTGAAAACTGCCGAACTCTACCCCAGCTTTGAAACAAATGTGTCAGTAAACACGTCGCCCCCAAGTTTTCATATCACCATACCGAAAACACTTTTCAACTTGTGAAGAATTCAACCGCTCAAGTCAGCGCACCACGTTTAACTTTAAAATAGAATGGACAGTTTCAGGATCAGCTGCCTTATTAGGTAAATGTAGCAATCAGTCGTGCTAGACCAGTGGTGTCGTATGAATTTATCCCTGGGGCCTTACCCCTAACTCGAAAAGTTGACCCGCATAGGTGTTTTTTGTCTAAACGGTACCATCAACTACGATAAGCGGTAGTTATTTGATAGCCGCCAAGCTTTGCTATTTTCACGCACACACGCATAGTAAAACGGATTTTCGTTCATTCAAGTTAGACGCTTTTAAACGATGCAGCTTAAATGAGTTGGTTAATTTTAGGTACCTATCAGGTACCTACTAAAAGTTGGCTCGCAAAAGTGAAGCTAGGGGTAAGGCCCCCGGCGCGTTCACACCTCAGGATGCGAGACGCTCGAGAAAGGAAAAATAAAGGTGCTGCGTGGCGAAACAAGGTGCGACTAATAATTTTTCTCCTCTGACATAAATACTTTTCAAAAGAACATAACATTGTAAAAAAACTGAGGCAGATCTTATAAAAGCAACATGCAATAAAAGGAGTTCCTTGCATATTATGTCATTTTTGGTGTGAACAATAAACAGTTTATTTAATTACCTATCCAGCGATTCGCTTGCCAACTTACTCGATAATTGCTAAAAGTGGTCAGAATTATAAAACTGTCGTGAGTCGCAATATTGCACGGACGTTGGCATCGCTATCGACAACCGTTACAGACACCCGGCTGTAACAGTAAAAAAACAGTCCATATAGGCTGACCACATAACTCAAGATTCACTTGCAACGCTACTGGGGGTTCGGTATACGGCACGACAAAGGAGATGGCGTGTTCTCTACACTCCCCCTTTGTCGTTTAGCTCGGGTCTATAAACGGCAGCGAATATCGCTGTTTTAAATACAGTGATCGCGAGTCGCAAACTACATAATAGCACTGCTAGTTTGACCGGGCAGCAAAACTTGCGAGACTGGCGAGTCGGGAGTTTCAACCGATCTCCGGTTCCGATTCTAAATGGCTGCAGTTTGCGGTTTCGGCCGAAGGTGAACGGTTGCCAGTGACAAGTTTCGCTTTGTTTGCACTATAAAATACTCACAATACACAAAAATACGACCATAAGTTCCTATATTCAAAGCACATCATCATCAGTCAGAAGACGTCCACTGCTGAACATGGACCTCCCCTTTTGACCTCGACATTGAACGACATCCCGGGATCTTCACACACCACCGCAAATGTGTAAAAAAAATGCTGATTATATTCTTGCGAATGTTCACATTAACTCAATAACCAAGTTACTAGATGATTTCGTTTGAAATATTTTTATTTGTAATTTAGTTTTTATAAGTAACCGTTTGGCTTATAGCTTAAACCAAAGCCACTTAGGCTTTGGCTTGAAGCTTTGACAACTGCAAAAATATAAAAAACGCTGAATGAAATTATTTTATTTTTTCGTAATTTATTGTAGTATTAATCAGCTGCTCTGCAGTTACAGTCTAGTAAAAAGAACTCGAATTTACAATTTTCATTCAGCTTTTTACAATCTACGGTAGCTGTAAAATCTATAAAAACGTGAACATCTATAATTCTATATATATATATATAAAATATAAGGCGATGTATGTATGTTCCCTATGGACTCCACAACGGCCGGACTAATTTTAAGGGGACTTTCACTTGCAGATAGCTGATGTTATAAGGAGTAATCCTCGCTGTTGAAACTGAGGAGGCACAGCTAGTATCTTATAGTCACGGTACAAACTTATAGCTAACAAGAGTTCAGTAAGTATTACAAAAAATATGTCAAAATATGAATCTGTAACTACTCAAATAGTACAGTTATAAACGATTATTAACGAGAGCTTCATGTACAACTTTATCACGGTAAATATATTTTAATATTCATATAACTGTACTGAACAATCGTGATAGTTTAAAACAGGGTTTTACTTAAATAGTTCCTGTGCCGTATGTCGTTGGTTCACGGAGGGAAGGACAAGCAACCTGTTCAAACTGTCAACAAATTGAGTTACTCTTTGACAACCTTGTTACGAGTGTAATTCTGTGGAATCACTGGGAACTGTTTGACAGTTGTGTAACAATGTAAGTTATGACTTTCAAGTGATGTTCAAGAACAGTAAAATCAGGGCTAAGTTTGAACGACGAAGGTAACAATTTGACTGCATTATTTTACTTTGAAAGGTATTAACAATATAGGAAAAATAAAATTTTCCATTTTATCATGCATAGACGTAAAAATTTTTTTGCTATAAATCTATGCTATCATTATATATTATTAGGGTTGCAACCATACATTTATAGCAAAAAAAAATTTAGGTCTATGGTTGCAACACACAACTTTGAAGCACTAGAACTTGAGAAGTACTCGTATACTTTTTTATTTTGTTATCTCATAAGTTTTACTTAATCAAAAACATGCTGATAAAGGAAAACGAGCAGAAATTATCATCATCATCATCTTTTCAGCCATAGGACGTCCACTGCTGGACATAGGCCTCCCCCATCGATTTCCAAAGGGATCGGTTGGAAGCGGCCTGCATCCAGTGTTTACCTGCGGTCTCTTTTAGGTCGTCTGTCCATCTTGTGGGTGGACGTCCTACGCTGCGCTTACCGGTCCGCGGTCTCCACTCGAGAACCTTTCGGCCCCATCGGCCATCTGTTCTGCGTGCTATGTGCCCTGCCCACTGCCACTAAAAAAAATATAACAATCTTTTATTTATACACGATGCTCTTAATTTTATATTCATGAAATGCCCTTGCATTTCATGCATCAGGTCTATAAACGAAATGGTAGAAAATTGCGAAGCAAACTTTAACGATGTCAAAGCCTCAAGGCTGTTTCGATAGAAACTGTATGTTTCTAACGATAACTTTTTAACTATAGCCTTGGGCTTATGCAACACTTGTTTCTCACAATACTGTATCCTGTCGAATGCAGAAAGAGCACACAACATAAACAAGCACGTAGATCACAAGCCGGACATCCGTCTTGGAACTTGAATAGACTACGTTACTTGCAGAATTTTATCGAAAAACTGTTTCTAATTCAAAGGATTTAAGTAAACAGCGTTAGGTATGAGCTACAAATAAATAGGAAATAAAAGCAAAGCTATAATAAAAGTTATACTTATGTTGTAAAAAGCTTACTACACCAGCGACCAGTTGGACAGTCCAGCAGGCTATATTCACCTAACTAATGTAGCCACTGGCTAAATGTTGTCTGCTAATATATATATTACTAATATAATATATAATACCCTTCATTTATCTATAGCATTATCATTATTTTATATGCACTTATTGTTATTGTAACAATTTTTTTTTTTTGAGAACTGGTTTCCTCGACAGCATTTGCCCAATGGAAAACTTACACTACTACTAACACTTCATTTTCTTTTGTATTTTTGTTTCTCTAATAAATATGTATGGTACGTATGCATATTTGTATAAATAAAATAAAACAATTTCATAGCGCTGACTCATGATATCTGTCATCCACTAAAACCAGAGATTAAAGTAATGTTACTCAGTTATCTTATCTTCATCACTTTATTTATCGAAGTATTGTTTTCTTTTCCTGCTCATAGATAGATAAAAGATAGAAATATCTTTATTGTTCACACCAAAAATTACAAACGTACATAGTAGGTAACATAAAAAACAACTTAAAAACTAGTAAAACAATTGGCGGCCTTATTGCTATAAGCAATATCTTCCAGGCAACCTTTACGGAAAAAAAATTCGTAAACAATACGAAAAACACTTGATAACCTAAATCGACATTAATATTATGTCATTATCCTCTTCATCTCCCTGGATAGGTATCACTCTTGCAATTTCACCTTCCTCGACCTGATACGCGATCTTAAAAATGTAATATCGGTTTTGAATGATCAAAGCAAGGTTGGAGAGAAATATACATTTGTTGAAAATATTTTAACTATGATACGGACTTTATAACATGTGGTTCATAAATACCAACACTTACAGCACATCAAATTTAGTGAAAAATCAATCGATTAAAGAGTGAGCAAATTTTATTTGAGTTTCGCATTCGACGTTTATCTTGCCAATGGCAGTTCAGCTGTTATGAAAAGCTGACGAGTTCATCGAGTGATGATTGGTATAAAGCGTTTTATAGACTTCATGAAAACTCTAATATTGGAATAATTGGAAAGTCGTGATAGAAAAAAGAGTTTTGTTTCTTGGTAAAAATAGGTAAAACACATTAAAAGTAATTTAGCCTATTTTTAGATAGAGGTATAAACAAACTTTTATGTAATAAAAATCAACACGCTTTATTTATATTCCGTCTTACTTAAAAAACTTTCTACATTCTTGAGAGACCTTTGATCTGCAGATCAAGCGAAATTCTTACCTAAAACCCAAATCAAAGATGCGAGGGCTTTGAAAGCGCTCTCAATAGCTGTCAAAATTTTACCACTGGCCGGACGTTGTTAAGAGACCTTTGCGAGGCAAAATGGCGGCTTTTTAACCAATCAGCATAGATCACAGTATATAGTGGCCAATCAGATGATTCTTTACATTCATTTTTGTTTTGTTTGTATTAGAAAGCTTTAGTGGTTATTATGTTTTTAATTTTTATTTAAATATTTTATTTTGGTTCTTCAGCCTTTTTGGAAATATTAAAATATTAGGTATTGCATAGTGTATTGTCACTATAACCAAGGATGATTTTAACTATAACTAAAGGAGTATGCAAAATTTCATCAAATTCGGTTGAGAGGAACTGGTTCTATCTAATTCAGCTTGCAAGATTCGACCTAAATAAAGTAACTAACATTGCAAGTTAAATAAAAGCTAGATCTATATTAGACCTATTATATTATTATTTTTCATTAGTTAATGTGTAAATAGGTAGGCGCCTACCAACCTAGGTATATTTTTACAGTGTGTGAAATTATAGTTTCAGATTTTGGCTTTAAATTAGAAACTGGTTATAGTGACATTCATTATTTCTAAAATGAAACAGCGTATTTAATTTAGAGAGATTGCACGCCGCGCACAGAATTTAATTAGATCTGTTAATTACCATGTTAAGTAACTTGCTTCACATGTCTCTGACGCATATCAACATTTCATTTATGAATTGTGTAAATTCAACTGCAATGAATTCTAGTGCCTTTGAAGTAATGTGTGTTCTCTCGTGCCACCTACAATACAACGGTAACAAAATTTGTTTACAAGGTTACACAGAACTCATTTCGAAGCTACACGACCTTATCCTACCATCCCTTTTCTACTACAGGACAAGTAGGAAATCGGCCCATTACCACACATACATTGTGGACTTTCCTTGGATACGTACCAAACGTTTCGATTCTACGTTTCGAATCCATACGGCCAAGGAATGGAACAACCTGCTGGCTTCCTTGTTTCCTGAGAGATATAATCTGGGCCTTTTCAAGGCAAGATTGAATAGGTATCATCTGAGTCTGCGTGCTTCATCTTCGACCACATCGTCGCTTACCAACAGGCGAGTTGGGGGTCAAACGCGAACATATTCGCGACAAAAAAAAACCGACTGGTATGAATTATGAAACCAAAAGCAGGTCACTGTACTCATCATTAAGAGCAATTTTTACTACAATGCCAACCCTGAATTCACAAAAAAACGATTGTTACATAGAAACGTGCAATTTGTCAGTGAGGCTGGTTCATAGTAAAAATTAAATACTTACTAATTATTAGGAGTTAAACCCAATTCAATACAATTAAATTTATAGTAAGTATACTTATTATGTAGGTATGGAAAATATAATTAAGTCCCTCAAGCCATTACTTTATCAGCTCAAAGAATCCTCAAAAGCACTGGAATGAAAACTACAGTAATATACGACGCCTCATAAATTCAGATAAGAAATTAACACAGCAGATCGCAATAAGCATCAAATTTTACAGTTTATTCAACGTTTTCCTCAATGAAGATAAACAAAATATTAAAAACGCTGCCTAGAACTGACGGAGAATTAGTAAGTTGGCGTAATCGCAGAAATGCTGTGAATTCACCTGAAAAATGCTATTTAAACTCAAAACATATCTATAGTTAGCTCGTAACCACAACGCTTCGCTTCATAAAGATTTTGGGACTTTACGACCTTATTTTCACAACCCTTCAATCAATATTACTCATATTATGTACCTTAAAATTGTATTGAAATTAACTACTAGCATAAAAAATGACTTCACAAAATTTTGAATCAAGGCTACATAAGTTCATCATCATCGTCATCAGCCAGAAGAAGTCTGCTGAACATAGGCCTCCCCCTAAGAACTCCGCACCGAACGACAGCCTGCCATCTGCATCAACTGGATGCCCGCGACTCTCATAATGTCGTCGAATGATCTAGTGGGAGGCTACAAGTTATCATCGGATAATTAATATACAAACATACATAAAAACACCCATCTTTTCCCGTATACTCTGATACTTTCGCTTCGCTCGGTCAATTATTCACGAAACAGTAATAATTCTCTTATCTGCTATGAGTAAAAGCTACATGATCGCACTGGCATAACATATGTGACCTAACTTTACAATATTTCCTTCCCGTGATTTTATCTCATGTTACTTAACCTAACCTTACTTTAGGTCTATATCTACACTAATATTATAAAGAGGAAAGATTTGTACCTATTTTTGTATGTTTGTAATGAATAGGCTCCGAAACTACTGAACCGATTTGAAAAATTCTTTCACTGTTGGGAAGCTACACTATCCCCGGGTGACATAGGCTATATTATATTTTGTAGCGAGGCCGAAGGCCGAGCTTACACTCGTGCGAAGCCGGGGCGGACGGCTAGTCTTTAATAATTTACTAGGTTAGGTTGATTTTTTCTTTGGAAAAAGACTTTTACAAATAACCGTAATAAGTTGTTAGGTAAATTTAAACACTTCTAATTTTGTTATTCAAATATAGGTACACTAATAAAACAAAGTTAATTAGACACAGCATTAATACCAACTGTGCAAATTATGAAATGCTACAGCCAGCAAAATTTTACGAAAACCAGTGGCGGATTAAGCCAACGGAGCCTGTATCAAATATGAACGATGCTTTAGGTATTAAATAAAACAAGGATAAGTGTAGGTTATAAAATAAAACAGCACATTTGCAACCAGTGTGGCGAGTTTTAACTTTCGGAATAAGTCCAAGTGACTTTCTATTGAACGGAAGGTGATATACCTACCATACTTATCTTACTTAAGCCATGAAAAAGGCTTAACAGTCACGTTATCCTCAGTTATAGTTGTTATATGGATCACTCACGAGAGTATTGATGAAGTAATATAAAGCTTACTTGATAGTTGTTTTGTTCTTTTTTACAATCTGGGTGTCTTCAAGTCAGGAGTGAATCGGTTTCTTCTAGGCAAGCGTGATCCATCGTAGGCCCCATCATCGCTTCACATCAGGTTGGCGGCCAAGCGCAAGCCTGAATAGAAAAAATAATAAAAAACAGAAACCAAAAAAAGTACTGAACCGTCAGTGCGCAAGCCCGACTCGCACTTGGCCGGTTTTATTTGTACACAGGCGCGAAGCCGTCTCAGGCGCAAGGCCACTTGAGGAGGGGCCCCGTGGTATTATTTGACTCTTGCTACGTAGCTAATCCGGCACTGACGTAAGCTCAACTCTATCATGAATCCGGTGAACTCACCAAGACTTATTCGGCACACAACGCGCAAAAAGTCGCTGTACAATTGTCGGTTGCTCTAATTAAGAAGTTGGGTTCGAGTCGTTACTATCTAGTTAAGTCGAGTTCGTTAGGGAAACTCGGTTACCGGCAGTTACTCGCTGATTGTCGGTGAAAGTGAGAACGCGAGAATGTTCGGGTTCGCGAATGAAACTTAAATACGGGATTAAGGTGTGACTGCGAGCTGATTGTTCAATATTTGCTTTGGCGCTTGAACGTATTTTATGTATGACATTGATATACGATATAATATAACATAAGAGTGCTCTATGTTGCTCTTGCATTTCAACATGACGTACGAGCTTTTATTTAACTTGCAATGTTTATTATGTTTATGAAATACTAGCCGTCCGCCCCGGCTTCGCACGAGTGTGGGCTCGGCCTTCGGCCTCGCTACAAAATATAATATAGCCTATGTCACCCGGGGATAGTGTAGCTTCCCAACAGTGAAAGAATTTTTCAAATCAGTTCAGTAGTTTCGGAGCCTATTCATTACAAACATACAAAAATAGGTACAAATCTTTCCCCTTTATAATATTATTATTAGTGTAGATGAAAATATGAAATATGAAAATATATTTGGTGTCTACAAACGTTGTCGGTCATAATTTTACAAAAGTTTGTTTTTACAAAAATAATACTCCAGGATGAAAAGCCTTGTTACCCAAGCTAGGAATTAACCTGTGTTATGGCGTAACAAAACCCTCCGCCGGACAATATACAAATACAATCATGATTAAAAAACATGATATTATTAAACAAAAAACTAATTAAGTATATAATACTAGAATATGAGATTACTAAATGTGAGGAGAAATAAAGAATAAAATTAATTATAAATTATTTGGCACATGTACTCGTAATATGCTTGGTACACAATGATTAGGAATCGGGTAAATGGGAGGGTCGGGGGAAGTGTAAATGACATTGGGGTGTGTGTGTGTGTGTGTGTGAGAGGGTGTGTGTTATGTGTGTGTATGTGTGTGGGAATGTGTGTATGATGTTATGTATGTGAATGTGGTATGATCTTACTTTTTTTTTTTACATATACATAGTTTGTTTGTATAAGCTTGCAAGCTGAATTAGAACCACTTCTTTTTATCCTATGGAGTTAATTTTTATATGTTAGTTCAGTTCCAATGACAATGCATTGTTATGGTAAGCATAAATTCAGATCATTATCCAGGATAAGCTTCAGATAAAGGAACTCTTCAACGGTCAATAGCACAGATATGAAATTTTGTGTACGCAATTTATTGTGATAGCCGGTTTTAAGCTTTACCATGACATAGTTGCTGCACTCGTGGTTGGATCCTGAGTAGGGAACTCTTTAATGGTAAGCAGCACAGATATGAAATGTTGTTTTCACATTCAATTATGATAACCCATTCTAAGTATCACCGAGGTGGCTACTGCACTCAAGGTTGGCTTAATGACGGAACTCCTCAACGAATAAAAACAATGACGCGAAAAGCTTGTTTAAAAAAAGTTTTAGTTCCATTATAATTTCTTTAATATATAAAATGATTGAACAAGTTTTTATACGCACTTGAATCAATTCTAGTGCAATTTCTTTATTTCGTTTTTAAGTTTTTACTTACCTACCTATCATTTATTATATATTTTAAAATGAAAATGAGGTTAGTAAAGTTATTTTTTAATTCATTTGAAAAACTAAAATATTTATACAATAACATTTACACCAACTAAACTTATTGTCTTTAGACTTTCAACGGTCTATGGACTAAGTCTTCCCGTGAACATGGTGCATGTAACTGCGCCGAAATATCGGGAACTCCTTCCACAATCTTACCACGGTAAATATCCCGTAAATAATCATATAACTGTAGTGAACAACAGTGATAGTTTAAAACAGTGGTCTATGGACAGTCTAACTGTTTTGTAGTGTTGGGTAGCTTGTATCTCTCTCTTTAACAGTAAATAACAACAAACGAGCCCCAGCAAAAACCATAGTTGGCATAAATAACGATTATGAGAATTGAACCCGAGCGGCAAACCGCGTTTAACGATATAGCCCGTGAATTCTGTGATATCACCTGCGGTTTTCAGACGCGATTGTGGCTTTTTGTACTAGAGCAAACAATCGCATGTTGTATTTAAACACTTTTAACGTATTTTATCGCAAGTTTTTTACAATATTATCTAAATCCTGGCGCAGACCTGGAAGACGCCATGAGCAACTACAGCGTACATAATTTGTTTTTTGATAACAAGTTTTGATTGAAAACTATTGGTAGTACTTGTAATATAACGTCATAACTTTTCTATAGACAATCATAGAATCTCATCTCATCCTCATCTAATCTACTAGTGATCACAGACACTGAAAAGTGTTTAAAACATTGGGAATTAAAATAATGTAGAAGAATACACGTGATGTGTTGTATGTAGAATACACGTAATTAAAATTCGCTAAAAGTGTTTAATTTCAATCATCATCGGCCAGAAGACGTCCACTGTTGAACCCTTTAAACTCTCCACTGAACGACATCTGCCATCTGCATCCACTGGATGCCCGCAACCAATGTTAACCAATGTTAATTTCAATGTATATATTTTAATATATAGAAGACCTGGGAAAAAGAAGCTTTTAGGGAGCTTTAGAAACAACATTAAAAAACATGTTCCACCGCGTTATATCACTTTCCCACACTTTAGCATGTCCAAATACTTACAAATAAAATTTCAATGTGTAATCTCGACAACCTAAGAAATCATTAGTCGCTTATTATTTTTATTTTAAGCCCTGATGGAACTTTAATTTGCGTCTTAAATTTTACGTGTATATTTGTGTGACTATTTTGGTCAACAATTTTGGTTTAGATTTTTTTAAGGTGACAGTGGCGTAGATTATGTCATACAATTTAACTAAACCAATCTGGGAGAACTACAATTATACGTGTCTCTTTTCATTTCAATATGTGAGAGAAGGATAGCAATAATTTTAGAGTTATCAAATTTAGTCTAGATTATGGTATAACAGAATTGACACCATTATCAACTAAATCTGTACAGCCGTTTGAAGATTAACAACTGTTTTATCAGGGGTTGAAATAAAAATAAATTTATCTGCCTTGTGTTATTACGAATTCGACAATTCTACAACATGTGACTGAACATACGCTGCGTTTGAACATACACAACGTGACGTAGTCTCATCTGATCACAGTTGTCAAAAAGTCAATTGTTGTATGGAAATAAAACCTGTATCTTATGTTTATACGTACTTTTTTATCCATTCATCGTTTAAAATTAACTTCAGGCTTCACGATCTTCTGCTAGCGTTTTCTCCTCCCTGTCTGACATGACATTTGCCTTAACTTTTATTTGGTCTAAATGAACCAACATGATTGTTTACATTAATCATTTTTCATATCGTACAAGATAGCCAAGCATCTTGCTTCTCCTAGTCTTTGTGCCCGCTGATAGACTATTTTTTTTTTTTCATTTAAGATATCTCATACTTCTTGGGTTTTTTGTACTCCTTTATCTTCTCTCAATAATGTTTGGCATCGCAAGTTGTGTGTATTTGCCAGTGTCAATTACAAGTATTGATGTATTAAGTATCGATATTATTATACACTTAGGTGAATTAACTCAGGTGAATTAAGTAAACGCCACCTTTTTCAAGGTTTATTAAATATCGTCATATAAGTAATAGACGCTGTCAAAGTCAAATAAAGTAACTTACAGTCATTTACAAAGTCATATTTTTGCATTCACTTATTTTATTACCATGTTTAATTGTATCAAACAGGTAAACATTTAATTAGTTTATAATTCCACTTTATTTCCCACAAAATCAAACGGCACTCTGTTTTTTATCGGAAACGTTTTTAATATTCTTTCGGAATTTTAACCATAATCCTGTACCAATGCGAAAGCTCCCAATTCATTTGCAAGCCGCGCCCGTGCTCGAGTTAGTACTAGTAGTAACACTTACTGGGCCTAGTAATTAGCACGAAATGCTATACTGTGTAAATTGTATGCTCCAGGAAGCAGTTTCTTTTAATGAAAATTTTGAAATAATTATATCAGCTCATGTTGTAGAAAAAAAACTGATGATTAAGCCTTATTAGAGTTAGATTAGCCTTACAGATTAACTTAAAGCTCGCTCACCATAATCTTGCGCGCACATTTTTTAAGTTTTTGAAGATAAAAAATAATTTTACTGTGGTGTCCCACATTGACTGATCTTATTTGACTGATGACAATAAATTATGTCCGTGTAACCGATATTGCAATTTTTTTTTTTTCATTTCGTGAAGTAGCTTTTTTAAATTGATAATTATTTATTATGTAGAAGAAACTTTCTAGGTAGTTAAATAAAAATTTCATTGATTTTAAGAGTTTTTAACCAGGTCCAATAATACAAATAGTTTTGTTCGAGCGCCTGTTGATTTGGCAATATCAAAGATAATTTTATTCAAACACTTTTTAATTTGAAATTTGTTTTTTTATATTGATAATTATTTTAATTTAAGCTAGTTTGTTTGAATGGCAGTTCCAATTCCAAAGCTAGACAGGGCACCTTTCTACGGGATTCTCGCACAAATAGCACTTACCTCATCAAATATTAAACTTTGAAATGTTTTACCGAGATCAAAACTTTAGTGCCATTATGAATCCCAAAGTGCTTAAAATCATATTACCCAAACGACAAACAGTTTTTACTCAATTATGTATCAAAGTGGTCTCGTATTCTAAAACTGGATTAGTTTTTGAACATGTAATAATGTAATCGTCGATTTTAAAATAGTGTACCTACAACTGTGATTTACGATGATTTTTATTGCGTTGTTTATTTAATTTTTTCTTGCTAAGAGAGGCTTTTAAATCATGATTTAGAAACAAAGATGTTTAAATTGTTTCAATTTAGTGATTATAAAACGGAAACAAACACATTCACTCTCACAAACTTTCGCTATTTTTTTTTAATTAATAAATAAATAAACTTCACTGCCTCTATCTACATCAGAAACCACAATCCAGTGCATCATGCAGTGAATCCACTGCATAACTCGGCATCAGCCCTTCTAATAACAGTGAAAACAAGTGATTGTATAAATTCCTTCCCCAAGTCAAGTCGTTGGCCGGAAGCTAGCACGTTACCGGAAATGAATTTCCCGGAAGCAGATACTTTTGGTCAATGGAGTTAAAGAAATTCGATACACTGCTGGTACCTTATATTATGAAAGGCTGGAACAACAGTAGTGAATTAATTTAATTTTATGGTATTGCTGTAGAAATAGGCGGATAAAGTATCGTTAGATAATTTATTGAACCATGCGCTTCTTTCAACCAACACAAACTCCCTCCCTCCCCCCACCCTTTTTAAAAGGGTTCTAGTATATTTCTATTTTAATGTTGTGTCAAGTACAATAAGTAAAAATGTATAAATGATTTATTTTAAACAATTTTTTTTCCTAATATATTGATTATTTTGGTTTAGCTAAAATAAAAATAAATAAATATCTTGGACATTATTGCACACATGGTCATCTGACCCCAAACTAAGCAAAGCTTGTAATATGGCAGCCAGAGACTGATATACATACTTTTTTTTTTTAAATACATACTTAAATAGATATTAACACCCAGTCATAGAACAAACACAAATGTTCATCACACAAATGTTTGTCCTAGATGGAAATCGAACCCACGCCCTCAAGCGCAGAAAGTAGGTTCACTTCCAACTGAGCCACCGGAGCAGCCGGTTAAGGTTTTAATAATAAATTGTTTTAGGTTTTTTTTTAATTTCCTGTTAGGATAAATTAAATTTATGAGTAAATCCAGTCAAGTGAAAAATCAATATTTTGATACCCTATTCTTTAATGCACATGGTATGACATTGAAGTGGAAATACAATAAATGTTCATATGAAATACCATTTTTACAATAACGTGAGTACCAAGCTTTCTTATCTGATTTGACTTGAAAAATTAGGGTATCTGTTTTTTTTTTTTCTATTTTAGAAAGTGAGTACACCGCTAATGTTGCGATGTCTATCGCGGGTCGTCTGATGGTTCCCGCTTACCATCAGGTGGGCCGCATGCATGTTTACTGGTCTTTTTATATATAAAAAAAAAACACATATAATGTATCCCTCATAAAACAGAGGGATAGTAAGAATTTAAAATATCTACAAAGTACCTATGCTATAGGATACTACTCGCCCAATTTTTTCCGTTTTGGTAAAAAAGTCGCCCGGGGTAATAAAGCGGTAAATTTGGTACTGATAGTTTATTTCTTTTAAACGATTCAAAAAAGTTTCAGACATAAAAATGTACATATCTCTAAGTGATAAGATTTTGTTTACTACCAGTACCAGGTACCAGTTACCATTTAGGTACTGTGGGAAAAACAGTATATAATATTTTATGATATTATTTTCTTAAGTGTGACGTCCCATTATTTTCTTAAAATCTCTGCCTGTTTTAAAGTTATAATATTATCTATACAGAAATAAATAAACATGATGAATGTTATTAAAATTTTCGCTATATCTACAACTTAAACAATTTATTACTTTCCGGAAACATTTCTACACCCTAAAATGATGTGTCTAAGCTCTGCCAGTGGAGTTGCGTTCCAAGGGGTTACAGCATTCGATCTTCATTTTTACGCTGTGCGTAATAAAAATATGAGAAATCCCCACACTTGAACGATATATTATTGCCTGCGGAAACATAAAAAGTCCCGCTGGCAGGCGCTTGTCGGAAAGGTAGACTTTCAAAAGGTTTGTAATCTATAAAAAAAAAGTTTTATCATGGAAATAGACGTGAATTTTTTCGTGTTTTTGAACGTATGTATTCATATTCTTCTAGGAAAGAAGGCAATAACATGGAAAAGTTTTTTTTTTATTATTAGGTTGAACAGTCGATTACTATATTAATATTAAGTATTTGACAGCAATGTGACAGGCTAGTTACACACTTCCTTTTTGATAGCATAATATCCATTAAATAACACCTTACTGTTATAATAATTATCTATCCATCTTATTTAAAAGATTATAAACAAATTAATTTGTTATGTTTTTTTTTTAATTAAGTAATAGGTAGGCTTGCGCTTGGCCGCCAACTCGCCAGATGTTAAGAAATGATGCGGTCTACGATAGATCACGCTTACCTAGAAGAAACCGATTCTCTCTTGACTTGAAGACACCAGTCTTCAAGTCAAGAGAGAATCGGTTTCTTCATCGTTGACAGAGAATGTTAACGGCAAAAGAAGACGAGGTCATAGCCCAATACGTTGGTACGCTCAGATTCGCACCACTCTCGACACAGTCTAACGACGCATTCCATGTAGCGGAGGATATAGAGACGATAGAAAGAAATCATCAGAGAGAGAGAGAGAGAGAGAGATGAATGAAAATGGTGGTCACGACCCTTAGACATGAGGAATTTGACTTAAGGAGGAGCAGTATTCTTATTCTATAACTATTTTTGGAAATTGTCAAATTTACTGAAACTACATTCATGAGGTTATTCTGCAATCTACAGGGGGCGTGTATATACACAGGATGTTTGTACTACTCTATCACTACTGGATCAATGTAAGCGAAGTGGAATGTGCCGGGATGTGCATTTCTATCTTTTGTACAAGGATTTCACTTCGTTTCTCTCTAAAGGCTCAAATAACAAAGGCAAAGATGTTGGGAACATTTCTTTAACACCTTATTTTAACGCTTCTTACCAAGTGAGCTACTTGTACGTCTCATCACTCAGTAGCATAAACAAAGACAAATTCAGCATATCAACATATAAAAAAAAATCGTTTTTTGCCCACAACGTAACGGAGAAGGTAAACATGCGTTTGGGTAAGTGGCTGTGTCTAAGTTTGTGTGTGTGTTTGTGTGAGTGTGTGTATATATCTTATATCTATGTTATTTTTATTCTAAACCCGATAAACTTAATTGAATGTCTTTATATTGAAAATCAGCTTTTCTTGCAGTAGTTCAAAGCTATATTCAACTAAAATTTGTCCAGTGGTTTAAAAGTTATACGTTATTTTTAGAATGTGTCATGGTTTTTAGGGTTTCGTAGTACTACAAAGAAGCCATATAAGTCCCTTCAGTCCGTCTGTCCGTCCATCCTAATTCTTAAGAACCTTCTAACTTCTATAGTTATTAACATAAATGCATGACACTTTGCACAATTGCAGTTTTAGTTATAGGTCTTAATTTTAATGTATAAACAAAAAAACTTGGCAAGTTAGGGGTGGCTCTGGTACATGTGCATTTCTAAACTATTGGACATAGAACTTGTAATGTAAAAATAAAAGTACCATAAACTATAAAAATGTTGAGACTTTCTAACTCTATGGTTCTAGCTGCAATTTGTGGAATGAGCTCCTGCGGCATTTCCGAGTATCTATAACATGTGGTTCATCAAAAGGGCTGTTAATGGGTCGGCAACGTATCTGTGATGCCCCGTGGTGTTGCAAGTATCCATAGGCAATGGTGATCGCTCACCATCAGGCGGCCCGTCAGCTTGTTTGCCACCTATGGCATAAAAAGAAGGTCTTAAATAATGTTTTACAAGTAGTTGTCTCTTTGACTAAACCATAAAAGTATATTTGGCTAAGTCTATACAGAGCTCGTTCAGTTTTTTTTTCTTTTTTTTTACTTTGAATGTTATCGCAATAAAATTATATGGCGTTGACATGCTCTTGGCCAGTTATTTTTAAATTTTATTCAAGGCAAGTACAAAATTTAGACAAGTTTATTTAGTTTTAGGCAAATGTTTTTCTTGGGAAATGAATGGGACCCGGGTATGTCCTAAAACTACGACCAGAACCACCGGAGGATGGGCAGCTGCGTCCTAATAGTACACGGTGAACGTACTGCGATCCCCAAGCCGCCTGCCAAGCGTGGGGATTATTGCAACACCCCTCTCTATGATTTGTCCAACAGTGGAAGTTAATTGGCTGATGATGTCTGATGAGAAATGTTTTTCTTAGCAAGACTAAATTAGAGCCGCTCAAAATAGTGAAAGAAGTTTTTTCGCAAAACTAGACTTATATTTTATACGATAAGGCTTCACTATAACACGCGCGAGCATCATTTTTCTACCAGTAAAAATATATTTGTTATTTCAATGTTATGAACCCAAACAAGGAGTTACAAAAGAACTCTTTCGTTTGTTTATGGATAAAGCGAAAGTTATTTCATCTCACTTATATGTTTGCGAGAATCGTAAAGATTGTTTTATGGTATTCGTGATAATATTGTTTTATTGTAGGGTTTACGGTTCTTAGCGTTTTTGAAAAAAAAAAATTACACACTGATATAATTATAATGTTATCTATTTCTCTATCATTTATGAAAAAAGTGTTAAATAATTATATATTTTTTATCCTCGGCCACTCAGATACTATCAAGCGAGCTAGTGGCTAAACGCAGATCTATATTCAATTAATGTCAATATATAGCACGCTTTTCAGTTTTTGGAAATTCACACTTACTGATTTTATATCTTCAATAATGTGAATGTACGAACGAGACAGCTTTAGACGGGAACAGGCCCCTTAAGAATACAATCAAGTTAACAGATAGCTTCTTCATTTCGGTCTATTCATTTTAGACTCGCTAATAACATTCGCTTTTAATTATTAAAAAGAAAAATACGAGCCTTATAAGAAAATGAAGTATTATATATTTTTGTGTGTTTATTTAGGCGCTAGATTTTCTTTGAAGGTTCTTTACCTAGCTTTCTTTAATGTATTCTAAGGTTAATTATTGTTTTTATGCTCATGATTTCATGTTAGATTGAGCTATGCGCCTAATATAGTTTCAGAGGCAAAGTGTAATAAATTTAATAATCTCAACCTTCGTTTGTTACCACTGGTAGTTAAGATACGACTTGGCGTAACACACGAAACGAATAAATAACTTCTTGGCTGTAAAAATATCAGCTAATTCGTAACTAACTACTTTTATTGCACGATAAATGTCACAACGCACACATAAACATAGACTGACAATTAAACGGAAACAACAAACCTTCGGTTATATTTTTTACCACGAATTTTATAACGGAAAGTAACCCTCTCGGAAAATGATATACAAGACGTTTATGACTTGTTTACGAGCCAACTCTTTGCTTAACTCGAACAATTTCATTTACATTCTTTTTTATATAAAAAAGGTTCTTTGTGTCATTTGTGAATTCTCATTTTAATTTTAGGCTTTCATTAGTGCCGTTCATAAATATTTAACAATCAACAGTAAATATCTACCGCACGAACTCTACAAATTTTCCTTTTCCGTTGTTTAGTCTCGAAATTGTATTATTTGAAACGAATTCCGTAAAAAGCTCCAAGATCCTTTGTGTAAAGAAAAATTATTTGGAAAGAGGATTTTCACGGTATCAAATTCGCAATGTCATAAAAATTCTAGAGGTTGCGTGGGTACTTATAAATATTCAAATTTATACAAGCAGGGCCAGGTGGGTTGGTAGGTTTGCATAAGTAAGCTCACGGAGCGCGGACACCGAGCACAATAATCCGGCTCCGGTACCATAGAAAAAGCAAAATCAAAATTCATTCCGTTGACCCGAAGGCGGCCGTAATTCCCCTCCACGGCCGGAAACTATTTCTATTCAGAGGGGATTTGACCCCAAGGCGGCCCGTGCCTTGTTTCCCGAACTTCCCGCCCCCGGCCCGTAATACAGCACATTCGTAATTTAAAACACCGGCGTGCCTTAAATTAACGCTCGGTCTGCGCTCCCAGATTTGTGGACGGAATGTGTTAATTGTTTCGCTTCATACCCGTCCACGGCGCCAACTGATATCGCGCTGGACCGCGTGGAATGGAACGGCTTAATGGTAAGATTTAATTCCTGTAGAATTTCAAAACGTAACTTTTATGCGAGGCAATAAAAGCTCGAAGTAATAGAGTTGTAGCAATCTCGGTGTCGATATGGAGCGGAGGGCGCGTTATCGCCGTCCGAACGGTAATGACCAGCCGATAAGATCGGTCGCCGCAGCGGGGGCGGATCGGCTGATCTGAGACTGCGGCTAGATTAAATCTCAGTAGGAACTGCCCGCAACATTAACTAATGACGCTCAGGAGATGGCCCGGCTATCCGATCCACTCGGCGTGCTCACTCGTTTTAGTTCATTCGAGGAACTGGTAATCAGCGCGCCCTCGGCGAAGATAAGCTCAACTTGCGACGACTGTTCGAGAGTTCTCAACTCTCCGAGTGCCGAGTGATGGTCTCATTATCAGCCTGGCTTGATGTGTGGTGATTATTGGCTCATGAAACTTGATATGGGATCTTTATTATGATCACTTAATTCTAGAACGCGTGAGAATTGGTCGGTTAATTTACGGTTAGTTAAATTCTTGTCTCAATTATAGAATGTACCTATAAAGTATAATGTAATTGTACTCGATATTTACATATCTTATGAAAGTGCTGGATTTTTATTACAATTTGTCTGTCGTAATTTCACCATCAAACCCTACTTCACGCCCAAAATATTCCCGGCTTATTTCCACAAAAAACACCGTCATTTTTCTTTCGCAGCGTATCCCATCGAATCGTTACAAATAGCTATTGCAAATTGGAAATAAACGAGCTACAAAAAGTGGTCGGACTCAACTTCCCCTTGTCAAGTCTACAATAGGGAAATTCGAGTCCACTGAAGAGACCATTAAGGACTTTCGTAGCTCGGAGTGGAGATCACGATATGTATATTTTATTGTTGTTCAAGTGTTTTACTTCTTGTTGAGATTGTGGCGCGTCTACTGAAGTTAAACAGGCACAAGTGTCTCTATTAGAACTGTTGAAGTATAAAAGCCCCGTGTCGAGAATACAATGTAAATGTAGATGTTAGAAATCATTATTTGGGAGATGTAATCGAGTGAAAACTCGAAAATATTTAAGAAACAATGGAGACTTAACTAAAATATTTACTTCAAAAGTTCAAATATATTTTCAATAAATACCATGAAGTAAAAACAAGGGAACGAAGCCTGAAAATTGTTTGTAGATAATTTTGTACCGCTTTATTAGTAAAACCTCTCGTAAATCGTCCTTATAGTTTTTAGAGCTGTAATTTGTGAGATATTGAGCCGTAAAATAGCTATAAAATAACTGTTGATCCTAAGGGTAAATCACTACAAATAAAATATTTATAGGGCATAAAGTTTCTAAACAAACAGGTTTTATTTTTCTTACTAAGGTTAACCGTATAGGTACAAATGTTTGAACGAACTTTATGTTTTTTTTTTTTTTATGTTCTTAATACACAACAATACGATTTATAATCTTATGATCGCCAAAAAACCACGGTTGGTTGAAGTGGTATAATTATACCTAAGATATGAAATACTATTTACGGTTACAAACTTCTTTATTAATGTCATAAGAACAATTTATCGGTCACTTACTGAGATTGCACATTTTTTTATTTTTTTTTCGGACATTATTGCACACACTGTCATCTGACCCCAAACTAAGCAAAGCTTGTAATATTGCTGCCAGAGACTGATATACATACATATATATTTTTAAATACATACTTAAATAGATATTAACACCCAGACATAGAACAAACACCAATGTTCATCACACAAATGTTTGTCCTAGATGGGAATCGAACCCACGCCCCCAAGCACAGAAGTTAGGTTCACTACCAACTGAGCCACCGGGGCAGTCAAACATTAAACTTAGTATAGGTAGTTATTATGGTGGTAAGGTGTCGCTAACAGCCTGCATACTTTAGAATAGTAATAAATATTATAATAATTTCAAAAACGAAAACAAGCCAATGAACTTAAATATGTCTAACAATTGAGAATATAATATAAATTACAAAAAAAATAACATTTTAACACGCTTTTATTAGCTTGGTATGTATCTATATAACGGAATCCTTGAACGTGATTTTCACCTCTTTAAAAACGTCGGATTGATTTGAAACTTTACATACTTATCAAGGATCAACGACAATGCAATAAAGCGTATTTATTAGTTTTATTAACTGCGAGAATTATAAAAAAAAGTGTGGTACTTTACGATTACATTTCATGCAGTCATTCCGGTTTCTATGATGCGCTTCGCACGAAACCGATAACAATGGACTGTCGTATAAAGCCTCTGTCAGCCTAAAAGGTCATAATTTTTGGTATAGTAAAAAATATATATTTATGTAAGAAAAATCCTTTAATACATGTAAATTTAATTTTAAGATTAAGCGTAGGTTTTATGTAGGACGTAGGTATTTCAGACGCCTACGGATCTTCAAGTTGTCAAGTAATTTAAGTTCCAAGAATTTCTACTGAGAATCAGATTTTGGTAGTACAGAAATTTATGTACATTGTGCGTACATATATGAACATCATTTAAGAAGTATTAAGCATAATTTTCAAATACAGACATATCTAATTATAACGAGAACTTTAATTTATTTTATTATGGAAACTGACGTGGTTTTCACTCATTTTATTAATATTACACGGGAATTACTCACGTAAGATTAGGTTGGTTACCCCGACTATAGTTTCAACCGCATTTGGCAGTCTTTTTTAAGTGTATAGCGAGACGCAGCTGCGCGTGCGCTTTCACCTTGATATACCGCCGAATGCGGTTGAAACTATAGTCGGAGTAACCGACCTAATCTCACTTAAGTTATTCCCGTGTAATACAATATTTTTTATTTATTTATTCCTTTCTTTAACATACTTTTATCAGCTTCGCTTATAAATGACTACGTTAATATATAATTCTTGGAATTGATTGGCGTATTGCAAGTACCTACCATTATCTGGAATCTGGGTGACAATACGATAATTTCGTACAATCGAACTGATTTGATGATGGCGCCAGAAGGTGAATTATGGAACACTTTACTGGCGATTACTAAAATCTAAAATTGGGTTCATTTGGTTTATTTTAACGAGTCCCATACATTACACTTCGTAACTAGGGTCTGATGAAGGAGTCGGAAGGTGGATAGTGGAACTCTTCAATAGGGCAGTAGTGGAATTCTTCTTTTCTAATATAGGGTCTCATGAAGAAGCCAAGAAGTGGATAGTGGAACTCTTCAATTCTTCAAGGAACCCCTCGAGTTTGGATTCCTTTTGTTTGTTATAACGAGTTACATAAGCATGTTTTATAGTTTTGTAGTTGTTTCAAACGGTCTGAACCAATCTTGATGTAATTACTAGAAAATTACTACAAAAGAGTGTACGGAGGAAACATGGGGAAATTTTAGCCCGGGTAATACAGGAAAACTAGTAAAAAGCCTAGGAAGTATTTAATAATCTGTGCTTGACTCTCATAAAAGAAAGAGCAATGAAGTTAACGAACAAAGGAACTGGTCGAGTTGTCGCGTTTGTCTTTAGGGTGTGACTAGACTAGCGACGATTAAAATTGTTTACACCGCTAATGAAAACGCCACAAAATGACGTGGCGGAATGTGGCGCAAAGTGGCGATAGCGTAATTAAAATTCTGGTAAAATTCTGGTGCAAAACAGTGATTAATATTCACGTAGTAATCGAACACATACACACTTAGGGCCTTAATTAAAAACGTTACTACCCAAGTTAATCTATGCTTGAAATTGTTTCAACATCACGCTGACGCCAATTGTCATACACGAAAATGAGACAGAGCAATTTTATGCATTGATTAAATTGAGTGGGTAACGTTTTTAAGTAAGGCATAATAAGGTCATTTATGCATAATATCTTCTGTTTTGAGACTGTGCAAGTGTGCATGTAATTCTACAGATACCAAATACCGTTGCAGACAATGCGCAGTACTTGCGCAAATAAAGCTTGCGCCAGTTGTCTGCACATCGTCTGCAACGAACTACAACACTTTTAGCTTAGTGCTTGTGGCAATGGAAGTTGCTTAGTATCGGGTACAGATGACGCACCGTACTTGCGCAAGTATTACTCGCGCTAGTTTACTGCGCATCATCTGCAACTAACTACAACACTTTCAGCTTAGTGTTAGTAGCAGTGGAAGTTGCTCAGTACCCGTTGCGTTGTGTAGTATTAGTATGTTTGTCCGTGCGCCGTACTTGAGCAAGTATTACTCGCGACAGTTTGCTGCGCATCGTCTGCAATGAGCTATAGATATATCTATACAAGTTATTGATAATTAGCAAACAACTTCTCGCAGGGAGATTTTTATATTTCGGGTTTTAAGACAAGACAATTGTGTTCTTTATTCCTTTCATACAATAATAGAAAAAAGTGTTTCACATGACAGGAAACGCGGTGGACCGCTCAGGATTCGACTCTTGCTTCAACTTTTTTTTTCATGTAGTTTTTTTGTGAAATTATTAAGTTTTATATTTTTACAAAACTGAATACATTCATGGATGTCTTGGGATTGAGTATTCGTGAACTTGTTCAAGTGTGAGCAAGTGAAACGATGTGAAACACGTATTTTCGTGTTGTTTCGAAAACTCCATAGAGGCCTCTAGTAAATAGTAAATATTCGACCACATTAATTTATTATGACTTGTTTGCCGATATCTAATAAAACGTATTGGAGATATTTTAATACTTGACACAGGAAATTTCACAAGACATCCAACACCAAAATCCTTTCAAGAGGAAAGAAGAAAAAACGGGCATTTCAGAGACTCCGGCTTCTCAGAATAAGGACTTAAGTCTTATTCTGAGGCGGCCTCCGTAGATGTCGATTGACTTAAACACGCTATGGCAACTATTTTATCTAGCTCGAATTTGTGTTTCTATTTTGAGATGTTTTTTTATATATCAAATAGAACTGTTAAACTATAACTCCTAAGCTATTTTATAAAAGCGCTGAACCTAAGGTACTGATGTACTGGTATGTTTGTGCATGGTAAAACCTGCCAAACCAAGGGAGTGTCAGACGGTGCGGTGCTAAAAGATTTTCAGTAATTAAATTCTGCCATAAAATACGAACAATTTCGTTTATGAGGTATTGAAAGACCGAAGTTATACCTACTACTTAAATAATGATTTTGGTAGCTGAGTTTATATTTATTTTTAAAAGGCTTAAGGTTTGTGACTATTTAAGCATGTATTTAAAATATATATGTATGTATATCAGTCTCAGGCAGCCATATTACAAGCTTTGCTTAGCTTGGGGTCAGATGACCATAATTTGGACTGCTTCAAACGAAGGGTGAATATAGTCCTCAAGGGTAGGCAACGCACTGACAATGCCCCGGGTATTGTAGGTGTAGGCAGCGGTGACCACATACCATCAGGTGGCCCATAGCCTGTTTGCCACTTATTCATATAAAAAAAATGTGTGCAATAATGTCCCAGATTTTTAATTTTTTTTCAAAAAAATAAAAAATCTGGGAAAATAAATAAAAAAATTAAAAGCTTAGATAAATAGTAAAGGTAAACCAATTACCCGTTAAAATATACATTGTATACATATTAAGTCGAGGATTGCTTTAACACGTCACATTAACAGTGGTCATGTCAAATGCAACAAAAAACAAGGTAGTGGATTTTATTTTTTGTAGTATTAAATTATTCTTTTACATCCAGCTCCCATAATGTTAATAATAACAGATTTGCATTTTATTTACACAAACAAGTCACACATCCTTTGCCCTGGATGTACGATTTTTCTGAGCAGGGGCAAAAACTTGACATTGGCACTCCTATCCTCTTGAATTAGAAATTAATGATTTAAATAATTATCAATATAAAAAACCGACTTCATAAAAATGACAGAACTGGACCAAATTGAAACACGAGAAGCGTTCGCTTTCAAATAAAAAAAGAATCATCAAAATCGGTTCAATAGAACTGGGTCGAAAGATCTGAGGTAACAAACATTTTAAAAAAACAGTCGAATTGAGAACGTCCTCCTTTTTGGAAGTCGGTTCAAAAGTGGAATTTGAACATCCCAATTTCTCCCATGCGCATATAGGCTATCCGCATAACTTATTCGACCAAGACGCTACAAGGCTTGCTGTAACAGCTTGGCTTGTTGTGCGCGTTGGCTTCACTGTAAGAACAGCAAGCATTTGAACTGAAATAAAATATAAAAGTAACGGCTGGCCTACATTCATTTCACTTTTTTTCGTCTATAAGTTATTATAATTCTAGGGTGGAGGGTGAAAACAAGCAGATTTTTACGCACATATCTAAGTAAAATCACAACAAATTGTGACATATCAGTCGTAAACGATTCATTCTGTAAAGTAACTGATGGTCTGTTTGTAGTTCATCTTCCCACGCACGCATAATAATGAAGACGACGACGAGGGGTGCCAATGTACCGCGATATTGCAAAGGTTACACAATAAATCAAGTTATTCATAGCGTATAGGCGTATGTTAGGCTAATGAAGTCCTGGGGATTGGATATGAATTTGAGTTTGTACGAGTATATACTGAGTGACAGGTTAGATAATGGAAATATTTAGGGATAATCATTATACTCATCTGTAATTATGAACAACTTTGACTATGGGACCAACCCTGGGAGTATATTGTATGTAGTATAGTAGTATGGGAGTTCACTTGTTATCGAGATGAACAAGTTATTTTTGACGATGGAAACTAATGCCATTTTTTTATTAAACGGGGATTTAGTTTTTAATAGATGAGACAACGCCCCGTGATTTTTGGATTTTTCACACATTCTGACCCAGCAAAACTAGTTAAGCATACATTTTTGTATTTTGATAACTAACTATCAGCGTAGGTAAGCCTCCTACTAGATTGACCGACGACATCGTGAGAGTCGCTGGCATTCATTAGATGCAGATGCAAGGCATATATATATTCAGCGGTGGACGTCTTCTGGCTAATGATAATGATGATAAACTTACTAGTTTTAATTGTAAGATTTTTTATTCATCCGTCCTCCTCACTTAATGTTCTGTGTCCGACAGGGTCCTTATAAATACGACTATGTATATCCTAATTCTATTATTTTTCTTCCTTGTACTATCATCATCATCATTTCAGCCATAGGACTCCCCCATCGATCTCTAAAAGGGCCGGTTGGAAACGGCCTGCATTCAGCGTTTCCTTGCGGTCGCTATTAGGTCGTCTGTCAATCTTGTGGGTGGACGTCTTACGCTGCGCTTACCAGTCCATGGTCTCCATTCGAGAACTTTTCAGCCCCATCGGCCATTTGTTCTACATACTGTGCTCTGCCCACTGCCACTTCAACTTGCTAATCCTTGTTCTATATGTAACCAATAAACAATCTAAATGTTAATCTTAATCATAATTAAAGACAGTATAGAGTTATACAATTATTAACGGGATAATTACCGAAATAAGGTGGTGGTTTAAAAAATATATTAATGTCAATGTCAATCAATCAATGTGATAACTTATTAGACCACACACACAAAAAAATATTACACTAAGAAAACACAGTACACTAAGAAAAAAGGTATTATACTTTTGATTTTTTCTGGGTCAATGTTTTGTAAAAACTATTTATTTTATTTAATACTTCATTGCACACTTACAAATTAAGTACAATGCACAAATAGAGAACTTAATGCTAAACATTTTCTAACAGTCATCCACCGGGTTGAACAATTGGTATGTAGGCGTGCATGAAAAAAAAACTTATAATTTAAGAAACAAAAAACTGGTCAACTAAAGAAAATAAAATAAAATAAAGAACAAAACTTTTACAAGAAATAGATACTTAACCAGATACATCAAAAATAAATCCAACTTAAATTAAACCTATATCAAGACACAATTATATAAATATATTATTTTACTACATAATTATTATACAAACTTAAATTACACCAATATCCATACATAACTATATAAGTATATGATTTTACTACATATTATTACACAAATTATAATATTAATATTATACATATAAGAATTATAAATACATATAAGAGAGTGATTATAAATACCAACGTAGTTAGACACTGATGCTTTTAAATAGTGTTCCCGTAACAGTCGCTTAAAAACAGCCTTAGATCGCTTGCCGAATATTTAGACGTCTCATTCCACAGTCGCACCGCTACAACTCTAAAAGAGTCACTTACAAACGAAGTGCTGTGACTAGGAGTTTTAAGAAGCAGAGTACTAATAGTTCTAGAGGGATTTATGCGAACGTCTGAGAAGTAGGTAAGGGAGTCTTTAACTATGTGTTAAGTTAAACCTTTAAACCAAAACCAGTGTGTTCTGTCAATGTGATAACCAGTTAAACCACACAGTGCGCTAAGAAACGCTACAGTAAGAAAACACTACACTAAGAAAAAGGTATTATACTTTAGATTATTTTCTGGATCAATTGTTTTGTGAAAACTAGGTGTCAAGAACCTTTAAATCAAAACCAGTGTGTTCAGTCAATGTGATAACCTGATAAATTATACCTGTTCAACCCTTGGAAAGCCTCACCAAGATATACATAATCTCCAAAGATCAGCTTAGCAGTACGTGAAATGGTTTGTGAATTAATTAATCCCTCGAAGGGCTAATGGACTTTTGTTGTGATTTGGACAGCCGCCACCGAAGATGTTAGTAGTAACGGTAATCAGGGATAAAGGCCGTTGATTCCATTTGCTCTAATTGGTGGCTGCGAGTAATGATAGATTGCGGAGAGATAATGGTTTTTGCTTGTACACATTTGATACGGGAAGTTTTTTATGTTTTTACTTCTAACACATAGAGGAAATATAGATCTACTGGATTACTATATAAAACTAGATATAGAGATACAGTTCTATTGAATCATTATCAGCCTAGCATGTTCCACTGCTGGAACACACGCATTCACTCAGAAATGATGGGCTATATTGGTGAATATCATTGTCTTTCAACTTCGGAGGTTTTTGGACATACCGGTTTCCTCATGATGTTTTCCTTTACCATTTTTGAGCAATGGCATTGAAACTTCACATAGTTTTTTCAGATCTTCGATCAATAAATACAAAGATGCCACAATAACGCGCTAATCGAGGCATTACTCATCTTGTCCCGACTCAATACGGGGACAAGTTGGACCCACAGTCATGTATTAGTTGCACAAGCCGTAACAATGATAAGAGCTTCGTGAAAAATTGCAAGAATAACAAAACAAATGTAAGTAAAAGATGGCAGAACATTATCATCGGTAAGTAAATACTCCATGCATACTTACTTGACATAAAAACCTGTAGAAATCACTTATTTTATCATCATAATTATATAGTACTTTGATTACGCAGAATTCCCTTTTAACGCAAGTACCAAGACTATCGCTATTTCACCTTAAACATAAAATTAATAGTCCATTTCTTTCCCACTTGCGATTCATATATCGCCGTCTCGCTTGACCAACGGCAGTTGACAAGTTTTGAGGATGTTGTACGAATCGAACTCATATTAGAGAAAAGGGGCCTTACGCCCAACTCTAAACGCGGGCCCGAATAGGTGCAGTTTGCAATATCACGCGACCGCAAACAGTATCTCGGGGCGTTAACGTTCGCATTCCCGTGATTTGCAAACTGCACCTATTCGGGCACACGTTTAGAGCTGGGCGTAAGGACCGTGAGCCGTAAATATATAAATATGTACTCACAATGATGATTTGGAATAAATTCAAAGCCCTGGACTGGGATACACGTGGCTGATGCAAGTGTGGCCGAACTTAGTAAATAATTATAGCGATGTTATATTATTACTAACTAAAAAAAGGATGGGACTGACTTGGAGAAGTTACGATAAGTGCAATACCAGGACAGAGATTAATGGCGAAACATTGTATCTGCCCTCTGTTAATGAATGCAGTATCTGCGTAATATAGGGTATTAAGAAGAAGACTACACACTAAGAACAATTACAATACAATACAATAATTCTTTATTAAAAACCACAAAAACAGGATAACATTATAAAAAATAATTATCAAAATTATTAAATTAAATTATTAATAATTATTAAAGTATTTATCTAGGCTTCTAACAGGCGGCCTTATCGCTTAAAGCGATATCTTCCAGGCAACCGTTCAATTAATTACCTACTACGAATTTACTAGTAGTCCATTGAAATGTTACAATTTAAGGACCGAATATTGCATTTTTTAGAGGACGCAATTTTATTGTTGGGACATGTTTGGGGGGTTAATAGAAGCTTAACCTCAAGTTTGTGGGGTCGCGACTCTTGTCCCCCGGCCGCCATCTTGGAAAAAGGAGTGAAAACACTTTTTTCGCGATATCTCGGAAACTATGCGTCTTACAAAAAATGTGTTCACACCTAATTTGTAGCAAACTGTTTTGCCTACAAATATGTTTATAATTTTTTGCCCTAAATTAAAAATTAACGAAGTTATCAGCAAAAAAGTGAGAAAAAAGGTAGTAGCACGTGTTGAATGATAGACAAGGCGTTTGCTTAGCATTTATGTCGTGATGTGCAAAAAAAATACATAGCATACCTTCACAGTGATTTCACCGAAATAAAAATAGTTTTGTTTTTTAAACTGCACAATATTGTGCCAAACATTTGGCGGAAAACGTTTTTCTTGTTTCCCTTTTTTCTGCCGCGAAGGAACAACAATACACAGCAGACGTGCCTTTTCTTAATCAGGCCATTATCATTCGAAGCCAACCTCCTGCAGCCTCTACTCTTGTTTTCCGGAAAATAGTAGTCGGAGAGGCAACGTTCAAACTGAGTCACTCATTTTGAGTATTTTTTTACATTTTACATTTAACTAAATTTAGTACCATTTTAAATATCTTTTTCTATGTTTTTATGATGATATACTTGCTAAACACAATACCGACTTAGAGATAAGTTTTGCCGCTGTGACGGCAAAGATACTGCTAGTTTGCTGAAATATCTATATTAAATTACTGTATCATTTTTGTTATAACGTAAGTAACTAAAAATTGTATGTAGATACCTAATTAAGGTATCTATATACAATATTTTAGTTAATTATAGTAGTCATAAAGTGTTTGTGTGTGGCTTTAGACAAAGGGGTCGCGCAGAGAGTGTGCGACGACTTTCCTTTACCACCGTAGACTCGCGGGCAAATCCTGAGCTATACGGCTGGATGGCTACTATTCGCCTTCATACCTACTCATAAAATATAAAGCCAAACCACCTTCCTCAAAACAACTACAACCTCCTGAACTCAACATCCTGTAGAACCAAACAAAATCTAGATAAGAGTTTGGGTAAACAGGCAGAATAATGAAGATATCGTATCAAGATGTCAATAAATATCCCCCAGCTTCAAGAAAAAAATAAACTCGGCCCCAATAAAAAGAGCTTTTAGTATCAACAAAAGCACCTAACTTTATAATTGAAACGGACTTACGGAGATAAAAAATTTAAAGTCGAATAAAAAGGAATCATCTTTCAGGGATTAATTGCTAATGGATGAGATTTTACTGCTTTTCGTCTGTTTTCAGAAAGTCCGATGAGTTTCAGCTATCGGAAATACCATTAATGAAGAGGATTATGCTTTTAGTATGAATAGCTGCTTTTTGTTCTTGCACGGCTTTATCTTTTCAACAGGTAGGTACAGTCTTATCATGTGAATGGAGTTTATTTTACAGAAAAGAGAAAAAAAAATCACTTCAGTGGTTTATGTGGTTTACTTTCTTTTGTTTTTGCTGTAAAAGGTGGATCTTATGACATCATTATTTTATCATGTTTTTTTTTCGAAGATGCAAAACAAAAAACAAAACAAAAGAAAGGTGATGTATTTAACTTATATGTCTAGGTATATTTCAACCTACTACCTAAGCGCTTTAACTGACTTGATGAATATGGTTTGGATAGGTATTCATTTAAGTTCGTAGGTAGGTAGAAAATGTCATCATTTATACAATATGGCGACTATATCTCCCTTACAGGTGAAGTTGGGATATTTTTTTACTGTTTATGTGGGCATCATCAAATACCTTTTTTTTTAAATAAAAGTAAGGTTTGCGACATTGATATTATTGTGTCCAGTTAACGAAATATGATCCGCCAGTAATATTGTTTTCAGTTTTTTAAATAATGTACACTCAATATGACACAACTCATGTTGTTTTTTTACTCAAATCACAGAACAGATTGCGTTCGGATTCCACACACCTTACAAGGCCTGCTCTACAAAAAATTTGATACCGTGAGTTTGTATCTCTTTGGTATGGTGGCGCATCAGATGAATCATAAGCAACAGAAATATTGCCAAGAATACTATGCTCTATTTAGTAGTTTTGTTTAGTTTTATTGTACTGTGTATTGCAGTTGTGTGCGTTGTTTTATGTACTGCTAGTGCTGTCGCCCGTGACTTCGTACACGTAGATTTTCATAATAAACTTTCATCTGGCCATTTCGCAAAATAATATAGCCTATACTTCAATCTGATCATATTTAAGCATATTCATGAAAACTGAATTAAATTCCGTCTAGTGGTTTAGGCGATGTGCGTGAACAAACACACAAACAAACAGACAAAAACTCTAAAAACTGTCTAAAATTGGAAGCACCAGCTTTCAAATTAAAAAGGAATTATCAAAATCGGTTCACCCAGTCAAAAGTACTGAGCTAAGAAACATAAAAAAACACTCAAATTGATAGCCTCCTCCTTTTTGGAAGTCGGTTAAAAAAACTAGGATGCCGTGCTCAAGCTTCCGGTGGGCTGCAGAGTGAGGAACCTCTTGACGATGCGCGCTGTATCCAGTATGATTCCCTTCTGTACCTGACCCTTGACCTAACCATCGAGCAAGCCAATTATTATCCCTATTCTCAATTGAATTCTATTTTATGTAAACATAAAAAGTAATGTATGTGTCATATTGTGTTGTAAAACATTCAAAAATATAAATTAACCTACGTGAACCCAGCTTACATAAATTTTCATTCTTTGATACGGAGGCGGGTGAGCACGCAATTAAAAAGCAAAATGTAATCTTAACACAAAGTTTAATAATTCATACGCTTCATTAAATATTATTTAGTGATGGTACTCATACGGACCTTTTGTCTTTTTTAGAGATGACGATATATCCGGCAAGTTATATCCGGCAACTTATTATTTCCCACTGAAATAACGGCGATACATATTTTTTTTCGAATTGTACAAATGCCACATTTTTATTGACTATCTGGACATAATGCATACGTTCAAGTGTAAGCAAGAGGTAAAACTGGTTTTTATGTTGTCAGAAGTTAGAAGTCGTTGTTAGAAGTCTCAAGAAAAGGTCCACCACTTTACTTCAACTCCCATATGTTTGATCGATTAAATTTTTAAATTATCGACTACTTAAATATTCTACAATACTTCATCATCATCAGCCAGAAGAGGTCCACTGCTGAATATAGGGCTTCCCCTTTAACCTCCACCCACACTGAACGACAGCCTGCCATCTGCATCCAATGGATGCCCGCGACTCTCGCGATGTCGGTCCACCTAGTGGGAGGCCTACCCACGCTGCTCTTCCGGTTCATGGTCTCCACTCAAGAACGTCTATACCCCATCGGTTATCAGTTCTTCAAGCGATGCGGTCTGTCCATTACCTCTTCACCTTGCAAATCTGAGCAGCTATGTTGGTGTTGGATATTCTTAGGCGAATATCCTCTTTCCGAATTTTATCGTACAAAGAATGTCCGAGCATAGTTATCTCCATTTCCCGCTGTGCGACTCTGAGTTTTTCCATATGGTCAGCAGCTAAAGTCAAAGGGCAACAGTTTTGCGAAGAAACCATGGGTACGAAAGTTTCCATCTGTGTATTCCATTTTCCGGCTAAATTAATATGTAGAACATCTCTGTCTCGAATCTTCTACATTCTACATGGTTTGTTTACCTAATATTCGCATTTAGACCCTTATTTACTTTACGACCGATCCTCATACACTTTTAATCCTTTTAAGGGTTGGTCCCATTATCATTAGGCTTTACCTATCATATCGAAGAAAGGTTTAACCCGCATGTGGCGTACATATTTAATACTGTATCGGGGCTCTTTCGGTTTTACAAAAACATTTCCGGGACCCTGTATCTTGATGGCATATTGAAAGGACGTGTTTGGCAAAATTTATTTTTGGGTTTGTAAAAAAATTATTTAGTTGAATTTAGGAGTGTCTTCTTGAAATTAGTTTGGTTATGTAGCGTTACAGGTAAACTTCAGTGGGTTTCCAACTTCCAAGAAAATAACAACAAACAGGAAGATGTGCCACATCGAACCCAAATAATATGAAGAAAGAATCACTGCCAAATTTTACCCCAAAGCTAGATGAGTTTTCCAATAAATCTGGCGTAAAGTTAGTTATTCACTGAACCAAAGAAAATTTTGTATGGCAAGCGATGACCTACGTCCCAATGCCAATCAGCCCGAATGAAGTCACGATTATGATAATTAACACTATTTTGTTTGAAAATGCATTTTGACATGGTATGATGCGAATTCAAAATTAGTTTAAAGAAAATCATAAAATTTTCTGCATTTATTCATATATTTTTTGGAATAGTAGATGCGTCAGTTATTTGCCAGTATACGTTAAAACTCTGTTTAGTTTTTTTTATACTCTTGTTGATGTGGAACGCTGGCTTCTTTCTATCGCTGGTCGTTAGATTCGTCTCACTCGATATGCCACCGGTCATGGCACAACTTTACCCATTTACTTGTGTTATTAAAGAACGAGACAAAAATATGTTTTTCTGGTTGGAACATTAACATGAATAAGTAATATACATATAAGTTTTTTTTTTGTATTTGAATTATCGATCTCCACTTAAAGATTTAGGTACTTACCTACCATTTAAATGTTATAGATAATTCAATATAATTGCGACCAGCAGAATTCGAATCTGTTCCATTCAGGTTTACGCCTAGGTCGGTTCTAATAGCCTGAAACAATACAACTATCGGTCCATATGTACGTATACATTTTGAAAGAATATTCTTTCAACTCCTAACCGTTGAGGAGTTATACCCTTCATCATCAGCTCATCCATATGATATGATGATTATCAGACGCAAAGCTTTAAAAAACATATGAAAAACGTAATAAGTGCCCATAAAATTTGAAGGTTGCCCTCGATTTCCCTGAAATCCCATCATCAGATCCTGACTTGGTGACAATGGGACTAAATTGGAAGTATATCGTACCGAATAAAAGGGTTTTCGTTCAACAGATGGCAGATAAATAGTTGACCATACATTAAAAAAATACAGTGGAACAACCGTCCTCCTTTTCTGAAGTTTACTACTACTATTATACTTCACACGCATAGCTCTTACTATGATTCCCTGTGTTGGGGATGATATGAAACGCACACAAGGACACTGAAAACAGTGTAATGAACATTTGTGTTTGTTCTATGTCTGGGTGTTAATATCTATATAAAATATGTTTTAAAAAATATATATGTATGTATGTATATCAGTCTCTGGCAGCTATATTATAAACTTTGCTTAGTTCGGGGTAAGATGACCATGTGTGAAATAATGTCCCAGATATCTCTATCTTATCTTAAAACGAATGCCCAGACCCAGAGCAGACATTTAAATTCATCATTCTACAAACATGTGTCCGGTCGCGTTTTGAACCTCATAACACGCCTAACAACACCTTCAGCTCATAAAGCAGACGCAATGCCACCAAGCTATACCAACCGATCGTCATACTTCAAACACTCTTGGAAGCTTTGCATCTATGGCATGAGAGTGACTTGTTGTGTACAATGATTTTGAAGGCCTTTTATAGCTACGTATAAAGATTACTTCCACAAACGTTAGGGTACGATCGCACTATGATCACCTATTTCGTTTTTTTTGGCACTACACGACACTCTACGATGACGGGAAAAATCTATATCTTCTATACTAATATTATAAAGAGGAAAGATTTGATTGTTTGCAAACAATGCATTGAATAGGCTCCGAAACTACTGAAACGATTTGAAAATTCTTTCACTGTTGGGAAGCTACACTATCCCCGGGTGACCTAGGCTATATTATATTTTGTAGCGAGGCCGAAGGCCGAGTTTACACCCGTGCGAAGCCGGGACGGTCGGCTAGTATATAATAACCGGCCCAGTGCGAGTCGGACTAGCGCACGAAGGATTCCGTACCATTATCTATAATAAATTATTTAAAAAAACTGACTTCAAAACCACATTTCAAAGGCACTCAAAAGCGAAAAATAAATTAATATAATTATTATAAGCGCTACCCACTCATCTATTTGAAGTCGGTGCCAGCCAAAACCAGTTTTAATTTAAAAACTTCAAGTATATAATGTATACACACGTATTATTGCAGGCGAATGTACACTGAACTAATTTTTTTTCGTCATTGTGTTGCGCTTGTGTTTGACCGCCACCTCTCCAGTTTACATACTCTAACTCCTAAACGCATCGTGTCGCATCACGTAGTACATTCTAGTGAGTTTTCACCAGAAAGGGTAATTTAGCATGCTGGAAACAGTTTTGATGAAATAAACCGTTCATAAAAGTGCATGCTTGCACTGCGGGAAACACCACGAGTAATGCCTTTGCTATGTCGACGTATTCAAATGAGATACCAGTATTTTGTTGTTTTTGTTCCTACAACGCTTTGTTTCGAGTATAATGTAAATTATTCTGTAAGTTTTAAGAGTTCTTTGCGGATTTGCATTCTTGGAGATTTTTTATGCTTCGTGCTTTTAGGTAACCAAGAAATAGTTACTTATTTAAGTTTTCATTTAATGTGCTCATCTATCATAAATAATTTCTGACAGGCTCAGCGTCTGGTTCTATCATCATCCAGAAGACGTCCACAGCTAAACATAGGCCTGCCCCTTTAACCTCCATACTGAACGATATCCTGTCATCTGCATTCACTGGATGCCCGCAACACTCACAATGTCGTCGGTCCATTTAGTGGGAGGCCTACCTACGCTGCGTCTTACGGTTCATGGTCTCCACTCAAGAACCTTTCTTCCCCATCGGTCATCACACTGAAGTGAGATTTTTTTTACCGTTCTCTTTTCTGTGGGTCATCAGTACTTCGAGCGATGTGGCCTGCCCATTGCCACTTCAACTTGCAAGTTTTACTGTATGTCTAGTTCGAGCACAGACCTAAAAAAATGCTATACATGTATGGGTTTTAGTTCTTTGATGTCAAATTTGATTAAGTTCCGAAGCCTGAACAATATTTTCACTAGAAACTTTTTGATTTTTCGTTGACACAAACAATTTACATCAAGTATCGTTTGATCTAACTTCAACTCGAGCAATGATACTTAAACAGGATTACACAGAATAGTGATGATAACCAAAAGGAGGTCATTATTCTCATCGTTATTATCATTATACTTTTACTATGGGCCCAACCGTGAAATCGCGATAAAATATCACATCATATCATAAATAGCGGTTTTACGTAACGTTTTCTTTAGTGTGAATGTCATTTTTCTATGGAACATCAGATATTTTTTTATGATTCAGAGTTGCTCCCATAGTAAAAGTTATTCATAACAATGATTCAGCTCGTTTTGGTTATCATAACTGTTATATCTAGCCATAATGTTCATAACATGAGTGGATTTACCTTCTTTCGGCTTAGTATCACCGTTCTTTGTAACCCTAATAATTATATCCTCTCACTGGATAATATTTGTGATTTTTTCAGTACATTTATGTTACCTTTATTAAAACAATTCCATTCCAGGCACGGAACCCCCACAATGGATACACAAAAACGCTTTCAATCAAACCCACAGACCATAAAAGGTCACACCCCATGAAGAGGGGTCACTTTCCGTTCTATTAATACGAAATTTTTAAAGAAAAGTCTTTTTAAAGGAAATATCGATGTCCATGTCTTCGCACTGACAAGCTCTTAGCCACAAAGGATATTTAAACAGTACCAAAGTTTTTTCTATTTTGTTTCACACTAGTGATGATAATATGATCACATGTGATGAATGCAAAAGTTTGTGTGTAAGTGTACCTATAATGTTTCTTCTCACTCAACTCCGAAACGGTTAAAGGGATTTCTTGTAATTAACCAAATATAAATAGATAGATAGAAACTCTTTATTGTGTACACCAGATATAAAAATTACAAACAGATAGAAAACACTTACGAGCTAGTGCCACAAGTGGCGGCCTTATCGCTAAAAGCGATCTCTTCCAGGCAACTATTGGATAGAAATAATTTACGTAACATGATCGACAGGGGATGCTAAAACACTATTAATGATACTATAAATATTTCTAAATGATATATAGTATGATATAGATATTATACATAATATATAAAAATATATATTCTTATAAAAGGAATACGATAAACACTCACAATGATAGAGCAAATAACAACCAACATGAATCAAGAAAAAAAGATAATTAACACATAAACTCTTTATCTTGATAATAATAAACGGTTTCTGTAGGAGAACGGGAGAAACCGTTGGGCGCAGTAAGTATACATTAAAATACAAAATTAATGAATAAACTCTACATAAGCTGGGCGAATGCCAGGTAGTAGAATGATGAGTTGAATTGACATAATAGTAATCATTTATGTATGGGATACTGGTAAAATCAGTTAGCATATTCGGCGGCTTTAATACGTCAATAGAAACAATTTGTTTGACAACTTAAAAAAAGTTTAAAAACAAATCTGCTGTTTCATATATTTTATCTGGAGTAAATATTTTTTTATATTGAACGGCTGATTTCTGTTGTAGAACCAAACTTGTTTGTTTTGATGAACTGAGGCCTCCCAGAGGATGCTAACTGAATACCAATAGTCCGGTATAAAAAATCGTATAATTATCGTAAAAATAATAAATAAAAATTAAAACCTAAAATTACTTCAAACTAATATCTATCTATCTATATATATACATATAATAAAAACATAGAGATAAAAAATCTGTAATTGCGAGATAACAAAAAATAAATTACACAGGGCGTCTTAAAATAAGCAGCTGAACACGATAGGACAGTTTTTAGAATTTTTGTCTGTTTGTTTGTCCGCGCACATGTCCTAAACCACTGGGCGGATTTAAATGTGGTTTTCACGAATATGCTTAGAAATGACCAGATTAAAACATAGGCTATGTTATATCATTTATTTTAAATCTTTATTATTATATAAAAGAAATTTAAAAATCAATGATTATTTACTTCGTTACCCGAAACCACAGGTAGTAGATCTGTGTATACCACATTATATTTTAAGTCAGTCCCACGAATAGAAATATGTATTCAAAAAAGGTCTTTTGTACATGACCTCACTCAATCAATAAACCTATACAACAAAATTCCGGACGCAATAAAGAAAGAAAGAAAAAATAACACTTTTCCAGAACCAACTTCGTAAGTTTCTAACCCAAAAATGTTATTACGAGATAAAAGATTTTTTCGACGATAAAATTTAGAAAATAAATATCGATCTATAAATAGTTAAGAAAGTAGCGTCAAAAGTTTTGTATGATCTCATTTATAATTAAGTAACCTATCACACTAAGTTTTTTTTGTTTTGTAAAATTACTTCACCCTATGAAGTTTGAATAGTATATATAATATTTATGTAATAGATATAACTATACTTAAATGTTTATATTTATGTCTGTGGTCTGGTTTTGTGAACAGCCACTACATAAGTCATTGCTGCACCCTTTATGCAGGGTATATAAACTTAGCTTCTAAAAGAAAAAAGTGTATATTTGCTATAATATAGTGTATAATTTTATTTTAATGTGATATTTTAACAGATAAATAGAGTAGTTCCATTTCATGGTTTTTTAATTAAGGTATACATACAAATGCACGCGAAATAAGAAATAACTAGCCAAGAGCGTGTCAAGACAAGCATATGTCAGGGTTCCGTGGCCAAAGCCATATACTTGTGGTCGTATTCATAGTTCAGAAATTGCATGGTCATAGAAAAATTCGAACGAGCAAAGCTGGACAGTCAAATTTCAGAGATGTATCATCCCGACACGACATGATATACTTTTTATGGTTTAGATAAAAAGAAAACTTCAAAACATGCTCTGCACTGTGGTCTCATTATCTTTTTGATTGGAAAACTGTTGACGGTGTTTTTACTTATATGCTTCTATCAATACTTCACACAGGGCGACTTAAAATAAGCAGCTAAGGCAATGTTAAAGCAGTTTTTAGAATTTTTATTTGTTTATTCACGCACATCTCTTCTATGTTATTTTGCGCAAGGGCCAGATTAAGGGAAGAAAAAAGGATTGAAGGTTTATACAAAAATCCACGCGTACGAAGTCGCGGGCAAAAAAACTAGTAAAGAAATAAAAACGAAACTAAAATACTACTCTAAAATCCATGTGAGGTGAGATGGATGCGTGGCCAGAATGTTGGCAACGTTGCCACGTAAAGCTTCGTTTTTTGGCCAAAGTAGGTGCCAGCATCCCGGTCACCAGTCAATGATTGTGAGAACACAAGCACAAGTTAAGGTGATTCAACGTGGTGCCAACTGCTGCCAGCATGGGTACGCTGCCAACTGGCCCTTGAGCATTTGGATCGTCTCCAGACCTTCATCGTCTATATTCAACTGTTTTTGTATATTAGGCTAAGTAGTTTAGATACGATATTTTTAAGATTCCGTACCAAAGGGGTAAAACGGGATACCCCCCCCTATTATGAAGACTCCGCTGTCCGTCCATTTGTCTGTCCGTCTATCACCAGGCTGTATCTCATGAAACGTGTTAGTTAGACAGTTGAAATTTTCACAGATGATGTATTTAGGGTGCCGCTATAACAACAAATACTAAAAAAACAGGATGAAATAAATATTTAAGGGGGCTTCCATACAACAGACATGTTTTTTGCCGTTTTTGTAGATAATGATACGGAACCCTTCATGCGCGAATCCGACTCGCACTTGGCCGGTTTTATTTATATAATAATAGGGTTGCGTTGGACCGCCACCTCGTTTGACGTTAAGCGATGATGCGATCTATATTGAAACACGTATTTACCTATTTAGTTTTGCTTAGCTTTTATTTTATTTAGGTGATATCAGGGCTTTAAAAATTTCGGCTTGACGGTTTTTCACAGCTTTACCATACCAAATAAGTCTAAATTCGTAATTTATCGATGTTAAACAGTCATTACGAAAAATATGAATATGAGTCCATGTTTAGAAAAGTTAAGAAAATAATCTGCAGAATCTTGTGTATTTTTAATGAAATTCAGGTACTGCTTTAGTTTGTAATATAGTTTCTCAGTACTGAAAATTTATAATGGTAGTTTCCATTACCGGAAGTGGTGCCGTCTGAGAGCTGATGCATGACGCACTTGTGAGAAAATATTAATATGAAGTCAAGGGTGACGTCGCGCCGTGGTCGCGCCGCGCGGTCGGTGTAGCGGAACGGTGCCTTAAGTATGGCTTGATAGCACTTCAGATCAGACAAACGAGGGAGAAATGCCTTAGTACAATTATCGTTCGTGTTCAAATGTCTCTGTTTTTCACTAACTTTTTTCCGCTAAACCACTTAAAGCAAAAACTGTAAGACACTCTCGACGACACTCATTTTTCACGCATACTAAGAAAACTATCAGCGAAACCAATGATTTTTTTAATTTATCATTTATTAAGAAAATTATAATGGTATGAAAAAATTATATAATGGCTTTTAAAAACCACTAAGGTTTGATAGTAATCTATTTAATGCCATTATATCCTAAATGCTAAATGCTAAGTACACAACTGGCAGCGAGCGAGGCAATTACATCAGGTTGTCAAGAAAGTAAGATTTTAATTTAGTTTTAATATTATATGGAGTAATGTTTTTACATAAATGTAATAGCTTTCAAGGCAATATCATCTGCAGGGTGAGTTCGGCTATGGCTATCAAGTCTAGTTTAGGCCTGATGCGTTTGCACCTGCTATACGCCATCTTACCATATCTCTATTATTTGTGTGATCTGAGGTAGCACTTCAGGTAGTCAGTTCAGTCTAACTCACTTAAGTGTGGCATAAGCGTTAGACTGAACTACTACTATTTTCAGAACAGTAAAATTTTATTAAGATTACTATAATTTAAAATAAAGTTTAAATACCTTTTCGAATGTTGTTAAAAATTCAAAGAAAGCTGCTCCTTTATGCAAGCGTCGAATGCCAAAAGGTATTCAGTTGTTTCTACTAAAAAAATCTTACTTTTAAGATTTAAAAAAACCTCTACGTAGAAAAAGAAAAACAAAGAAACACACATTCGCATTTACAATATCAGTATGAAGTATGATTACTAAGAACATTAGAAATCGATATGAAACACTAACAGAAAACACATCTACCTATTTATCGTTTTGCTTGTTTACCAACCACAAAGCTCTCCAATGATGCAGAGCAGAGTAAACTAGAGCAGCAATTAAAGTTTCAATTCGAACACACTCGCCAATGAGCCCGGTTAAATAATAGTCGTGGATAGTGACGTTCGATCTGGGATAAACCTACACGAATTATGAGACTAATTCGATTGATTGTTTATCGAAATCGTTTAGACATTTCTATACCCGACAACGAAAAGTAAAAAGGATATTGTGTGATTGTAATAATATGTTCTCTACAATCTAAAACTGATTAACTCCTTATGACCTCCATTATGACCTACGGCGCCAAGACGCGGACAGTCACTGTTAAGGTGGTCCAAGTCGCTCAGCGAGCTATGGAGAGAGCTACACTCGGAGTTTCTATACGTGATAAAATTCGGAACGAAGTGATTCGACTTAGAACCAAAGTTACCGACATAGCTCAAAGTATAAGCTGAAGTGACAGTGGGCTGCCCACATAGCCCAAAGAACTGATAACCGATGAGGTAGAAAAGTTCAGGAGTGGAGACCACGATTAGGTAAACTTAAACGTAGAGTAGGACACCCTGAGGCCAGGTGGAGTGACGACGTGCGTAAAACGGCGGGTAAAACTGGATGCAAAGAACTGCCGACCGAGCTCAGTGGCGTGCATTAGGAGCTAAAAGCCTATGTCCAGCAGTGGACAGTTACAGGCTGATGATGAATGACTAACAATAATTTATTATGCATTTCTCTTGTAAACATTTTTGTTTGTAAAAATCATATACATTTGATGAATAATTAACAACTTCACTAACACTTTCTGTGAATTTTCTAACAAAGTTGTATTCGTTTTCATAATCGTGACGTCATTCGCTCTGATTGGTGTTTCACTTCTCATAGCGGATTGCTATTATCAGCGGATTGATCATAATTTGACCGATTCTTTGTTACTGTCTATTCGGCCCACCTTCTACAAATACTTCACCATGCCATTATAATAACAGCGACCGTTACGAACAATAGTTTAAAACACCTCTTTAAACATATAACTCGTAAAGGAAAAGCGTTGAATAGTAATTATGTCGATAAAATATCGAAATTACAGTTATATTATTTACAACTATATTAGATTGATAATTCAACTTGTTTAATACCATTTTATGAATATAATATGAATGTTATTATAAACGGGATATTTACAGCTCCCAACTGCAGCCCCGCGGTTTTTTAATTGTTTTTTTTTTTGTGCTCCCGTAAATATCCCTTTAATAATCATATAAATGCAGTGAACAATCGTGATAGTTTAAAACAGTAAAATATTAATATTGTTCCGTGGTTTTCCATCCCTATAATGGAGAGATGGGTCGTTCGCTGCTGAGATAACACAAGCCGGCTATCATCAGGGATATTTAAACTTATAGAGAAGCTTGTTGAAATATCTTGAGAACAATCTATACAGAATGTTGATTTAAGTTATCACTTTAACAATAACGTTTTATTAATAAGTAGGAAACTTACGACTTTACATAGACACGTTACTTGAGATAAATGCTTGAAATTATTTTACCAAATTATCAATTTTAACACCGATACTATTCAGTACAAAACGACTATAAAAAAATAGTAATAAGACCGTTAATTAGGAAATTGTACTATTCATACGGCCATTTTGCAAAATTTCTTCTTATCAAAATGAGACTAAAACAAAATGACTGGATCGTGAACACTTTAGTAGTTTAAACAAATGGTCAGGATTTCAAAACAAACAAAAACTCATCATGTGACAGGTGTCAGTGTGACAGGTGTCATGGTGACAGATGACATAGATATTATCATCATCATTAGCTCGCTTAATAGTTCACTGGGGGTAAGCTTCGCCCAAGATATTTTTATGTATTAATTGTATATACATGCGAATCAAAGAAATTAAAACTATTCCATCATATATTGGAAGCGAAAGGATCATACATATATAGGTGTGAGTATTTTAGTCTCTTTTGCAGCCGAACCTATTTTAGTGAAATATACAATGTATGTGGACGGATGGTCGGAGTATCACTGGATACTAATAATTTTGCACATTTTCCGAAACGAAAAACAAATAAGTAGGCCAGCATGTTTGCCTCATCAAAAGCTAAAAACACTCGGGTTCTTTCTAGGTAAAGTCAGAGGGTAAATAATAAATAGCCAGCACGCAGAAGGGTTGGACGAACAGTGATGGATGGTCCATTTCCGGGCATCGTATTGGTTCCTGCGTTTTTGGTACAAAGGAATTGACTTGTGGACATAGTAGACCGACTGTTACACGCGGGCTAAAATGGCCACAAACATTTACATCGATAGATCCAGAGAGTACGTCAAATTGAATGAAAACTCTTGCAGCATGCCACATTTTTTGTACATACTGGAATGAAACCACTCATAAGGTATTCTAAGCTATCAAATACACCAATCTCACAACTTTACGGTTACTAAATCACAGACTGAATGCCGGCGACCAAAACAACTTCAACCGATCTAATAGCACTTGGTCGCGAATAGTCAACACTCATTTCATCAAATACGCAGTTAGTCCAAAATCTAGCTCTTCATCCCTACTCCTACCCTTCTTCTCCATTCGCTAATAAGGAATGGGCGCACACTGAGACACTTTTACAAGTCAATTAAGCGACTTATAGTAGCTACGATAAATTCAATCACTCATTTATACATATTATCAAGGATGATTTAATATGATCGTTCTTGATATTATTAAAGTACCTACTTTAACTAAAATCATCCTAAAATATAAAAGATATAACATCATATTAAAATCAAATCAGTAACTTTACTATGGCTTATTTATTTTACAAACACACTAAGCAAACGAGATTAGCTTTAAACACTACAACTAATTATGACGAAATGACTTCACCGATGGGCTAACCCTTTATTGACTGTAAATCTTAGCGTTCCAATTAAGCTTTAATTTTGTGCTCTAACCTATTTGTATAATTTTTGCCAGAGATTTACAAACAAATGGATGTTGGTTCAAGCACCTACAAAATTCACTAAAAAAGTATCATGAGTACTGCGTAGGTACTACACAAATTATTGTAATTGTGGAGGTTAAAGGGGGATGCCTATGTTTAGCAGTGGACGTCTTCTGACTGATGATGATCACTACACAAATTTAAATATATTTCAGTAAATCGACAAACCCATAGAAAAGAAAAAAAAAACTAAATTAGAACGGCTGTCAAGGCATTTTTGTAAGAAATATGTTGTAGCCAGTTGCACCCATAAAAACGCAAAGCAACTGTGTTAGCAACTGTGACGCAGAGTTCGACGCTTTGACATTAATATGAATGTTCAATCAAGTATCTGTCACAATACCTGGCGACAGAGTTTCCTTCTCATTTCCGTTCTATTTACTTCTCTTTTCTATGGACAAACCAATATAAATCCGTGTGTCGTCATAACAATATCAAATTCATCAAACATCATTCATCATTCAATCAAATCAAACAAGTCTGAATTCATAAATTACCTTAATGATTAATTATGATTTTAGTCTAGCTTTGGTTAAGTTTGGGTTAAGACAATTCTGAGTCTTAAAATATCATAGCTTTTAGCATCTTACTCTTCATTTAATTTTATTTTTGCAAAAAAAAGCATTTTTTTATTGTTAACTACACCAGGAAATGAAATTCTTGTTCTGAAAATAATATTTATTGTTACTCAGAGTGTGTACGAAAATGGTTTCTATGAACACCCTAATTTATTGTATTCCGAGCTAATCATTTTAGTGGCTCCAATATCAATAGCCATTAGTTCAGTCGACAGCCACTATGTGACCTTATTAATATATCCATTATGCGTAAGTGAGCTAAATGGGATTGTCAGGACCGGACTACCGCGTCAGACACAAGCATGCAAGCACAACTTCTTAACGTGCGGTCTCATGTCCATTATTGCCAGAACAAAGTTCTAAGTGACCCTGGTAGAGAAACCCAGATTCAATTCACCTGCCACTTGGTCCCTTTGAGCATTGAGCAGGGCCATATTGGCAGGTTAAGGTTGCGGTCTCTCTGGGCCTTGGGGACCGTTCATTTAATATATTAACAGTATGGATCATATCCAACCTTTTGGAGATCGATGCGGAAGACCTATCAGTGGACGTCCACTGCTGGACATAGGCACTAAATGACCACAGACTATGGCTGAAATGATAATGATGATGATGGATCATAATCTGGTCAATAAAATCGAAAATACATTCTTAATGAGGACTTTTCATAGAGCGATTATAAAAAAAAACTGGTGGGTGGATCGGGAGATCGGGGGGACCTTTGGCCAGGAGTGGGATAGCAATTTATTGTATAAAAAGTGATTTCTTATTACTTTTTACTACGTCCGTCTTTCAATTCAGTCTTCGCGTTCCAAAACCATTATATTTTCAACTGTTTGCGATATTTGATTGAATGGCCCATACTCCTTGCGGTTCTGAAACGTTCAAATTAGTTTATCGAAGTCAATTCTATATGAATATACAAAGACTATAGGTACAAAGACCCTGAATAACTGGGTGGAGTTTTCGGTACAAAGAAATAAATACAAAAACTGTATCCCCTAATGTACAGGAAAAACGTAGGTAATATCAGAAGCTACTTTGAATACTCAGATAGATAACTTATCAATTAATATACTCAAATTCAAAGTCGTGAAAAAGTTCACAAAATTTTAATATCTTTCCGTAATTTTTTCACATTCCGCGTAACTTTCTCATAAACATCCACGATGCAAACAGCAATTCTGCAAACTTTTCGCATTTGCATCACATTTTTCGACTCTACCAAAAACAACACCATAGCTGCTAGTGTAAAATAGAACTCGTCGCAAACAATTCTGTTACTTGTTTGCGCTTGTGAAAGCATCGAAAAATTGCCGATTCAGTTTTGACTGCGTATCGTAAAAACCGTTTTTTCGCCGATTCCAAACATTGTTTGTCGGGTGCGGTGGAACAATCAAAAGTTGCTTTTCATTTAACTTATCGGCGGCTCCCGCAAACAATGTGGGTATTGAAGTGGTAGACAGGGCCAAAATTGGTTTATACCTTTGTCTTGTTGCTTCTGATAGCAAAAAGAACGGGCAGTTACAACATCGGTTTATCACTTCACTTCATCAGCCAATTAACGTCCACTGTTGGACAAGGCCTCCCTCATAGAGGGATAGACACCCCTCGGTGTTGCCATAATCCCCACGCTTGGCAGGCGGCTTGGGAATCGCAGTACGTTCACCGTGTACTATTAGGACGCTGCTGCCCATCCTCCGGTGGTTCTGGTCGCAGTTTTAGGACATACCCGGGTCCAAGACATACATCGGTTTATCGCGAGCGCGTTTTTACAAGCTTTTACTCAACTTGCCTCGTTAGTTTAGGTCAAATCTTGCAACAGAATTTTTGAGCTGAAATTTTGCCAACTGTTTTAAAACTATCAATGTTGTTCACTACAGTTATATGATTATTTACGGGATATTTACCGTGGTAAGGTTGAGGAAGGAGCTCCCGATATTTTAGGACAGTTACATGCACCATTTTTACGGGAAGACTGACATCGATACACACATCGATTTTTATATTTATGTAGGTTTAGATGACAATAAAATAGAATTGATTCTATCGAAAAGATCTAATGATGCAATGTGGAACTATTCAATGACTACCAGTGAGCCCCCGAGTTATTTAGTCAAAATTAAAAGTTTTTTTTTTTATTGGGCTTTTTAAAATCTTATTGCAGCTATCAAAACTAAAAAAAAAAACACGTACAGAGTTTTGTAAATTTCGTTCCAAAAGCACAGATCCTGTTACAAAGCTTTTCCATCTTCCATTGTGTGCCACCCTATAGCTCCACTTTCCTAATTGAGACATCTTATTGAATGTTTACTTTCCAAAAAATTCGCCTATTCATTCGCCGGTCGAAAATTACGAAAGACCCTGACCTACCTATTCAGCCGCATTTTCCTATATTTCCGTTTTTTCTACGACAAAAGCGTTACGAAATCTTGCGGGAAATTAATGGCAACACCCATTAAGGTTAAGTGCTGTTGGACCATGTGACTCGGCGGAAAGTTCGAACTTTACATCGTTCGAACCTTTTATTGCTTGGGAGGAGCTTTGTCACGCATCTCTCAGCAAAGACATAATTTCCATACAACTTAAAAAAACATACATACATACATATTCTAGAGTCAAGTCACGCTTCAGAAGTCTTGTAACTTCCTCTAGAAACAATTTGATCAAAGAAAGAAAAGAAGAAAGAAGAAAAAACATTTATTTCACATTAAAATGTCTCAAATATTTATTTATTTTATTTAGATAATTGGTGTCACTGCGGGGTTTATGTTAGTTTTTCAAATCACAATATGGGTGTTTCATTTAATTCTATTCTGATTAACTATATTTTTTTTATATACTTTGCATTTCGAATTAAATAGGTGAGTTTAACTATCAATTAAATTTTCACTTGTACTTTTTCTATGTCATAGAAAAACTCGGAAATCTATCAACACTGTTTAAAAACCTCAGCTTGCTTGGGTTTGCTTTTTATTAAGATAATAAAACTCAGGGGAACTGCACCTCTCGCCTGAAACTTTGTCTGGGTTTTGCGACGAGTTTTATGTGCGGCGAGACATAATTTCAATTAGTTTGTGAAAAATAACCGGCAAAAAGCAGCAAAAACGCCTGAAGAAGTTTGGAAACTTGAGGCCTCTGTCAGTTGCGCTATGAATTTACGGCAAGCTTAGGTATAACTTGGGAAGTTAGAAAATTAAGTAGAATGATGCCGAATAATAAGTCCAAAATACTAAATACGTATACGGGCTGTACGTATCTGTAGATACGTATCAAACGTTGGAGATATTCAAAGATATAATTGCACGCATCATTATTAACAACTTTAACTTTGTGAGAAAGACTGATTTTCTTAAATCATAGCTAAGAATACCTACTGACAAAGTCATCTTTCATAAAAATAAAAATAAATCCAAACTGGTTTAGCCGTTTCGGGGGTGCGATGTCACAGACAGACAATTAAACACACATATACAAAGATCCCACGTTATAGTTAAAACATCCTACTTACTGCGGGTGTTAAAAATATGTAGGTATATTAATTATTAATTACACAGTTCAGCAAGCTGGTGCTATGTAGATTTATCTCATTCACTTCTAATTGTATGATAGATGACAGAAATAATATAACATATCAGATATCACCTATAACTTTGGTTTAGGAATCATTACACGAGTTTTAGCTACTTATAGGTACCATACTGTAATCCTGGGAGACACAGCTAAATTTCAAAGTCCCATTCAAATGATGCTAATGTGTGTATTTCGAGGAGCAAACGAGCTGCACTGAAGTTGTAAACACAGCTTCATTTATAGATATACGACTGAGAAAGTCTTGGTAGAAGCATTAGTGTGAACTTGCCGTATTGAGGTTAGCATTGCCTTCTATAATGACTTTTTAAAGTTATTTTAAAAATAGAATTGTCAAGGCAACATAAGAATCGGTGCCAATTAAAAAATAATCAATTATAATATTGTGTTATTATTAATTGCCGCCTTGTTATATTAAAACAGCCTTGTTATATTATTAAGGTTGCTTTGATTGTTGCACATGATTAAGCTAATTCATGTTATTATAAGAATTATTTAGTCGAAGATACAATATTAATAAGTTTAAATATTTCTTCAAAGTTTATAATATAAACACAAAAAAAAGATTAATTACACCATTTATATGTAACAATATTTTACATTATTTTTCATTATATTATTACAGTAGATTTAAATTAGATTTTTAGTAAATTACATAACGATGTTACAGAAAAAACACATATACATATTAATACTAACAATAATAGTTACAAGTGTTATTTAAATTAATATGTTACCTTATATTTTTAATCTTTATCCATTCAATTCTTCTGGCTTATTAATTTTATTGTCACCTGTTATTAGAACTTTAAACTTTGAAAACACTGTTTTAAACTATCACGGGAATTCACTACAGTTGTATATGATTATTTACGGGATATTTACCGTGGTAAGGTTGTGGAAGGAGCTTCCGATATTTCGGCAACTGTTATAACCTTATATACATTTTTAAGTGATTTAATACACAGGTATATACGTAATACAAATATACATAAACATTATATTTGATTTTATTTAAACTGTCCCGGCCAACTTGTTTGGGAGAGCGCCAGTGTGGTAATAAGAAGTAAGTAATTCCTAAGTAGTTCTGTGTGTTTTGTCTAAGCTTATATTACAAAATAACAAATATTATTTTGTATTATTTATTCAAGGACAGATGGGCGTTGACAGAAATGTCAATTTCAATTTCGAAAGGGGTGAATTATGGGGGGCAAAAGGGATAAATTTATATAAAAGATAGTAGATGTCCACGCGGACGAAGTCGCGGTCAACAGCTAGTAAGGTACTATAAAACTGGCACATACAGCAAACTTCGAAAAGACAAAGACCAAACTCAGCAAAACTCCAATAATTACAGTTCTAAACAGAACAAAATTCACGGCAATTAATCACGGCTATTGAAAGTAAACAATAAGGAAGGAGCCCTGGACCATTGCTCAGACAAACAACATTAGTCATCTGTCACGAGCGAACCCTTTCAGACAGGGACAAACATTGGTAGCGGTCGAAATATTACTTTCCAAGCATGTGGATAGTGGAAAAGCTGAGATAAATGCTGGTGGATCTGTTCGGAAATGAATAGGTCTTTCGTACACGCTATAACTGTATCTACCCCTAGTAAAAACAAAACAGCTGGCTATGGCAAGGTTTATTTCGAAATACGAAGCTTAAATTCTTAATGAATCGTTCTTATTTCCTATCTGCATGATTTAATGAAGCTAACTTTCCTTCCCAGTTTCGCGCATTCGCATTTCCCATAATGAATGCTTAGATTTTCCGCCAAAAACTTGTGTAAATATTTTTATTGTTCCCCTAAGGAGGTGTTCACAATATTCCTTAGGGAGCATTCATCAATCATAATTTATTACCCCATTGTTATCGTGGCCCGGAATAATCGCTCATATTCGAAACACCTTTGTAAAGACGTAGGCACACTGAACTAAATGCAAAATCATATTTATTAAGTAATTCATAAAGTAAAGCCTAGTGTTACTTATTGAAAAGAAAACAAAACACCTACAGTTCGGCTGCTGAGAAAATGCATATAACAGCTGCAATAAGGAAGTAATATTTTTTTCATGAAAACTTTACTTATAATATTTTATTGCAGTATAATGGCTACCAGCCATAATTTAACGTTGAAAAATCTAGGAAAAGTGATCGGTACTGTTTTTGTTCAACTTTTTACAACATTATGGAATCTGTCAGACGTATTCTTTCAGCGGCCACACTTTGAACACTATAAATACACTCAAATCCGTGTCGAATGAAGAAATAAAAATAGTTTTTTCGACAAACTGAAACTCATTAGACTGGCGATCGTGTGTGGAATACTGCTGTCATCTTTGGGATGGTTCAGCCAAATACCAGCTCAAAACTCTGGAATCGGTAGACCGGCGTGCTGCTTGATTTAGGCAATGAGAAGATAGTGGCTAAGAAACTTCTCAGTCTAGAACACCGCCGTAAACTAGCGAGTCTGTAAATTTTCTATAGGATTCATTTTGGAGAATGTACATCGGAGCTACACGACCTTATCCTACCATTCCCTTTCTACTACAGGACAAGTAGAAAATCAGCCCATTACCACCCACACATTGTGGACTTTCCTTGGATACGTACCAAAAGTTTCGATTCTACGTTTCTAATCCGTACGGACAAGGATTAGAACAACCTGCCGGTCTCTTTGTTTCCTGAGAAATATAATCTAGGCCTTTTCAAGGCAAGAGTGAATAGGTATCCTCTAAGTCTGGGTGCTTCGTCTTCGACCACATGGTTGCTTACCAACAGGTGAGTTGGTGGTGGAATGCAGACTTATTCACGTTAAAAAAACTATCCGAAAATTTCTACCGGGTAAGACCTAGTTTCACTACTATAAAGCAGCCAACGTTTCCTAGACAAAATTGTAGTCTATTTTCTCTGTCCATTGGCCTTTTTATGTCGAATGGCGACTAAGTGAGAGCTCTTAACTTAATTAACTTAGTTATTGGTGAGAGTCTGTCGATATTTCTACATTTCTGATACTTTAAGTGGATTTAAGTTTTTCCAACGGTTGATTAGATTTCTAAAGAGGATATTGATAAGCTTCGTAACTATAAATGTAATGGGAAGTGCTATTATATTTTAGTGTGTGAATTAATTATTCACTTTAGTTTTTTCTGTGTAAAATAGGTATATGTGTTATGTATTTAAGACTTCATTTTCTCGCAATTAAATTGAATAACCGAGTATTTAACTCGAGCATGAAACCCATTTTATTCTTGACGTCTCGCGTCTGGTGCCTCGCTTTAAGCTCGTTGTACTATCTACTAATAGTAATTGTAGTAAGTGCTCAACGTTAGCATCTAAGTATGTTTCGCACTTCAGAAGCTATTTAAATCCATACGAAGCGCTTTGATTCCACTTTTATTGTGCGAACTGCTAGTATGTGGAATGCGCTGCCTGAATGGGTGTTCCCCCAAGCAAGCGTGATCCATCATAAGCCGCATTATCGCTTAACATCAGGCGAGTTGGCGGCCAAGCGCAAGCCTATTTAACAATAAAAAAAGTCTATAAAATAAGCAAACATAATAAATTTCTCCTATGTTCAATAACATTCGCATAATAATACAAGCGCTTCATTGTAAGACGCCGAAAGTGGCAATGTGAACACATCGTAACGAAGCAACCTCCTTTCCCTTCGTAATGCAAGCGAAGGAAATTGGATTTTTCTTTATTCTCTGGGTAACTTGATATTGCGTGAATTATGGAAATTGCCGACTAAATTGTTGATTTATTAGCACTGCCTACAATAACCGACGCGACCTTACGATTTTAAATAAATCTTAAATGCAAAAGTAAAAGTGGGATAAAAAAACATCATCAAAAATGGTAGGTACCAAAACTAATGAAAATGACGCAAATTTTCTGTAGGTACACTATTTTGTATCTGTTACTTTTAATCTGTTTACTTTATTTGAACTTAACTTTCTTTATTATTACATTTTATTGTATGATGACAGATATAACTCTTTCAATCCCTTCAAAAAGCCAAAATAAAGTGCCAAAATTACTAAGCTTGGATAAAATAGTATTCAACTCATTTCCTGCCGGTCTATTCTGCAAGCTAAGTGAACGCGCAAGTGAAGTGATAAGCTAAGTGATCGTGTATTTTTCTTCTCGATTACTATAGATAAATATCAAAATGTCGTGTGAACACCCTTGACTGTAGTCCCTTACCCTTATAATACGTTAGTTTGACATTTAACTGCAGAAATAGGCAAGAAAAAATCACAGTCACTTAGCTTATCACTTCACTTGCGCGTTCACTTAGCTTGCAGAATAGACATCCTCGATGATATTTTTTTTACTACAGTCTTCTTGCGTTCTTACGATCTTCTTTGATCACGTCTTTTTAGTGTGTTAACGTATCTATCAACTAGATAGTTGCTCCTATTTTTCTGTACCACTCACTAAACTATACCAATCTGACATAATTAAAATTATCAGCGGTTCTTTTAATTTTTCAAAGATGGCAACAAATTTAGAGGCAGAAAATTTAGCTTGGTCCCAGAATTAATAACAGTGCGTACCTATCCAGTCACACCTATCCAGTGAAATCACTGAAAATGAAGAGATTTTACATCTACTATATCACGTTATTAAGCGCGCATTATCACGCGGGATATTAAACTGTTTTTTTTTTAAGTTATAAATTCTGGATGGCATTGAAATTTTATGGGTAAACCTGACACTTTTTTACCATTAAGCAAGCGCCTTGCTCGTCTCGTCACACAGTTACGTAGAAAAAGTTAAGTTTTGAACTAAAGTCGTCCAATTTTTAACATAATATCGGATTGATAAAATCTGGCCGAGTGCGTATATCTTATCGGCGATAGGTCGGGTCGCGGGGTTGTTTGAGGAAGCGTTAGTTACAATTTGGGTAATAAATAGACCGATGATCGGAATGTATGCGCTTTTACGGAATTGGAATTATGATTTGCTTGAGGGCATTGTTAAACGCTTTTTCTTAAATTCCAGATATACATTTTCATGGTATTATACGTACTAATGCTTAGAAAAATACAAATAACACATCACAAATCACATGCATTATTTATATTCAAATCTATTTATATTATTTATATGTATGTATGTATGTATGTAATATTACCTACGACTCTTTTATTAACCCGGCGAGCATGAGCCAGGGTATCTTACACCTTGGTATTTTTTTTAAGTTGTGTATTTTTTTAAACCTTCGTCTGACAGCACCAGCTCGTCCAGTAGCTGGAGCCAGGGGCGTGCGGGAGAGGATAGTGGCGTGATCGTAGTGTGGCAGGGGACATCGTACGGGATATTCATGTGCAAACCTGTTTCGGGTATGTTATACCCTGCCTCATTTTTGACGTAATTTTTTTATGTAATTTTTCTAATTATTAATTTTTAACTGTTTTATTAGTTTTTTTGTAAAACATACAATTTATTGTTATTTTTGTATGATTAACTATATCGGTTGTCTTTCGTTCCTTTAGTTGAGTTTTTTGTTATATTATTTTCAGTTTTTGCTCAAAATGGATATTGAAATACAAGAAAAGCGAATCCGTGCCATGTTAGAGGAAGAACTAAGTGATTATTCTGATGAATCCAGTTCAGAAGGTGAAACCGATCACTGTAGTGAGCACGAAGTGAATTATGACACAGAAGAAGAGCCCCGTTCTAAAAAACCAAGCATTCCTGCAATGCTTGTGCAAGCCCATATGTATGGAGCACGCAAAATTTGTTTGCGAAAAATGTGCTGAACTCGACAGTAGTCTTTATTCTCGTTTTTAGTAAAAAAAATATACAAATAAGTTTATTAACGAAAAGAACCTTAATATCTTTCGGTATTAAGTTGATTTACATTCAAATGAATAATATTTTTGCTAAATTGTTGATTTTTGTAAACCTCTAAGCTTTTGTTCCTATAATTATAGAGTATAAGAAAAACATTAATAAATAATAATTATTTCATAATTAAAAACTTCTTTCATTGAAATATATTAAATCGCAGTAGTATGTCCTATACACAAAAGTGGTTCTAAAGACTCCGTGGACAATTACCGTCCCATATCACTTTTATGCATTCTCTCCAAGATAATGGAGAAAATCATAAACAAACGTTTGGTTGACTTCCTTGAAAAGAATGAACTGCTAGCAGCCAGACAGTTTGGTTTCAGGCGTGGTAAATCCACGGAGGACGCTGTACAACTCTTGACTCAGACATTGTCATCGCATCTAGATAAAGGCAACAGAAGCGTGGGGATTTTCCTCGACCTGGCCCGTGCTTTCGACACCGTTTCTATTGCCATACTACTCAAGAAACTGGAATGTCTCAGGATCCGCGGACAGGCTCTCAACTGGTTCGCTAGTTACCTCAGCAATAGACGCCAAAGAGTCAGGGTAGGCAACCACCTTGGTGAAGAGCTAGAAGTCTATTTTAGAGTTCCCCAAGAAGGAATCCTATCGCCAACACTATTCACTATTTACATGAATGATCTACTCAAAATAAACATTCCAAAGACCACTCTCATTTGCTATGCCGATGATTCGGTGGCTATTTTCCATGGGAGAGGCTGGAATGGTGGTCACGCAGCTCCCGAACATGGGATGTCGAATATAGCGACGATGCGGCCTACGGTGGATCACGCTTGCCTAGAAGAAACCGATTCACTCTTGACTTGAAGACACCCAGATTGTAACTATCGGGGAACAGCCATTCAGGCAGTGCATTCCACAAACTAGCAGTTCGCACAATAAAAGTGGAATCAAAGCGCTTCGTACGGGTTTTCGGTATGTCAACCATAAAGCGGTGTCGATTTTTTGTGTCCGCTCTGGCAGTCCGATAGAAAAAAGTGCAGGAGGGAATTAAATCATGCAGATCTGATGCACACTCTCCAAAATGTATCCGATAAAAAACCGATAGACTAGCAACTTTGCGCCGATGCTCAAGACTAAGAAGCTTAGTCTGAACTAGGGCTTCGTTGCTGATGAGCCTCTTGGCACGTTTCTCAATTGACTCCAATGCCCCGAGCTGGCACTTAGCTGATCCATCCCAAAGGTGAGAGCAGTACTCCATGCACGACCGAACTTGTGCTTGGTACAGTGTGAGCAACTGTTCCGACGTGAAGTACCGACGAACCTTCGATACCTAGCTTTTTGGCAGCCAATTGAGCCTATTCTATAAGTGCTTACCTACTTAATTGATTATTATCACTGCAATTCTATTATCCAGTTCATTCATCGCCCACCTCTATCGATAAAAGGAAATAAGATTATTTCTCGCTACATTCGATAGAATAAACATGGCAATGCTTGTTATCGGCCGATCAAATTACCTATATTTACGTTCTCTGCTTCAACTAGACGGCTTTTTTGCTTGGAGGACAAGGAGGTTGCTTAAACTTTATTATCAGAAAACCTTTCGAGGTAATATATATATATTTTATAAATATAAGTTGCGCTAGTAATTAGCGCCTCTTAATTTAATTACAATCTAGCCTAATGTTAAGCTAATACGTAATTTAATTCTAACTTAAACTTCTAAGTATGATATTTTAAAAACTAAGAATGTGTCCATTAACACGTTTCTTATTGTCTCTATTAAGGCGAAGGCACTTTGTTCTCGTGTTCTTTATAGGTAGCACTACACTACTTAGCACTAACACTTTGTTTTTCACTACACTAACTCGAACGGTTTTGTTCGCTTGTCTTCTAATAATGTTTGCTTCTAATAATGGTTCAATGAAGAGAAAAAAGTTCACGTGTGTATTTTCTAAACAGTCGTATAGTTATTTATTATTGTAAAAGCGATTAAAAATGGTTACGCGATGACTTAAATAATTACCTGTAGAAAAATAAACCGGCCAAGTACGATTCGGGCTCGTGCAATGACGGTTCCGTACCACCACTAAATACAAAAAGTAGTCGCGCCCAGGCGGTATAAAACATTCAAGTACCGACCGCGCTCTAAGTTGCTAGCTCGGTAAAAAAAACTCGGTAACAGAAATTAGTCACTGACTTGCACTTGGTCATTCTTTACTTTAGAGTGTGTAGGTACCTACTATAACCATGCCAAGTTTGACGCTTACGGGTTACCGTTTTTAGATTACGGCACATATAAAATACTTAAAAAAAAATATGTTGTATGGATGGGGGGATCCCTCTTTAGTTTTTACTTTTTGTCTTTATTATTTTTTCTTAGTTAATCCATCGTAACATTACATATTCTATTCTGTGAATTTTACTAGCTATCTATTACGGTTTGAAAGATTCAGTCGTTAAAATGTAGGACAGACGAACAGTCAGACAGTGTAGCCTTAGTAATAGCATATGTGTATATTTATTACACATTTAGTAATAGGGTTTACACCTTGGGTAAGGAACCCTAAAAACAACTTAAAAATTAGTAAGCGCTCGACCAAAATTATTGCTATTGCCAGATCAACAGGCGCCTGTACGACAGTATTCATACTATTTGATATGCCAGGCATAAGATTGCCAGTTGAAAAAAGGTTGTTCCAAACAAAAAAATACGCTTTAAAATAAAACAAAAAAGTCCAAATCAAGAAGTTTAGTTGGAGCAATTGCAATAACAAGTTAATCCTTTCAACACACTGAAACAGACGGTTTGCTTTTGATGTACAAAGATGTCTTGCATTTGGTCAGTCAGAAGTCGGAACATGGCTATTACTCGGAGAAGACTAGGGATTTGGTAAGGTAAAGGCTCACTGCCTAAAGCAAATCAGTTTGCAATGGGCTATTTTCTTGAATGTTTGAGTACGGTGATCGGAGAACTAGTACCGATTTATCTTTAACATGATCATTTATTTCTAGAATGAGAACTATTTACGCAGATTGTAGGTGGTAATTATCATTTGAACTTTTAATTATTTTTTTGGTAAATGATACAAAATGGAGTTCAGTCTGTGGTTCAGTGTGTTTAAAGTGGGAGGCATATGTGCAGCAGTGCGGGTCTTGTGGCTGATGAATATGATGATGATGATAAGAAATACCTAATAAAAATTTCTATTTAGTTGCCCAAAATATACGTTATCAACATGATTATCGCTTTACAATATTTGTCATCATCATCATCATAATCAGCCTATAGTAGTTCGCTGCTGGACATTGGCCTCACCCAAGGCACTTGGCACTCACAGCCCGATCTTCGGCTCTTCTCTACCAGCCACTGCCAGCTTCCTTATTTATAGTGTCACTCCAACGAGTCTCAGGGGATCCTATACGCTGCGTTTGCCTATTTGTGGTGTACACTCTAGAATATTTCTTCCCCAACGCCTATCGGTTCTGCGACAGATATGACCGGTCCACCGCTGATTTAGCTTGCTAATACGCTACGCTACATCGATGACTTTGGTTTTCTTACAAGTAACTTCGTTCTGGATAACGTCCCTCAGACAAACACAGTGCATAGCTCTCTCCATAGCTTGTTGAGCGACCTTGAACTTAACAGTAAGCGTCCACGTTTCAGCACCGTAAGTTATGACGGGTAGAACACGCGCACATTCGTAATATTCTTAAAAAATAATGTGCAAATTTGCGAAAATATTGCTCTTGCCTGTGAGTGGGCTCTTAAATTATACGAACATCGTAAATCAAATCGAGCAAATATCTCCGTACAAACACAAAGTTCCCCTCATAAAGGTCGCAATATCAGAGTTCTAGATTTGCCGGACATAACGACCATTGTCTGGATTGTACAACAATTTAATACCGCCATGGAGTGGAAATTCTCAGACGATAGCGTGTATGTCGACGTAACTCCGACGTAATTAAACTGTTTCCATTCCGATGGTATTCGCCCTTTTTGTACGCTGTCCAAATGAAACTTCATGTACCGCGAACATAGCAAGGCAGAAATGTATAATTTGTATGTGTCCAAATTTTGTCTAAATTAAATTCACTGTTTCTAACACAGGTTGACCCAAAGTTTGCCACATAATGAAGAAACTAAAGACTGTTCATTTTTATACCACGCTTTTATGTATGTATGTATGCAACTGAATCTTTTATTTAACTTGATTTTTAACTACTTAAAAACTTCGAATTTAATTGTCATTTTGCACACTTTTCAAAGACCGATGGCAATGCAATAATTTAAATAGTTTGTCCCATTATCCTTACCAGCATCTTATCTATTTAAAGCGTGTTTTTTTAGTTTTTTTTTAACTGCGAGGATTATTTATGTGAATTTTTAGCTTAGGGCTTACTGATGGTGATTTATACAAACAGTGCAAGTTAAATATTTTACATGTCAAACTATAAATATATCTTCTAATTAATTCTAATAAAAACTAGCCTAATCAAACAGCGCGCCCCGGACCGTTCCCGGTGCAAAAGTGCCCATAACGCTGGCAGCATTCCCACGCTGAATTGCAATGGCCAATCTTTGCACCAGGAACGAGCCAGAGCGGGAGTCGCCACCGTTATCTCGTATCCTGCGGCCAACTTCTGAGATCAAGTTCTTGGCCGCAGTGCCCCAACTGCCCATAGTTTCCACGGCAATGGGCACAAAATAATACTATGGCTCCATTGCCGCGTACTTCTGCCGCTTTCTACAGGCGGCATCCAAACTACCTATAACTACCTATAATTCAAACACAAAACTTAATAAACTAAACTAATTGCAGATCGTTTTTACTATTTATAGGTAACGAAGGCCAAACGAACTCTAAATTCAGGAAAAGTGCCCAAAATGCTGGCCGCGTTGCCTCGCTGGATTGCAAGGCTAGCTTTCTGACCAAAATACAAACCAGCATTTTGGTCACGTCAGTCTTTTTTTTATGACACTGGGTGACGAGACGAGCTAAGTCGCTCGCCCGATGGCTCTTCACGCTTGCCCATAACAGTTCAACGCCACTCAGAATTTTGAACTTCAACAGTTCAAAACCCTGGATGGCAATGCACGGCGCTTGTCAGCCCGAGATATAAGATGACAAATCTCTGTGTGCCCTGTAATTTCGCTGGAAACATTGCCCAGTTCAATCCAGAACACAGTGTGTTTGCAGTGTGTCTCCCTGACAATTAAATCAAATATAAAGATTACAATAAAACAATATTGATAGCAGATTGTATTCTTGAAGTTCTTGTCTGCTATAGGTTTCTTATAACACTAGTCTAAGCTTAAACTATGAAACTTGTAACCGAGCAAACTAACCTATAAAGATTCCGCTGTTTATGTAAAGTGCTGTTAATCAGATTAGATAGGTACTAGGACTTGTTCGGAAGACTCGTTATCTAGAGGTTGTTATCCATAGATTTCAGAGATATAACCTTTGTGTGTTTACTATCAATGCCATAAACCTGAAGGTTGGGGATTGTTTGTTGATGCTACAAACTACGAGGAAGTATTTTCGAGTCAGATGATAACAAAGTTAGTAGTTTTAAGTATTAAAACACAGAGTTATATGATTATTAACGCGATATTTACCGTGATAAGGTTGTGGTCAGTTTTTCTCAGAACATGATGCATGTAACTGCGCAACAATATCGGGAACTCCATTCACTTTCTAAAAGAAAAGAAGAGAAGAAAAAGCAAGAAGAGAGGAGAGGGAGAGGGCGTGGGAGAGGGCGAGGGAGAGGGAGAGGGAGAGAGAGGGAGAGGGAGAGGGAGAAGAGATATTATCATACCTGCATAGATAACTACTACCTGCGTGGCTGCACCACCATAGGCATTGTCGGTGGGTTGTTTGATCTTCCGGGTGAACACTTTCTTTAACTCTTGAAGAGCCCTGCGAAAAAGCCTGCAAAAAACGTCTACTGCAAAATATTGTTCATAGCAATATAGCCACCACTTTGTGTGCTTTGCGCACTTGTATAATTTTATGATATTTTTTTTTATCTACAAACAATAAAATAAAACAGCATGTCTATTCTGCAAGCTAAGTGAACGCGTAAGTGAAGTGATAAGCTAAGTGAGTGTGACTTTTTCTTGCTTATTTCTGCAGATAAATGTCAAAACATCGAATTATAAGGGTAAGGGACTACAGTCAAGGGTGATCACTCGACATTTTGTCATTTCTTTATAGTAATCAACAAGAAAAATACACGTTCACTTAGCTTATCACTTCACTTGCGCGTTCACTTAGCTTGCAGAAAAGACCGGCTGTACAGATATTGAAAGTACACAAAATATTTTACTTCACGTACATCACGTAGCACCAATCAAAACCAATGTATTCGTAACACTTGTAGTAAATGTAAATCCACATCTTTGAGTAAATCTGCCTAAACACTCGTTAGTAGAATCCTGCCACGCATACTGATGAGTGAATCCAATTTCTATGATCTGTAGTTTAGATTTAGCTATCTATTCTTCTCATGCTCAACGCCTTTTAAAGTTGATTACATCATGTACACCTTGATGATGACAGTTAGCAAACACATTGAGTAGCTTCAACAATAATTCTCAATATAAAAAATCGACTTCGTCAGAACTAGACCAAATTGAAATGGGACCAAATGGAAAGCACCAGCTTTCAAATAAAAGAGAATCATTAAAATCGGTTCATCCAGTCAAAAGTTCTGAGGTAACAAACATTAAAAAAAACGGTCGAATTGATAACCTCCTCCTTTTAGGAAGTCGGTAAAAATACTTGAGCCTCATTGATTAACAAATATATGGCCTACTCGTTGTACAAAATTCATGAGCAAAAGTGTCCTGAATTCATCTATTATTGTCTGAACTTGCTGTCACCATAGTACAGCCCAGCAGCTAAGAGAATACATCTAACAGTTGCAATAACATAGTAAAAATCTGATTGAAAAGTATTTCTTTTAATGAATCACTGAAAATTACTTGTTGAAGAATCATGCAATCGTTCTTGTCTTAATAATGTGTGAATCCTAGATTTAAAGGATTACTAATAATTTTAGTGGGTCAGGAATCCTACACACATACACATATACATGATTACACACATGTCATATAAACACAAATAGGGATACCGACATTTAATTTAAATGTTATACAAAAAGCAAGCTAATAACTTGTATAAACGATAACTATAGATATAATACAGTTGCACATATTAACCTAAGTAACGCGACGCGTGACCAAAATGCTGGCGTGTATCTGGCTCAACGTATAAGCATTGCCATTCAACGTGGTAATGCCGCCAGCATGCTGTGTACGCTGTCAACTGATAGTGGGCTTGCGTGGCATTTGGATTGTCTTTAGACCTTCAACGGTCTATGGACAGTCTGTTTTTTTAGTGTCAGTTAGCTTGTATTTTGTTTATTTAATAAAGGCACTTGCCCCGTTAAAAAAAACCTAAGTTAGTATGGTTTTAGTCTTCTTTTGGTTCTGAAATTGTTGAGCAATGTAGGTTCTTTTTTTTTCCAAAGCTGTTGTTTTTTTTTAAACCATAGATATCGGTCAATTTATTTATCTTTCTTGAGCCTTAATATCAGAATTTAAATATTTGTGCTTACCTACTTATACTGAGAGCATAAATAATTAGCATTCTTAAAAATAGGTAAATCATATCGGGTGTCAAGAAAACAATCGCGGAAATGAAGCTGGCGATAGATGGTTAATGTTAGTTTGCTTGCAAACTGTAAAAAAAAGCTTATTCTTATACTTTCACGGTAGTTCACTACAGTTATATGATTATCTCCTTCCACACCTCACCACGGTAAATATCCCGTAAATAATCATATAACTTACTTCTTATGTATTCAACTGTACACGGTACTTTCTTATGAGTAACGTAACAACGTAATTATTTAGACAGTTCGAATTTGGGCTCGGCTTGCCAAGATAACCCATATCACGGCAAGTTTGTGTCGCGTGATATAGGTAGGACCGCATTATTGATATTTTAGGCACGTTGTAGCGACGAGGATAGGGAATTCCTAGAACTTTAACTAGAGCTCGAGCAAATTAATCTGGGTTTAATTTTGTTATCATTATTGGTACTGAGAGACTGACAATACCAAGTTACTGAGGGATGTCGCAAATGTACCTTAGTACATAAGAAGTAGCGATCTTTATCACGATGTTTAAGAAGAACTCGTTGAGAATATAATTCAAAAGTATGCCGAAGCTTACGAAAACAGACTTCAACATCATGTGAATGCACAAGATATGAATATCGAGGAATCATCCATCTTCTCGACAAACAAACATTCTTAGAAGACTCAAGAAAACAAAACCGTTCAGTTAGTGTATTTTTTAAATGTATTATTAGGCTTTTGTTTAATCGCCACCTCGCCTGATGTTAAGCGATACTGCCTACGATAGAGCACGCTTGCCTAGAAGAAAACAATTACCATTTGAAGATTTAAAGACGCCCAGTTCGTATCTATCAGGGAACACCAGTCAGTGCAGTTCAGGCAGTGCATTCCACAGACTAGCAGTTCGCACAATACAGTGGAATCAAAACGCTTCGTACGGGTTTCGGAATATCAACCCGTTAGAGCGCAGGTTCGAATCTTATCAGTCGTATAAAATCTATAACATTTTAATCGTAAATCCTAAAGCGTGGAACAAAAATTTATATATTTAAAAAAAACATTGTAAGTACTTCTTAAATATACGAAAGCTCATTAAAAGCATGCCAGTACTCCAAAGTCTAAATATAGCAGCAGTATTATTTCAAATACTGAGCCAGTCTTAACGATTCCAAATTATACGAATTTAGCAATAAAAATCCTTTCAGTTCAATTGGAGCTTAATAAAAAGAAATAAGCGGTGAATTGGAGGCAACAAGACGGGATGAGTGGCTACAATCTCCTTAAGGACTCAGCCTGAGAGTAACTCGAGAAATTCATGTAATAAGGCATAGATAAAATTAGGTATTGCAAAAGTTTTGGATTGCTTAAAGTAATTTTGTAGTGGTAGGACTCTTTTGCAGGGGTCCGCCTGGGAAAGTACCACACTTTTGCCAGTTATTCAACCGCCAAGCAGTAGTGTGCAAACACTACTGTGTTCCGGATTGAAGGGCAATGTTTCCAGCGAAATTACAGGGCACACAGAGTTATTTTATTATTTTTTATTTGATTTGACTGCCTCGGTGGCTCAGTTGGTAGTGATCCTACTTTCTGTGCTTGGGGGCGTGGGTTCGATTCCCATATAGGACAAACATTTGTGTGATGAACATTTGTGTTTGTTCTATGTCTGGGTGTTAATATCTATTTAAGTATGTATTTAAAAATATATATGTATGTATATCAGTCTCTGGCAGCCATATTACAAGCTTTGCTTAGTTTGGGGTCAGATGACCATGTGTGCAATAATGTCCCAGATATTTATTTATTTATTGTTTTCAAACAAGGATGAAGAAAAATAGGTAACCCTGCCTGCTGCTTTAGCGTTAGCTGTAATGCAGCAGACAGTGTCTTCTCAAAAATAGGATCATATACAATAATTATGGTAATTAATAATATACATAGTAAATTTATGAATAACTAAATACAAAATAAAGGCAAGTAAACATACACAAGGTTTAGATAAGTGAAAAGAAAGAATAAAAATAAGTAATAAATACCATATATTTTATGGATGTTGCCGTTTTTTATTTTATTTTTTATTTTTATTTTCATTACTAATCCACCCGTACCAGCATGTCTTCAGTTGATTTATAATCAAATTGCTTTAACCAGTCATTTATAGATCTTTTAAGTTTAAACCTATTCTCTTTTTTACAGTTTTTGTTTAAATTAAAGTTATTGTATAACATTGGTGCCATATGATTATAGTGCTAATATAGCTTATCCTTATTCTATTTCAACGCTCTACATCCTATCTTCTGTTAAACCTTTAAAAGAGTTAGGTAAACAAAACTAGACTGCTTCAATAACAGTATAGCGATATTTTAATATTTCCACGCGAAAGTTAATTAAAGAGTAACGAACATCCGCCATCAAAGCCTTATTCCGTACATGGTAATTAGAAACTTGTTTCAGGACGCTCTGTGCACACATCGGCCACTTCGTTTCCTTGTACGGTAATTACAACGTAATTTACCTATCTTCATACGTTATTTAAAGGTTTCTTTAAAGGGGCCATTCAAGTATTACGTAAGCAGATTTATTACAATTATTTACCCTCCCCTAGTCAGCAAAAGTAAGCAAAGCTCTTATTCCCATGCTTACGTAAACATTGGTAGGTATATGCATTTTTTTATTGATGCTTGAGCATGCAGCAGTGCCATAATGTGTACCTAATATAGTAAATAATTACTGCTGACGTAATTTCCATCTAGATCCCCCCACCCCCCATGTCATCAAAAATAAGCAAAGAATAGACCTCTCCACCCCCTTATAGTGCTTACGTAATACTTGAACGATCCCAAAGACACAATCTACGAGTACGTATAGACTGTTCCTTTTTAGAAGTTCCATATAATAATTAGAGCCTTTATTCAGACAAATATTTACGAAAAATTTACATGCACAATTATTATTTCATTTGATTAATTATTTCTTAAGTTTAACAATAGTATTAATATAATTTACAATATTTCCCTTCATATATATATATATATATATAAATTCTTTTTTTTTAGTTAAATTGATCATCATTTTTGTCTGTTTGTCTATTATAGACATAGGCCTCCTCCATCTGCCTCCATAGACTCCTGTTTTCAGCAGTTCTGGTCCATGTGCTGCCCGCAACTGTTTTAATGTCGTCCACCCATCTCCTAAATTAGTTCCATATAAATAAATAATAAATACCCATAAATAGTACATATTTTTTTAGTTTCTGTTATGGGATATTTTTTTCTAAATTCGGTTGCAAGATTTGACCCAAACTTACAAGGCGAGTTCAACAAAAGCTTGTAATAAATAAGATAATTAAATCTAAAAAAAATATGGCTGGTAAACAATGAAGTGAATTAAACTACGTTTGACAGCTCAAAAATTGTTCCCATCTTTTTCTGACGTATCGAATTAAAAAGAGTTGTCGATAATTTTAGTCCTGTCAGATTAGTTTAGTTTTGGAATGGTTCAACGGAATAGACACCAATACACTACGTTAGGGCTCTGAAATGAACGAACGATTGTTATTCTAGTACAGTCTTGAACTAATTACGGTCACGCTCAGCTAGCTGTAAATGCCACAAACCTTCACCATTCCAAGACTTACTGGATATGGGGTTTATATAGTTCAGTAACCTATCTACATTGAGAACGCTTCTGCAAGTGATAGAAAATAATGAAAACTCTCGAATAGAGGCCTTAAGTACTCAGCACCTCAATGCATTACGCCTAATTTTCACTCATAACTTTGAGGGAAAACTGGTAAAGTATACTTTTTTCTTTTATTTTGTTAGCCTACTAGTTTAATATTGTGATTTTTTTATAATTGAAATTCATATTGTGTTGATATATCTAATTTTAACTCAAGTTCAAAATAATATAAATAGTACATATTCAGTGATACTATCAGTTTAAATAATAATCGATTGAAAACCGACTTTACAAAATTAGTAATTAGTAGTAAACGCAATTTTGGTTATTTTGATTTTATAGTCAAACTACTAAACCGATTTTGATGAAATTTCTATGAAACTATGCTGAAAGTATATCCATTAAATAAAAAATATTTTCCAATTCGGTTAATAAATGATGGAGTTCTGATTTAAGGTAACTCTTTTTTTACCTCCTGTTTTTAAAGTCTGTTAGAAATACGCTGTAGTCTGTTAAAAATAGACTCAAAAAGTCTTCAAACAATTTTATTAAAATCGAGATGGTATGCGATGTCCCTAATTATAATTTATGAAAGGCTTTCTTTAACATCAGTTATTTGATCGGTGAAACGGTATGTGATTTGTTTTTGAATAAATTATGAAAACGAGCCCTTTGTATTTTAGGAAACGGAACGGGCCAAAGCATTTAAACCTAATTAAATCATTGTTAAGACGTATACGACATCCTTTAATAACAGGAGTTTCCAAGCATTTCATATTTATAATTACGTTTACGTTTCAGTTAATACCAATTCTATACTCGTAAATATTATTAATATTTGATTTAAGGTTTCCTTCGGAATCATTTCTGAGTAAAACCTGTGGTAAAAGCATTTTCTACGATGTTTCACGATATAAAAAATATTTTAATTATTCACACTCCTATATTAGCTTCTATTTATACTATGTACTTAACAAATATCTGAATCATTACCTATAATTGTCCAATCGTTAGAAACTTTGCAAGTTTTAGAGTATAGTTAGCAGCCCACGGAAAAATCATCTCAAAAAAACTACTTACATGACTAAAAGAAAATAATTCTTATCTGCAAAAGTAAACTAACAGGTAACACTTTAATATCAATATATGTCACGTCACACACCATGGTTGTCACGTCTGGTGTCCCACGGAATAGTAAGGACCTACGGAAGAAGACTTATGACAACCCTTGTCACACTGCCCCGTCACTCCCTAACATGGAAAACGTTTTACTTGTACAGCATTTTATTGGTTTCAATTTCACCGTCACGTTGTCACAGTTAGGGTTGGGCTACACGATGTGAATTGACATTTGACATGGTTACTTTGACAGCAATAAATGGTTATATTAAATTGGGGTAAGACTAGACTAAAGCGCAATACTTACCTACGTGAGGTACAGTAGATAAGCTAAAGCCTTTGATAATATATAGTTTGTATTTGCCTTTAAACTCGAGCTAGTATCGAAAAAAGTCTGCCAAAAACTGAAGGGGGCAAGGTAAACGCGTATTGCACACACTGACATATTCTTACTAGTTCTACAAACAAACGCACACTTCAATATTGAGCGCACACAACTGCAAATGATGTGATCAAATTGTATACGAATAGACGACCGAGTGGGGGTGTAAATGCCAAAGGGAAACAGTAGGTATAACGCTTCCATTTATTTATTTTTTCTGAGACTTTAAACAAAAGACCGAATCGAGTGACGTAATCAAAAGAACGCCCCTTCCTCCAATCGCTACGATACTTTACGGTACCCTCAGAGGAAAGTCGCGCGCGCTGCGTTATGAGATTCGCCGTGTGTATGTAACATAGAAGTAGCTTTTTTTTTCATTACATAGTGTCAATAAAAGATTAATCTAATATGTAAAGTTCGTGAGGGCAGAGCCACGCGGGTAGTGGTAAATCGCAGGGCACCATTACCATAGTTCCAACAGTGTAAAGGATTTAAATAACTTACTATATATGTTGAAATAACAAGTTCCTCCACATAATATCAGTAGATTTAAATTACTGTTTGAATAACTATACGGCTGTTACCAAAACTAAAGTTTTAAAAGCTTAAAAAGTTGTATAACATAACTCTCATGTACGCTTGGCCTAACAATTCACTGGTTTTGGCTCCCGTTTGTTCTGCCCCTCGTTTAGACCGTTAGAAGATAATTGCTTTTTGCTTTATAAAAAAACTACGCATTATTCAAAATGGTCCGCTCTTTAACAACTATCAGTCAGGAGTTTGTATTTATGACTGCGCACTAATAAACACTTCTACATGCATACAATTTCCAGCATTAAGTGCATAAAATAAGAGATCATCGGTTCATTCTTGCAAAGTATGTAACAGGAACTCTGTGCACCCTTTTCGGTATAATTACAAGCAGTCGTAATTTAGTCAGTTGTTCCAACTTAGCAGGCATAAGTATATCACACGTTATTGTAAACACTTTTATGTGCAAAAAAGTTAATATCACTAAGTGCATGAAATAAAAGATTACTTCTTAAACAGATCAGACTTGCAAAGATTGTACAAAAATAGTAAGAGTAGCTCTTGTGCTATATTCTGTATATTTACAGGAAATTGTTATTTAGTCAGTTGTTTCAACTTAGCAGCCATAATATCTCAGTTTATACGTTATTGTGTGCAACCATACGAGTATGCCATAAACAGCTCAACAATATTATAAACGTTTTTGGCTCCGCACGGGCCTATTAGTGCAGTTTGTTGAGCGCACCGGATTTTCGTAATACACGATGAGTCATGACTCCATCATACAGTGCGATTTTGCGGAATTGATTTCGCGCAACCTGATTCCACGGTTCATATTAAATTTATATTGGATAAGTTAATGAAATAGTTGAAACAACGAGTGATTTAACAGAAAAAAAATGTTTGTACTTTGATATTTTTGCAGGAGCTAAAAAAAAAACATACTAGTAGGCCGCTATTGACCAAGCGTTTTTGTAAGTATTTATATGAGTTTGCTTAATTGTATAAGTTTGGGTGAAAAGGCTCCTCAACCTGGAGTATTATGTATTTTATGAACAAAACACAATTTTAAGAAGTTTTTTTATTGATAAATATATTTTTAAACTTAGCTTTTAAACACTGCCAGTCTACTATTATCCATCGAGGAACGCCATTGTTCACCGTCACCAGCATCAAATCAGCTCTCACCATGCTATTGTATTGTCATCGGAACTTGAGAATGTGCCAAATTTCAACTCAATCGAACACCGGGAAGTTGGTAAATATTACTTGCAAGATTGCTATTAGTCAGACATGTCTGTCTGTCGGGGAAACGAAATAAAATCGTGTAATATAATCACGCGTAGACTCTTCAAAGTTTCATTCCCTAGTTTAAAATGGACTAAGGTCTAGAGATGCACTAAATAAAACTAAACGAAAAACATGAAAGATCAAGCTTTAAAATGTTTGCCAGCCTGTCCAGTTTACACGCTACAATTTCTCCTTCATATTTGTGTAGCCTTTGGAAATTCAAAGCGACCTAGTTACAGGTAAAGCTGAATCTAAACGTTATTTCCGCAGGAACAGTGGCATTAAATGTGCGGTAAACCTGAGCGATATTCCGCAAGCTTGATTTTGACTTGAACTTGGACAACAGTAGCTTTGGATTCACAACTATGAACACGCTAAGAAAATATAAAAACGATTCTAGTCAGCGATTTGATATGCATCGATTCGTACATATTGTGTTCGATGTTACTTCTGACATTAACTTCGACAGCGTTATCCTTGGAAAGGTCACCGATTGTGCAGGCATTGAGACTGTGAGCACACTAGTAGATTATCCATAGACTGGGAGATGGCACAATACAATAGTGATAATCGTCTTTAAATAAACATCCCTGATTCCAGTATAAGTAAGGTAAGGTATTTCAGTAAAATAATTAATACTTATTAGGTAAATCAAGTTTGAACTAGGGTAGCGGGTGAAAGAGAGAGCTGTGGCCAGAGTTTCTTTGCGCAATAGAATCCGGAACGAAGATATTAGCTGAAGAACTACAGTCACTGACATTGGCTGCTAAGATTTGCGAGTTGAAGTGGCAATGGGGAGGCCACATGGCTTGTAGAACCGATAACCGATAAAAATAGAAGAAAGGTTTTTTAGTGGAGACCATGAACCGGAAGACACAGCGTAGGTAGGCCTCCCACTAGATGGACTTACGACATCGTGAAAGTCGCGGGTACCTAGTGGATGCAAATGTCAGACTGCCATTTAATGTGGCGCTCTAAAGGGAAGGTCTATGTTCAGCAGTGGACTTCTTCTGGCTGATAATGAATAAGTAATCTAGTCATCTAGCTAGTTACCTCACCAAGACGAAGTAAAATAGTTGGCAACTGTCTAAGTTGCGCTTGCAGTACGTTATGCAATGGGAACATTGTGATCATTTCATTTTATAAATTACTTATGACATTTCTCAAACACAAAAAACCCTGACAACTCTATATGAGTGCTGGCGTCATCTCTAAAAATAATCTACTGGCCCTCCCTATTGGAAATGGGAAATTTGGTAACATAGATAAGTAAATAAAAGGCGTATCAAAGAATATTTCCTGGGTAAAATAAATTTCCAGCTCTCTACCCCTATTTTTACCAAACCGTACCTAAATTACAAAACCCTCAGGTACTTCACTAAATTAGCCTATAAATCTTATAGTAGGGGTCTCAAGACAGGCTCATACGTGAAACTGTCTAAGTAGGCAGCTTTCCAAAGTTAGCTTCGTCCTTGTAGACACTAGCTGAAATCCATTTCAATCGACAGGTTTAATGGTTACTTGGAAGATACGTCTATTCTTAACAGAATAACTGACAACTTTTGATGGCTGTTTTGTAATGTTCATACCAATTGTTATGTTAGACTTAATTTCTATTTTTATTAACCTGGAAAAGACTTTTGATAGAATGGGACGGACACTCATTTAGGAACAATCACGCACAGCTTACATCTCCGTTATTTTAATAATGACTTGAACTCAAAACCTATGTTTCACATCACACATCATCAGCCAATTAGCGTCCACTGTTGGACAAGGCCTCCCTCATAGAGGGATGTTGCCATAATCCCCACGCATGGCAGGCGGCTTGGGGATCGCAGTACGTTCACCGTGTACTATTAGGATGCTGCTGCCCATCCTCCGGTGGTTTTGGTCGCAGTTTTAGGACATACCCGGGTCCTATGTTTAAACCTATGTTTAATAGTGTATAATTTAATAATAAAATATTGGTTAAAGTAAGCTCCTTCTTACTCTATTGCCCACTTTTTCTACCGTTTTGTTTTATGACCAGTCAATTAGATTCTCTCGTATGGGCAGTGTTCGGGAAATTGCGTGACATCTTCTCGTCCAAAAAACCCAAATGTCGGATCGATGGTGACTTTTCACATTTCATTTATAATGGTGTTCCAAACATTCCTAAAAAATTTCAGCTCTATGCGAATTTTTGTAACTTTAGCCCAATTTTTTGGGCTAACTTGACTAGACTATAAAACTAAGTTGGCTTCACGCCGTGAGAGCCAAAAACTTACCAATTCAACCTGTAAGGCGTTAAATACTCCGTGCCTGTCAAGAGAAAGAAGCTCATCAGGAAAGGAAACTCTATAGCTTGGCCGGAATGGCACACTAAACAGAAATAAAAGTTGTAAATCTTCTAAGTTGACCCTTTCATAATAAATTTAGCCTCAGAATACGTAACTAATTAGCGTTTTGTCTATTTAGATCGAATCTAAAATATAAAAGAGAAAAAGACTACGGAAAAATGTAGCCTTGCCTAGCCTTGTAATAGTTACTTGTGTTCTTAAGGGTACACGGCATACATATAGGGTATAGTGTTTATTAATACTTAAGGGGAAACTAGGTTTAAGCTATCGTAATAAGATGGAATAAGGTTTACTCATTATAATGGTGCGATGCGTCATAGTGCGAAAGTTTAATTGACCATTACTTTTAACGTGAAAATAGAATCCGCGACGACGTTAAAATTAGGAAAGCAATTTCTTAAGATTAAATTATCTTAACTCATATTCTAGATTTATGTCTGTTTACGTTTAGCAATCTACAACGTGTGAAAGTTCACGACTAGTCTCCAAGTCAAAGTTGGTATTAAAGTTCGTACAACCGCGTCAAAATGTAAAGCCCAAAGCGTAGAGTATGAGCTCGGAATTAGCATAGATAATATTTCCACATTTGTTTGTATGTCATGAATAGTTTGTTACATAGGGCGCACTACATGTTTCCGGAACTGGCCACACAAGCAAAAGAATACAATAAACCAAGGACGTTTTGTGTGTTTATTTGTTTTCAGCTGGCTTGCTTTTAGATTGTGGCGTCATTTTAGAAATTACACCATTGATTTACTACAATTTTAAGTGTAAATTGACAGCTCAGCAGAGCTTCACTCGGCTTCAAACTGCTTTTGGTAATAAAACACCATGCAAAACGACTATTTATAGTGGATATTCAGAATTCAAACACGATCGTGTCAATCTCTGAGGTGAATTTCATGATGGTCATTGTGGACTTTCCTTGGATACGTAGTACTAAGGATCCATATACTTGGTAGTACGTACCAGACGTTTCGTTTCTACGTTTCTAAACTGTTCACTAACGCATTGGAGGACGTTTTCAAGCTCTTGGACTGGAACGGATTCGGCATCAACATCAATGGCGAATACATCAGTCACCTTCGTTTTGCCGACGATATAGTCATCATGGCAGAGTCGCTGGAGGACCTTAATACAATGCTCAGCGACCTCAGTAGCCTTACCCAACAGGTGGGTCTTAAAATGAACATGGACAAGACAAAAGTCATGTCCAATGTCCATGTTGTACCCGTACCGGTAATCGTTGGGAACGATACTCTCGAAGTTGTTGACCATTACACCTATCTTGGACAGATTGTTCAGTTAGGTAAGTCCAACTTAGGCAAAGAGGTCGCCCGAAGAATCCAACTCGGGTGGGCAGCGTTCGGGAAATTGCGTGACATCTTCTCGTCCAAGATACCACAGTGCCTGAAGACAAAGGTATTTGATCAGTGTGTGTTGCCAGTGATGACATATGGTACTGAGACGTGGTCCTTAACTGTTGGCCTTTTGGAAAAACTCAGAGTCACACAACTGGCAATGGAGAGAGCTATGCTCGGAGATTTTTGCGCGATAAAATCCGAAACGTAGATATTCGCCAAAGAACCAGAGTCACCGACATAGCTATTAAAATCTGCAAGTTGAAGTGGCAATGGGAAGGCCACATCGCTCGAAGAACTGTTAACCGATGGGGAAGAAAGGTTCTTGAGTGGAGACCGCGAACCGGAAGACGCAGCGTAGGCCTACCTACGCTGCGTCTTCCGGTTCGCGATTGTTGTTCTTAAGCTGTTTCAGAGCCATTCTAATCTCGTACAAGCTGATGTCTGGGATGTCCTCAGTGTAGTGTCGGGTCAGTTAAGCTCTCTTGTCCTGAGCTGCGCTGACGATAGGCTGTCGTGTTGAGGTGTACAACTGTCCGTAAAACCTCTCGAGCTCTCTCAGAATCTCCGGCTTTGATGAAATGATACTGCCATCCTCGATCTTCAGCTTCGTCATTTGGCTTTTCCCAATAGACGAATTCTTCGCGAACACTTTTAAGCCCTGGTTCCGCTCAATTGCGTCCCTAATACATCTTGTATTATAAGAACGCAGATCATGTCGCACCGATTTCGAGATTCATCTATTAAGTTTGCCATATTCCGACATAACATTCAGCTGAAGATTGCAGTCTCATCTCAGCCCGGTCTTCCATTAACTTAATGGTTTCGTCTGAGAGCTTCTGAGGTCTTTTTCGGCGTGGGGTCTTAAAGAACTTGGACCCCACTGCTTGGAAAGTTAACATAAATAAGGACATTAAATTAGAAATAAATAAACAACCAAAAAATTTTTTTGGTAAAAAATGTATTTTTCATCTGCATGTCCAGCGCCGGCCCTAGCCTTTGATCAGGCTTTGATCAACGAGATTTTCTTTCGGGCGTCTTATTTCAAAAAAATATCGTACAGGAATCGACCATTTTGCTGGAATATAAATTAGCCCAAGCTGCAGGACGTAAACTATTTCCACATCAAAATTCATGCAAGTCATTTTTAGGGTTCCGTAGCCCGACAAGGAACCCTTATAAATTAGTTCTGTCCGTCCGTCCGAATTTTTTAAAACCTTCTAACTTCTATAACTATTAAGATAAGTGAATGAAACTTAGCATAGTGACAGTTGTAATATAGATATCAATTTTACAAGTATAAAACATATAATATTGCATTTTAGGGGTGGCTCTGGTACATGTGAAATGGGGATGTTTTTTTTTTTCCACTACTACTACTTGTGTAGGATATCGTTAAAAAGGTCTTTTAAAATGAAGATAAGGTTTCATTCGACTGACTGCCTAGGTGGCTCAGTTGGTAGTGATCCTACTTTCTGTGCTTGGGGGCGTGGGTTCGATTCCCATCTAGGACAAACATTTGTGTGATGAACATTTTGTGTTTGTTCTATGTCTGGGTGTTAATATCTATTTAAGTATGTATTTAAAAATATATATGTATGTATATCAGTCTCTGGCAGCCATATTACAAGCTTTGCTTAGTTTGGGGTCAGATGACCATGTGTGCAATAATGTCCCAGATATTTATTTATTTATTTATTCATCACTTTTTTATAAAGTCTATACTTTGCGAAATATGGCCCGCCAAAGTGGCAAAAAGTTGGTCCACCCCTGCATTTCTAAACTATAAGACATAGAAACTTGAATCTTACAATACAGATAGGTCATATATAAAACCTTCATTCAAAATTATTAGGAAGATTATCTGATGATGAATTTTTGAGTAGGTGATAAAACTGTAATAAATACAAAGCGTTCTAGCTCAAAGGTCATTGACCTTTTTGTAAAATGGTCTTAACGAATAATGTTTTTCAATCAGTTTTCTCTATGTTTAAACCATAAAAAGTATATGCTATGTCGGGATGGTACATCTCTGAAATTTGGCTATAAGTCCACAGAGCTTCGTTCGTTCGAATTTTTCTATAACCATAATTTCCTGAACAATTAATATGGCTTTGATTACGGAACCCTACCATATGCGTGTTTCGCTTTTGGCATTTTGGCACCCCTTCTTACCTGGCACCCAGAGCAACTCGCTCTACCACAGGGCCGGCGCTGGGCATGTCATTAGGTATGCGAAAATAGTATAGTATAAAAAACAAAACATTTTTTTTTTTTTTGCAGCTTTACCGGGACAAAAATTTGTTATAATTGGGCACTAAGTTGAAACCTTAACACAGAACTAATTTTGTCTGAGAGATAATCACACCTAAATAAGAACCCAATTCACCTAATACTACAAAGCGAAACCACAATACGCAAACGTTTAGATCTGTACTTTCCCGCAACTCGTAAACTGTAGTCTCATTCCAAAAAAAATCGTACTCAAATCTTCCTGGCAGTCTCTAACCAGCCCAGATGTAAGCCGGCCGCAAATGGCACGTTACTACCAAATGCGGGTATTAACTTACTTGACATTCAAAGCCTACGTTACTCCAGTTACTTAGATTTATATAAGTAGGCTAGTCAAGCAAAGGTCAAACTTAGTCGCTGAATATTGCGCCAACTCGTGTAAATATATAAATATATTCTGGTACTTGCAGAAAACGTATATTTACCGGTTTTTTTTATAATTCTCAGCAATTTTTTATAGGCTTGCATTTCGACAGCCTTCTCGCCTGATGTTAAGCAAAGATGCGTTCTACGATGGAACACGCTTGCCTAGAAGAAACCGATTCACTCGTGATTTGAAGACATTGAAAGAAAGAAAGAAAAATATTTGTTAATGACAGAAACAAAAGATACATAATATATAAAAGTGTTTAAATGTTTATAGTTTTTAGTTTAATTTAGATTTAATTTAGTTAGGTATTTATTTAACTACTTAAGTATATTTCGTTTATGTTAATTTTCTGTTTTTTAAGTTGTGCATAATAAATATGTTTATATAAAAAAATTGTTTAAAACAGGAAATAATAGTTGATTGAATTTCAACTAAAAATATTTTTAATTATTAATATAAGCGACCCGTGAAGGCGGCGGAAACTATCGCGGTGTGATCTCATTTCAAGTGTGAACTTTCGAACTTTGGAACATTCAAGCATTGTCTCAGCTTCCAATTCTGGGTGCTTGTCGATACAAGCAACACCTCTAACTAGTCTGCGGATAAGTAGCTCCAGTTTAAAAAGTTCTCCGTACAGTCCAACAAACTTATTGAAGAGTTGAGTGCGGGAGCCATCGTCGCGTTTCCTGAACAAAACTTACATCTACCCGTTGAAAATGTTTAGTTTTCTTATTTGGCCGCTTGTGTAGGATAGTCACACTATAAGCGAGAAAGGCTCAGCTAGATGAGAGGCTGAGCCAGTCGGGGCAGATAACTCCAACATATTGCCATTACGTGCAGCTAGGACGAAATCGAGCCTATTTGTATCAGAAGTTTGCGAAATTTTTGCAGCCGGTGACAATATTGGCACTTTATCGTAAGTGCTTACAAACTTTGTCATACTGAATAGCCAAAAAAAGTTTTAAGAGATACAGATTGAGATTTGACAGCTTCAATCACTTTCCAATTTAATTTTTTTACTAGATTATGTACGATATTTGTGGGGGGTTGATAGAAGACGATGGTGGCCGAGCGGTCGCATGTGCGCTTTACAATCTTACGGCACCCGGTTCGATTCTCGGTTTGACCAACTCGGTTTCACGGGCTGACTGAAACAGGCGAGTGGGTGGCAAAAAAAATTTTTTTCATTCAAAAGGCAATTTGTAACGAAGTAATAAGTATGTACTTTTTTGGTCTTTGTGCAAATTAATGTTTCACCCTCGTAACTGAATAACTAAAGTAATAAATAACTTATCTAAATAGTGCTTTACTTTTCTAGTCCTTGAAAGGTAGTCCCTAAATAATAAATAATCATTCTCTAGCGCTCTACATAAGATAAACCTAGCTAGTCACCTGTCTAGTCTCTTGAACCCTAGGGAAGGACCCACGGTTACTTAAAATATGTTTTCTTTGCTACCTTTTGTGATTTAAATAATAGATATTGTAAGTACTATAAAAATACCGATATTTTTGACCTAAAACTCTAGTTTTTTAGGATTTTGTAGTTCAACAAGAAACCCTTATAAGTCCGTTCTGTCCAAATTTCTGTCTGTCTGTCCGTCTGTCCTTGCGTCCTACTTTTTTTTAACCTTCTTACTTCTATAATTATTAATATTCATGAAACTTTGCATAATTACAGTTGTAGTATAGATATCAAATTTATTTTAAAAGTATCAAAAAAATATTATATTGCATATTAAGGGTGGCTCTGGTACGTGTGAAATGGTTTCTTTTTTTTTTTGCTTTGTGTTATCAATGAAAAAAATAAGGTAGTGTTGTAAACATCACTTTTTTATTAAGTCTATCCTTTGCGAAATATGACCCGCCAAAGTGGCAAAAAGATGGTTAAAAAGGATTATTGTACTCATGTTATCAAAAATAATGGATAAATAAGTAAATACTGCATATATTGCTTGCCTTGATTATCCTTCTGATACGGGGCATTTACTTGTAGCCCTCGTCGTGACTTCACCTATATATTTATTTACCTATACCGAAAAGCTCGTGGTATAAAATCCGTACATAAACTCCAATGATTGGTATGGACATACTCGTATGTGTAATAACTTATTAAGTACACATAATTATGGTTCGTACAAATTTAAATTGCCCGGGATTTGAACGCGCGACCTCAACCTTTCAAGGCTTGCGGCAGCTTGAGGTCTCCCAATTAAGCTACAGCGTCTTTTTATTTACTATTTTCTATACTAGGTTTTAATCAACTGGCAACGTATTACTGGAAGCTCTAATAACCTATCAAGCGAGTGATCGTTTACCTCCTGGCTAGATATTCCACCTTCATTCTAGCATAACTACCTACCCTCATTGTTATACCGCGTGATTGAACACACAATGGAGGCTAAATGGATTTCAATTGACAGCACTTGAGATATGGTCGGCCAATTTACCTTTGTTTATATTGTTCGTGTAATATAGGAAACATTTTCTGGAATATAAAAGAAAGAAAACGGCGTTTTATGGGGAAAAAATATGAATATGAATTGAGAGCCCGTTTTTTTAAGTCAGTTATAAATAATAGTATGTCTGCTAAACCTATGTCAAATACGACGCCAACATTTTACCCGACTATTCAAGGAGAAGGGTATTAAAATATTTAAGTATATACGTTTATCTGTTTACGCCGAAAGGATGTCCAAAGCCGAATATCTCATAATACCTAATCCTCATTACGAACAACTATGACTATAAGACGGGAAAAGGTCATTCACACTCGACAAAAAGTGTAGAGCATCTGATATTTTTTTTACGACTACACTTTCGGCTCTGTACACATTTTATGCGTAACTCTGTTTAATTACCTCCCAGGCTTAACAAAGTTCGAAGTGCGAGGTGTCGTTAGATTCGTCTTTATCTTCGGAATATACGTAAAAATTTTGCAGACGGGTTTTCGTTTTTCTTTGATTATTATTCCTTTGTTTTCGTAACACTGAAAGACTTCTATGTATTTTTTTATCGTGCATGTTGATTATTATAAAGTAAGGTACGCAATCAGTTATGAGACTTATATACATAGAGGAATATATATACCGGCTTAAATAACTTTGAGCTGCTTTTGACATTGTAAGGCCTAACGCACGCATCCTTATTCTCTAACTTAGATGAGATTCCTTACCATAAACACGCAACATGTTAACATGAAAATGTATTTGAAAAATGGACTCTGTGCCCTTTGTTTCTATGATCACATAGACTCTTAACGCGGCCGCGTCACTTTATTTGCGTGGAATTGGCAATGTTAAGGTTGCTAATGCGATGACGTTCGTAACGCGCTCATTTTCAAATTCAAATTGTTTATTATCAAGTAACCATGAACTCAGTCATAACATTTGGACATATAATTAGTATAAAAACATAGTAAAAAATATCATTGAGAACTTAAAATTAAAATATACATAACATAAAGTAACGTTTGAACTGTCACAAATAACGTGGAGCAACCTAGCGCGTTTCATGCGCGTTTGTCAAGAGACAATAGGAAGATGCGATTGATTCATTAGACGCATTTCAATTATGTAACCATGGTTATAGTATCATTAGTTACCATGTTTACTGTGTTATAACACGTTTGCTATCTGTTATTGGCGTGTTTTGTGTCTTTTTACGGAATCAGGGCCCAGGATATGTAGGCATGCCGCTTGCTCTTACCAGTTTGCTGTTGTGTCGTTTGAGAACTTTCCAGACGCGTTTTCTCGCCGCATCGTGTACGGTAAATTATGTACATATACATTTATTTCAAACCTAACTGATCCAAAAAACGCCGTGACGCCAGCTTGAGCGGCGTTGAGCCTAAGGTTATGAAATAGTCTCATGGACATAATCTGGCTAGTCATTTACCTGACGCTCAGCCCAAAAGTTATGAGTTTCTCTTCAAAAGGTATCCCTCCGTGGTATAATTTGTCATTTGCTTATTTCATTACAAACATAATTTGGACCTTTCCTTAAATATCCTACCTATCTAAATTGACAGCCTAGGCCCTAGGGCATTTAAAAATTTACCAAACATTTTCTAACCTGTAGTATATGTAACATTAGATAATTATTCTGTTTTTACTTAGGCTGTTTTAACTGTAATTAGTATTTTTTTAAATTCCAGAACGTATTTCGAATGTTAACTATCTTAATAAAATTCATGAAAATATTTACATTGTATTCTATATCTAAAGAATACGTTTCTAATCCATACAGCCAAGGATTGGAACAACCTACCGGCTTCCTTGTTTCCTGAGAGATATAATCTAGGCCTTTTTAAGGCAATAGTGAATAGGTATCTTCTAATGGGATTACTTAAAAACGTTACTCAAGTTGATCTATGCTCAAAGTTACTCTTTCTCGTTTTCGCGTGTGACGTTTGCCATCAGCGAGAAGTTGATAGAACAATTTTAAGCATAGATCAAATTGAGTAACGTTTTTAAGTAAGGCCGTAAGTCTGCGTGCTTCATGTTCGACCACGTCGTCGCTTACCAACAGGCGAGTTGGTGGTCAAACGGTGACTTTTCGCGATAAAAAAATAATACACAACAAATTTTCTAGTTCATGTATGATTTAATTAGAAAAACTTTTATGACCTAAGTTACCTTCTTAACCTTATCTAGGTTACGTAACTTACTAGAATATTTAGGATTTCTTAGGAAGGTCACAAAAGTAGCGCAAGGGTCTGCCTTGAAATATTAACTGAGGAAATGAATTCAGTCGGCAAAGTTCTGGGGACACCTTCGTTTTGTTTGGAAGACAAAACTTTTCGAGTGATTTATTTCGTTACATCAGATGAAACCGTGTAGGTAACACGCAAAAATGTTGGAAGTTTTCGTGTCTAATTTCCACCAAAATAATGTACTTTTTTAACCCCTGACACAAAAAGAGAGGTGTTATAAGTTGTGTATCTGTGTATCTGTATATCTGTGTATTTGTGTGTCAATGTATCTGTGCATCTATGTTGTTTACGCTAAAACTATAAATTCGGTTCTATTTTTTATGCTTAATTGTAATGGCAGAAGTCACGTACCTCTCCTTTCATCCTACCTAAATTTCCCTTGTCGGACACTCATGCATACAGTGCGTTGAATGCGGAATGCATTCTTAAAAATAATCGTTTTCGATCAATGGTCGGCGACTGTTCTGCTCCCGTAATAATTACACATTTTACTCATTTTTGATCGTGTGTGTGCCACTAAAATAATAGAAAACTTAGCTGTGAAGTGTTTGGTGCCCTTTAGAAGTTTGTGGATTGAATCCATCAGGTCTATCCTGGCTGAAAACCAGTGGATAGGACGTGAGTCCCTCTCATTTCATTCCTTTCATTTGAATTTTGCCATACATCAAGATTTTGTGTTAAATACAAAACCAACGCGCATACATATGTATTTGTGGTATCGTTAGATTCGTTTTTATCCTTGGAGTGACATACACTCATCTTACATTGTTTTTTTTTAAACTCTCGAAGGAAAAACAGATGTGCTAAAAGTTTAACGTATGTATCTATGTATCTGTGTGATTTTTATATCATGAATGAGTCCGCGTTTTACCACCAACTTGCCTGTTGGTAAGCGACGATATGACCGAAGTTGAAGCACGCAGACTTTTCATTAAATAAATGCGAAACCAAGGTACATAAAACTAAGAGGCGAAGCTAGACATCTATACATAAATTTTGCGCCACAGCATCAATTACTTTAAAATATGCGTACGTACGTACATCAATCACCCACCGAACCTCCTATATCATGTTCGTGAAACTCTGGTACATAAACAAGGTATCTATCTTTTTTGAAAATGAAATACACATTCGCTCTCCCGACGTGATCAATCTACGTCAAAGATAGATTAGGTAAACCCTAATTCAGCTTTTTATGACATTGATACGTATAAGAACATGTGAAAACTTGACTTTTACCTGAAATTATGGAGAAATAGCACTATTTTTAATATTATAATTCAGACTGCCGTACTCATAAACGTTACTTAAGTTAAGCAATACTTAAAATTGCTCTGTTAACTTCTCGCCGGCGGAAATTGGCAGACATGAATACAAGACAAAGTAATTGTACAAGAATAAGTATTGCTTAGCTTAAGTAACGTTTATGAGTACGGCCATTAGTGTTTTTATGTAAGCACGTGACTGATGCAATTTGAAAAAGTATGGCGATGTCAGTCGTTGGCCGCTCGCGTATGACGCAGACCTGGGAAGCGGCGCCATACATAGTGCATCCTCTACCATTTGTTTTTCCGGGAATGCTCCGAAGAGCTTTATTCAATTCTGCGTCGAAATGTCACTATACCATATATTCCGACACCGTCAAAAGAATCACCCCCCTCATCTCGCAAAGCTGGAAATCCCACGCCATCTGCTTCTGCCGCTCCTTTCTTCCGTAGATCTGCCAAGTTTGGAATGTCCTTCCCCCGAAGATCTTCACACCAAGCTTCAGCGTGAAGATTAGTTGGTGGGACAAAAAGGGTGTCTACAACCACTTCTCCAGGCTCGTGAATCATTAACAACACAGCTATTATTTCAGATATCCATAGACAGCATTTATCGCTATCCATATCGGCGGAAAGCAAGTTTGTTTGCCATTCTTTTAGTTTAAAATAGCTACCATGTCTTTGGATAGAAAAACTTTAAAATAGCTGCCACGGAGTTCAGGGATCAAACAGTATATTGAAAATTATACTTGTATACTCCTCACTTTGGTGAATTGAACAATACCAATTACGAAATTTCACATTTACAATCATCATTCATCATTATCAAACTATACTGTTCCCACTGCTGGGTTACAGGCCTTCCCTAAGAGAGGGAGGATGGGCCCTACTACACCAGTGCATGTTGATAAATGTCATATATTTTTAAACTTTTGTTGTTGTTGACATATTGGTTTCGACACGATGTTTTTCTTCACCGTTGTTGAGCAATGCCATCGAAACTGCACATAATTTATTTACTAAATTAATCATTAGTACAGGGCCGAGAATCAAACTGGGTGCCGTCAGATTGTAAAGCGTACATGCTAACGCCCGGCCGCCATCGGCCGCTCGCGCATAATACAATATTAGTGTGATAATTTAATTTTCCAACATTCCGTTTCTCCAGTATTTCGAGGCTTTTGTCAACGGAAATTATAATCTCGCCGCGGAAATAGAGGGATTACAGCGCGGTTATTATAAACGTATGCGTCCAGCGTCACGCCGATTATGTACCGGAAGCGCGGAGGGCGGGCGTTGATGCCAATTTCCGGAGCCGCCCGCCTAGCCGGGAAATCGCGCCAACACTCCCAGATATGTGTAATACGTGTAAGTCAATTTTTAAACGACGGTCCATTCTTTCAAAACATAACTAAGGAACATATTGCAATAGTTACCAAAGCAAGTAAATGATTATAAGTTTGTACGTCTGAATGTGTTTTTGTGTGTGTATCTCTTGATCTCTAGGTATACAAATCTAGAGATACACAAATACGGATTTCACGTTCAGAGTTCAGAAGCACATTTTGGTTTACAATTCAAAACGTGATACAAAGTTACTAAATTGTTTTTACACCTATTGTACATAAGTTTTAAAAACTTAATTTTATTTACCAAACGATACACACGGGTAAATCATACAGATTTACTTATAGTACGAGAGCTAGCAACGTCGGGAAAACAAGCATTTCAGGTAGGCTAGTTTTTAGATATGCTATCTCTCTCACTCCCCCGGACGTCATACGGGCTATCTGGCTGGTGGTAGTGGTTGCGTTCATCAGTGCGCATCCTAAATGTCCAGGTAAAATATCGATTTTTCAAATCATTTTAAGAAGTTTTTTTTTTTTTTTATTATTTTTATTGAATTTTTCGCAACATGAATCTATTATTGCCAGACATTTTTATCGTTGTTTAAATTGTGCCAGACGCTAATTTTGAATTGAAAAAATTTTTTTTTTTCAAAATATTTCAGTATGGCTGAAATTTTTATATGATGTTATTTAAGTATCTAAAAACCTAAAATTAATTTGCCAAACAATAATTCGATTGTTAAACCTTCAGCCAGACCGATCTAAAAGTGAAAAGTGATGTGGTACCATTTTGCTTGGTCTAGGAATAGTTGTCGAATAAATTACAGAGAAAGAATTAAAAACTATTGAATTAATTGTGGATTAACATAGCATTAAAATAATTATTTATTTTTGTGCAAAATTAAGGTAATAATCAATCTCAAGGATGAAAGTAAACAAAAATTATATTGAATTATCTTGATAATTATCATCATCATCATCTTCATCACTGCTGTCATTTTCATTGTCATCGTCGTCTTTTGGATTATCAACGTCTTGTAAGCTATTATCTGTAAAAGAATGAAAAATTTTATAATCTTTCGGCAAAGAAATTTATTAGTATTTTATTTTCAATTTTTACCTTTAATGATAATGTCGGCAACTAATGATGGTAACTGCTCTCCAACAAACCAGATAAAATCATATTTATCGTCATTTATGGTCCAGCCAGAAGCTTGAGGTGATAGAGATGTTGGGTGTTGTAAATGAGCATTTCTCCAAAACTTTGTTACGTAACGAATTCGTAGTAAATGCTGATACAATTCAGCTTTGCATGGTGGTAGGCTTGATGGATCAAAATTACGATTTTTTTTTTCAAAATTATCATCTGATTTTTTAGACCGATAAGTGTTTGAAAACAGATGAAACCGAACTTCATTGACGTTCCAAGAATCACGAGCTCCGTAAATGTGACAAATAAACTTTTCTAAGATCTTAAATGTCTCATCCAGCAATTCTTCATCATCTGTTATAATATTTTGACAGGCTAATTGATACTCTTCTGATTGCTCTAACAGTTTAAAAGGTCGAAGTTTACCTTTCCGGAAAAAAGCTGGTGTGTAGTCGCATCCTGTTCTCAATAGGTGTTAATCGTTCTAACATTTGCAATCGGGCAGAAATTGGAACAAGTTCAGGAACAATGGCTTCAAAGGTTCGTCTTCTTTTTGCTGGTGGTGGTAGCATGTCGGACTGATCACTTCTACAATCGATATCATTTTCATTAGGAGCATCATTATCAATATTTTGACATTTACGGAGCTCGTGATTCTTGAAACGTCAATGAAGTTCGGTTTCATCTGTTTTCAAACACTTATCGGTCTAAAAAATCAGATGATAATTTTGAAAAAAAAAAAACGTAATTTTGATCCATAAAGCCTACCACCATGCAAAGCTGAATTGTATCAGCATTTACTACGAATTCGTTACGTAACAAAGTTTTGGAGAAATGCTCATTTACAACACCCAACATCTCTATCACCTCAAGCTTCTGGCTGGACCATAAATGACGATAAATATGATTTTATCTGGTTTGTTGGAGAGCAGTTACCATCATTAGTTGCCGACATTATCATTAAAGGTAAAAATTGAAAATAAAATACTAATAAATTTCTTTGCCGAAAGATTATAAAAATTTTCATTCTTTTACAGATAATAGCTTACAAGACGTTGATAATCCAAAAGACGACGATGACAATGAAAATGACAGCAGTGATGAAGATGATGATGATGATAATTATCAAGATAATTCAATATAATTTTTGTTTACTTTCATCCTTGAGATTGATTATTACCTTAATTTTGCACAAAAATAAATAATTATTTTAATGCTATGTTAATCCACAATTAATTCAATAGTTTTTAATTCTTTCTCTGTAATTTATTCGACAACTATTCCTAGACCAAGCAAAATGGTACCACATCACTTTTCACTTATAGATCGGTCTGGCTGAAGGTTTAACAATCGAATTATTGTTTGGCAAATTAATTTTAGGTTTTTAGATACTTAAATAACATCATATAAAAATTTCAGCCATACTGAAATATTTTGAAAAAAAAAAATTTTTTCAATTCAAAATTAGCGTCTGGCACAATTTAAACAACGATAAAAATGTCTGGCAATAATAGATTCATGTTGCGAAAAATTCAATAAAAATAATAAAAAAAAAAAAAACTTCTTAAAATGATTTGAAAAATCGATATTTTACCTGGACATTTAGGATGCGCACTGATGAACGCAACCACTACCACCAGCCAGATAGCCCGTATGACGTCCGGGGGAGTGAGAGAGATAGCATATCTAAAAACTAGCCTACCTGAAATTCTCTCTCGAAAACGTTGCTAGCTCTTAGACTATTATGTTTTGTGCGTTTAAATTATCTTGATATTTATGACAATAAATACAGGACGGGGATAAGTCGTGTACAAGAAAAGAGGTCTATGCTCAGCGGTAAACGTTTTTTTTTTAATCGAGAATAAATCCGCGTTTGACCACCAACTCGCCTCTTGGTAAGCGACGATGTGGTCGAAGATGAAGCTCGCAGACTCAGAACATACCTAGGAAATATCCTATGTTTAAGGATAATAATGATGTCATTAAGTAATTACGCTGCTATTCCGCATTTAAGTTATTTTCAAAAATGCACATGAGTAGGGCGAAACACAATGTGACGTAATCTTGCCTGACAGGTTCGTGATAAAAATGTGTATGAAAGGGACATATTAAATAGGGGAATAGGGGCTGGAAAATTTTAAGTAATTCCTGTATTTTTAAGTGATATATTACACTTATTTTGTTTTTACATTTTTAGTTTTAAATTATAGAATGTCATACTTTAAGATAATAAGGAAGTGGTGTATTGAAGAGTTGTTAAACTCTGTGTTTTTGACACAGAATCTTTTTCTGAGGTTTTTGAAGTCACAACTTGGTATTTGGGGTTAATATTTTTTAATTGTCGGATTTTTATCTGCCCCGAATAGCAGAATAAATAATAAAATATCAGAAAAAAGGTATGTACAATAATCATTTTCCCATACATTTTGTACGGAACGGCAAGAATTGATGTCATACATACATGAATACATACATAGACATATTACAACATAGAAATTAAAAGTCATCTATGTCAAAGGAGGTTGCTGTCGTTACCAAGGAAGTTGCTTTGAGGTATTTAACGCGGGTGAAACCACGGGGCACAGCTAGTTAAAAGCACTGGTTGAACATAACTAGAATATATAGAAACATATTTACGCTTAATCGTTAATTGGCCCGGTTGGGTGGTTGCCAATCAATACGACAAGCACACGACTACAGCCATCAACGCCTACCGCATCCTAGATTAACGCCTAATTACAACGGCTAACGACCGATTGCGATCGCATCAGCATAGTATCACGATGGCAACAATTGAGTAATTTCGGTAAGCGATTACCGTAATGGATTTTTTTAATAGTATCTCAGAAATAAACTCGAATAACGTGCGTCAAACTCCATCATTTGGACTGTATCTGCAGATGAAAATTGGTAAGGAAAAATCGGAACAAACCCAGAATGGCACCACCGTAAGGCACTTGTAAGTGCTCCGACCCGGAACTTTGTGACTCGTCCCTACTAAAGATAATGTAGTTATATCATCATTGCTGCTGTGGCTCCTATCGGTTAGGTGAGACTTAGGACTTAGATGGAGAAGGTGACATAGGTTCTAAGCATGCCTGCGTTACTTAAAACGCGTCTCAGGCGAGGTTACCTCGGTGGTCGATTAAATAACATCCTTCCCATAATTACGTAATACGAGCGAGCGCCGAGAAAAATCCAATTTCCTTAGTCAACACCGGGTTGTAGAAACGAGCCGTGAGCGAATACGTGAGCATACCGTAAATAGTGTAGTTTTTCTAAACTAGGTTAGAACTAGCAGCGCGTAGGTACAAAGTTCTTTAGTCGCGTGATTTCGTGATTCTTCGTTTCCATCGATCGGATACTCCATAAAAGTTTTGTTTGTATTTATACGAAACGCTCGCTACACTAGTAAACTGAAAGGAGGTCTTTGTATAACATCACTATGAACAATGTTTAATATGGGACAAAGCTAAATATCATTTCAAAAAATACATTCCCCCTGAACGAAATATATATTCATCAGAGCAGTTCTTTTAGCGATTTCAGGGTTGGTCTCATTAAATTACATACCGCCACTTAGCTTAGAATCACCATTCCATGTAACCCTACAATGTTTTAAACATATTATATACAGTACGGACTGAACAGTTTTTTTTTAAACTTCGCTAGAAACTTATACTTACTAAAAATTCCTTTTAATCTTGGCCTTAGCTTTCAAAGCCTTTTATAAAACTTTTGTAGGATCTAAAAATTGTTACAACCAATTAAAGTAAAGCACAGATTCTACGTGTAAGTATTAAAATAAATCCACGAACTCCTGAATAATAGATTGAGAAGTCAGTTATTGAATGTATTTATTGAGTAGATTAAAAGTTAGATCTCTATTAAAAACATAATTTTATAGCCAGCAGTTTTTAAACAATTTTTTTTTTTCGGATACATTTTGGAGAGTGCGCCTCAGATCTGCATGATTTAATTCCCTCCTGCCCTTTTTTTCCATCGGACTGCCAGAGCAGGTACGAAAAATCGACACCGCTTTATGGTTGACATTCCGAAAACCCGTACAAAGCGGTTTGGTTCTACTTTTATTGTGCGAACTGCTAGTCTGCGGAATGCGCTGCCTGAATGGGTGTTCCCCGTGAATGGGTGTTCCCCGTTAGTTACAATCTGGGTGTCTGCAAGTCAAGACTGAATCTGTTTCTTCTAGGCAAGCGTGACCCATCGTAGGCCGCATCGTCGCTTAACATCAGACGAGTTGGCGGCCAAGCCCAGCCTATTTTACAATTAAAAAAACCAGCCGCATTATTGTTACCTTCAAGTTATATCCCAAAGTAGTAAAACTCCGCATTTTCCAAGATTTCCGTCCACTGAAGTGTGAAACTTCATTCAATCAAGTTGCTCATCCCGTCTCGTCGGACAGAATAAAAATGAACAAGATTGATGGCGCGTCATCCACGAGCTTTCCTGACAGGATATTACGGAAGTACGGAATTAATGCGCGTTATTATTTTACACGAGGTCATAAAATGTGTGTAAAATGCTTCGTCATTCATCTTTTTTATTATCGTCATCTTATTAAATTTTCTAGTTTGACAAAGTAGTACCTATACTACTCGTATTAGTAATACAGTACTAGCTGTTTTTTTTAAATTTAGTAATAGGCTTGGGTTTGACTCCCAACTCGCCTGATGTTAAGCGCGATGCGGTCTACGATGGAGCACGCTTGCCTAGAAGAAACCGATTCACTCGAGATTTGAAGACACCAAGGTTGTAACCATCGAGGAACACTCATTCCGGCAGCGCATTCCACAGACTAGCAGTTCGTACAATAAAAGTGGAATCAAAGCGCTTCGTACAGGTTTTAGGAATATCAACCATGAAGCGACGTCGATTTACGGTTTCCGTGATTTTCCCGTTTTCCCGCGGTTTTTCTGGGTTTCCGCGGTCCCGCCCGGTGGCAAAGTACCCTATGTCTGTATGTCCGCATGATACACACTATCATCTGCAAAATTTCGTTAAAATCAGCTGAGCCGTTCCGTTTATAGTCATGAAAGTGAACAAACAGACGGAGAGATATAAATTCTAATTCGGCTTGACACTTTTATTCGAATCCACCCTGCCGACGACCATAGCCTTTTTTGCATGTGGACTGTTAAGTTAGTTCATTGGTGTCATTGCAAGTTTCTGAGTGTGCGTGAAAAATGAGTAAGTAACCGTACTCACAGTTTTGCGGATTAGTGAAAAAAAAACCATGAAAAATGGAGACATTTGAAAATGAACGATAATTGAAATAAGGCATATTTCTTTTGTATATGTATATGATCTGAGGGCAGTCAAATGTGAAGGTAACAAAAGGTTGTATAATAAACTTAAATGACTGGCCAAGAGCGAGTTGAGACACGGATATGGTAGGGTTCCGTAACCAAAGCCATATAAATGTAGTCGTAGTTCAGAAATTGATTGTTATAAAAAATTCGATCGTACGAAGCTCTGTGGACTTGCCAAATTTCAGATATGTACCATCCCGACATAGCATATACTTTTTGATTTAAACATAGAGAAAACTAATTGAGAAACATTATTTGTTAAGACCATTTTACGAAAAGGTCAATGACCTTTGAGATAGAACGCCTTGAATTTACTACAGTTTTATCGATGTTACTCAAAAAGTCATAATCAGATAATATTCGAAATAATTTTGAATGAAGGTTTTAAATATGACCTATTCGTATTGTAAGTTACAAGTTTCTATGTCTTAGTTTAAATATGCAGGGGGGACCAACCATTTTGGCGGGCCATATTTCGCAAAGTATAGACTTTATAAAAAAGATGTATGAAACCTTACCTTCGTTTTTAAAGACCTGTTCAACTGTACCCCACACAAAGAGGAGCAGTGAAAAAAAAAACATCCCCATTTCACATGTACTAAAGCCTCCTCCCCTAAAATGCAATATTATATTTTTTTGTAAAATTGAGGTCTATACTACAACTATAATTGTGCAAAATGTCATGCATTTATCTTAATAAATATAGAATTTAGAAGGTTCTAAAAATTCGGACGGATGGACGGACGGACAGAACGAATTTATAAGGGTTCCTTATCGGGCTACGGAACCCTATAATTCCTTTCCACGTTCCCATGTTCAATATTCACATAAATCTAGCGCCTGGTTATGACGGTTTTGGCCCTGACATAGAAATTAGAGCTAAGGGTCAACTCGGCGGCAATAAACTTGACCGCGCAGCTGACCAATAGCAGGCCTGGCGCACTGCGCACTTTAGGTATGAAGCTACAAGTAGTCGGCAGGTCGGACTTTCCGTGCCCACCGCTGCACGATAGACAGAGATAACGCGACAAGAGATATGCGAAAGACAGAGAGGCAACTTCTAGATTAATATGATCAATAGGTAGTTAGCGCTCACACGTTCTGAATTGGACTTTATTGTGTGGTAGTAAGAGTCGCTACTTATTTAAATGCTTTTGCGGAGTGAACCTTCTGTACTTGTACTTTATCTATTCTGTGCCAATAGTGCAAAGTACAGTCAGTTTAAAAACTGATTGACAAACGATTCATGAGACTTGGTTAACGTTTTCGTTAGTAGCCTCATCAAACATCCATCCGTAAGGGAAAGCTCCTCATTGCTTAGAAAGCGAATATTCGCTTCGTATTCGTGCGTCGATCACGTTTTATGTAGCGAAGCGAAACGAATCGATGCGGATGAGGGATGTTAGCGAAATACCAGATAAGGCACGCTTCAGGGCCCCTACCACCTATTGCTAGTTGATGGATGTGTCACTCCGGTTTTGGAAATGATAGATAAGTGATATTAATTTGTTGGTGGGTCTGGAATGACAATGCAGATTTTTAATTAATATTGTATACAGGGTTGCGCGGAAAAGGTGTACTAAGCTGAAAGGAGTCCTTTATGATTATCGGTATGAACAATTTTTACTATGAGACCAAATCTGAAATCACGAAAAAATACTAAATATCATGGGGTATCGATGAATACTTATTTTAAAATGAAGGTAACGTTTCGCATGCAACTGTTTTATCAAGTGTATCCGTTGTAAAATACTATGGCTCGCCAAATTGGCAAAAAATTGTTTAATTTCTAAACATTTCCCTATACTACATTTCTAAACTATTAGACATATATACTTTGTAACGCACAGTGCTGATATGTCATTTAAAAACATGTATTCTAAATTATTTTGAACATATTATAATCATTTTTTTTTAGTTATAGCGACAGCGTTCTATTTACACACACTACCACAACTATGAACTATGAACGTGACCACTATTATATGGCTTGACTACGGAACTGTATCATATGTTTGTCTCAACACGCTCTTGGCCAGTTATTTAAGCCCGATAACGTAGTAATAATGTAATGAGCCAGAAAAAATAAATGGAATGTTATAAGTACGTAGTTTCCCCATTAGCTCTTACACCAACCCCTGGTCGTCCATTTGATCATCTCGTTTGCAGTTGTGTGCTGCTCAATATTGAAATGTGCGTTTGTAGAACTAGTTAAAATATATCAGTGTGTGCAATATGTGTTTACCTCGCCCCCTTCCGTTTTTGGCAGACTCTTTTCGGTACTAGCTTAAGTCTAAGGGAAATCCAAGCTATACATTATGATCAAAGGTCAAACAATACACTTTCCAATCCACCGTAGTAGGGGAGACGATGTCACTAGAGTTGCTTATATCGCTAATGTAGTGAAAGGAACTAAATCCTGTATTCAGGGATACGTAACACATGATGCGGGCGGGATTAGCTTACTGGCGTATTGTGTCTGTCGCAGATCCAATGGCAACAGATTTAGATGAAAAATGGCGGTGAAAACAGTTCTGTGAAAATTATGAACAAAGATTATGGCATTATGTTCTGAAACTATCTGTGTGTCGTTTTTAGGGTTCCGTACCCGATGAGTAAAACGGGACCCTATTACTAGGACTCCGCTGTCCGTAGTGTCCGTCTGTCTGTCTGTCACCAGGCGGTATCTCATGAACCGTGATAGACAGTTGAATTTTTACAGATGATCTATTTCTGTTGCCGTTATAATCACAGAAAAGAGACGGGTAAAAATTCTCACTTCAGTGGTTATAACAACAAATACTAAAAAAAGAATAAAATAAATATCTGAGGGGGCTCCCATACAACAAACGTGGTTTTTTTGCTCGTGTTTGCTCGGTATTGATAACGGCAACAGGTAGACGCTTGAAATAATCACAGAATATTTAGTTATATATTCACTTTAAAAATAAATTTTAAAACCACAGAAATTAAATTAAAATAAAACAAATATTTAAGGGTTTAAATATCCCATACATCAGACATGTTTTTTTTGGCGTTTTTATAGATACGGTAGGAATAGAAGAAATAGAATGGTACTGAACCCTTCGTGCGTGAGTCCGACTCGCACTTGGCCGGTTTTTTATTGTAATGTTTTGGCTCGAGCCAACTTCTTGTCTATGTAGCCAGTGTCAAGTATTGTAGAATACTCAAATAGTCGATAATTTCAAATTTTAATAGATCAAACAATTCGTAGTCGAAGTAAAGTGGTGAACATTTCCTAGATACTTCTATGGAGTTGTAGGGTGTAGTTTATGAGTTCTAGACCAGGGTCGAAGTCTTCAAAAATGGTAAAAAGTGAAAAAAAATAGTAGTAGGATGAAACCCATTAGAAAAGGAGGGGAATATGATAAAATGAAAGGAAAAATAAATTACGAACATTTACTATTGTAACCCTTTTTTATAACCATCAGAAAGTAGAGATTTCAACGAACAAAAAGCACACCAACTTTTTCCTTTCATTTTTATCATATTCCCCTCCTTTTCTCATGGGTTTCATCCTACTACTATATTTTTTGGTTTCAAAAATTATCGACCCTGGATTGTTTAGAGAAATGGATGAAACATTCATGGATTTGGACGTTGTGAACCTGAATCTTATAATTAAAAGTTAGATAGAAAACAAGTTAAACAAAAAATAAGAAACAAAACTTGACTGCAAAAGTCTACTGTTTGTGTGGTATTCACTTCTACTCAATTAGGAATCACGTTGAATGAATTCATTTTCAATGCTCAATATTAAAAAAAAATTAAATGTCTACGATCTCTACACCCGTTTTCTTCGTTTTGTTACTTTTTTGATGAAGCTATATTAACTACGCTAGAGCTTCTCTTACGGTTCACTTACTTTTTCTATATAAGTACCTTATACCCTCTGAAAAATGTTGGGATTGCTCAAGATATTTTTGGATTATAACCCCAAAAGCGGTGATTTCATACACCAACCTAATGCACCTTCCATATTTAAGGCGTCTATAATCCCTCCATGCACATATCCATATTTCAATGAAGGGTTCCGTGGGACTTCTGTTGAATAGAAAATATCCAGCGGTGCGAATCCAAAGTCATAGAAAAACACGGTATATAAATATATATGAACATATTATGTTCAGGACTATGTGAGTTTGCAGTATAATACCTAAAATATAGGGCTGTTGAAGAGTTTAATTCTACCTATCTATTTTGCGTCTGGTTTTAACACAACTGTGGAATAGGTACTGTAAAGATTTAAATATGGTTATTGAATTCGCGATTACTTTATTTTTTGACTTTCCTAGTAATTTATTTGAATCTCAACGCTTCCAACTGTCTCTATTACGGAAAGAGGAAACATCATGGCTGTTTGTAGGCAAGAGTGGGCTGGCTGGCTGGCTGGTGGCTGGCATTCTGGTCTGGCTGAGCAGCGGTTCTACTGCACCGCTGATGAGGCCAGAACTCAGACCAGAAGCAGTGCTACTGCACCGCTGCACCTTCAATTTAGTACATTGTTACTCTGTCCTAGTATACCTAGATTTAAAGTGCTAAGAATTATTATTAAAGTGCAGCTATTGAGCGCAGTGTTATGGGTATCCTTGATTTCTCCCAAACTGTCAATCTGTGTTTCTCTAATCTTTGTGGTGTAGATAAGAGCACATCAATCACGCGATGCTATAAACAGAACATTTTAACCCTCTGGTGAGGCGCTCGCTGTAAAATATGGGACTTATGGAGCATGCTTAGGATTTTTGATAACAACCGGATTCACATATCACGTATCTACTTAAGATCATCATTTTAAATAGTAGAGGTATTTAGTATTAGCTATCTTGTATTTTATTTCGTTTGATGAAGGTGTTTATCTCCCCGAGGGAATAATGCAGAGGGACAGAATAATCTCATTTTCGAACTACAGAAAATTACTAGTTAAATTTGTCAGAAAATACTTGTCCGATTTTGATGAAACTTGGTAAGTAAAACTGTTTTTCTATATATATTACTTACTATTGAGTTTTTTAAAAAACTCAATCATATTGTAATCATATTATTGCCAATTTAAATGTACTTACTTACCAAGCTTTATCAAAATCGAACGGATAGAAAGTTGCCGATAAAATTAACTAGCGAGTACTCAGTTTCTAACTTTTTATTATAATTCAGTTTTATCCACTGCTTAAAAGATGTCAAAATTAGTTTAGGAACAACCATCAAAAAAAAAATGCTACATATGTTATATTATATGCCACAGGAGGTTAGACGAATGTCTACCTTATTTACTTAGGTACGTAGAAATTTCTCGTTCGAAGTCTCCGAAAAATAGCTTTTCCAGAGAGCATCGGCTAATGCACTTTCCATATTCCTGTCCATAATCCGCAAACTCGGTGTGAATACACAGTCCATGTTTTTGGAATAAGTTTCGTGTTTGGCTTTCTAAAACATCGATCATCTAATTCACACGGTACAGTCATATTATTATACAGGTAACACGTTTCGTGGATACGTTCTTTTAATTTTTATATATTTAATCAGCCCCATTGCTGGACAAAGACCTAACACGAAAATATTTCAGTACTTGAAAATAGCAAATGCACAAGACGTGTGACGCCAAAATTTTTATAAGAGGAAGAAAAAAACACATCAGTTATTAAGACTGCACGTCAGAAGTGAAAACTTAAGTAGTAATTTACCTATTCACGCACACTGTGCGTTTTACGCGTTCCTTTTTGCCTTACACCTGCAATTTGTGGAATGAGCTGTCCTGCTGCATTTCCGACTAGCTTCAATATGAGGTTTTTCAAAAGGGCTGTTAATAGAGTCTTTAAAGGTCGGCAATGTATCTGTAATGCCCCTGGTGTTGCAGGTATCCATAGGCGATGGTGATTGCTTACCATCAGGCGGCCCGTCTGCATGTTGGTCACCTATGGCATAAAAAAATCTACAAGAGATGGCGCTGTTTTAAAATACATGGTACTGACGATGACGCGAGTTCCGGCGAGTTCCATGTTTTTTTTTTAACCAAAAAAGTGCGCAACGCATCTAAAGAAGTTTTCACTTTAAAAAAAATTACATAATTTATACGAAAATTGAAATTGCTCTATATGATTTAATTTCTAGTGCCAACACCATTTTGTTAACGAAATATTGACTCAAGCCCATATTTCAAGCGCTCCATCCACCTGCATCGCTAGATAAGCATCATCAATCACTCCCGGTTTAAGCAGAACACAGAAGCTGTTTCAAACTCCTTTATTGGAAATTTATAAAATAGATTGTTTTAAGAAATAGATACAGTCTAGCCAGTGTTCATACCACAGACTAGGTATAGCTACTTAGAAAGCCTTTGGTTCATACAAATACAAGGGTTACGGGTTCTCTTCTTTAATATTCGTGTTAGAAATTTATTATTTAGACATTTTTGTTGTCCGTATTTGTCCGAATTCTTCATTGAAATATACGGAGTTGCTTCCAAGGCTCAAACGAAGGTCTCGGTGTATGAAAACAGATCGGCATTTGTACCTATGTCGTACGATAAAATCGATAAAATCGAAATTGTCACATTTCCAGGACGAGTGCAAAACAAAACCGGATACTTTGAATCTGAAACAGATTTACTTGAATCATGTAAGAACATTTTCGATGAAGACAATTTTCTAACAAAAAAAAACCAATCAAAATCAGTTCAACCGTTTGGCAATTACGATGTCACAGGCAGATGCAAATATACACACGGAAAACTTATATCACCCTCTGTTTGCGTCAGGGGTTAAAAAGCAGTTAATTTGGATTTTTCGTGTCAGAAAACTAAAAATATTGAACAAACGAAAGCTGTAATTATAATGGACACAGAATTTCCGGACTTCAATTAACAATAATTGACATTCAGAAATTCTATTTGTTCGTCCTCCATATTTTTATTAACATCAACTATGATTACTTGGTAGTCTATTATTTAGTTTTATTGAATTTTTATCTGTTATATCTTCAAAGTTTTTTTTTAATGGAAATGGTTGTTCAATCTATGATTACAATGCGATATTTGTATCTAGTATAGGTTCGTGTCCTTTTTTAGGGTTCCGTACCCAAAGGGTCTTAACGGGACCCTATTACTAAGCCTACGCTGTCTGTGTGTCTGTCCGTATATCTGTCCTACCTTTTAACGACTGTATCTTTCGACCCGTAATAGATAGTCAGTTGAAATTTTCACAGAATAGGTAATGTTACGGCAAATTGACTAAGAAATAAAAAAAGGGTAAACCCCATACAAAAAACCTTTTTTAAACGATAATACATACAATCGTCAAACTTGTCATGTTTATAGTACACACACGAAAGTAAAATAACAAATAATAAATACTGGCCAAGTGGGAGTCAGTGACAAATTTTTGTTCACCGAAGTTAAGCAACGTCGGGCGCGCTCGGTACTTGGATAGGTGACCGCCTGTGAGTCATGTTATCTTTTTGCACTACTTTTTGTTTTGTGATGGTACGGAACCCTCAGTTCGTGAGCCCGACTCGCACTTGGCCAGTAGATTTTTCTAAATCATCGTCTTCATCCTTGGCAATAATTGCAATTTCAATATCATCTACAAAATATGAAGATGGTTTATAAAGCGTTAATATATTTGGGCTCATGGCTTAATACGCTGATTCAAGAGACAAAGATGCCGTCACATTCTATGGCACGGATGGAAGCACCATCGCATGGGATGATGTAAACCGCTATCTAAAATGTCGTCAAACGTCAGACTACTAACTAATCAAGCGTCAGACAATTTCAAAATTAACAGTAACTTTCTCCATCTCTATAATTTTCTTCTATTCACAGTATCTTCCAGTTTCGTGTCATCGTCTCTCCCTACTTGGGTACCAAATTGAAATCCTTATATTGCCGTGTAGAAAGCTAGACTGCTTCGAGACCCCTTCACGCTGTCATATAAAACGTTACATACGACAATTGCGTCTTTGACTGTAGTGGCAGGATATTCCGAAGTTCTTTGTACCCCAGTGGCAATAACCTGATAACAGCTCACGTGCTTTTGAGTTGACTCATATCGGCACTTAATAGGTACCTACAGCCATTACCGGAACTTCTCAATATTTATCTAACTATCTTACTTATATCGTAACGTAAATTGTTTGGCTAGCAAGTATTGTATTCTCGTTGATACCTCACATATCCTCCTTAGAATGATTTCCTAGGAATTTCAATATTCTTATGAAGACTATTATAGTTTTTTAGGGTTCCATAGCCCGACAACGAACCCTTTAATAAAGTCTGCGGGTAAGATGTTGCAATACTCAGATAATATAAAAAATATAATATTATCCAAGTAGCTATCTACACTTCTACACTAATATTATAAAGAGGAAAGATTTGTACCTATTTTTGTATGTTTGTATGTTTGTAATGAATAGGCTCCGAAACTACTGAACCGATTTGAAAAATTCTTTCACTGTTGGGAAGCTACACTATCCCCGGGTGACATAGGCTATATTATATTTTGTAGCGAGGCCGAGCTTACACTCGTGCGAAGCCGGGGCGGACGGCTAGTATGGTATATTTTGACAGGAAAATACGGAACTTCATGCACGTGATTCTTATGTGTATGTCAATGTCACATGTGTCGTTCTATATCATTTATACTTATAATAAATTCTATTTAAAATTTGTCGTCCTGTATTTGTCGTACCGTTTATTTTTACGTTACACTGTTTTTTAGCCTTTCGTGACTTCACTGAGGGGCTTCAACGGAAGATCAGCGCTGTTTGATAAACAGCATTATGCTTACAAAATAAAATATTTCTTTCTTTCTTTCCTTTTAAATTCGTTCTGTCCGTCCGTCCGTCTGATTTTTTAGAACCTATCTTCTATAATTATTAAGATAATTTTTAGCCTCGCCCGAGCTCGAAGTTGCCGACTGGCGAGAGACAGAGTGAGACCGTAACCGATGGGGTTATGCCGGAGGTTAAGACCCACTTCGGGTCGCTGCGCCAGCGGAGTTAGTAAGTAAGTAGCATAATAGTTTTTTTGACAAAAGCTGTGATACCTACGTATTCAGCTACTGTAGGTAGGTATTATAGCTACAGATTCGTAACCATATATAGTTATTCATAAAAATAAGATCAGAATTAACTGAGAAAATCTTTTTTTTTTTAATCACACTAATATCATAAGTGTGAAATTTTAGATGGATGGATGGATGTTTGTTACTCAATCACGCAGAAACGGCTGGATGGATTTGGATGAAATTTGGAATATACGTTGCTTATGTCCTGGATTAACACATAGGCTACTTTTCATCATCATCACCGATTTACATCACCACGCGGGTGAAACCGCGGGGAGCAACTAGTTATTATACAAACGCAAATAAATATATTATTATGTAATCTAGCGCCTGGTTAATGCTACGAGTAAGCGAAATGCTGGCGTGTTTCTAGCTCAACACATAAGCATTGTCATTCAGGGTGGTATTACTGTCTTTGTAGTGTTAGCTTGTATTTTTAGGGCACTTGCCCGGTTAAAAATAAACTATAAATATTAGTGTAATCTATCTTCAAATAACTTAAACAAATCTAGTAACAATCACGCTAACACTGGAGTTGAATAGATGTGGAAACCAATCCGCATCCAGTCGAAATTCCGTGAGATTGCAGTCCACCGAATCGGAAGCTAAGTGCCTATCACCGTTCAAGTTTATACACTGATCAGCTATTACCTATCTGATTTAAATCAGCTTTTGACAAATGTTGAAGAAAGTTTCCAATGAGAAATTCATTCTCATTTCTGTGAAGAGTTGGACCGTGATTTGATTTGCCTTTTATCACACTAATTTATTTCCCACTATCCCGTTTTTTTTTTCTTCATAATAACAGTTTTACAAGCTTTTATTTAACTTGCCCTGTTAGTATGTTTTTTTTATGATACTGAGTGACGAGACGAGCGAAGTCGCTCGCCTGATGGCTCTTCACACTTGCCCATAACAGCTCAATGCCACTCAGAATTTTGAACTTTAACAGTTCAAAACCCTGGATGAAAATGCACTGCGCTCGTCACCCCGAGATATAAGATTTCCTATCTTAGAGTGCCCTGTAATTTCGCTGGAAACATTGCCCTTCAATTCGGAACACAGTAGTGTTTGCACACTACTACTTGGTGGTTGAATAACTGGCAAAGGTGAGGTACTTGCCCAGGCGGACCCCTGCAAAAGAGTCAAACTACAAAAATGTGTGGGACAAATCTTACAACTGAATTTTAGACCAGTTTTCCTCAACCAATTGGAACTGAAATTTGGTATTCGGCAGTTCGGTGACAATGCAATGTTACGGTACCATCGAGCTGGTCTGATGATGGAGACAGAAGGTGGTCATAGGAACTTCTAACGAAACGACGTAATCCCGTCCAGTTTTTCCAGTCCAGTGGTTCGTTGGATTTGTCTTGCCAAGCACTTTGGTCCTACATGATGACCAGGTACTGATGATGGAGCCAGAGGATGGCCATATCGACCTTCTTGATATGAATATCAAATGAAAGGATTAGCTGAGAAGAATACAAAAAGATGTTTTTTTTTAAATTAATCATTTATTTTTAACTTCCTACTTTTTCTATCATTTACAAGCTAAGCGTTTGACCACAGCTTATCCGATTGACGGTGTGGTCGAAGTAGGTGAACACTCTTAGCCTGCATGGAATTAGAACTAATCAAATATTGGTGCTGGTCTGCTGAAACACACCGTTAGACTTGCGACAGATTTTCAACTTGAGGGTGATAGCTAGCCAGCCGAGCATTACATAGTGCACTACCATCATGCTATGGTTGCTCAGAATGTTTTCCTTTACCGACAGTATAAATTTATTATTGGCATCTAAAGCCGAAACCTTTGGATTGAAATTCGAACGGGCCAATCGCGTTCTCTATCATCGCTCAGCAAAAAACTACCTACCCTCTATCCATAACAAACGAATGCATGCTTTATGCTTGCATGTATCAATTTTATTATTTTATGCCCTGTTCACATTAAGGAATTTTACTACTTAGGTAAATACGTTATGAGTTTTTATTTATTGAATGTAGATCGGTTGGTGCGTCTGGCATCAACCCGCCTGATGATAAACGACGGTGTGGCTGAGAATTGAGCACGCCAATTTAGTAGAAATCTATTCATCCTAGCCCTGAAGATGCGCAGATTGTAGTTCTCAGGAAACAAGAAGGATGGCAGGGATTTTTCTCGACTTCCTTTCAATAGCCCGTAATGTCTTATTTGTTATATCAGAAACTGTTTTGTTTCTCTCGCACGTTTCATATTTTTACAGTAGGTACTATACATACTATGGATGGAGATTTTTTGTTTGCTTTTCAGAAACTATGAAACTTTAGTGCTATTGATATATGGAACAAACTCGGAGCGGATTTCACGTAGAATGCGTGCGGCTAAATCGCAGAAATGAAAGCTTTCACAGCTGCACCCCACGGTTTCACGCACCTACGCATAAATTATCTCTCAAGAACCGTAAAATTTTCTAGAAGTAAAAGAATGTCGGAAGAATAGTTTAAAAAGTATCCTATATCTATCCGCATCAAAATCTGTTGCTTGGTTTAGGATAAGTTTTTTTTTTTTTTTTTTTTTTTTTTTATTTATTTGGTTCACAATTTGGAATATACACATATCTTATACTAAAATCTTACACAACAAAAAAAAAATCACGGTGTAATTCCTAATACTAGTGAACACAGCATGCAGTTACGGACAATGTTAAATAATTAGATTAATCATAATACAAATTCTATTACGTGTAAGACATATATAACAAAAACAAAATATTAAGAGGAAAATTACTAAAAATCACCCAAAACACCAAAAACTCTACTTCTTGCTGAGGCCAAAGAACCATAAAATATGTCATATTTAGACCTGATTCCATTATAATATGAAAACATTCTGTACAATGGGGAATGTTGACCAACATTGGTTCTGCAGTGTGGTAACTTGAAACATTTCCTATTTATCAACCGCTTTCCTGATCGGGGAACTTCTAATTTAACATGCATTAGGATCTCTGGACAATCAATTAAGCCATGTAATACCTTATATAAGAATATAATATCTGACGCTTTACGCCGTACAAATAGGGATTTCATTTTATAAAATGTTAATCGCTGCTCGTAGGAGGGTAATCTTTTGCAGTTGTTATTTACAAAGGATAGTTGATATAAAAACCTTTTTTGAATTCTTTCTAACCTGCCAGAGTGGACAGCGTAACCAGGTGACCATATACAGCTATTAAATTCTAGAATACTACGAACTATGCTATTGTATACTGGTATTAGAACTTTTGGATCCTTGAACGATTTAATTTGTCTCAAAACAAAACCAGACAGTTGTGAAGATTTTTTTACTATTTTGTCTATGTGATCTCGAAAGTTCATGGAGCTATCCAGTATAACTCCCAAGTCTCTAATACTGTTAACTTCGTTTAGTTGAGTATTTTTTAGTGAATATGAGGCACGTAAAGGACTTTTTTTCTTAGTAAATTTAATATGATAGCATTTGTTTACATTTAATACCATTTTGTTAAGACCACACCATCTATCCACCTTGTCTAATTCGTTTTGTAAGGTCTTTATATCAACGTCATTTTGCACTCGCATATACAACTTTAGATCATCAGCATACATTTTAAATTTACATTTTAATATTCGTGCGAGATCGTCGATGAACAGAACAAAAAAAAGAGGACCCAGGTGTGTTCCTTGAGGAACACCTGTTGGTACTGCTTTGGCTCGAGACGTATACCCCCGAATCTTTACAAGCTGTGTCCGATTTTTTAGGTAAGACTCACACCACCTGTACAATGATCCATGTATACCCATCTCTGAAATCTTTCTCAAAAGCAAAACGTGATCTATCAAATCAAACGCCTTACTAAAGTCTGTGTAAATAGCATGCACTTCATCCCCATCGTCAATGGCTTTGGCAACATCATTAACAAATCCCAGCAGATTAGTAGTGGTAGATTTTTTTGGCAAAAAACCGTGTTGCTCCGGATTGAGTTTTTGTTTGAGGTACCAGTACATTTTTTGTTGCACAATCGACTCTAGAACTTTGCCAAGTGCCGGAAGAATTGACACCGGTCGGTAGTTGGATGCAGTATTTATATTCCCACTTTTGTGTATAGGCGTAAGACGTGCTTTTTTCCACTCAGTCGGAAAAACACCAACACTGAGTGATCTATTATACAGTATACACAAGGGCCTTGATAGAGTCTCCGCGCAGTTCTTTAGTAGAATGTTAGGGATACCGTCTAAGCCGGCCCCTTTATTTGGATCTAACTTTTTTAGGGCTGTGATAATTTCAGATTCCTTCAAACTTATGTTACCAAAAGACGAAGAATGGTCGGCTAGGTGAGAATCTGAGATTGTATCTTGTGCGCTACCTATTACTTGTGATTGCGATTCATACACCGACTGAAAATACTCAGAGAATAATTCACAGATTTCTTGTCCGCCATTAGCTGTTTTACTCCCGAGATCTAGTTGATTTGGTATAGAACCACTGTTACGTTTTAAACTATTAACGTAGGTCCATATATGCTTCGGGCGCGTACGCATTATTTTAGCAGCATTATCTTTAAATCTTTTATAGCATTCCTTTAACATGATATCGTACCTAGTCCTAAGAATTTCTACTGTCTCCTTATCTCGGGGGTTTGCATATAATTTATATTTTTTGTGATATTTATGTCTCTCCTTAGCACATTTAATTAGGGAGGCGCTAAACCACGTTGGATAGCGTTCATTTTTTGGTTTTCTGAACGGTGTATTTTTTTCTATTATGGGTATAACAGTCGAGTAGAATTTCTGTACCATCTGATCTACACAAGAAACGTTTTCCCATACATTTATCCAAACTATACGCGAGAGCTCTTCATTAATTTCAGTATAATTAGCTTTACTAAAATTTAATACAGGGGTCCTATCACATTTCAACGATTTAAAGCTTTTGCATTGAGTAAATTCAATTTCAAGAGCTGGGTGGTGATGGTCCAGCTTTGTCAAGGGATCCAGGCATAAATTGACTTTAACCATTCTAGGGGTATCAGTAAGTACTAAATCTAAAACTCTATTTTTCTCGTTCTTTACATAATTACATTGGCTTAAATTGTTAAATATTATTTCATCTATAAAAGTATTTTCCACATTACTATTGCTTAATTTAGAAGGCAAACATGAAAATAAACTCGCATCATAATCCCACACAATATTTGTCATATTAAAATCACCAATGACGATTGTAGATGGCCGTTTAGTTTTGTTACTTAGAACGTTAGTAAAATTATTAAGAAATAATTCAAAGTATTCGTGACGAATTGGAGGCGGGATGTAAACCGCACAGACATTTAGGTTTTGGCAGTTAGACCCGTCACCCATTTTTATGCTCACCCACAAGTCTTCGCATTCTGATTCCCATGAAGGTCGCCGAATAGCTTCGAGGCGCTTGTGTACAGCAATACAAACACCCCCACCCTCCTTTTTGTTGATAAATGATACGGTAGAGCTACGATCTCTTCTAAATATATTATACCTATCGTCCAGTATCTCATGGTCAAAAACAGAAGCGTTCAACCAGGTTTCCGTTAACACAATTAAATCATATTGGTTTTGTAAAGCTTTCATATAAAACTCCTCAGTTTTGGTTCTAAGGCCTCTTACATTTTGGTAATATATAGTTAAAATTTTGGATGAATTAATCTAAAAACACAAAACAAACATAACGACAAAAAAGTATTAAAAAAAAAAAAAAAAACTCTTCAAAACCATAAACACCGATTATTACAGATTTTTGAGTACGTCTTCACTGCAAATCAGCTGCGCTTTTGAATTAACGTTTTTACGAACAAATATCTTGCCGTTCCGAACCCATAAAAACTCGTAATTCTTTTGTTTAGTAACGACCCTCGCCGCTGCGTGTAGCTTCTTGTTCGCCGGCGACAAATGTTCCGTCACATAGACCGGCTGCCTGGTTCCCAAAATACCTAGGTGCCCCGACTGCAGTTTATCCTTAATGTTGGCTCTATTGAACTTTTTCACCGCTGCCAATACTTCGTCGCGAACACGAGGGCTAGCTAGTTTCACAACTATTGATTTGGGCCTGGTCGACTCCTGATTGAATTTTGGCACTCTGTGAAAATCAACAATTTCGCAGTCACTTATTTCTCGTGAGATAACCTTCCCAAGCTGCTTAATAGTTGTTAAAAGATTTTCTGATTTGCTCTCCGGAACGCACTGTATCTCAATATTGTTTGATCTAGATTGTTGCTCAATGTTATTCAATTGAGTATTCACGGATGAAATCTGATAACGGAGTTCCTCGTTCTGTGACCTGAGACCTTCAATAATTTTTGTTCTATCCTTGACTTGTTCACTCAAGTCTTCAAACTGGGTAGTGACGTGCCCAATGCTGACCTTTAATTGCTATAGTTCGGTATGAATAGCTTGATTTTCCAATTTGATTTGCTCTCTGACTTGCGACAGAATAGTGGCAGTCGCCTCCTTAAGTTTCGTCTCGAAGCACAATTTGAGTTCCTCCACCGCAGAGTCACTTATATTGCTCAATGTGGGGGATGAGCTAGACGGGTTCTGCTGTCTAATAGGGGTATTCGTGTTGTCCCCCTTTTTCTCAACGCTTTTGCAATCCGGACACTTCCAGTTAGCCTTCAACTGCTTTGACTCCTTATTAAAGTTTTCAGATGTTACACCTAGACACTGATAGTGGTAGTGTTCAGTGCACAAGGAGCAAACTTTAACGTCCGTTGCTTTCGCGATTCTGTTACACGCTTTGCACTTCATAGTTTCGTATCAAGTTGAATTTTCTTATGCAATCACTTATTCCTTACCAAATAATAATTGGTAGGAAAGAAATCCTTTCCGTGTGATTGATATAACTTTCTGCCAGGCGCTACCAAGCCAGAGATGTTAACTCATGTCAGTTTTTTTTTTTTTTTGTTGAGGGTAGTGTTTTATCACAAGCAAAAATGATTATTTATTTCGCCCTTTTAAGCACTTTAAGACGAGCTCAATACAGGAAAACACCTGTATTAACGAGATAAAACAATCATTAAACTTCTTGAAAACGTTCCACTGCACAAAAACTGTTTTAAACTCCAATATTGAAATTTCCTTGCAGAGAAAATTTTAACACGTCCGATCACGACAATTTCACGACGTATTTTTAGCAGTTAGGTTACGAAGTTAGCAGATATACAGATTACCTGCAGACAGACGCGAAAACGACTTTATTTTATATTATGTAGAGATAGCGACTACTAATGCCAAAAGCTTTTATAAAAAATGTGCGTCAAAAAAGAAATAGTACCTAACTCATTTACACATTTACTGCTTCGTACCTATATGTGAATGAAATTTTCGTGGTATCGATAATGCGTAATGCGAACCGGAATTGAGGCCGAATAGTGACGTAGAGTCGGATTCCGGACTCTGTCGGAATTCCGCAAGATTACCGACTACCGGAATAGGAAACTAACAGTCGTCTTCTTGCTACAGTTGGATAGGTTTCTGTGATTATTACACCAGTAAAGGCCCAATGCCATGTGATGCTAAGATTTGCATGTTTTACAAAGTATTAATTATATGTAGATCATCAGGCAAATAAGTATGGCCAATCGTGTCGTATAAACAGATTAGTGTTAGGTATTTATCTCATCTTTTGTCATATATTGTCGGATTGTATGGAATCTTAACATGTCATGAGATAGTGATACGTATATAAAACTATCTTTCCTTCAAAACCTTACATTGAGCAAACAGTTCAGTTGTTAAGAAACGAGTTAATTTAAAATACTTAAGGAAGATATTTTTTTTTTCCAAATAACTTGACTTCTAGCTGATTTAATAAGATTAGAAGCCGGATCAATGGTATAGGCAGAGAAAAACACCTAACGATTTCGTCGGAAGTAACTAATCTATTATCTAATCCAACGTTTTCCATGTAACGGTTGCTATCTTTTATGTCTTCAATGTAACGGTTGCTATCTCAATAGGTATTTCTAAAAACAGAATTCTACACATTAAGGAAAAGAGTTCGTTTTATAAAGCTTGTTTATTTAACATCATGTTTTGCAAAATAGACAAATATACAATTTGAAGTTGTCTTTTCACTTAAAAATTCCGCATCAACATTCAACAATTTACTATAATTATAGTACATTAGTTACACACACCCATACACACTATCTTACACTAAAATACACTATACAATCTTATATTTCATATTAGTTACATAAATTATGCTAAGTTATAAAGATTCAACATAATAGTTAAGTTAAAAATGATAATAACTAAATAAGTGAAAGGATAGAGTCACCGATTTTATTTTCGATGTCGTGTATTAGGCCTATTTGTAGTTAACATAAATTTACTTAACAAATCTAATTATTGTCGTGGGTACTTTAATTTGAATCGATTTTCATGTAAATAAAGTATAAGAACATCAATTATTTTACTGGTTTGCTTTTAAAAACAACAAATTACGTAAGTACCAACTAGTAGTTGAATTTTTTACGATAAACTACAGCCTTTTCCTAAAATGATCAAAAAAATGATAAATATTATAACTGAAACAAAACAAGTCGACGAGAGAGTGTGTGTAAACATTACACGCACTTGCACGCGATAACCGCTGTGAGTTTTTTATTCTCGACTTTATTACAAGAGAATTTAAAAGTTCCTTGAAAATAACCACAGCATTTCCAAAGTATGCATACATTGAGAGACAAAGTACGCAACTACGCATACATCGACGTTTCATGCGAGATAGAACACGGTTAAACGGTTGAAGAGAAGGCGAGAAAAACTCAGTGAGTAAAATGTATCCTAGGTCTGTAATGTGAACGATGCGTAAATCTACATTCCATTTTATCAGGTTTAGAATAATTTATTGATAAAATATCAGTTACAACTGTTGAACGAAACACGCAAGACAGATAGATAATCTACACTCCACACTAACATTATTAATGCGTAAGTAACACACTCACACAACTAAACGGCTTAACCGATCTCGATAAAATTTTGGGAGGTAATAGTATGTATTATGAGGACGGACATAGGCTATTTTTTTCTGAAGAAATCGCGGCCGAAGTCGCGGCTACAGTTAGTATTACATATATGATATCCATGTTTTACTAATTTTTACTAATGTCTTAAAAAAAATGTAGGGCTAATACCTTTATCAACTAAATAAAATACAAGCAAACACTAACTTGAAGTTGTAGTTCAACATGACCGTTAAAGGTCTAAAGACTTGTCTTTAATAAGCATTGAAGCCTGAATTGCGCACCTCATTTTATCACGCATATCCTGTCTAGAAGTTTTTCAACAGAAAATTTAATATTGCATACTCCAGCTACGTTATTGACAGGGATGTTTAATCAAACGAGTTCAAACGAATTAAACCTTGTACATGTAGTTTGAAGGTTGCGTTCCATGCTTTGTGTGATTGTATTCTCGCCTTTATATCAATCGCCTTTTTCGTTTAATTTTTGTCTCTTGGACGTTGCATTTTTGACTTCAAAAAGAAGGAAGGTACTTTTGTGTTCGCTTTTGCGAAAGCTAGTGCTATTGAAATAAGTCGACAAGAAAATAAACTCGGACCGGTTTTCGCGTAGAACGCGTGCAAGTGCGTCTATAATGTAAAGACTGAGTAAATCTTGTCTACTTTATATTCATACGTATTTTAATAACCTGGAGCAAGATTACCTGCCATCGGGACGATAAAAACGTCTCGTGACTTTTTTTTCTATATGTGTACTCTGTGTATAATGTTTACACGATCTACACGTACTTGGATAGCTGTTTGTTGACACAAAAAAATGCTCAAACATTATTGAATTGGACCATTGTTGGCCATTTACGATGATAGTTATGGTATTGAAAACGGTATTTTAAACATAAAAATATCTCGATAAACGTTGAAGAAATATTTAATCTAACGAAACTGATCTTAAAAATACGTAGACATTCTTATATAAAAACGTTATTTTATCTTAATAGAATACTTAATCTTCTATGTATTTACAGATAGTAAAATAAATAAAACTATTATAAATACAACATTCATTATTTATACATTATGACTAGCTCTCATAAAGGACTGAAATGCACCACAATTTTGTTCTATACATACTTACTTTGATATACAATATGGCACTACAAGTTTAATATAGGGATGTTGAATTAGTGGATAGCTACATGCATCTTATACAAGTTATTATTGGTCATGCGCGTATATAAAAATATGATTTTTCTTATACTAAATTATGCCTAGTTTACACCACAGAACACTCGGCCGGAATTAAAGGCCAAGAAATACACACAGCTGGCTTGTGCGGAACTGCGACAGGATGTCAGCGTGAAAAAAGTAGTTGGAATGGAAGAACAGTTGGAGAGATGACACAGACGCTAAGGGTTGCAACGTATTTGCATTTCATCTTACTCCTGCTTAAAAGGACTTACTTAAAAACGTTAAAGTTAATATATGCTTAAAATTAAGTTGTCTCGTTTTTGCTTGTGACCATTGCGAGAAGTTACGAGAGCATTTTTAAGCATAGATTAACTTGCGTAGCGTTTTAAGTAAGGCTCAAAATTACCATCTTGGTCATTGTGAAAATTTAGAATATTGCTACGTTTATTACTGTCTTCTTTTTTATTAAAATCGTTTAGTCATTTGTAATATTGTTGTAATATATTAAGCAAGATTAATTTCCTGATAAATTCTACCGAGGAACTGTCAGATTCTAGTAAATACCGCTACTCCGTCTGTCATTTTTCCCGCCGAGTAGACGGTAGGTAAATGCTAGGGTTATAACAACCTTAATGTACCAGTAAGGGTGAGGCTACATTTGATGGATCCGAACTACTGACACGTGCTACCGGCTTGTAAACACCGATTTTAATTTGCGAGTGAAACTCGATCTGTGCGTCTGAAGGGTAAGTTTGGGTACTCCGTAAATAATGTACTTTGGGTGTCACGATATCGGATTACATGAGTTTCTATCAAGACTATCTACGCTCAATGGGTAGAAATATCTCTTTAGCGCATTTTCAAAATTTAAAGGGATAAAAATTCGCGAAATACCAATAAAAAATGATTGGCCATTTTTTTTACTAACATTACAATAATTGCAATGTAATTTTAAATCTTTTATTTTGGCGGAAGAGATCGAAATCAAAATAAACAAATAAATATTGTTTTGTTATTTTCTTCCATCCTATTAAATATCAACCTGACAATTACTCAACACTAATGTTTTTCTAAACATAATGTCCAATCGGTTTTTTTTAATTCTCACTGTGATTTTTTTATCTTCAAAAATTTTGAAAATATGTGCAAACGATAGCTCAAACTTTGTTTTAAAAACTTCATCTCATTTTTTTTATTACAATCTTGTGTTTTCCCGATTCATTGACATGTCAAGAAACTTTTTTCACATTTTTTTTAAAATTATTTGTTGATGTGTTGTGTGACAGACGAACGCAATAGATATCTGATATCGCCATATCTTATTTTTATTCTCTAACTAAAGGATCAGTGATGATATATCGCGTGCAAATTCCTTTGAATGTGAAATCAATTAATCGTGATTTTTACATGAAGACGCAGCAATGAACCAAATTTGGACAGAAACAAACAATTTATACAACTTGCGCTCTTGTGATTTATTTCATATAGTGTAGACCCACCCTTACCAAATTAAATGGTAACATAATACAGCAATAGATATAATAAAATTAAAATCTTGTTAACAAATAACTTTAAGGCGCTATCACAGGAATAAAAACTATGAAATAAGGTCGTTACCTTTCGCTCGATGCTGCTCTGGAAGCCTAAAATGCAAATGGTGTCCAACAGATTTTGGAATGCAACAAAGATAAAAGTCGTAAAACCCAGATACAAATTAGAAACTAATGAATATAAAGTAACTATTAACTCCCAGTGCATAATCATTAATTTTATTTTAATGACTCTGATACAATTTAGGAGTCACATCTGACAAAATACCATATTTCACATTTTGACCTCCAGAGTAGTTAATACTGTTAACTATTATCAGTCTCAGCCATTTTTTATTTTTTTTTTATCGTCCCTACACGTAGTCTCTTCTGCCGGGTCCGATCATGCTGTTCCTTTCACTCACTACGGAAACCTCTGAGCCATCTCTTTTGCTCCCGCAAGTTCGGAAGAGTTTTGAGTTCTGTATAAAATGAAAGAATAAATTAAAACTTTGAAGTGTAGCAATATAAAGTAGATGGAACTGCAATGTGGGCCTTAAGCAGAGCTTGTTTTTAGTGGTTTCGTTGGAACTTTTTCTACTAGTCGAGTTCTATTTTAAGTAAAGCAGACTGGTGGCGTAAAAGTTAAGTTCCTTTGATTTGAAGTATGTTGATTTAAAAACACTGCTTTGACAAACATACAGGCTATGTAAGTACAGTAGTTTTTGTTGATATTATTGGATTTATCATAAATTATCTCATATTAGACAATTTCTAGTAAAAAAAATTAATTGTATTCTTTAGATATGTTTTCCTAATTTTAATTCAAATGCGACACTGCTAGCTAACTAATGGCCCAAAAATCCTACCCTTAAAGTTTACATTTTCCCATAGCAGAGCAATGGCCTCCCCCTCCCTCCATTTTTTCCTGGGGCCTTACGCCCAACTCTAAACGCGGGCCCGATTAGGTGCATTTTGCAAAATCACGCGAACGCGAACCTTAACGCGCCGAGATTCTGATAATACAGATTTTGCAAACTGCACCTATACGGGCCCGCGTATAGAGTTGGGTGTAAGGCCCCTGGTCCTCCAGAGTGTAATATATTATGTATCTCTTGGATGACAGTCATAATATATGAGCAGTAAGAGTATTCCGAAAATAACCAAGGTAAAGGATGCTCTACACTTCTCTCAAAGTCTCAAATGGGCAGGCCATGTTGGGAGATACGGTGACAATCGATGGGCAATTAACACCACAAAATGGAAAGAAACGCATGGCGTGAGAAGTAGAGGTCTCCTAAGCGCCCGGTGGCAGGACGAGATTATATCCAAAGCAGGAAGAGACTGGATGACCACTGCTAAAGATAGAGAAAAATAGAATTCTTTGGAGGAGGCTTTTACCCTGGGGGTCCACATTAGAAGGAGATTAAGAGTAGTAGATTTATTATGGTTACTTAGTAATATAATGATTAAATATCAAATTAATTAATTCTATCCAATTATTGTGGAATCAAACAAAGCTATTTTATTTATAAGTGTCTTACCTTAACAAACGACCGGACAGGTTGCTGCAGAACAAAGATGGCGAAGATAACGACGCCCTGCAGCGCATTGATGAGGTCGAACACCGACCACACCGAGACGGTGCTGGAGCCAGCGCCTGCGGCCCACGATACCACCTCCAGCACCCAGGTCAGGCCCATGATGACGGATAGCATGCAGCTTGTGCGAAAACTGGTGGAGAAAAGGGTTTCAAAAATATTGGCATACATAGTAGCGAAAAGATTATCTTTTGTACGATCGCGTGAAACCGTCAGTTCGGGCATCCGCAAATATACCTGATGCGCAACGGAATCGGGGCAGTCGTAAATGATGATAAAAAATACACGATTGTCTTCTTATTCGATAAGGGGCGAAGTCTAACATTTATGGCTCATTCGGGGCGTTCTTATTGTACTTTCCTCTTACCAGCGTATAGCGGGAAGGCTCCCGAGCCGCTGTAGTAGACTACAGCGGCTCGGGAGCCTTCCCGGCAAAAATATGAACGTCGTCTGACACACAGCACGTAGTGGTCTGTTGATCCAGTCTAATAATCTAATAACTTGGTTCGATTTAAACGAATGTTTCTGCCACCTACCTGTAAGTTGTGTATTAGCTAACCACCATTGGTTTTTCCTCCGTAGTATAAATTGGACTGCCTCAAACGAAGGGTGAATAGGATTTTCAAAGGTACGCAACGCACTGACATTGCCCCAGGTGTTGTAGGTATCTATAGACGACGGTGATCACTTACCATCAAGTGGCCCGTCGCTTGTTTGTCAATTACTCTATTAAAAAATACTTGTTGCTCCAGTGATTTGACTTTGGGTGCACTTACATCTTCTTATACTTCTTGAGCCTCTGGCTGAAATTCCCGTGTGTTTCCCGCGGAGAAGCCGGTCGCTCCGGCACCGACAGCGGCTGTCCCAACACTGTACCTAGTCGAACCCAGTCGTCTGATGTGCTGAAGTCCGAGTGTGTCATATCTAGTGCTAAAACAAAATTCCCAATCAAAATTATAGCTTTTATAGTTAATACCTGCAACAATTCCTGTTTGCAATTTACAATTAGGTAAGGAGTCATCAGATGGCAATGAAATTTGTAGGTATTAAAAGATTTAATTAATTGTTTACCATTTAGGAAACTAAAAGATTATATTATGTGACCAAAATTCTGGCCTGTATTTTAGGCAAAAATTTAATTGATTGAAATTGCGAGGTCGGCCTTTGGGGTACCTTGTCTGTAATTAGAGATTGTTCGAACTATCTATAGGCCTTTATTGGCTGTAGATACTATTTACAAACGATCTCCAAATGTTTAGTTTAATTTTATGTTAAGTTTGTAAATGGGGTCGATTTTGAAGCTATAGCTGGATCGAGCTCCACGACCCGAAGGTCCTCTCCACTGAACGGCATTATTTTTCAAGAATGGTTCGTGAAGCGGTTGAAATCAGAAAACATCGCAATTTCAACCGGGAGGATGGATTTAAGTTAGCGGCGTCATGGAATCCCATAGTAAGCAAATGTACAAACCGCGGTGTAGGTACTAGGACTTTTACCGATACAGTCAGTGTTGTGTGTCGTAGTGACAACCCTGCAATTTTTCAAGATCAAGATCAAGTGAGGGTAGGAGAACAAAATATCCGCTCTTCTCGCCGGACTCACCCGCAGTTTTCAGTCAGCTCGTGACCACGGCCATTGTAACATGGTCGAAACGTCGAGCGAAAGGTATCTATTTTTACCTATATTTAATAGTGCGCGATAAGTCCCGATAAATATGAAAACATGTGTTCGAATCGCGAAAGTTTAAAAATTACTATAGTTGACAGTCTTCCTAAATGAAAGTGCTGTTGTCTTTATTCCATAGCCTGAAATAAAAAAGACAGCAATATTTTTAATAACCTTCAAACTGTCAATTAAACCTTCAAAATTGACCCCAATCTGTAGTTGTGGTTTGCATATTATATATCACGTTATACTACTTCATTTAGGGTACTTTTTACGGTCTTCAAATGATGACGTAACAACAGATATGAGCTCTTGGCCTTGAACCATAATATCGATAAATTTAACCAATTCAAACCATTTGGTTTGAATTAGCTTCAAGTGTGATAGATTTTATCATTCTTGAAGTTTTTTTCGCGCCTTAATTAATTTATAGCCAAGACTAGCCAATTTTGAAATTAAACAGCCAATTGGTAATGAACATGTCGGATGACATCATTATGGAATTCACGATGATTAACTCAAGGGAAGTCATGCACGTATTAGCAAATAACAAAGTTGCAATCATTCAATTGCAGGTGATACCGCGTAGTGTAATAAAGAAAACCCGATAGGTGTTGTAATGAATCGTAAAGTGCAAACATGGGAGCAAACGATATTATTTACGATGATGAACACACCTTTTCTTTTATGCATGAAGTACATTATCATCAGCTATTAAATTCCAAAAGTTATTATCAGTTCAAATAGTTTATAACTGCAGTGGCAGCCAATATAAGCTACGTGTGGCAGCCAATACTTGAGTCCATTAAATCTCAATTGCCACCAAGGCTTGTAAAGAGCTTTTCTAAAACATTGCATAGATATTCACGTAAAAATAGTATAATATATTTTGGGGTCTCTCTAAAATTTCACTTTAAAAAAACATTTTCTGATGGCTATGACTTGAACTATAAGCCAATCAGAGGACAACATCTTGAAACGACAAATTTTTATTGTCTCTAAATTTTAAAATAACCTCTTTGCTTTCGCCTCTTTTTAGTTGAAAATATAATCAAACCTCATTTTACATTGAAACAATTTTTTTCTACTCTGATTATCTTCTGTGTATGTACACACAAGATAATTAACCATTTACTTTAGCAACAGTCGAGTCTTAAAGATCAATTTCCAACAAAGAAGATTATTCAAGTTATGAACACATTTAATACCATGTTGCAGAAAATACTTTTCTTATGCTTGACAGTTTAATACTCCTCCACACCTTCGACCAAAATAAAATGAATGGACGGGCCCAGTAGAAGCGCATTTTTGAAGATTACAAAATGAGCGCCAGCGCTCACTTCGTTTCAGTCTGTCTCTAGCCGTGGGAAGTGAAACACGAGTCTATTGTTACGCGATAACGAAACATCTGACAAAATTATGAATTCGTATGCTTTACCGAAGTTTATATACACAAATAAAACTTATTTATTTTTTGTAACAAATATACTGTACATTTTTTATAATTAGGTGTTGAAGTATATGTCCGACGGTTTTGACTCGTTTTTACTGATCAAGTTCAATGGTTAGGGCCCGTCCATTCATTTTATTTTGGTCGAAGCTCCACACCCATCCAAACAGCGACTGTTTACTCAAATATCGTTTTCGAGCATTTTTGTGGTTTTTGTACCTTCTGGTTTCGACCTATATAACTTACTTAAACGGTTTAAAATTATATCACAAAGTCTACCTTTAAAGCTTTGTTTATATAATAACGGTTTATTTAAGTCAAATAGGTAAAAAACTGATTGTACAATAAATAAATCTTGCTCTCATAAAATAATGTCATTCACACTAAGTACTTAACGAAATTTATGGAACAGCTGTTTTTAGGTCGCGATTTGATTGTTTATCTAACAATAAAAGTTGTTTATAAAGATGAAAATAATGACCTCCTTTCGAATTAATACCACCTTTCCGTGCGTTTACCTAAAGCAGGCCCAATATTGAGTTGATGATTTGGCCGAAGGTGAGAAACACGTATGGCAACAGATTTTGAGGGAGATATCCAACCAGACTAAGAAAGTGCTAGACAGCGCCGGTCTTAGGGTAGATCGAGTGGAGCGGTTGCTCTAGGCGCCAGATAGACAGGGACCCCAAAATGCGAAAAGCAAAAAAAAGGAGAAAAAAAACTTTGGTGGCGCTTTACGCCTCGAGGTGAGGTCGGTGTGGCAGGCGCCGGGATACACTTATTTGTAACCAGCATATTTTTTTATTGTGAAAATAGTTTACACGCTGGATTAGCACATGGAATACTTTTTATCACGGAATCGATTCATAAATATATAGTTTCCATTTCCAGAAATGAAACGCGCCGAAAGACAATCTCTCTCTCTGCCATGATCAAAGACTGGCCGGCGCTAGAGCTAGAGCTTTTGCTACTGTGTTCTCACGATATTTTTCTACGTACTTAGCTGACCGAACAAATCTCGAATGATTGCTAATAAGGAAAAAGTACTCACGTGTGACATCCTTTAGCTTATCGTAATGCATAGCGAAGGCGCGCGATGTGAGGAAGAAAATTACAAGGTTACTAAGAAGTATTATAGCTACGGGCCCGTAGAAGTACGGCAGTGCTGCCTGGTCCGCTGCAACAAAGGAATAGAAATAAGACATGACTAAAATATATTATTATTGTACTTACGCAAGTTAAATGCACCTGGTCAGACGGGCCCAAGGAGCACGGAGGCACGCACTCACCGAACACTCGACCTCCGGACCCAATGGTATGAGCTTATACGAAGATATGATAAATATTGGTCTTTGCTGGCCCAGAACAGAGACAAGTAGAAGGAGTTGAGGGAGACCTTTGGCCCAGCATAGGGACAACACAGGTTAACATAAAAAATACTTAGTATAGGATTCTTCTGTAGAAACCGCTAGGTAAACGCCTTTGTTTATTATTCAAACGCAAAGCAGTTCTATGCATACATAAGTTTGTTTTAACTTAAAGGGCAATGGTTCCAGATAAAGACATTTGGCAGCTAATACATAGCTAATAAATTACGGTGACCAGTGCAATTCCGTATGCAGGGCTTAAAACTATTAAAGTTCAATTTCTGGGAACCACATTACCAAAAAAAAACAGTTGTAAAAAATCTGACTGTCGCATAACCTATGCCTTATGCAAGAAAGAAATATTCAAGAATATTTTTCTCGTCTCTCATCACACTCAAGTACTATGCCATCTCGAAGTGGTATAAAAATAATTTCGAAACACGTCGAGTTTCTTTCTTTTAAAACTTTTGATGGTCGCCACCAGTTCCTGTGAAACTTTGTTAACTACTAAAACGTCTTAAGCAATCTTTTGAGAATTAAGTAAATTTATGTAGAATTCTTTTATTGTTAAGAAATATTCAAAGGTAGGAAAAACGACAATTGCAGATCAATTTTAGCAGTACGTAATATTAGGTAATTTTACTTACCTACTTCGCATTCTTGCGTATTTTCACAGTAAACTCAGTTCAAGTATGTATTTGCTCTACCAACTGCAATAAGGCTTATTACACTATTTCCCCCTAAGAAAATCTCCTCAGGAGGGAAAACTGAACCTTAACATGTAGAAAAATCTAGAAATTCTACTTTTAGTTTTGGATATTCCTTTTTTTCCCTTCCCATTTAAAGAGACAAAAATATTTTGTTTAATGGACCATCTAGGAACAGGTTTTTTAAATTGGGACCTTATATTTAAGTGTATTTAGATGAAATTTGGTATCAGGATAGCTTATACCCTGGATTAACGCATAAATAGTTATTCCTATAGAATAGCTGGGGAAACCGCGGGACTCTGGCTACAATGTCAGAGCCCCGCAGAAAGTTTCACTTAATTTCACCCGGTAATTAACTTGATAATACTATGGGTATTTTAGTGCTTACTTTTGAACCAACAGCCTTTAACTCCGAAGTTAGGTTTGAGGTAGGTGCTCGGCACCGCTGGAGCCAGCTCCATGGTGATTGTAATGATGAGCAGAACCATGGGCAGGAGTATGGCGTATGCGCTGTACCACGCGAACCTTCTTCTCATACTTCGTCTTGAAACTGACGAATTGATATACCTCCTGTTAAAAATAAAAAGGTTTTGATGGCATTCCTTAAGTATCCAAGTGATATAAGAATAAACGTCGGTCAAACATTTTTCTCCACTTATAGTGAAGGTTTTGTAGTTCTAAAATATACAGGGTTACACGGAAAGGCGGTGCTAATCTGAAAGGTCTTTACTCATACTCATCATTATAAACAACCTTTACTATGGAACTAACCCTAAAATAGAGAAAAAACAGCTGTTCCATAGAAAAATTACATTTACACTCAATAAATATATGGAACAGCTGATATTTTTTTGGCAGTATCACTAAAACATGGTTATCATGATGAGTACCATGACCTCCTTTCGCCTAAGTACCATCCGTGTGGTTCTGTTTACATTATAAAATATAGATAGAAGATGAAGTTCAAAGAGGCAACATTACGAAAATTTCTTAGCATAAAATAAATTATATTACAATCATAGACAAAGTAATATAAAAATAACAAGATGGTCGTACAAAACCAATTTTAGAATGAATCAACAGGCACTACACAAAAGGTCTGTGATACAGTATTTAATAATGAAAGTGAAACAAAACACACACTTACCTAACGTTCAGAAAAATATCGAAGCTCATCACGTTCAGCCAGAAAAAACATGACACGAACGAGAATTGGATGAGATAGGCTGAAACAAATACACGAGCTTAGTGTGTGACAAAAATGATATTAACTCGGAAGGAGCACAGCGAAAATCTTCCAGCAAAATATCTATCCAAACATTAATGTTATTTCGTTAGGTACAGAACTTTGATGCTCGTGTAATGGCCTCATAAATATTGTTCACAAGGTCATGTGTTTATTAATAGGATTGCTGGAAATAAACTACATAAGAAAATTGATTCCTGCTAACTTGTATGATTAAGTTTATGACCAAATGGTTTAAATCTGGCGATGATCAGCTAAAAGGACGGTTTGAATTTAACGTGTACACTTTTTGCTTTAGAATTAACGTCAAACCTCCCGCTACAGGTAGGCAGTTTGTCTACATAATACTTCAGTTAGTATAGAATACTTTTAAATATTTTAGACAATTCAAAAATTTGTCAACTGGCAGGATCTGAATCTGCGCATCTAGGTTAAGTTTCCTGCTCTATCCGCTAAGCTTCGTATGCTTTCTTGTCGGCCTCCAAATACTTGAGCTCGCTTTGCAATCAATCTAAGCACTGCATTTATAATTTTTGCTACATGCAAATAACTGCTCTTCCAGGACCTTTACAGGCTTGCAGGCCCAAAGCTGACTGAGAGATGATGCCTTTTACGAAACCTGCCGATCATTTTGAATTGTCTATAAGTAAGTCTGTATAATTAAATAGTAAATCCTAAAGTGTGGAAACATTTTAATGAAAGAATAATTGTGTAAAAAAGCTTTGTACTTTTTGTAGATTCAAGAGCCGGCGCCTAAGGTTCAACACGCTCCCCGTCTATTTTCATTTGAGATCACGAATTTTTTTATTTTTTTTTGATCTCAGTTTTGGGGAAGACAGTGACTGCGGCAACACAGCTCAAGCTAACGCAGCAAGCAGGGATTCAAAATTATATTTCGTGCTACTTTTATGTTACAATAAATAAATGTTGTATTTGTGTGTAGACCTCTATATTTTTTGGTTTGTTTTGATTATTAAATAGAGAAGAATTATTAAAAGTGTTATTATGTATGTTTGTATGTTCTCACCTCTAGCCTAGCCATCTCTAGGCGTTCAGCCTCAATCGTTTGTGATAAATAAGGTCGTTTTTTTTTTTTTACTGAGGAATGTACACTGCATGGGTAGGTGACGTCATCATAAATACGAGACGAATAAGATGACGTAAAGTGACTTTTTTTATAAGAAAGATTATGTAAGACAATCAGATTATAACTGTCTGTCATATGAATGACCGATAGTTATGATCTGGGTGTCTTCAATTCGAGAGTGAATCTGTTTCTTCTAGGCAAGCGTGCTCCATTGTAGACCGCATCTTCGCTGAACATCAAGTCGGTTAAGACAAAGTAAGATTTGGTACTCATCTCGTATTTTATGCACTTGGTCGTACTTGTAAAGTAGGATCGTTGTGTGGCGTACAATCAAAGTAGGTAATTAATTAGTCGGCTTCGGTGCGTGCAAAGAGAATATCTTTCATTATGTAGTAGCCATTTATTATTCTTCACACAAAGTCTTGCAGTAAAGCAACTCAAACGGGTCGACAATTGACGGTGTTTTCAAAGGTGCTCATGGCGTAAACTACATATTAATTCAGTCTCAAGTAATAAAGACGAAGCACCTGCTCAGTGAAACTAAGTAAGACCTCGTATGTTAACATTGTAGAAAAGAATTATGTCTTCCCGCAAGATTTGAACTTTGTCTAGTCTAGACTCGAATTCAAAGTCTTTCTAGTTTTCTCAAATGAGAAATAAGTAACTAAGTAATAGCCATCAGGATAATGTTTTTTTTTTTTAAGTTTGGTTACTAGGAAACGTTGTTTCGATGACATGTTAAAATTACCATATAATATTTATGCATATTTTTACGTGATTATCAACGCAATGTTTAAGAAACCCACTATACAAGCATTGCTTGGGCAACTGAACATTTATGAATTCACGCGTGCTGGCCTCGGCTACGCCTCAGTCTACATTTTCACGTTTGTCCATAAATAAATGCTTGCATGCTGCCTGCTGCTGCAGTAATGTACTAAAAGATTTTTTTAATGCAAATTGTCACGAGACGAGCTAGTCTCTCGTCTAGTGGTAAGCGTCACTTTTGCTCAATACAGGTCCGTGCTAGAAGAAATTTATGTTCAGCTTTTTACAATGTTATCACAGCTGTCAGAGTTGCACTTGGATCGACACATGTACCGATTCCACGGACAGACTAACGAAGCGGATAGATGTTGGAAAAGTTGCAGTCATTTCTACCCTCTTTCTCATACACTATTGATAAATTTTACACTGGTTTGGTTGATATACGGTCTTTCGAACCACTTAAACTCGATCGCAAGTCTCGACAAAATACACTCACCCATTATCGTACAAGCAACAGAAGGGAAGGCATGTCCCGCCAGCTGCGTCGCGGCGAGGCAAGAGAAGGCCACAGCGAGGCAGATCGTGTGACACGCCAGGGCTTTTCCGTGAGTGTCCCTCAACTCCGTGATGAAGAGGTACACGCACGCTGTCGCCAGCAGAAATGGTACTGATATCAGCAGACCTGTAAAAAATATGAACGTTGATAGATTGGTTTAGATTTGTTGAAGGTATCGCTTTATCATATACTAAACTAGATTTGAAAAAAGCTTCCGTTCTTTTCATTCATATTTGATTCAATGGACAGAAAATTGAGTGTGGTTAGTTAGGTTAGTTAATTCGTTTTAATAGTTGAGTTATATAGGTAGGTTAAACGTGAAATGAGGATGAAAACTTTTTTCGCTGCACCTTCTTGTTGTGTATCGTTGTGGGTCTTTTAAAATGAATGTAAGGTTTTATATATCATTTTTTTCATGTGTATTTTTGTGAAATATCTAACCTAAATGTAACCCTAATTGCATTGTATGTAGGTACATTTTATACAAGCTTGTAAAGCTTAGTGTACCTACATAATATATTTGACCGATTTAGGCGAAGATAAAGGGAAAGTCAGCTGAAAATAATTATATACTCATTAATAATTACAAGCCCATTTCTACCTTTCTTGTTCAATCTTCAGATCGCGATCAACACTAATGACGAAGTTATTATTGAAACTACCAAAACTCATAAACTATAATATGACCGCAGTAGCAGGAAACCTTCAAAGTTCAAGGCTTGCGTCATGAATGTTACAGTGACCATGCGTCAAATATTGATTGGAATTGTTAGCACTTAAAGAGTAAAAATGTTATGCAATGAAAAAAAATGTTATAATGAGTTTTGATCTAAATATCGGCAGGATGATAATAAATAATCAAAATAATTATCAATGTTTTATCTATACCCGTGCTAGGGATTTAGAGATATTTTTGCGTGAAATTTGTAATCGGAGGCTTACCGGATGTTTCTCTAGACAACGGACGTTTTAAAGTGCTCGTATATCATTTTACTCATATGTAATATAGTCATATGCATAAAGTGCTCATATATTATAAAGAACTTGTACTTTGGGACCAACCCTGATCCCTGATATCCCGAAAAAAAAATCTGTTGTTCCAGAGACAACTGTCATAAATATTCAACGAAGTGTACGGAATAGAAAAAAAATCTTAGCAAATAAACTCAAAAAAATATATGTTTTTTTGTTTCGATCTCCTGATCACTGTCAAAATAAAACATATCAACATCAAAATTGCTTCAAAACTTTTACGATGTTATTTTATTGATGCCCAATAGGTTTTTGTAAATCCCCAATTAGCGATGTTTTTATCTTTAAAAATATGCGAGGCAGTTTCCTTTTGGGGGGGGGGGGGGGACTTAACGCTAATATATCCAACTTTAGTAAATGTTTCTTAATCAATGTATTAACGACGTACCTGTGGCATAAGCAATGAGCGTTCCAGAAGTCTTTGTCTCCTCCATCGGTGTCTGGAAGCAGACCATGGGGAGCGTGATTCCCGCAGCGTTCGTTTCGTTATAGAAGGTCTCCATGCAATAGTCTTTCGTGCTCAATAAATAAGGTCTACTATATGGCACGAATAAGGACCCATTTACTAGCAAGTAGAATTCATCTTCGCTGTATTTCTCCGGCTCCAATTTATACCTGTAACAATTTTATTATTAGTAAAATCGCTTTACAAAAACAAGAGTCCCCTCTTCCCCATTTTTCTATCGGACTGCCAGAGCGGCACGAAAAATCGACCCCGCTATATAGTTGATATTCCGAAAACCCGTACGAAGCGCTTTGATTCCACTTTTATTGTGCGAACTGCTAGTCTGTGGAATGCGCTGCCGGAATGGGTGTACCCCGATATCCCAATAATTACAATCTGGGTGTCTTCAAATCTCGAGTGAATCGGTTTCTTCTGGGCAAGCGTGCTCCATCGTAGACCGCATCTTCGCTTAACATCAGGCGAGTTGGCTGTCAAACGCAAGCCTATTACAGAATTTAAAAAAAGAGTAAAAAATAGTATTAGTTAGTGTTTATTAGCATAAGGTATATTTTGAGGTTCCCTAGTACATACTCCAAAAACCCTAATAAGTTCTTTAATTGCCTACAATACTCGAAGATGATCGCGTCAGCTTACGGTAAACACTTGTCAACATAACTGAACATACTGCGAATTTTTAAAACAAAAAGGTTGTTGTTTTCTTAAAATGTGACGTAACTCTTTCTCATTAGTTCACTTGCTGATTGCTTGGCGGGATTGGCGGATTACTGGTAAATCTCGCCTTATTAAAATAAACAGTATTTTTAGCACGCTATTATTTAGTAACCTATTTAACTATTGAAACTCATAATTTCAATAAACTGTTGTAACTGTCGTCGTGCCTATTGTGGAATTTGATAATTTTATCAGAGACAAATAGACTAAAATAAAATATAGCATAAAATTGCATTTACACGTATTTATCGCCACGTGTCGAAAATACACGCGTTATTGTATTTCATATTTGATAAATACCAAGAAATCTAAACCCTTTGTGTTGTTATCTTTTGGTAGTTGCTTATTTTTTACAATAACAAGTGAATGCATCCAATCTTGATATGATTGTGATTTAATTAGCATGAACCTATCTGCTTATCAATGTTAAAAAAAGCCAGTTCATAACTATCAGAAAAAACTTTTGTTGCTGAAGAAAATGATAACTATACTATGACTAATTTTGGCGGTTCATCTGATACAATTTGCGTAACCAAACATTTATATTCCCTCTGTTGGCCATGGTCAACGAGACAATATAAATATTATGATCAACGCGACCAAACCACGACGGTTCTCAAATGCCGTCTGGTCCAAACCGGGCTGAGTACTGGCATCCTCCGAATTCTCGGTAGAGTTCCCAGAGTAGAGATTCCAAGAAGCTCAACAGCAACGAGTCCCTGGTTTAGACTACGCTCTTTAGTATTGAGCATCGGCGCAAAGATGCTGGTTTATTGGGTTTTTTATCGGATACATTTCGAAGAGTGTGCATCGGATCTGCATGATCTAATTCCTTCCTGCCCATTTTTCTATCGGATTGCCAGAGGGGGCACGAAAAATCGACACCGCTTTATCGTTAATATTTCGAAAACCCGTACGAAATTCTTTGACTCCACTTTTATTATGGGAACTACTAGTCTGTGGAATGAGCTACCTGAATGGGTGTTCCCGGATAATTAAAATCTGGATGTCTTCAAATCACGAGTAAATTGATTTCTTCTAGACAAGCGTACTCCATCGTAGACCGCATCATTGCTTAACATCAGGCGAGTTGGGGGTCAAAGGCAAGCCTATTTTTTTATAGGCCCTCAGAGCCCTGCCTCGGCCAGGAGATTCACGTCGATGCCAATTTCCCTACTCCTCCAAGGAAGAAGAAAACCTTTACTTGCGTATTGATGCATCAACTGGTGCATCTGATAATTTGTATGTACAAAACATAAAAATAATAAACAACTTTTATAAATGCATTTACAATACGTGTTAAAACAATTTTAGTTGCTGAGCTGAGTTTTAAACAAGTAATTAAAGCGTGTTTTCCATATTTTCTCAATAATTTTTTTCTTTTTAACAATTTCTTCTCCTATTATGCTAATGGCAGGATCTATCGATGAATAATATTCTTAAAATATTTCATAAGAAGTTTAGTTACATGTTCACAAGGACCTTTCGTAGATGCAGGGGTTGCCAACTAATGTCTCGTACACGTTGCTGTCGTAGCTGTAAATGTGCGTTTCGTTGGCTTGATGGAACTCCGGGGCGAAGGTCAGAGTGGTCCGGGAGCAGACGGTCTTCGGTACGCCGTCTTCGAAGGTGATGGTGAGGTTTTGCCCACTTGGACAGCATTTTGGGACGACTGGCAACTCTTTTACTTCGTCTTCCTGGGGACAAACAGAAGATAGTCTTAGATTGAAGATTATTTTAATCAATATTTGCGTGAACGTACTCTGAAGGAAAATATAGTTCCGAAAAGCTTTTTGCAACCGAAGTTGCAATAAACTTTTCACTCCGATATAGTTTTGGGATTGTTTTAAGGATTTATGACATTAGTTTACGATATTATAATATAAACTGTTTAATAGTTAGGAACAATTTGTACTTGTAATTAACTTTTTTTGTTATTTGGTGTTTGATTTAATTAAAATATTATTTGTGATAAAAATTAGTGGTAATTAATACTGTCTATTTTTTTTACAATTACTTACATATATATAAAAAAAGTTTTATACTTTATTTAATAATCGTTTTTCTTAATTACCTTCTTATTATTAAGTACTTTTTCATAGCTTGGTTTATTATGGGATTTAAAAGAGGATTTCATAGAGCACAATTATTACTGTTGCAAAATTATTTAAAAATAATAAAATAAAAAATATGTCCACAATTGCTATAACAATATTTAACATAATTGTTTTAAGCCGTTTTTCTAAGTATACATTCATTGAAAGAAAATGTTTTTATTTCTTGTACTGAATCAAAATTTCTTGTGTAAAAAATACAATAATACTTAGGTATAAGTAAGTCAAACCCATAAGAAGTACTTAGAAACGTGAGTATCATTATAACGACGAAACTGAACGTCAAATCCATCTTCGAGACTGATGTGGTGTCGGAAAAATCTTTTTGCTGCAAGAAAACCTCAAGGACTCTCAAAAACATCGCAATTCTCGTTGTATTGGGCCATTTTTTCTATAAAAAGTCTCTTAGACTTTTTCTGTTTACCCTAATGCCAACTTTAGAGACTATAATAAAAAATATTTCATTCCAAATCCTCGTAAAAATACCTACGCAGAAACTAACAAGCCATTAATCAAATTAAATATCCCACAGATGTAACGAGAAAATGAAAACCCGTGTTGCTCTACCAACGGATTTTCCCGACATGACATCATTTCAAATTGGGTCACATAAAACAAGGTAAGGACAAGTTAATTACGGTTGTCATCCAAACAATGATAGATGCAGAGATCGTATGACAACCTAATCAGAATTCAACGGCAGTGTTTGAACTTTGACGTGTTCATAAAAGAAATTCGTTTGGCTGACGTCACGCCTTAGAATTTAGTCGCAAATTGGTCACGTACTCAAATAAAACTGTTGACGCAATGTGTAAAAATATAAACAAGCACTGAAATTTAAATAAGTCTGTAGCTAGTTTCCTTGAAATTATACTGAAATAATGTTCTTGCTGGCTGAGGCTATTGCTATTCATTACTCCACATATTTAAAGCTCTACCTAACTGAATTTGCCAATAAATTCATGAAGTAAATTATGTGTGTTTTATTTCTTACAAGGTTTGGAGTTAAACACCATAATTACCAGGCTTATAATTACCACACTACTAACACTAACACGTATCCATGTACGATACTTGTTATCGTATTTATCGTACAAAACCAGAAAATACAGCACAAAATTGGATCGACATCCAAAGAGTGGCAAGTATAGGTCTGTGGTTTCCATTCCATTAGTACAGTATAGGTAGATATTATAATAACTTATCAATGATGTGAGTTTCGGTGTGTCTATAATAAGCACTTGATTTTACACTCCCTTTCTACTTTAATTTATTCTCCCAACCTACAAAGTCTGTTTATGATTTACACGCTCTGGGAAACGTGATCGCCCACTCAGACAAAGAGTTAAGGGTAGGCTTCCACTTTTGAAATGGTAACTTTGAGCTTTCACGACGTCAAAGTTAAGCGATGAACAATGAACCTCTTATCGAGACTGGCAGGCCGCGAGTAATTTGTCTCGGAAATTAACCGGGATCAAAATAAGTAGGTTTCCATTATGGCTTTATTTTGTTTAAAAATGTTAGGTGTGAGATTACTTTCGGATGACTGCGTGTTTTTTTTAATATATCGAATTTTATCTTTAGTTATGACTGTTAAATCTTGTTGAAAGTGCGACGATTATTTAGATTTTTACTCGTAGGTCATCGTTTGCCTGGAATAAATCAATTGCGTATTTTACGAATTTTGCGTGAAGAAGGTTTTTTTAAATTGATAATTATACTACCGGACTACCGACTATTACCCTACAAAACCATGGAAATTACCATTTGTATTCTGTTTGTACCAAAGCCGTTTACGAAGCCGCCCTTCGTCCCTACGATCGTTGTGAAATCGTTTCTTCCAAGAATTTTCATTATATTTTATTGTATGCGGAAAACGGCGTCAATGCGATGTGAACATGACAACACTGACGTTCCCATGAGCTCCTACGTCATGTCATTCTGAAAAGTTAAGTCAGAAGGCTATCATCGACATAGTATTAAGAGAACAGAAATGAATAGAATAGGTATTGCTCCAAATTTTTAGAGTATCCATGTTAAAGTAAAATAACTTGGCTTAGAAAAAATACCGTTTTGACAATAAAGACACGACTATAATGATTGACTAATATTATTTACTAAAATAAATTTTGTGCAGTTTCAAAGCCATCGCTCAACGAAAAGAAATGAATGAAAAGTCTGGACTAATCGTTTGGAAACCGGTATTATTATTAGGGGAAATCATTGTATAATATTTTATTAGCAAATTATCATTAGTATTATTGGTTTTTTACTGTATAATATAATAGTAATAATAATGTCCAAGACCTTCAAAAGTTCAAAGACATAAATATGATATTCAAGAAGTTTAAAAATAACGAATTCAAAACTGTATATTACAGAATGACTTCAAGATATAGATCAGTAATTGACAAAACACAAAGTGAATATAAAATAGCTTATTCATACCAAATTTCGCGGGTAATTTGCGCAACATACTGAATGCAGTAGAGAGTTCAGTGCAAATTCCTGTAATTCAGTACTCGAACTATGCATTAAACTTGTGATCAAAATGTGTGCAGTGTGTACGTATCTAACCAATCCTCGAGTCTTGTCGTCGATTTAAAATAATATGGCGTCGGTATTATCTGCCTATATGAAGACCTATATATATACCTAGCTGCGCCCTACGGTTTCACCCGCGTGGTGATGAAAATTTTTGATTATGATGTAAAATAGCTTACGGCCCATTCTCAGACCTACCAAATATACACAATAAAATTCGGTCACCCCGTTTCGGAGGAGTTCGACGACAAACACTGTGACACGAGATTTTTATATATTAAATGTAAATATTTAAAAGGGAGTCCCTGGGTTGAGAATGATATAATATAACAAATAAGCCTGCAGGTGACGACAACGCCGACCACGTTACCCTCGTTGTACGGGGAAGGGTTTAGAATAGCATATACGTGTCCTGGGAGGAGCTTGGGATCAATACTAAGGAGGTTGCGTTCCTCTATAGATCTTGGCATCAGTTAGATAGGCTACCTAGGAGTTTTGATGGATGTAGTACCTCATGATCGCTTGTAAGCTTACGTAACCGAGAATTTTCTTAAGATTTTCTCTCTTAAAATATATATTGTAGCTACTGTTATATCATTATTGAAGAGATAACTAAAATAAATAGATAACGTTTCAAACTCATAGATGTCCATTAGGGTTCCCTCTGTCATCCACACTAATATTATAAATGCGAAAGTAACTCTGTCCGTCTGTCTGTTTGTTACATAATCACGGCTAAACGGCTTAACCGATCTCGACAACATTTTGCGAGGTAATAGTATGAGAGGACGGACGTAGGCTATTTTTTTTCTGAAAAAATCGCGGACGAAGTCTCGTATACAGCTAGTAGCTTATAACTTTCTCTACTATTTTCTATGTCGACCGGCGGTTTCCACCATCGGTGTCTCATTACACCATGGCACGTACGTAACGAAACGTGTGACGCACGTGGCGCCCCCTATATTGAGCTTTTTGCCCACTTTACTTTTGACGTTTAACCTCAAATCTTGTAAAACTTGTACGCCTACTGATACAAAGTTTTTTTCGAGGAGATTGTACAATATCAGCATTCTGCTCCGTGCGTCGATTTACGAAACATAACTTCAATATTCTTGATAAAATATTTTTTTGTGTCGACGAAGTTTTTTCTGGAGGTGATTCGGCAATCTTCGTAATCTAAACTCTAATATTAGGTAGGTATGGGGTGTGCGCAGCGTGTTGTGAAGTGCTGTAACAGCTTGCTTCGGAATTACAAATTGAGAATAATGTGTTGAGAAATTGAGGCGTGTGCCAGCGGTAACATTGTATAGGATCTTAACAATCAATACTTGTATAATCTGATATTTTTATATGTATGCACATATTTCAAGAGATTTAAGGTGCTGTTAACTAATTTTCATACAAGTTTAGTCAACCAGAACTTATAAATAAACTGCATCTTTTTCGTTTTTATTTTTATTTTTACTGGCTACAAATAGGATGAGGTTTTCAATTGTTTGTCACGCGATTACTCCTCCAATCATGAGTTGATTTTGATGATTATTTTTTGTTTGGTAGGCCATAATTCAGAGGTTGTCCCATATCCAAATTATACAAATTGATTAAGTGCTTTTTGGAAAAAACAACATAATCATAAAAAATATACACAGGTGACGTTTTGTTTTCTACTTTTTAATTATTCGTTTAAGTTTGTACAATATTTCGGTATAGTCATGCAGTCAAATATTTTTTTCCTAAAACTAACTTAATGCTATGCACCACTTAAAAAACTGAAAATTAACAAAAACTTAAAATATTAATTAAAGGCTATAATCTAAAATAAGTTTAGTTTTGGTTAGTTAAATTTTTGGTTAATTTTGTGTTATAACGTGAGGCATAAAATCCGGCTAAGTGAAGTGACACGTGATCTGACAAATGTTCCTTGCCGTAACTTGGTACTTGCCACGTGTTGTATGGAAATTTGTCCATGTCATGTCACTTAGATGGGTTTTATGCCTTGGAACATAGATATTCGCCAAAGAACCAGGGTCACCGACATAGCTATTAAAATCTGTAGTTGAAGTGGCAATGGGCAGGCCACATCGCTCGAAGAACTGATAACCGATGGGGAAGAAAGGTTCTTGAGTGGAGACCGCGAACCGGAAGACGCAGCGTAGGTAGACCTCCCACTAAATGGACCGACGACATTCTGAGAGTCGCGGGCATCCAGTGGATGCAGATGGCAGGATGTCGTTCAGTGTGTAGGTTAAAGGGGGAGGCCTATGTTCAGCAGTGGACGTCTTCTGGCTGATGATGATGATGATGATGCCTTGGAACAACAACTAATACACAACACAACAACTAATTGTATTATAAGTACTTATTGATTTTTTAGGTAAATCACACTTATCTCACTAACCCATACTAATATTATAAATGCGAAAGTAACTCTGTCTGTTTGCTACCTAATCACGGCTAAACGCCTTAACCGATCTCGATAAAATTTTGCGAGGTAATAGTATGTATCATGAGGACGGACATAGGCTATTTTTTTCATCATCATCACCGATTTTCATCACCACGCGGGTGAAACAGTGGGCGCAGCTAGTATCATATATGTGAAAGTTTGGATGGATGTTTGTTACTCAATAACGCAGAAACGGCTGGATGGTATTGGATGAAATTTGGAATATACATTGTTTATGTCCTGGATTAACACATAGGTTACTTTCATCATCATCACCGATTTTCATCACCACGTGGGTGAAACCGCGGGGCGCAGCTAGTTTCATATATGTGAAAGTTTGGATGGATGTTTGTTACTCAATAACGCAGAAACGGCTGGATGGATTTGGATGAAATTTGGAATATACATTGCTTATGTTCTGGATTGACACATAGGCTACTTTCATCATCATCACCGATTTTCATCACCACGCGGGTGAAACCGCGGGGCGTAGCTAGTATTCTATTATAGTTTAAAGTGACAGTTTTCTCATATTTCCATAATGCTAGAGAAGCATGGAAGCCCTATTTTTACCAAAATACCCGCGCTCACATCAATGTCAACTTCCGGGAACGAAAACCCTACAAATATTTACAATGTAAATAGCTTTTCGGTACTTTGTCGCTTTAGGAAAATTGCCTCTTTCTTAATACGACAAGGGAAAAGTCAAGAATTATTATTTGACAAAGTACTAAAGAGTTAACATGTTACGTAGAGTATAAACTCTTGACAGTTGCTAAGGCGTGTTTATTACCTAACGCTTTGTTAACATTAAAATTTGTTTGAAAGGAAAGCGTTTCGGGGTTTAAAGGTCTTTAAAATAGTCTAAATACTTCATTTAACATCAATCAATTCAGGATTTGCGTTAATCTAATTATTATTTTCGAATTATCACACAAATTTTCGGAAAAACCGAAAATGTATTGATGTTGTACCTTTAATTCGTTCTGAGATTCATATTTAAGGTCCCGTGGATCTGTCAAATTGTAAAAATAAAGCCAAATATACAACGCGAAATCTTGCGATAATTAGCAACGCCTTGCGGTTTCACCCACTAATCTTATCTTCTAATATACCTCATACTTCATAATAAAAGTACCTAACCTATGTGTTAATCCAGGGCATCTACCTTCATATCAAATTTCATCTAAATTCATTTGGCTATTTCGGAGTAGAGTAGGTGACAAACACATTTACGCACAAACTGTCACTTTTATAATTTTTAGAGCGATGTGATGTTATGTGTGTAGGTTAATAGCATTCCTAGCCCATTCACACTGAGATGACAGCACACCGCAGCAAATTTTTACCATCATTGCATAAGTTACGACCTTAAAAGTTATGTTTTTCTAAAATATCGATACAATGACGCTGATTCTGATGTGCCATTATCTAAACTAAGCTAAATTTGACAGCTCTAAAATAGTTATCATCCTTCTCTCACACATTGAAATGAAAAGAAATGCAGATATATTTAGTCCTGTCAGATTAGTTTACTTTAGTGAGCGGTATGACAGAATGGACTCCATTGTAGTAAATTGGTTGTAAAATGGTACTACACAAAAGCAGCCAATAGTAGTTTTAAGTAGCAACCACTAATTGAATAATAGAACATTTTTATTCCACAGGCATTTTCCCCCTTGACAGTGAAACCTCTGACCCCTGACAACGAGTAGAATTAAAACAGAAACAAGACGCTCCCCGGAGACTACGCACGTCTACCAGGTAATTTGACATTATAGTCACTACTCACACATGTGCAGTAAGCCATCTTCAAACAGAAAGAACTGTATCACTAAATACCATTTTGTGACATTTTCAATTGTTTTATGGATTCATTGTCATAATCATGGTCAGAGATATCAGTAATAGCTCTAGTTAAAATCATCCTTGGTAATAGTAACAATCTATCAAATAAATCTAACAATCTAAACTACATATTTTCGACACGTTAATGCCATATTATGTTTTTTTGAAGTAAAAACTTCTTAGGCGTGTTGAGCAGTTTTTGGGTGAACAAAAATCATTGAACTCGCGCCATCGTCACGCTGTCACAGAATACATAATACACTGTACCGTGTATTTTAAAACAGCGCCATCTCTTGTAGAATAGGTAAATTACCACTTCTGGCGTGCAGTCCTGTGACTGATGTGTTTTTTTTTTCTTTCTTTAAAATAGTAAAAAGTACGGGTTCAACGCGTAATTACGTATATGTACGGTTTTATTCGTACTTTTCCTCTAGAAAAAAAAGTTTATAAAAAAAGATTAATCTTTGAACATCAAAAAAGGGAAGAACTTTTAATAACAGACACCAATATACCAATACACCAGTGCTAATTAAGTAACTTATATACATACAAGCCGTCCGCCCCGGCTTCGCACGGATGTAAGCTCGGCCTTCGGCCTCGCTACAAAATATAATATAGCCTATGTCACCCGGAGATAGTGTAGCTTCCCAACAGTGAAAGAATTTTTCAAATCGGTTCAGCAGTTTCGGAGCCTATTCAATGCAACAAACAAACAATCAAATCTTTCCTCTTTATAATATTAGTATAGATATTCTCCAATTTAAGTAAATGTAAATTTTAGTTAAACCTACTCGTTGAGATGATGTTGCTAAAATAATATGGTAAAATGTGCTATAAGAATTACGTTAATATCATATTGCTTTATTTGAATATACCTCATTTATTTCTTGCTAAGTGTCTGAGCTTGTTTAAATATTTTATTTGATGTTAATATTATGTATGTACCTTCTATGTACCTATTTGTTTCTTTCGTGTGTCGTGTTGATGAAAAACTGTCCTAGACCCTGTTTTGAAAATTTCGAAAAATCCTGAAACACGTGTTTGTTTATTTTATCCCTGGAGATACATTCCAAATTTTGATTGCCTAGCCTAGAGTAAGCGGTGTTGGATAAATGGAGCTTTTTTTTAAACTTTTTTTTTGTTGAACCTCATGTCACTGGACCAATTCTGAGATGTAGTCAACCTCTGTATGAAAAGTATTTAGATCTGATAGTGCATATACCTAACTACGATTATTCTTGCGGTTTTTGATCAGTTCCCCGTGCTAACATGACACAACACAATGGCCAGTGGTGCAGCGGAAATTTAAGACAATTTCAATATTTACCTACTCAACGTCACTTCACTCCTCACAAGACATATTGTTGGCGTAATTACACGCTATCTAAGATAACGTTACGGTAAACAAGGGCTCCTCGAAAAATAATATCAAATTAACAAAATAGAAATATTACTTAACATTTTGATAGTGATAGAGAAACAACTGCAGTATTCCAATAAACTCTATTTACAGCTTTTAAAAGGTAAGCACATTTTTCTCGACGCATTGGTCTTCTGATGAACTTGGATAAAACCAAGGTCATGTTCAACGCACACGTTGCTCCAGGACCTGGCTTCACTTTAGTGATTGTTCGACAGTATGTTTACCTAGGGCAGATGCTCGAACTAGGCAAAACCAATTATATGAGTGAGGCCAAGAGAAGAATACAGTTAGGCTGGGCAGCGTTCTGGAAACTACTTAAAGTATCTTCGTCATATATCCCGCAAAGTCCTCAACCGGTGCGTTGTAACTGTCATGACTTACGGTGTTGTAATGTGGACACTTACAGTTGGTCCTATCCACAAGTTTAAGTTCACTCACCGAGCTATGAAGAAAGCTATGCCTGGCGTTTCTTTGAGAGATCACATCTCGAATGAAGTTATTCGCCAGATAACAACATAGCGTAGCGTTAGTGAGCTGAATTAGCAACGGGAGGTTATATCTGTCGCAGATCCAATAACTATTGGGTTAGACTTGTTCAGGAGTGGAGACCTCGAATTGGAAAACGTAGCGTAGGACCCCCTGAGACTCATTGGATTGACGATATACGTACGGTAGCCTGCACTGACTGGAAGAGAAATGCCGAAGATCGGGCTGAGCGGCGTGCCTCAGGCCTATGTCCAGCAGTGGATTAGTATAGGCTGATGTTGATACAGCTTTACACGGAATGGCGATACCAAGTCGAAAGAAAGTCTGTAGAAGGTTGTACTTATCGTTATGAACAACATCAAGCCTAAAATCACATAAAGAAATCAACTGTTCCATAGTCATTCATGCTTACCGAAATTAGCAGCTGATAATTTTTCTGCTATTTCTGGTTTATTTAAAGTTATTTATATTGATGAGTATAATCAACCTCCTATCATCTTAATACCACTGTTCCGTTTAACCCTATTTAGTATAGGCCAGTATGGTATTTTGAGTCAAACTGACGTACTAAACAATGTTTATATGGCGTTGTAATGTATTCGAACCACGTATCCCGGCGGAAAATAAGTAGGACCACAAGGAAGGGTAAAAACTAGGTATGTTTCGTAGTCGCATCAAATGTTGTTACTTGTTCTCTTTCAGATTCCTTCACTTTTATTGTTTTCTTCCGAAAATTTGTACATTGTAGCTGGTATTATTTCAAAGCCGTGGCTTTGTTGAACTATTTTTATAGATAGCAATTTATTTATTTAATTCATAGGAAGACCAACAGTTAAAATAAATATAACAATTTTTGTAGAACCAGAAGCTAATTACAGGTCCTCACGGGTAAAAATTGGATAAGTAACATTTCTAGTGAAAATATTACGCAGTTACACAATATATACGTTTGTCGCGGGCATCCAGTGGTAGCAGATGGCAGGATGTCGTTCAGTGTGGAGGTTAAAGGGGGAGGCCTATGTTCAGCAGTGGACGTCTTCTGGCTGATGTTGATACGTTTGTCGAAAATACAAAAATTATGTACTTAAATTAGGCCTTTACAATGAATTCCCTACTAATCAGCTGCCTAACCGTTCGTAGTCTGTTATTCGCAGTAATGTAATACAGTCAACCGCCACAACGCTCATGCAGAATAGATCCAACCCTAAGCGCTTATCGATGGTGTTAAAGTTCTTACTCACTCTCAACATGTATGAATTACTAAAGTTATATGATTATTTACGGGATATTTACCGTGGTATGGTTGTGGAAGGAGCTCCCGATATTTCGACGCAGTTACATGCACCATGTTCACGGGAAGACCAACCCGAACAACCAACCGTGAACAACCGTGATAGTTTAAAACAATGTATGAATTACGTCTATAGTGCTGCATTGAAAAAAGGTTAAATACAACAGTCGTGGCTAACAAATTATTGTTATAATCCGTCGACAATTTGCATAAAAATGTAATTCCTCTGCTCCAAACAGGATTTATAATTTCTTTTATTGCATAATTATTTTAATCACGCGACTTCTGTTTCCACAAATCAGAATAATTTGAAACAAGTTTAGAATGCTAATCTTTTCTAGTTTTATTTTGCGGGCAGACATATCACACACACACGCACACACACACATCATCAATTAACGTCCACTGTAGGACAAGGCCTCCCTTGGAGGGGTACATAGAGGGGCAGACATATGCCTAAACAATATTTGTATTTGTGTTATTATTATCTAACAGGAAGTCTCTGACATAAGGGCTTGTCACTCAGCCTATTCAAACATCTTGTTTTACCTAAATATGTGAAGAAGCTTAAATAACCACACTGTGTCATAATTATATCTGAACTTTTAATTAACAACCAAATAACTTTCAAACGTCGTGTCAAACTTTTAAAGGTCAGACTATAAGGGTAACAAGTCTGATTTAATTCTCGAAGTTATTTAAAAGTAATTTTCGTAATTAAGGCGAGGTTTTCCGACTTTTGAAGTTAAGCGTCTCTGAGTACACGTAGTATGGATGAGATATGCTTAGGTCAATCTAATAAAACAACTGCTAACCAATGGCATCCTAACGTCGAACCGATCCACTGAAGTGAGAACATTATTTGCGCAAAAGACGGTCGCACTTAAGGATATTTATTTCAAGGAGCAGTATTTTTGGCGAGAATGCTCATATTAACTGAATCCCGGGGAATGAATGTGGCGTAGTCTTCGTAGAGGCTTCAGGCCAATCTCTTTAAGTGGCCCCTGAGACCAGCGCGTTATCTGGGTTTATTAGTTATTTATTCTCACCGCTAAGTTGGAGCTCTATTCTGGCGCGCTCGATATTGTATATGTCACTCACACTCTTATGGTTTGTAACCGGAATAGGGTCTTTGGTCACGCTGTCCTTCGTGGAAATTACATTATTTGTTACAAGTTAGCCTTGACCTCAACGTAAATAGTTCATAGCTCAGGGCCAATTATCCGTAATTATAAGAGTCGTAACCCATACGAGCAGATTCTTAACTTTTTAATAGCTACTCGGCAGTCACTATACTTTGTAGTTGTTGGTATAGTTTTTATTTATAACACCGCTGGACACCGGTGAAATTATTACTTTTTTTTTTATGTGGGACATTATTGCACACATGGTCATCTGACCCCAAACCAAGCAAAGCTTGTAATATGGCTGCCAGAGACTGATATACGTACATATATATTTTTAAATACATACTTAAATAGATATTAACACCCAGACATAGAACAAACACAAATGTTCATCACACAAATGTTTGTCCTAGATGGGAATCGAACCCACGCCCCCAAGCACAGAAGTTAGATTCACTACCAACTTAGCCACCGGGGCAGTCGTGTACGCGACTTGTTTTGATAATAAATAAATATTGAGATATAGAAATCAATTCATCTTTTATTAAAGACCTTAAGACTATCTTCTATCTATACATATAATAAGAAAAAACGTAGATATAAAAAAAACTGTAATTGCGATATATCATAACAAATCTACACAGTAAGCAGCTGAACACGATAAGAAATTTTTTAGAATTTATGTATGTTTGTTTGTTGTTTGTCCACGTACATCTCCTAAACCACTGGACGGATGTAAATGCGGTTTTCACGAATATACTAAGCTATGACCAGATTGAACTATAGGCTATGTTATTTTGCGCAAGGGCCGGATTAAGGGAGGAAAAAGGGTTGAAAGTTTGTATGAAAATCTACGCGTACGAAGTAGCGGGAAACAGAACTAGTATTAAAATATTTTCTTAAACAAGTACTTAAAATCACCATGGTATATACATATCATAATCTTTATCAAATCAGAATATTTTTCGCCAGTCATTTCTTTATTATGTCTAAATTTTGTCTAAGGTTAATATCAAACGAAAAAGCAAGCCATGTGTCTTTTTTTACTACATTCTGTGTAAGGCGTCTTGTCTCGGATGATGGTATCTTGATGGCCACGATCTGTGTCATGTCGGCAGATTGAAACGAGACCTTTATGTACTTCCGAGAGATAGACGTTTGAACATTTGTGTCGCTACTGTTACATGCACTCTGGCTTCATATAATTATCAATATAAATAACTGGCCAAGTGCGAGTCGGACTCGCACACAAAGGGTTCCGTACCATTTTCTATAACAACGGCAAAAAAAACACGTTTTTTGTATGGGAGCCCTTCTTAAATATTTATTTTAATTTAATTTAATAATTTATTTTTAAATTAATAATTTATTTTAATTTAATAATTTATTTTTAAATTAAATATATAACTTAATATTCTGTAAATATTTAAAGTGTATCTCTTGCCGTTATCAATATCGAGCGAAAACGAGCAAAAAAATCACGTTTGTTGTATAGGAGCCCCCTTAAATATATTTTTTAGTATTTGTTGTTATAGCGGCAACAAAAATACATCATCTGTGAAAATTTCAACTATCTAACTGTCACGGTTCAGGAGTTACAGTCTGGTGACAGACGGACGGACGGACAGCGGAGCCTTAGTAATAGGGTCCCGTTTTACCCATTGGGTACGGAATCCTAAAAACCAACTTCATAAAAATGTCAGAACTGGAGACCAAATTGAAATAGGACCACTCGGGAAGCACCAGTTTTCAAATAAATATACTATGTACTAGGTTATACAAGGATTCATAACACTAGTCCTTGGTTATATGGAACGGCTTCTAAACGGAATGTAAGTTATTGTTCTCATTATAATAAAAAATCTTTATCGTGATTTTAGAGTTGATCCCCTAGTAAAAGTTAATGAGTAAAAGTTGTTCATAATGATATATACAATGGCCCCTTTCTTCTTAAATGCCACCATTCCGTTTACTGTTATCGCAGCCCCCTCTTTCTCATTGGGCACTCTGGGCACCTGCCCAGGGTCCCGCCATCGATGGGACCCCCAAGTTCCCGCCAGATCACCAAACAATAACCGATATTTATTACCGAAAAACATATTTATTTCGACAAAATCAATGAATAATGACTGACTACAATACCTGCATGCTTATTAGCTTTTGCATGCGTGAAGCTACTCTACTCTCACCCAAAAATAGTGCTCTGTCAAAGTCATATCCCCACACTATCCTAATGTGCCTAGGGCCTCCAATGGGTTAAAGATCAGTCAGGGCCGCTGACTGTTAAAGTAAGCATATCTGAAGATTAGGTTCACCTTTGACGCTCCGCAAACTCTTTGACGTTTCCAATATTCACACGTCACTGCGTACACAGGGAACGTTTGAAAAAAATAATATAGTAATGACATCCGCAAGGACGTTATAAAACCATTAGATTGAAGGTATAACGTCCTAGGACATTTGAACATCCGTCATCCAGTCTCCTGACTTCAGGTCCATTACATGGCAAGTCCATGGTCAAGACTTGCCATGGTCCATGGACACTGAAATGTGTTTGAAACGTTAGATTTTTTATTATTATTAGGTGACAAATGACACGGTCCCCGGAGTCCGTGGAGCTGTATTAAAAACAATAAAAAAAGTCAGACATTAAATTGCGTAATGTAAATTATGTACACGCGATAAAATTCGTTAAAAGTGTTTAATTTCGATACAAACGTTCGTTTACATATTTTTCCAATAAATCGCATTTGTATTCTCCGGTTTTGTAATCTAACGATGAAAATTAAAAACTATTGAGTCCTATACTTTTTAAATATCCCTCAAACACGCAAACACGCAAGCACGCTAGTATACACGCTTTCCAGACTTTTCTAAATATATTTTAATAGCTAACCCAATTGATATTTTATCAGTTTACAACACAAGCTATAAACTAAAATATGAACCAGAACAAATTAACCATAGCTGTCAGTGGTATGTAGAAAGAGATTACTAATCAAATCCTACTCACTATCAAGACTAAATATGTCTTCCTTCATTTAAGACTATGTCTCAGTTAAAATTATGTTAAATACTTTATGACTGTATTCATTTTGGGCATAATGCATTTTGACAAAGCTGTTTATCTATGAGCAGTTTCACACGTAATGGATAAGTGGGTGAGAAATAAAGGGACGGTATTTTAGAGGCAATATTTTATCTACAGCCTATTTTCAGGACGTCTTTATTACCCTTGACGAGAATGACCCTTGTTGGTACTGACTACGTCTAAAAGAAAATGAAGAAAGAAAATCTACGCTAAAATATATAGGTACGTACCTAGATAAAGATAATTATACATTTCCAATTATAGGGGGAAAAGGCGAAAGGAGCTCTTTGAACTCATCAACTTGTAGATACGTAGGTACTATTAGATCAACCCTGAAATTGAAAAAAAAGTCAGTCATAAGACTGCATGTCAGAAGTGAAAACTTAAGTAGTAATTCACCTATTCTACAAGAGATGGCGCTGTTTTAAAATAGACGGTACAGCGTTCGGTGATGATGACGCGAGTTCCATGATTTTTGTTCACCCAAAAAGTGCCGACGCGTTTTCAAGAAGTTTTCACTTAAAAAAACTCGATTTCGAGGTTAGTATCATAGTACAAATTGTTCATAATGATGACTACAATAAGCTCTTTTCGACTTAGTTTTTAATCTAATTACAACCTTTCCGTGTAACCCTGAAATAAATATTTTATGTCAGAATATGTACACCACAGCGCGTCAAAGTCAGCCTTATTAATATTAATTGAAAGGCATGTATTAAATTATAAATTTCTAGTAGAATTCTTCTCAAGTAAATAATAAAATAAATAAATATCTGGGACATTTTTGCACACACGGTCATCTGACCCCAAACTAAGCAAAGCTTGTAATATGGCTGCCAGAGACTGATATACGTACATAAATATATTTTTAAATACATACTTAAATAGATATTAACACCCAGACATAGAACAAACACAAATGTTCATCACACAAATGTTTGTCCTAGATGGGAATTGAACCCACGCCCCCAAGCACAGAAGTTAGGTTCACTACCAACTGAGCCACCGGGGCAGAAAGCTCAAAAAGACCTCACTTCTAATTGCGATAACTTCAGTTATCATAAACTTATCAAGTTCCGTTCCCGTCACGTCGCGTGTCGGGGACGGCTAAGGGCCGGCTCAGTAAAGCGTGTATTTAATAGCATGTACGCTTATCTTCCGACATGACGAGATATCGACGCTCGACGACTGCGCGACGCGACGCAACGGTAGCTTGCTTCTGACAGTCACAGATAAGATAAACGCCCACTCGTGCGACCAGTCGCGCGTCTGTTGCACTTCAATTTGCTGCAGATGCCGTTAGTTTTTTGTTTTATCACGCTACAAGAGTTGTCATAACTCGAACACACTGAATATAGAAAAAAGGCAGTGGGTAACTGAATCCTATCACATTGATCGTTTTTATCATTATCTTTATATATATTTATTTATTATCTGTATCATTTGATAGTTCTTTTTTTAAACGGCAAGTGTCTTTTTAACTTAACAAATTACAAGCTAACACAAAACAAAACACAAAAGCAGAAAGCAGAAGCAGAGCTACAAAAGTAGTTAGACTGCCCATAGACTGTTCAAGGTCAAAAGACAATCCAAATGCTCAAGCCCACTATCAGTTAGCAGCGTACCCAGCATGCTGGCAGCATTACCACGCCGAATGGTAATGCTTATGCGTTAGCTATGTTAATATTTTATTCAATTGTATACTTAAGTGTTTATGACATTCCCCCCATCCATCCATTCCCCATCTAACCTATACGTAAATTCTATCCATCCAATGGTTGCCTAGAAGAGATTGCTTTTAGCGATAAGGCCGCCACTTTTGGCACTAGCTTAAGAGCTAGTGCCAAAAGTGGCGGTATCAAGTGGTAGTAGTTAAGTTTCTTTATTCGTAACTTTTATTTATGGTGTGCACAGTAAAGAGTTTCTATCTATATATTTATCAGCCAATCATATTCCCACTACTGGGACACAGGCCTCTCAGAGTGAGAGAGAGGATGTGCCCTAACCCACCATCGCCGGCCCGGTGCATGTTGGTGACTGTCATAAGACTGTGAACTTTTTAGGGTTTTGGACATACCGGTTTCATCACTATATTTTCCTTCACCGTTTTTAAGCGCTGGCATCGAAAACTAAACTTTTTTTTACCGACTTCCAAAAAGGAAGCCTTTTTTTTCAACTTAGTCCAGTTCTGAAATTTTTATGACGTCGGTTTTTAATATTGATATTGATAGGACGGACTGACAGACAGACAATAAGGTTCCATTAGTAATAGGTCCAGTCCAGTAATAGGGTTCCATTTTTACCCTTTGGGTACGGAACCCTAAAAATGAGTTCTCAATTCGACTGCTTTTTTGCGATAACTTAGCCGTTCTGGACCGTTATATGGTTCTTTTTTATTAAATCGGTTAAATCTCGAGAATGGTTTTATTTTATTTGAAGAAAATGTTCCACTCCTTCCAGTGTAAAATTAGGGACTGAATCCTGTTTAATGAACTTCCCTTGAGCTAGTTTTTTTTTTATTTATGTAATAGAACATGCATGTCAAAAAACCCGATTCATTCGTGACATAAATACACCTAGATTGCGTATTTTGATTATGTATATCCCGGAAAAGAACACTTATAGCTCTAAGGCCGTCCGCTATTACAGAGTTATTTTTATCCCATTAAAAAATCTGGTGTGAACAATAAAAATAGTTATCAATCTTGTAAAACATTGTAAACGTGCCTTAACTCAGATTAAATGCAAGTGGCTTCTTAAAAACGTACATAAATATGCATGGCTCTCCAAATTTGTACTCGTAATATTATCTGTTGTAAATTCACGATTTCGAAATTATCATCATTAGTACATAATTAATTCTACGGCTTCGACGCATAATAGGCTTTTAGGTTAACGTTAGTCGTTATCGCTTGTAGGTTGTAGGCGATTTAGTTAAATAATGGATTTCAATTTATTTTTTATTGAGACGCTTTAATTTTTAATGACCTCTAATACTAAGACGAAGTGGGTTCTATGTTGTCGTTAGTATAAAGCGTAATGTTTGGTTGGTTGGTGATTAGAATACCATATTTTGTATTGATAGAAAAAAGCTAAACATATTGCTTTTCGATGATTGTAATTTGGTGTACGTTCGGAATAGTGGAAAAACTTCTTGTTAGTTTGTTTTATTGAACCTTTTTAGGGTTACGTACCAAAAGAGTAAAATAGGACCTTATCACTAAGACTCCGCTGTCCGTCGATCCGTCTGTCACCAGGCTGTATCTCGTGAACCGTGATAGTTAGACAGTTGACAGTTCACAGATGATGTATTTCTGTTGCCGCTATCACAACAAATACTAAAAAACAAAATAAATATTTAAGGGGGCTGCCATACAACAAACGAAATTTTTATGCTCGATTTTGCTCGATATTCATAACGGCAACATGTAGACGCTTGAAATATTCGCAGAATATTTAGTTATATATTAACATCAAAAATAAATAATTAAGTTAAAATGAAAATATATTTAAGGGGGCTCCCATACAACAAACGTGTTTTTTTGCCGTTTTTATAGATAATGGTACGGAACCCTTCTTGCGCGAGTCCAACTCGCACTTGGCCAGTTATTTATGTTTTAATTTCTATTTATTGTAATTAAATGGCAAGTTTTTAATAACTTAGGTAAGTAAAGCACCTACTGTTGTACTATTTGTTTAAACAAGTTTACCGTATTCTTCTGATAAATAAAGAATAGCCGAAGAATATGGCCACCCTCCGGCTCCATCATCAGGACATCCGAGACCAAAGTGCTTGGGTATACAAATCCAACGAACCCAAACTCGACGGGATTACGTCGTTTCAATTTAGTAAGTAGTAAGAGTACTATGGCCACCTTATGTCTCCATCATCAGACCAGCTTGATGGTACCATAACATTGCATTGTCACCCAGTTATCTGCATTTATAGAGTCGCTTAACGACTTATAACTTAATAGACATTTTATAATAATTTAATTTTTAGACATTAAAATTACAACAGAACGATAATCATACGACAAAAATGAGATTGAAAATCTTGAAAAGTGCTTTACTTATTTTGTCAAGCTATCCCTATCCCTATCCCTACCATATTATAAATGTGTAGATCAAATACCTTCACACATGACTTCTAACTAAGTAGAAGCAATACCTGATATTGGTTTAACTTGCAAAAAAATGCCGTTTGCGTGATTCAGGTAAAGTGTCGTATTTACCTATAATAGACGCACTTTTCATATTTGTGAAACTACGATCCATTTACACTCATTATTTTAGGAATTATTGAATACCTTATTACGTTTTTAATAATATTATTCGTAAAGTTTAAGCAAATTTACAATTTTTTCGCAAAACATCGTTTTAGTACGCAATCTATTTTCAAACTATGGAACTACAAATCTGACGGCTGTCAGTTTGTTTGTTTGTCCGCGAACATCTTTTAAACTACTAGAAGGATTTCAAAGCAGTTTACATGAATATGCTTATAAAATACCTGATTGAAACATAGGCTATATTAATTTATGATAATAAATAGTAAAAAAAATTTTTTTTAATAATTATTTATAACGCCATCTAGCTTATTTTATAGTAATGTTGTCGTAATGACAGACTTCTACTCGCAGACATGGTAGGTAGGAAGACTGAAGCGGCTGTTGCCATATAATCTATATGTAAATAAAAATATAGATATTCGCCAAAGAACCAGAGTCACCGACATAGCTATTAAAATCTGCAAGTTGAAGTGGCAATGGGCAGGCCACATCGCTCGAAGAACTGTTAACCGATGGGGAAGTAGGTAAGGTTCTTGAGTGGAGACCGCGAACCGGAAGACGCAGCGTAGGTAGGCCTCCCACTAGATGGACCGACGACATTGCGAGAGTCGCGGGCATCCAGTGGATGCAGATGGCAGGATGTCGTTCAGTGTGGAGGTTAAAGGGGGAGGCCTATGTTCAGCAGTGGACGTCTTCTGGCTGATGATGATGATGAAATAAAAACGAATCGCCGAAATGTATGTACCCGCATAACTTCCGATAGACTGCACCAAATAGTTTTTTTTGTGTTTGTTATTTTCAGGACAGCCAACTGCTTTTGAAGAGGTTTTACAGTTTATTATGGCGTAATTTAAAGTACGTTTATTTTTGTATTGACTTCTGACGTGCTAATATACCAAGTCGACGGAGATTAAAATGAATACATTTTTTTGCCAGGATCAAACTTAAGACCAATAACAGACACGCAAAGTAGGTGAACTCGCGGCATCTAATCTGTTACTGATCTATGATTAGCAGCTATTTTGGATGTTATGGTGGTGAACGAAAGCGGTTTAGTTGTTGGAAGGGTCGAGGCGCAGAAGGCGGGCAAAAATTATTTAGACATCATTGATTGGCAGTCTTTACGCGGAGTAATGTTAAATAACAGCGATTAATTATAGATACCGCTCCATGCTTACTATTTACTAATAATTCAATAATAACGTTTGTCATGCATGACATTTCGCTTGACTTATACCAATTTTTTTTTCCTTATTGGCTCCATGGCTCCACACTTCCAAAGTATTTAACCAGTGAAAGTAATATATTATTTGCTTGAAATATATTTGAAACTATGGACATGTCGGGATACCTGTATCGAGTCAGATTAAAACTAGACTAAAATCATACTATGACGATAGTATGACAATCCGCATTAAAATGGAGAGCAATAAATCTACAATCATGTCATATGTGTAGGTATTATCTATAAAATATTCAGTATAAATAATCCGATGGATTTGTGCCTATTTAAAGTTCCGTTCGTGTTCGTTAGTGTAACATTTATATTTGGATATGTCAGTCTAATCGTCCACCCACTAATTACTTTGCGCTACGCGTACGAAGTCGCGGGCATTAGCTAGTATTTGAATAATAATGGCGATATAAAAAAATAATGGTATTCGGTTTAATTGGCAAAATAAATGTTTATTTCCTAGATTTATGGTTAAACTTTAATTTCATTTCACATAATCAGATCTCAATATCTCTGCTATCTTCCAACGAGCCATTAAAACCACCCTTATCTTTAAAAATCATGCTTTAAAGAAAATTAATCGCGTCTAGACACACAGCATATATTTATTACATAGACCGATGTCTTAATATGGCTTTTTTCTTCATAGGTACCACGATAAAAATGTAATTTAGCCGAAAATATTTCAAGGGTTGATATACCTACTATCAATCTTTGAATTTTTGAGAAACCTTTTTTTAATATGATATTCTGAGGAATTAGGATTAGACTTATTGCTAAAAATGAGACGTTGAACATTCTCATAATATCATTTCTACATTAGGTAAACAATCACACACGATATTAAAATTCCCTTACTTAATCATATGAAAGTTTTTTTAGTACTTACCAACTTATAAGCCAACGTATAAAAATATACCAATATACGTGATTATATACCACGTATATTTATATTATTTTGTTACTAAATAGTACTTAAATGACATTAAATATAATTTTTATATGTTTTTTTTATTATTTATTGCTATTAAGTATTAAAATTTTTGTTAATGCATTTTTTTATGTTTTTGTAAAATTCTGATAATGTAATTATATACATAACTAGCCGTCCGCCCCGGCTTCGCACGGGTGTAAGCTCGGCCTTCGGCCTCGCTACAAAATATAATATAGCCTATGTCACCCGGGGATAGTGTAGCTTCCCAACAGTGAAAGAATTTTTCAAATCGGTTCAGTAGTTTCGGAGCCTATTCATTACAAACATACAAACATACAAAAATAGGTACAAATCTTTCCTCTTTATAATATTAGTGTAGATTAATAATTTGAAGTAATAATGATCATAGGTTTATAATAATCTGTATGCGACATGTAACTTTCTGATATGAGTAAATAACTATGAACTATAAGTATACCCTCTTAATAAGACTACAAAAGAGAAATAGGTACTTTCGCTAAACAAACAAAATAAGTGGTTCAATTCATAACATTCCATCATAAATAAAGAACGCTCGCGATAAATAATTCAAGTTCAGGCCAAGGTGTTGCCAAGTAAATAACTCAAAATAATAATATTCCGTAGATAAGCGCGGAGAGGCTGGTAACCCTAACGAGTCTTATTTATAAGCACTTCACGTCAACACCGGGGTTCAGTAAATAAATAAACAGCCTGAGATGTGACACTTACTTTTTTGGAGTTCCGTTCACAAAATAAAAATAGATTTGATTGGCGTGTGAAACTCATTATACGTTGAAACCACGGTTAACACATTGATTTGACGATTTTAAACACAAAATTATAGGTAGTACTTACACACTAATATTTTCCATTTAAATAAATTTATAACAAAATAACAGGCGATTGGTGGAGGCTTCGGGTGTTCTTCTGGCTTCTATTTCGGACATAAATTGAGAATTGCCATTCAACGTGGCAATGCCTCCAGCATTCTGGAGCCTCCCTCCATCTCCACCTTTACCTCCACAAATGGACTTTTATTTTAAGTTTTACTTTTTAGTTAGTATTTTATGTTTTCGTTAATTTTCTGTTTTATAAGTTGTGCATGATAAAATACTTGTAGTACCACAAAATAACAGGATGAATTAGGTATAAATTATGACAATTTCAATATTCAAACATATTTCGTAACAAAAACTAATTAGGCACCGAACCAAAGTACCTATTGTAATAAATAATAGTACCTAAACTAAACTAGATATTATTTCTTACACAATTCGTCGGAACCAAAGGCCACGCGTGCTAGCTCGCACTTAGCTGTTTTAATTCTTCGATGAAATAACAAAATAACATTTTCGAAGTTTGACGTATACCTTCCAATAAATGTACCCCACTTATAGGTACAATTAGAGGGGACCTTGTACCCTGTCTTATTAGGGACCATTATGTCGAACGAGAGAGACGTCAGGTGAAAGCTGTTTTGCCTAGGGAATTTCTATGTAGGTACTTGTTAAGAATTCACACTGATAGCTACATGCTCTCATTTACCGGCTTGGTAAGAACATACTTTATTTTCATACAATTCCATTGGCTTAAGTTTGTTACAGACGATGCCCAAATTTTATCGTGTTAACATAACATAACATTGTAAGTACTTTTTCTTATTAACAGTGTGAGAATGGTGATCACCTAGGCCTTACTTAAAAACGTTACTCAAGTTGACCTATGCTTAAAAATTCTTTCTCAACTTCTCGCTGGCGGCAATGGTCACACACGAAAACTAGAAAGCAATTCAAAGAAAATATTATTTTGAGTAACGTTTTTAAGTCATAAGGCCACTATATTTTAAAACTGCAGCAATTTTTTTTTAATTCACATGGTGGTGTATATCGTGTGCTATATGCATAACTATAGTTAACTTTCCATGTAATTTTCATAAAAGAATTAATTGATATCGTATAGTATCCAGAGTATAGTGACCTGCAAACAGCTTGAGCTAATATAGTGCTATTTCTTATGTGGCAATAGAGACAAAGTTGGCGCACATGTGTAAAGATCAATGACGATTTGGTCATATAAAATTTGGTGTATTATACACTTTCACACAATACAACCGCTTGCGCGGAATATCCGCGAAAAATCTAAATTGACTATTACGCAGTGAAAATATGTAGAATAAGTTTTTTATTGTTTAGAATTAATATTTCCAACTCTACGTAAATAAATATGTATTCTTACTTTTAATTAATAAATTTATCGCGATTATTAATTAAAATAATCTTGATAAAAGTATTTCAACCCTCTGTCGAACCCATTCGTTACGTTTACGGACGTACCTACCTATTGCTTATCACGAATTAAGTTAATTCCTTTGCGATTTCTTTAACATATTTGTAACCATAGACTAATGTAGCTATTTCAACGACCTTCAGAAAGTCCCATCTGAAACTACTTAGAAATACAGTCGAATTAATTTCAAAGATACTTACGAGTAGATTCCTACTAATACTATAATATACTACATAATTATTGTGAATGCGAAAAAAAGTTTATTGGTTTGTTCTTGTTCCACACAGATTGGTGTAATTTTTTCACTAACATAGAAGCCCTGAGAGTAACATAGGAAGTATCTTAAAAAGTCAAATATTTCATGTTAGTGAGAAGTATTTGATTAAAACTTTTAAGGTAAATTTAAGGTTCTTGTGGGATTATAGAAGAGGAAGAGGGTGTAACCGCGGGGCGCAGTATATATATGTTACCAATAAGTATGTATCTAATCGCTTTCTACAATTTATGTAGCTTGTTATGAAATTTTCGGCACCATCGATAAGCTACAACCCAGATAATCGACTCTCTGTTTAGGCACGGTTTCAAGGTAATCACTGTAAATATAGTATTAGGGAAGATAACGCTTATCAGATTGGGGCGGTGTATCGTGAAATTCCGATCGTAGTCATGCCGTTACACAACATGCGAATACCTATTGAATTATATCATTTAAATTAAACAATTAAAGGATTTTATCACGTATATTTCAATTTATTACAAGCGTTTAATTCACTTGCAATGTTTATTAGTTTGTTTAGGACAAATCTTGTAAAATGAATTAGAACCAGTTCCTCAAAACCGATTTTACTGAAATTGCATACATCTTTAGTTTTGATGACAATACAATATTCAATACCCAATATTGTTATATTTTCAAAATGGCCGCCAAAATAAATAAATAAACCTCTAAATAAAATGTAAAGAAACATGTAAATAAAAGATTGTTTTTCGAACATTGCAGTGTCAGTTGTCAGGTGGTCTAAATGACATAAATATTTAGAGAAATGTTATGAAATGATTTACAAATACCGCCAAGCGTAGATAAGTAAATTTTTAAATACAGTTAGATGCGTCTTTATTTATAGTTATTTATAAATGGAGCAATAATAGTAAGCCATCTAAGATAACTAATGTTTCTCTATTTGCCTTATCTTTTTCCATCTGCTGAGATTTATCATGCTTGAACAAGTATTTGAGGTAGAAACGAAATACAGCTTACATACATATAGGTATATAATAAACTTGCACATAAGTTATCTAGTATTCTAAATCATACATTGAACGCATAAGGTTATTGGATAGTTTGTTTGACCTTGGCCTAGTTAGGTACCTACTTAGTCTAATCAAGACGTTCTGATTTATAGAGATATTGACCACGAAAGCTACGAGTAATGGCAAACCCAATATTTGCGTGACAATATGCAATCATTGTGTCAAATGCTATTCCAATCATTATGACACTATTAACATGATAATTTTCAGTTCCTATTTCCTACATTTTAGAGAAAAAAAATTAGGTATGCTTATGCTGACTCGTTACATGGCAATATGGCAACTATCAAACACAATTTATGATTCGTCTTATTCGGTTAGGTAGGTATCAGCGCCTACAGGAAACTTTCCTTTGACATTGCGAGGAAAGTAGCGCCACCGCGTTTTTAACACGTTTTTATTAGCTTGGTATTTATCTATGTAACGGAATCTTTGAACGGGATTTTCACCTCCCTCAAAACGACAGATTGATTTGAAACTTTGCACACTTATCAAGGACCAATGAAAATGCAATAATTTGAATAGTTTGTCCCTTTATCCTTACCAGGATCTTCAGAATTGCTGACTTTAAAGCGTGTTTTATAGTTTTTTTACTGCGAGAATTATTTAAACCTAGGACAGAGGATTAGAAAATAATTAGCTAAAAAGTCGCTAGCCCAGCGATATTTTAACGTTTGAATATTCTGTGGCCCGCGTTGCTATAGTGGTTATAGATACAATAAAATTGACTGTATCTAATAAAGTTTAACAGAAACAAGGCTGGAAAAAAGACTTTTAACTCATTCCTAAATTGGTGTATAGTTAATATTTGTGTTATTGTGATGCTTTTGACTAATTTTTTTTTCTTATGTCCCAGATATTTATTATACGAATGACTTAACTAGTCTATTTTATTAGGTAACAGCCTGTAATGATAGATGTATTGTTTAAATAAATGTATTACGTAAGCATCACACAGTACTATATTACAGTCAAATAGTAGGCTACCACGGTACTTTACTTTACTAACTTATATTAATTTGACCACGATCATTAGCAAACTAAATCCTAAATCAACTAGGTATAAAAAGTTATGATCTTACGTGCTTACACCATTGACTATCAGTTAAACTTTAACCTACCTCGAGGCATTTTGCAAAGCAGACGGGATTCAATAATGCTATGATTGTAGAGATTGCAGATTTATCCCGCGGCGGGGAAATGGGAATCATTTATCAGATACAAAGGTATCATTGACCTATTTGTTAATGCATAGAGGGTAAAATGAATAAAGATATATGCTTACATTCATATTAATGTGGAAAAATTGTACTGTACAGATACAAGGACCATAAAATTATGTTGTGATGGATGTCTATAAATTAGACTTCCATCACAACATAATTTTATGGTTATGATATTAGGTAGTATCTCCTAAAGCCCCAGTGATTCGATAGAATTATAGATCCATAAGTTGCTTGAAGTGCAAAACTGAACATCCGGCTGAATTGCGAGTTTTGAGAGAGGTTCCAATCCATTTCTTATCATCAGTCTATTGCAGTACAATAGACTGATGATAAGTAATAAATGTATATTTATGACTGTGGTTTTGTGATCAGCTATTAGATAAATCATTGCTGCACCCTTTATTCAGGGTATATCACACAATGTACATACTCTAAAACATAGGTTTTAGAAAAAGAAAGTGTACATATATGCAATAAAGAATAAGATTAGAACCAGAAATCAATACATTGACAACATAACTTTTCCAAATACTGGTAATAAAATTTGTTGTAGTAGGCTATATAAGAAAACTTTGAGCTTGTAAATGTAAATTAAACGTAATTGCTTTAAGTCAGGCCCCAAAATTGGGAAAATATTTATCATGGAAATGAGAAAACAAGCAATCCTGTAGGCTTAAGACAAAGTGAATCGGGGTGCGATAAAAAATTGCTCTGGTTTGTTAAATTAATGTTAACGGCCTGCTTCTTGACATAAACAGGAATTAGCTGAGGATGCCTTTTGATAACTGCACGATTTGTATTGTTTGATTACAGGAAACTGAATGAAATAAAAGTTTTTAGGGTTCCGTATATAGGATGCTACAAGGAAAGTTCGTTCTGTCCGTCAGCTTGTCTGTCTATCGATCCGTTGATCCCAATTTTTAGAACCTTCTTACTTTTATAGTATTTAAGATATGTGAATGAAACTGCACAATTACAGTTTTAATATAGATCTTTATTTAAGTATTAAAAAAATGCATTTTTTGATTCGGAAGAGTACCCCCCCAATACACTCACATTTGGTTTCCATCCAGCAAAAGACAGTATAGAATGCAAACAACCAGGTTGCCAGTTGGCGCCGAGTGTTGACGCTCGCGCTCGTTTCATTTCATTTCCCATCTAATGTTTGCACGGTCAACACCGCTTTGGAGACGCCTCTTCCTTTTCACAGCCCTACCTCTACAAAGTAAATTGCTTGCCGTTTTGTGGAGAGTCTTATCAAACTCTCTGCGGTCGCGTTTCTTACTCCATTATGATATTGGTTTGACGTATCTTGTTGGTATTGTTGGGAGCCTAGATAGATATAGGTCTGTGGTTGGGAGAATGCTATGCGTCAACATCAGTGGGTAATTTAATTAGGTTAAATAAGCTGGTAGGTTTATAGATGAGTAACAAAATTGCTGTTTCTTGTAAAAACCTCTTGCTTGTCCAGTCATACAATACTGTTTTTCTGATGAATCTCTAGTGTTATTCCGCTTCTACGTCACTTCAAGTCCAATAAAGAATTTGGGACAAATTTGGTCGATAGATATTTGTTAATGAAGTTAATTTAATTAATTTTAATTTAGCCAAACCTGAAATAAAATATTAATTACATATAAGATAAAAGAAACCTAACCTAAAACAAAAATAAATTAATTCTGAAACAAAGAATAATCTAATGTAATTGCAAATGAAATAAACAATTAAACACGTTCCCTTAGTGCACTTTGTGTTGGTTTTGAAGATGGACTTTCCGCAAAGTAACGCCTGATTCATTCAACTATCAGTCATACAATTTCGAATTTAAGCGTACCTATTTTCTGATAGCATAAGTAGTATCTAAGAATGACGAGAGCAGTGTAGTGCTATGCCAGATTTTTAACTAGCCTATTACGTTCCCATTGCTGGGACACAGGCCATCACAGCGAAATTATGGGCAATAATCCACCATGCCAACCCAGTGCATGTCAGCATTTACAATTGCCGCGTTTTCATTGGATACCTTTACTTAGATTGTAGCTAAAGTTTCTCCAGTGGTCTACTTATCAGAACTGCTACCCGACCAGCTACCTTGGACTGATTCCCTGAATATACAGTGACACCGCAAGGCAATGTTAGTGAATGTCATTATGTTTGTACTTTTTGAGGTTCTTGAATATACTGATTTCATCACCTTTTCATTTGAGCTGTGGCATCCAAAACTGCACGTAATATAATGAAGTTTTAGATAAATAATTGTTGCAGAGCCCAGAATCGAACCGGGTGCCGTTAGATTGTGAAGCTCTCATGTTACTGCTGACCCACCATCGCTCAAGTACAAGATTGTAAAATAGTAGTAATATTTTTATAGCACAGAATGATTATCTTTGCTAGTAAGTTGGTGGTTATATCTGGGACATTATTGCACACACGGTCATCTGACCCCAAACTAAGCAAAGCTTGTAATATGGCTGCCAGAGACTGATATACATACATATGCTAGTAAGTTGTCCGTATCGCAAATGTTTATTCAGACAGATTCCAAATTTATCACCTAGTAACACTAGGTTTCACCCACTTGGACGATTCCTTATGAATCGTATTTTTGTTTCGGGGTAAAAAGTAGCCTGTCTCAGGCCTTCCAATTATCTCTACATAAAAAAATACGTTAACCATTGCTTTGTTGCTGCGTGAAAGAGGAACAACCAAACACAGGCTTTATGATATTTGTACAATAAAAAAAAACAGTTCAGAAAGCTGGCTCCAGTTTGGCGAAAAACTTAGCCAATCAACGTGGCAATGCTGCTAGCATTCTGGCTACTTTCTTTAGGTTTTTATAACGTTCCTTGTACATAATTATGTTTATTTTTTCTTGTCAATTAAATATCTAAAAATCCTAAGCAAACTTGTAAATCGAACGTAGCCTAGGTACTTGCAAATCCGAAGCCTTAATTACTACATCACAGCTAACCGTGCATAAAATCACCCTAATTCTTAGTAATCCCAAATAACAGAATTAATTACTCAAGCTGGAGGGCGAACACAAAAATTTCGCAAAAGATTGGAAGAATAAAGCTTTTAATCCAATAAATGCCTAACTCTATAATTTTCCTTAAGGTCTTGGGAAGAACATCAATCATTAGAGATTTTATTGGCCTCCTTTTGCTGAGCTGTTTGCGTTGATTATTGGATTAGGACATTTTTGTAAGAAATTACTATTGATTAGTAAAGACGACCAATAAGGTTATGCGAAGCCAGCATTAAGCTGAGTAGAAGCCAATGTGTGGGGAAAAACATTGTGTATACAATATGAATTATATAATTTTGTGCCGACTTCCAAAAAGGAGGAGGTTATCAATTCGACTTTTTTTATATTTGTTACCTCAGAACTTTCCACCGATTGGGTGAACCGATTTTGATGATCGTTTTTTTTTATTTGAAAGCTGGTGCTTCCCGTGTGGTCCCATTTTAATTTGGTCCAGTTCTTACATTTTTATGAAGCCGGTTTTTTATTTGAATAATAGTTATTGTTATATCTAGTTGTGATCTTTTTTCCACGTTTAAATAATTGTCTATTGTCAACAAACATATTAAGGTACTTATAATACCACACAATACATTTCTACTTTAGTACAAGCAGACACTTCTTAAACATAACTATAAGTTTTTGCTTAACTTGCAAAAACAGGTTACACCTGGTCTTCTTTGTTTCATTCCACAGTTTAGTGTTATCAGTAAGTAACTACTCCACGTGATGATTTTCATGTACCTATAATACCTACCCAGTAGGTAAGTAGTGTGCGTTGTGCAACGCATGATAGCACTGCACTTTACTTTATCAGTTAAATTAAACAGCTGCCTGGGAAAACTAATGTGTGACCTTGTGTCAGGTGTTTGTACCTACCTAAAAATCTATATATATATATACTATATAAAAATATTATAAAGAGGAATGATTTGATTGTTTGTTTGCATTGAATAGGCTCCGAAACTACTGAACCGATTTGAAAAATTCTTTCACTGTTGGGAAGCTACACTTTCCAGGTGACATAGGCTATATTATATTTTGTAGCGAGGCCGAAGGCCGAGCTTACACCCGTGCGAAGCCGGGACGGTCGACTAGTTATATATATAAATCTTGTGTCACGGTGTTTGTGGTCGCACTTCTGCGAAACGGCACGACCGATTTTTATGATGTTTGTGATATACAGTATAACAAACTTAATTTTGTAGGTGGAGCTGGACTCAGCACAGGACCGAGGCAGAATGGTATAGCAACCTACCCAGCAGTGGGATAAAGAAGGCAGTAGATGATAATGATGATGAAGGCGCATGGCCTCCTGACCGATAAAAGTCCCTATCATCGCACATTACATTTGATAGAATAATAATGACTCCGGCGTCTCGGAAAATGTACCTTTTATATCCCCTATTCTGAGAATGCTCTTGATATATCAACGTCAGATGCGCGGTAAAGCACCATCATTTATGGAGAACTCGGACAAGACACTGAAATGTTGATAAGGGAAAACAAAAACAACTTTAATTTATTACGAGCTTAGGAGAGTTCAATAAATTAATAATTAACAGTTGACAGTTTAACTTTATGACGTTAAATATCCCGTTAATAATCGTATAACTGAATTGAATAACCGTGATAGTTTAAAAAAGTGTTTTAAATAAATATTCACACTTTTAACTTCCGACTAGGAAACAAGTATAGAATAGAATATAAATTTTATTGGTCTTAAAACATTAGTAGTTAAACTGGGCAAGGCAAAATAACAAAAATATTTTATTAAATTAAATTAGATGATGAGATTAATAAGCAGTCCTGACTATAAAAAGTAAACAGTCAAAAAGTCGAAATAAACTGATAAGATTAAATAAATATAACAATGCACAAAAGTGAAGTGAAGAATCTATACTAAAGTTTTTGAATTCGTATGTTTGTTGGGGGTAATCGCTGGAACCACTGAGTCAATTCTGATATGAAGCTACATTATCTCTGAGTCACACAGGCAGTTTTAGTAAAATAGTGAGCGAAGCCGCGGGCAATAACTAGTACACAATAACAATGCACTTATTCACTGTACTATAAATACTTAGAAAACAAACGAGCCTCTAAAAAAACTTCACTGGGAAAAAGATCTCTTAATTTTCAAACCGCTAGACAAGACCACATCGGTTATCGGTTCTTCGAGCCCATCACAACATAAACTTGTAAATTTTAATAGCAAGATAAATTTTCAATAAATATAGCTAAGAACTATCACGATTAAACTAGATTTCAATATTGAAATCAGTTCAGCCGTTTTTGGGCTACGCAGCCACTGACAAACACTTAGCACAGGCATCAAAAGACATTTTTGATGAATTCTTTAGCTATTTAGCTAATTGTACGAGTATACTTACTTATAGAACACGCAAACCATTTTTTGTAACCCATTTTTGATTTTCAAATTGATAAAATGTTAACTGACTAATTCGAAATACATCCTATTAAAATATTATCACGAACACATCACAAAAGAACAATCTAATCGAAATCATCCTCTTTTTAGTCATGTAGAAGAAGACGACGAGTGACAACCTTGCTTGGGCTTCAACTCAAGGTTACGACCGCTTATTGAAGACCTCTGACTCATCTAATAGATTTATCAGATGTCCAGCAGTCATTCATAGTTTTTGTTTCGGCGAAATCAGACGTGATTCAGGTTATAACAGAAGCTTGTATTTCTAAGTAACTATTGAAGGTTGAAAGGTTGCATAAATGACGCACGCAAATTTCGGCAACTAAATTGAAAGAAACTGGAAGGATAACAGGCATACATAATAGGTCGGGGAAAAAGTCTTTTCGTATTTTGTATGTATAAAGTTGTAGTAAAAATCTTATCCGTTGTACTGTTTGTATCTGGCTGGTTTTGATACCATTAAAAATATGACATTTTAAAAAAGGAATACAAAACGTAAAAAGCAATTTCCCGCCATTTTTCAATTGTTTTTTTGTTCGATAAAATGAGTGAATCTAACGAATAAATTCGATATATTGTGAAATTTTATAACAAAAAAGGGAAAAATGCGACACACGCCGCGAATAAAATTTGTGACGTTTATGGACCTAATGCAGTGTCATCAAGAGTAGCACAATGTTGGTTCAAGCGTTTTCAGTCCGGGAATTTTGATGTCAAAGATGCAGCTCGCTCTGGTCGCCCTGTTACGGATAAAGTCGATGCCATTTCTGAAAAAGTGGACCAAGATCGGCATATTAGTAGTTACGACGTAGCTGAAGAACTGGGGATTGACCACAAAACAGTTTTGACCCATTTGAAAAAAACTGGGTATACAAAAAACTCGATATTTGGGTGCCACACGAGCTCACTGAAAGAAACCAAATGAATCGTGTACTCATTTGCGATTCTCTATTGAAACGTAACGAAACCGAACCGTTTTTGAAAAGATTGATCACTGGTGATGAAAAATGGATCACCTACGACAAGAATGTGCGCAAAAGATCATGGTCAAACACGTAATAAGGTGATGCTGTGTGTATGGTGGGATTGGCAGAGCATCGTTCATTATGAGCTTTTACCGCCGGGCAAAACCATCGATTCGGATCTCTGCCAACAGCAGATGAGACTCAAACAAGAAATTGAGAAAAAACGGCCGGAATTGATCAACAGAAAGAGTGTGGTCTTTCATCATGATAACGCCAGACCGCACACATCTTTGGCCACTCAGCAAAAATTTAGAGAGCTTGGTTGGGAAGTGTTAATGCATCCACCATATAGCCCAGACCTTGCACCCTCAGATTTCCACCTGTTTCGATCTCTTCAGAATTCTTTGGGTAGTGTTAGATTAACATCAAGAGAGGACTGTCAAAACTACTTGTTGCATTTTTTTGATCAGAAGTCCCAAAAATTCTACAGCAACGGGATCATGTCACTACCTACAAGATGGCAACAAGTTATCGAACAAAATGGCACATATATATTATAATTAAATGTAATTAAACTTGAAAAAAATATGTCTTGAATTTGTTTAAAAAATACGAAGAAACTTTTTCCCCGACCTTATATATAATTTTTTATACTATAGGTGGCATACAAGCAAACGGGCCGCCTGAAGGTAAGCGATCACCGTCACCCGATTACTAGTAACGCCACGGCATCACAGATACGTTTTAAATTTTGGCAGGTAAATTATGTGTGAAAATGTTCTATTTTTGATACTGATGTAAAAAAGTACTTATGAGTTTTTAATGCCATAGGTGGCAAACAAGCAGACGGATTTCCTGATGGTACCTAAGTAGTTACCGTCGCTTATGGGTACCTGTAACATCAAAGGTATCACAAATACGTTGTCGAGACTTGACTCTATTAACTCGCCTTTTAAAGATCCCCATGTTATTCCACATTTTGCAGGTGTCAGACAAGAAAGATCATGTGAATAATATCTTGTTTACCATAACAAGATATTATTTAGTAGTTATATTAAAATTGTTGGTACTCGTAGGTCTATCAATTGAATAATAAATAAGCACTGTAATTACTTATGTCAAAATAAATCAATCACATCAAACTAGACTACTCTGACCTCATTAGTAATACAACTTAATTAGAACGTATTTAACATGTCAATTATTTTACAATGCACCCAACTTAGTTGGTCAAATAATGGTACTAAAAATGTTCTACGGATTTTTTCCACAAATTACGATGATGTCTCCCCTTTCAACTCTACAGATAAGTTTGTCGCATTATACAAGGCAAGCTGTAAAACTTCTAGAATTGGGTATATTATGTTTAAATGCGGAACTAGATCACAAATAAGTAACATGGCGGCATTAGACGTCAATAGGTTTTTTACATCATGACAAAGTAATAAACGAATTTACAGAAAGCATTTCGAGGTTATTAGGTATGTAATAAGGCTTGGCCCAAGGTTATACTAGAGTACATTGACTGTCTAACCGTACATTTCTAAAGCACGGGTTTTTATACGATTCTTATTGTTCTTTTTTTACCAGTCATGAGATTTTTGCACAGTTGTATATCTTTGAATGCTTATACTACTTACTAGACACGACTCTGATAAATGCTAGAGTCTGTAAAATTATTCAATCCAAGCTCATTTATTTTTGCATTGGTATTTGAGCATCCCACTATTACGTAATGTTTTATTTGATTGGAATGAATTTGGACATGGAGATAGCTGCGTGTGCCTTTGTTGTATAACATAGGCTATTTTTCATACTGAAAATGCTTTTTGAACTGGTGAAAACCGCGGGACGCAGCTAGCCCAACAAAAACCTTGACTTTACTACAACTAAGTAACTGCTACCTAATAAATAACGAGTCATTTCAAAATACGGATACTTACTGTGCAAACTTTACATAAAATCATAGACGTAGATATCAAGATAATATCTTACCAATCGGCTTATCTCAGCCAAGCGCTCGAAGAGTGAACACGTCCTGAGGGTGCCCCGTGAAGAGGCGAAACACGTGTCGACAAAGTGCTCTAAGGAATAATAGGTTTAATTGGTTATTTCCTTCATATTTCAATTAATTTTCATTATGGTTACATTAATTACTGTTATTTTTTTCTAATTTTCGATTTAATAATAATTATTACAGATTCATTACATATTAATTTCAGATATAACGTTTCTGTTGTTGTTTAAGAATTCATTCATTTTCGTTTTAGGTTAGGTTAAATTAGCATCATTGACAAGTTTCTGTAGAGTAAAACATAAATAATTTATCCCAAATTCCTTATTGTACTTAATACGATGTTATAGCAGAAATAGCTACACTAGATATTCGTCAAAGTAACAATTTTAATATCTTATCGGCATATTAGATACCTATATAACGTAAAAAAAACTCACTTCACTATATAGATACTCTATATTATGTAGACCAGAAATAAAAATTACAAAACGATAGAAAACACTTACGAGCTAGTGCCACAAGCACTGTTACGACCGCTCATCAACGACATAGGAGTGCAACTGGGTTCACACTGGTGCGCTTTATGGTTGAGCGCACCACTGAGTCGTTATAATTAAAAAAGTTTCATTGATCTGGTCCTTATAATGTACATCCATGCAACTAATTCAAGTTTAATGCGCTTCCCTTGTACCTTCAACTTTCTGTTCAGTAAGTACGAGTTTTTCGCCCGTCGTGCCTTCACTTCCAATGATATACGACAGGCAAGTGTAGGAAGCGTGTGGGCAGGAACAGCTAATACAATTAGTGGTAATGGACCGACTTGTTTGTTCTTACTACGTTACTGTGCTGGTTTAAACTAAAAACTTCGAAAGTATTTTTTAGACACGCGCGGGCGATGTTTGTCTCACCGGAAGCTTGTGTAAAATACGTCATTGTATTCCGCAGTTCTTTTTTTTGAAATGTTCTCTAATCTACTTTTTAATTTTGTTAATTTACTTTCTTTGGAGTTCTGGCTCCAGATATCTTGTCTATGTTCTGTATTATCGTGTAAGTAACTGAAAGGGTAGTCTATACTTATAATCTACACTAATATTATAAAGAGGAAAGATTTGTACCTATTTTTGTATGTTTGTAATGAATAGGCTCCGAAACTACTGAACCGATTTGAAAAATTATTTCACTGTTGGGAAGCTACACTATCCCCGGGTGACATAGGCTATATTATATTTTGTAGCGAGGCCGAAGGCCGAGCTTACACCCGTGCGAAGCCATGACGGTCGACTAGTATCAAATATTTTTGACAAATATCGATTATGAGTAAGTGTATGTAAATCGATTTAAAATCCGCCTTTCTTTAACTTATTTCAATTGAAAACTTGACAGTTGCTGGTGTAGTCGCCGATACAAATTAAGAAACGTTTTTAATATATGTTATTTTCAAACCCCTATTCCAATAGGGCTATAAATAATAAAGGATTCTAATTATTAAGAGCAACTTTTTTGTACATGAATAGTGATGATGACGCATCTTTAGCCTGATTTTGGGCAAAATCCTTTTAATAATTGATTTACTTTGCTAACTTTTTTACAGGTCGATGTTATAATATTACTAAACATGATGAAACATGAAGATATATATCTAAATAAAAAGTAACTGCAACGGATCGTTCTGCAAAAAAACTGTATGTCACAAAAGTTAAAAAAATAAATATTATGTTTACCTACAGTTCCAAAGTTAATTTTACCGATAGGAATTCCTCAAAAGCAAGGGATCAATGTCCTCATAATGACATAGTCATTAGGTGTAACTCTAGAATCGTCGAGGAAAACCGTAAAACGCTCTTCAAATAGCCGCATCGTTTTTTAATAAGTGGCTCTTTTTCCTTAGATTAGATCAGAGCTCATTGATTCAACATAGCATTACTAACGCACTTTTCCTTCTGTTATTTGATTAAGTTAGATTTATTAAACTGACTGCTACAAAATTGTGGAAGTTATCATTTTGACAATGCACGTATTTTCAGACACTCGTAGGTATATTTTATTAACATGATTTGCTTTATGAGGATATTATTCATGTAAATACGATATATCTGAAAGATAACCTCATAAAAATTAAGTTCAAATATTTCGCTTTAAAATTATAACAACCGCTAAAATCTACCTTGCTACTATATGTAAACACACTTATATTTACATTTCTCCAAAAAAAACATATTTTTGTATAGTATAAAAACCAATTTATCTTAAGAATGCGTATGCTTACATGCCACGTGACCTGAGCATATAGTTATCACCTTTGTGTGTAGATTACTACAGTGCATTGTAATAGTTATGAACGTTCACTACCTACTGGCATCAAGTTCTGGCAAACTAGGTATCCTATACTAATTTACCAACCTACTACGAACACCACTCGACTCATTTATATCCTTGTTTTGAGAGTACGCACTGAATAGGGTTGTCTATGATCCCCTATACTACAATAAAACGTCTTATTTTTTTCTGCTGTTTCTTCATAAGTTTAGTATTATGCCAACATACATATTATATTGTTTGTAAATATACTTACAATAAAATATATAAACAAAACTACTTTAAATTACAACATTAATAAAACTCAAACACTGTTTTAAACTATCACGGTTGTTCACTATAGTTATATGATTATTTGCGGGATATTTTGACGGAAGTCTTCCCGTGAACATGATGCATGTAACTGCGCTAAAATATCGGGAGCTCCTTCCACAACGTTACCACGGTAAATATCCCGTAAATAATCATATAACAAACATTAACAACATTTGAGCAAAGTAAAGCCCAGCAACTACAATTGACGAAGATATCGCGTAACATACATACACAAAAATAACACAGAACTAAGTTAACGATAAAAAAGAAAAAATACAAAATTAAAGCCGAATAGAACCTCCTTTTTAAAATCGATTAAAATGTGTCAAACAAAATTTAAAAAACGTAAGGCCTGTGAAGCAACGTTACGATAGATTTGTCATGTCAAGCAAATGACAACCCTACAGTGTGTAAACAGAACGTATAATATTGTGTATAAACCGGCTCCCGCGTTAAATAACCTCTCGAGCACGAACTCGATGTTTGATTTATTAATTTGTTCATATGAATGTCTTGTTTGTTTATAAACATTGTCGATGATTTCGTAGAAAGGTTTCCTGTTACTTCGGTTTTTGGTTATGTGGATATGCATTATTTATGACCCTTTCTCAGTAGGTACGTACATGTACAAGAATCCCTACCAATTATTTATTTTTAAAGAGTGACCTTTGTTCTGTATAGGGTTTACTAAGAGTCAGTGTTTGGACAAAGATTGAATCGAATAAAAACCGCCTAAAACCTTATATTCAACTCAGTACAATTCAATAAAAGTAGTGTAATGCGAGTACAAGTAGAATCTATATATAACTAAATAAATCATCCTACTTGCCATCACCATAGAATATATACAGATACTTACATTTAAATAAGTCACATTCACGATCAAAGTCAAGCAAAGTAAATCACGGTCAAGTCCAAGTCAAGCCCCAATAAAGTGGTGAATAAATTTTACTAGGGTATATTATGGAGATTTGCAATATAAATATTATATGAATTATTCCAACAAGTTCCCTTAATATTTATACTACTATTAAAGAAAGTTCAAAATACAGTCCTATTTAGACTGAAAATAGAAAACAGTTCAAACCGAGGTCGTCTAAAAAATGCTTTTAACTGAGAGCTTTACAAGGGAAACCAACTATCACTACATTTATACAGAGTAACTAGACCAGAATAACTAGACCCATCGCCACCCTCGCGAAAGGATCACACTTAACAAATGGCTGCAGTTTTTAAATGCACAGCCCTTGTACAATACACAAACTAAACAGTAATTAAGATTTCTACATACTTATTTACCAGCAAACATTTAGATATAGTGTAATAATAGAAATGTTATTATATAGGCAAACAAAACTAACAACGGTTTGCCGCCGGTCGTGATGATCGGCTGAATTTGGCTTTGTTCGGATTTGGTCGTCGATTATGCTGCGAACTCTTTCACTTTATCTCTCAAGATGATATACACATCTCGCTCATCCACTTCATAGTGACAACAGCCACCTAAGATAAAACTTTTTTCTTTTTCAATTAAAAATACATTACTTAGGCGTCAAATAAAAAAAAACTTGTCTCAAAGTGCGTGTGTAGTTTATAAAGACACCTACATTTTATTACAATTATTTGAGCTAAAACATTTTATTAGTTGCGATTTGTTACCGGACACTTGGAGTGCGTGACTGAGAGACGGCTGTAACGAGCACGGTAATCTACCTTGCATTCGTCTAGTCAATATGGTGGCGGGCACAATCTATCTACAGGTAAAAATGTCTTGGGTCTAATCCACGTACTGTTTTATACTGTCACAGGTCTACCAACGCAGCTGGTCGTCAGGGAATAAGTGGCAGGTAAGCATGGCATTAGCAACGTTGTGAAGTATTAACCCAGATTACGGTCGACATTTACATAATCCTATTGACTTACTTATTTTACTTGAAGACGTCTCCGTTTCCACTGAAGGAATGGAAATGTATTTTCCGTTGAAATCATATTACATGGAAATAAGCTAATTATGGTAAAGGTAAGGTTTTCGGTAAGCACAGACACCAATAAGTAATACCTACCTACCTACAATTGCTATACCTTTTTTTTCTATTGATCCGTTGAGACGTAATGTGTGACAAAAAATTGAAACAGGTACGTAAATTAGGCAAAGATTCAGTGATTTGGTATTGAAATCCATTTTACACACTTGTTATATGGTTTAACTAACGTTTTTTTTTTAACAAATCTTGTAAGTAGATTTTTAGTCTACTTCGAATTGTCGTATCGACTTGATACTTTGCAAGTTTTATGTGATCTGGATGATAATAAAATACACGTGTTTTTAAACTATAACAATTTGTGATACAATGATATTGCTAATAAAAAGTAAATACTGTAAAGTGCGTTTGCTGTACTCCGTAAACGCACTCTACAAGATTTTACTCTTACTTATATTCTCTTTGATTTTACTCATATGTTTCAATTAGGTTAGGTTTTCCAAAAGACAATTTAAAAAAATTAGTACACAAAAATGCAATAGATGCCGTTGACGAGACATGGATATGAAGATTTTGCAAAACCACAGACGACATAAGTTCAATTTAAAAAAACTTGCTTATTCTCATAGACAGACAATATCTATCTGTCTGTTTGACACTGTCTGTCATGCTTGTTTTTGTGTTATTTTATTTCGTAGTACTTATAGTATTTTGTGGATAGTGTTAGCTCACAAAGTACTTGTTTTTCCACAACACAAATTAGTACATAAGTGTGCCTGGCCTAGCTGTGTTATAAAATGTCTCCTCTTCCTTGTATCAAGCTTGTATGTAGGTTTCATTAAAAAAACCGACAAAAATTCAAACCATATCTTGTCAGCTCCATCTACCGATGGTTTCAGAATTATGTTCCAAAAGCTGTCAGAAAACCTTCTATTCGGGTCCCGTGCAATCCAATGCAACGTGTAACGCCCCACGTCTCCGTAAATGAGACCTAACCTCTAAGCTACGCTATTTGTTGACCTGCAAATTATTAACCTGTCTTTGCAATCAATCGAAGCATTGGTGACATAATTTATAATTTCATGCTACATGCAAGTAAATTATTCAGTAAAAAAAATTAAGGTCCAAAGCTGACAGAGATGACACCTTAGTATCCATTACGGAACTACTTACCTCATCACAAATTAGTGCATAATTATATGAGGCAATCGTGCTATTCCGGTATTTCCATTAATCATATATAGTACTTTACCTACGCAATACGCATAAAGTACACATAAAAATGCAACTATTTCGTCATTAAAGTCGGTACGTAACTATCAAATAACTCCCCGCTATAATGCGTCTTTTTGTACGTGATTGACGTCAGTTTATAGCACAGAATAATAAAGAGCATAGAGTCCATTACGTAATTTACAAAGCGTACGAAGCCGTCTGTCATATAGTATGTAGCCTTTGGAGCCTTTTAGAGGTCCCTAGTACATTAAAATAATGTACAACCCTGCAATTTTCCGTCCTGTAAAAATATATTATGTTTCGTTATGGTATCAGCAATTTTGGCATATGAGTAAATAATGTAGGTAACGTGTTTAATTCGTTTATGCCAAATTAGCACTACTTCTATGCTTTAGTTTCTTTTTCTGAGGTTTATATTCACAGCTTGACAATTTTATTTTTTAAATAATGGTGTCGACATTTCACACTGAAACAGTTTGTATCACACTAATATTATGAGTGTGTGCGTGAGTGTGTATGTTTGTTACTCCTTCACGTTAAAACGGCTGGACGGATTTGGATGAAATTTAGAATAGAGATAGCTTATGTCCTGGATTAAAACATAGGCTACTTTTCATCATCATCATCATCATCACCGATTTTCATCACCACGCGGGTGAAACCGCGGGGCACAGCTAGTAAAGAATAACGATCCATATTATTCATTGTTAGCATAGAAAACACAAAATATTACCGCATAGCATATAATTTTATTTTTATTTTACTCTGACATTTGACTGATAAATATTCTTCCGGTTCATTATAGAAAAGTCACCCGGTATGTAAAATATTTTTACTCATAAATTAAGCGCCTTCATCATCATCTGGAACAACTCCACTTTTTACATTGAAGGTTGGCAATCAGAACACCAAAATGTTCTTAATGTGCGAATCTAATAGTTATTTGTTATACAAGAGTGTAAAGTTGCTTTTTAACCGCGTGCTCAATTTAGATGACCGAGCAAGCGAAGGACAATATGATGTGAAAAGAAAATGGCGCGCGCAATTAAAAAAAAAAGTACACCAAGAAGGTTCTGAGTCGGAGTTTTTAACAAATTAAAAAAGGTTGTATGATAAATTCGGCACCATGGAGGTAGAAGTAAATAGGTTTAATGATATTTTGAATCCATAAACTTAGTTCGCACGATGTTCTAAATTCTATTTACTTTATCCTCTAGCTAGCGGATAAAAATGGCTTTTGCACTCAGATATCGAAGAGCAAAAATACTCTTTCCGAGATGGGGGGATGAAAACGTTCTTTAAGTAGAACCCCACGTAAAAATGCACCAATCACCTACTACGTCGGTTAAAAAGAGGTTCGATAGAGCATTTTTTTATAATTAGAGTTCCAACTCTCTAAAATAACTTTTTACCAAAAACGTCTGTAAGTATACAGAAAGGCTTGAATAATTTACATTTCCAACGTGCCTGTTGTTCGTAGACCAAGATTGTTTCAGTTACGGCACCGTACTAACCAGAATCACGGCCAATATCGTCTCTGGATTTTATATTTTCTCCCCGACGCCGACGCCACGTGACTACGAATTACCTACCCAGCGAACTTATGCGATGATTTTACTTTACCAGATATGTAATGTTCCAACTAAATGACGAGAATAAAGCGAAAACCCTAATACGTTTATTATTACAAGGCTAAGTACCTAGTATTGGAATAGCCTTAGTATATTTACTCCATCCAGTTGTCTTTCTCGATCCAATGTAAAGTTTGAAAATGAGAAATACACAAAATATAGTTGTTTTTCATAAGGTCATTTCAAATCATTCCAATGTCACCGGCACAATTTATTTTTATTTTGATCGCGAATAAGTCCGCATTTAAACACCAACTCGCCTGTCGGTAAAGCGACGATGTGGTCGAGATGAAGCACGCAGACTTAGATGTTAATTAACTGAATTAAACGCAGAATTAAATGCAGTTATATATTTTGAGTTTTGTACATACTTTTTTCGTGGTGGTCATTTTGCTACTATATATATAGCAGCAAAAGTATAAGTAAATGTAGAGTGTAATGTAAGTGTACTTATATACTTATTTAACGTACTATAAGTACTTATTTAACGTACTATAAGTACTTATACTTATTTAACGTACTATAAGTATTTATACTTCTCTGTAGCGAAATGAATATTAAGTTTTCACACGGATTTTTTAAATCTACTTATACAATTGTAACAAATTATCTTCTTTCCATATTAACATCATTGATGACGCTTGAAGTTTTGTGTATACATACTCGCAATTTTCACATGTGAAAATGAACGGGAGTTCCAAGAACGCCTACATTTTTCTTCTCGATTAGATCACGCCGAGAGCGCCGTAAAGGAAAAGTGCCTATTAACCTAACAGCATCTTCACTGCGTCATGATTACATTAATAATTAATGAACTCAGTTTAGGTTCCGAGTACATCAATATTAAATCTCCATGTCAAAACTTTAAGGTCCATTTCTGACTGAACTTAATAAAACGATTAATTACTCTAAACTACTTTACAGGCGAGTTGGCGGCCAAGCGCAAGCCGATTTTATAATTAAAAAAAAAACTCTTCTTTTGGAATTTTTGAACGAATTGTCAAAGCGTCGTCGGCTAATTTATCTCTGACTAATAATTATCATTTATATAAACTACAAAATTAGTAAATACGCAATTTTTTTATTATACATATTTTTTCTAGTTATTTTAATTAAAAAATCAAACTACTGAACTGATTTTGGTAAAATTTCTATGGAACCAATCAGCAAGTAGTAGGTATATCCTTTCAAATAAAAAAAAATTGCAAATCGATTCATAAATGTTCTGAGGTAACAAACAAAAAAAAACTAATTGCATTGATAGCAAGATTTCGAATTTTTCAATAGTCAGTTAGAGGTTATCTGCGGAGTAAAACCTGTAAATTTATTGATTTTTTAACTATATGATCGTTTAACTGCGGATTAAAAAATCGGCCCTATTCAAATATTTTATGGAAACGTGGCGTAACTAAACTTAAGGGGATACCGCAGTACACAAACTGCGTTGTTTTACTATACTTGGAACAAACACTTACATGAACCAAACCGTTGGTAAACAATAAGTTAGCCAATGTAGCCAGAGTTGTATCATATAGTAGGTATAGTGATCTATTATTACACTATGGTTAACTGAGCTTTGGTTTAAATCAGCTGATTAGCAATCAGTTACCGCATGGTTTTATGTAATTGGATGTAATTAATAGTATGTAGGTTTAACCCAATCCTTCTTTGTCAGCAATAATGTGTCTAATTATTGAGATGAGCTACGGATTTCCTAATTCCAATGCCTATTTACCAGACAAGGTCGTCGTTTTTACGATGCCGAGTACAATACCGCCTCTATGATTTCCAGTTGTGTTTTAAATAATGTCATCTAGAAAAATCTTTGATTGGACGCAACTTACGACTAAGGTATCCCGTAATGGAACAACACCCTGCATGCAACTAATAATTGTTTATAATTTCCTCATGCATTAATTAATACATAAGGAAATTATAACACACACTCACACACACACACGCACACACACAACATTTGTGTTTGCCTTTTCAAAAAAGCTTTAATGCTATTGCAATAAAGCCGAGAAATTAAATTAACTCAGAGCCGTTTTCGTGTAAAAATTTGGCAAGTGCGCCTATGATGTGAACAATGCGTTAACGATTGTCATAAACACGTTGAAGTCATAATTCAATTGTGACGTATTTAAGGCAGAGTCTACACAGGCGAGCACGTTGCCAATTACAACGTTTAAATGTATGTTTACACGCGCGGCGTTGGCTGCAAACATTGCCGCCCGCAGGTCGCAAATCAAAGTTGCCGCGACTGTGGAGGTGTAAACGAGATCGCGTTGAATAAATTTCACTGATCTTTAGAAAAATATTACGAGAATAAGGAAAAAATATGTTATTCAATATTGTTTACAAAACCAAACTTGTACTGTTCCTATACATTTTCGGCTTATTGCGAAGGTACTCCAAAGGCTTAGTGTAAGTCACGTTTACGTAATGCGTTTACATTATATCTGTGTGTGTATATATATTTTTTGTTACTGAGTGACGAGACAAGCAAAGTCGTCTTTACGCTTGCCCATAACAGCTCAACGCCACTCAGAATTTTGAATTTCAACAGTTCAAAACCCTAGATGGCAATGCACTGCGCTCGTCACCCCGAGATATAAGATGTCAAATCTCTATGTGCCCTGTAATTTCGCTGGAAACATTGCCCTTCAATCCGGAACACAGTAGTGTTTGCATACTACTGCTTGGCGGTTGAATAACTGGCAAAGGTGTGGTACTTCCCGCGGCGGACTCCTGCAAAGAGTCCTACCACACACATATATATATATATATATATATAATATGTATGTTTCATTATTCAGCCTTTTATTTTCTCTGCTGGGAAACAGGCCTTCTCTCAAAGCGAGGGGTTGGCCCATCCACCATGCTGTTATAATTGTATTTGAACTTTTAAGGTTCTTGGACATATTGGTTTCTCACGATGTTTTCTTTCACATGCGATGCTTTAAATAAACGCATGACGTCTAGGAGAATCAAAGCAGCGTTGCGGCATACAAGTGGCCATGGAAAAGTAATATCTTCCCAGTTCACTGTAGATTCAAATTCGCTTCCGCGCCACGTTCCACGTCGTGCCGCGACTGTTCTAAGCTCTAGTGAGTTATTTCGAATCTAATAAACCTTTTGTAAAAAATATTATTGTGATAATTTTGTTTCAATTGTGTGTGATCAATGTTAACGTCAAATAAATATATTAACAGTTATAATAGGATTTGAATTGGATATGCAACAAAGATATAAAAATAGGATATGCAATAACGATATAAAAATGATTGTAAGTAATTATTTTACTTTAAAACTTATTATTATATTCAAACGAATATTTTGTAAGCATTTAAGGATATTTGAGAACATGCATCAGTAAAGATGTGGAAGGAGCTCCCGATATTTCGGCGCAGTTACATGCACCATGTTCAATTGAAATGAGGTTTTATTTTCCAATGCCACTTGTATATTACTTGAAACACATGGTTGTTTCTTACTTTATATACGAGTATAATCAATTCAGGAAGAAAATATTATATCTACTTAGCCAATGTACCATTTCCTATACAATATAAACCAGCGAGCTAATTCTCAGCAATAGATATTGTATAATTAATCTGTCACTGTCATTGCGACGGTGCGTGACGGGCAGAACTAATTTCGATGCTCTAGCTAGAGCAAACAATACTGTAAGTATATTGTACCTCCTAACCTTTTAGATCGTACTGGTACTCATATATTTGCGTCAAATTACTTACGCAGTACCGGTCTACGTGAAACCTCCATTCAGTTAAACTACAGTACTTAAACACTTCGTCGGATCTGTTTAAGATTCTATATGGAAATTGGAAGGCTTTAGCGGCACTCGTAGAGTCATTAATTCGGACCTCACGACGGAACTCACAGTTTCTATCGGATTTCGGTCTCCAATTTCCATAAGAAGTATCGTTGTATTAGATAATCTATTTTTAGTGGTAGGCTTAAGTAAAACGATATTGCTAACATAAAGAGCTTTTGCTTTGCTTGGTAATATTATTTTATTATAATTCCAAAATTAGTCAGTTTACCCGTTATATGGGTATATACCTAGTCTGTTCAATTGAAGAAAACCGTCATTAGGTGAAATGCTGTACTTACAATTTCGCCTTATCGTTTTCTAGTGTGCAACGCTCTGTTTCTGTTAGTTTTATTGTTACCCACATATAAGGTCGGAGAAAAAGTTTCTTCGTATTTTTTAAACAAATTCAAGACATATTTTTTTCAAGTTTAATTACATTTAATTATAATATATATGTGCCATTTTGTTCGATAACTTGTTGCCATCTTGTAGGTAGTGACATGATCCCGTTGCTGTAGAATTTTTGGGACTTCTGATCAAAAAAATGCAACAAGTAGTTTTGACAGTCCTCTCTTGATGTTAATCTAACACTACCCAAAGAATTCTGAAGAGATCGAAACAGGTGGAAATCTGAGGGTGCAAGGTCTGGGCTATATGGTGGATGCATTAACACTTCCCAACCAAGCTCTCTAAATTTTTGCTGAGTGGCCAAAGATGTGTGCGGTCTGGCGTTATCATGATGAAAGACCACACTCTTTCTGTTGATCAATTCCGGCCGTTTTTTCAATTTCTTGTTTGAGTCTCATCTGCTGTTGGCAGTAGAGATCCGAATCGATGGTTTTGCCCGGCGGTAAAAGCTCATAATGAACGATGCCCTGCCAATCCCACCATACACACAACATCACCTTATTACGTGTTAATCCGGGTTTCGCTACAGTCTGTGGTGCTTCACTGCCCTTTGACCATGATCTTTTGCGCACATTCTTGTCGTAGGTGATCCATTTTTCATCACCAGTGATCAATCTTTTCAAAAACGGTTCGGTTTCGTTACGTTTCAATAGAGAATCGCAAATGAGTACACGATTCATTTGGTTTCTTTCAGTGAGCTCGTGTGGCACCCAAATATCGAGTTTTTTGTATACCCAGTTTTTTTCAAATGGGTCAAAACTGTTTTGTGGTCAATCCCCAGTTCTTCAGCTACGTCGTAACTACTAATATGCCGATCTTGGTCCACTTTTTCAGAAATGGCATCGACTTTATCCGTAACAGGGCGACCAGAGCGAGCTGCATCTTTGACATCAAAATTCCCGGACTGAAAACGCTTGAACCAACATTGTGCTACTCTTGATGACACTGCATTAGGTCCATAAACGTCACAAATTTTATTCGCGGCTTGTGTCGCATTTTTCCCTTTTTTGTTATAAAATTTCAAAATATATCGAATTTGTTCGTTAGATTCACTCATTTTATCGAACAAAAAAACAATTGAAAAATGGCGGGAAATTGCTTTTTACGTTTTGTATTCCTTTTTTAAAATGTCATCTTTTTAATGGTATCAAAACCAGCCAGATACAAACAGTACAACAGATAAGATTTTTACTACAACTTTATACATACAAAATACGAAAAGACTTTTTCCCCGACCTATTACATAATAGCTATGTACAATACACAAAATAAATAAGATAAATTGACTGATCAAAAACAAAATATTTATAAATGATTATCAATTTATACAATTAATTAGTAAATACGCAATTTTTTATTTAGAAACCATACTACTGAACCGATTGTCATGGAATGCCTCCTCGTTGCTCGGCGCCAGGACGCTCGGTCTTGGGTTGTTGTTGCTGGCTGGGCCAGGCTCCTCACACTCACATCCTTTTGTATATTGGCCCACCACGTGGCTAGCCCCCAGCCACGTGGTAGGTCTCTGCCTCTGGGTTTGTTTGGGATGTTAACTGCATTTTCCATTTATTATGACTAATACAATAAACTTTCAATACAATACAATTCAGACCAGTTGTCTTTCACTAGTTTTTTTGCCTCATTACATAATTTTATTAAGTATAAGTTTTAGTTTTTTAAAATTGAAAATACTTGTATAATTTTCTTGTGTTAATAAATGTGTTTTCTTCTACAAGAATTGTTTTCTATTTCGTAAAACCATCTTATATCTTACCAGCTCAACGCGGAGTATTTCAAAACATGGACAGTCCAATGCACTAGGAAGATAGTGGTGCGAGTTATATACGATGCTCATGAGAAAACCGAGCAATACCTCTGGGCATCTAAGCGTTGATATGAGAGATTGCATTGCCTGCCTTGCAATATTTTCATGATTCAAAATATGAAGCGTTCTTGATACTATGTATATACTAGCTGCGCCCTCGGTTTTACTCATGTGGACAGTCCCTCAGAAACTGTTGCAACATTTTCGGGGATAAAAAATATTCTATGTCATTTTTTGGCTCTCTAACCATCTCTATCAAAGACGATATAACCACTTGACAGCTCATCTTTTAACCCCATTATGTCTTTGAACTTTTTCAGGTTCTTAGACATACCGGTTTTCTCACGATGTTTTTCCTTCACCGTTTTTGAGAGTTGAATCGAACGCATCGAACTACATGATTTATATTGGTAATCACACTATCATATCATATTCATATATATATACGTATCATATATGTATGTGCAAGTTTGCATGGATGGATTGATGTTTGTTACTCAAATCACGCAGAAACGGCTAGATGGATTTGGATGAAATTTGGAACATACATTGCTTATTGGACCTGGTTTAACAAATTGGTTACTTTTCATCATCATCACCGATTTTCAATCCCACGCGGGTAAAACCGCGAGGCGCAGCTAGTACTAAATAAGTCATTTGTAGAGGTTCGAGGAAAGAACCGAATGCCATCAGATTGTAAAGCGGATATGCTACCGCTTGGTTACCATCGTTCCCATATCGGACACTTATAATAGCATCATCACCATAAATAGGTCCTTCCACCTTTCTCCCACACTGTCAAAGGTTGTACACCCCAAATGTCAACATTCGCATAGATGTTCAACCGTCCAGAAGCGTTGGCCGCGGATGTGGAGCGCTGCGAGTCCTCGAGCCTCGAGATGACGAGGGTCGTCACAGCTTTCATTCCGTGCCGCCGCGCGCGTCAGGGCTGTCGCGCGGGTGATTTATCGAGGAATGTAATAAATGTAAACATCATTTTTGTGTTATTTCTAGAAATAATAGTAGGGATTCTTTTATTAAATAAGTTTTATGAATATATATTTTCACTGCATAGTTAAGTAACTTTAGTAACTTAACAAAATACTAACTTACACTTAAAATAATTCAATTGCCACTACCAGCTGTCTGCATTACCATGCTGAATGGCAATGCTTATGCGTTGAGCAAGAAAAACGCCAGCATTTTGGTCACGCGGCACGTTAAATATTTACATATCAGCATAAAAAGTAATACATCAAAAATATATTGAAACTAGGTGTCGCCCGTGACTTCGTATTTTCATATGAACTTAAAACCCCCTTTTGCTCTACTTAATTCGGTCCTTTTGCTAAATCTTAGCGGACCTCTACCTACATCCCATAAGGAAACAAACCTGCCAAATTTCAGCTTTGTAGGTCAAGTAGATTTCAAGATTTCGAGAATTCATTGTTGAGTCATTGGTATTGGTATTTAATTTAATTATGTTAAAGAATTAAAATTATTTTTTATAAAAATAGTTATTTATTACGAAGGTATGAAAATCTACGTAATATGTATAAATTACACCATACTTTTTTATATACAGCCTCGACGAAGCTATGAAAAACATATAAAGATTCAAATAATTGCACATCTAGTAAAAATATACACTTATCTTGAAGCAAGTATAGGTATGATTAAAAATTATTAGAATACTTAAGACGGAAAATAATTCGTATTTTTTTCTCTCTCTTAGTTATACCGGATGGTCTGGTTTAGTAGGATATTTATTACTATTTATCAAAACAACTTACGTAATTTAACGCATGTAATAAGACTACATTCCCTAGAAATAAAATAGTCTTTAACATATCTTAAACAAACATCAATAATTATATCAAATTAACCTAGAGATCGACAGCCCTATGATCCGGGTAGGCTTTGGTTATATAATCGTCACTGCTGCGGGGCATTGGGACTCTTAACTCCAACTTGACACGGCCTATTTCTGTACATTCTGTGAAATTTGACATCTTTGCCACTCTTCGCCGCCAAGTGTTCAGAAAAGAGCGAGGTTTGTTGACTATGAAAAGGAAGACCGTAAATAATGAGCTCGGCTGATAGTGTCATTCAATTTCGTGGTGACCGCTTTTTGGTAAATAAAAGGTTTACGTTCGTCATAAAATTTAGTTTACGGAGCAGTTTTTTCTAGGTCTGACATTTATGTTAGGGTATCCGCTTTTTGTAGGCATTGTAAATAGGCCAAAACCACGTTTATAATTCAAAGACTTTTTGTCGGTGTATGGTGCCGTGGAATACCTACATATACATAGCCTAAGTTTTAATGTGTAGTGTCCGTCTTCCTATTGATATGGCATGTAACACAGTAATTACAAATTTAGTAACCTTCTTATTCTTATTCGAGATGGGGGCGTTAATCCTGCACTGACGTCCCGCTTAGGGTGTATTGTGCATTTCCCCCTACCAGCAGTTACCCGAGCCAACCCAACTCCTTGAAATATCGGAGTGAGGCTCTGGGGCGCTGGCACAGTTGCTACAGTGGCTTAGATGAAATTGTGCATAATGCTGATGACGATGAAAAGCAGTTTAGCTGGTGATGTGGTGACGTGAATGATGAAGGTAGCGAAGCCTCATGCAACCCGGTAGCGATTCTAGTTTCTTCTGTGGCTTCACAATGGCACAGCATATGCTCTACAGTTTCTTTCTCCTTCATGCAGCCACGACACAGTGGACTGTCCGTGGCTCCCAGTTTATACAAGTTTAAGTTTAGTAACCTTATATAATTCTAACAAACTTCACTAAAGCCAAAACAAAGCAACTTTAAAACAAAGCCCTGGCCATTTGCCAGGATACGCACAACAATAAGTTAATTCCCCTTTAATTTGAGGCATTTTGGAGCAAATCTGCGGTGTGTAGGGTTTCCTACCTCCCTTGAGTACTTTCATGTTAATTCAAGGACCGAACAACCTAAATTTTACGTTAGGTCGCACAGAAAAAGTTTATATAAAAAAAAAACGATCCTGAATTTATTGTTAGACTATAGCTGCGAATCGCGATTTCACCTACACCGCGTGGTGATGAAAAATTGTGATGATGATGATGTGTTAATCCAGAAGTTATGAAGGAATATAAAAAGGTATGTTTCATTTCACTGGACGATTTTTATTTTAAATTTCAGATCACATTTTCAAGATTTCCAATCTAATACATGTTTTTATATATTGAATAATAGGCTTGCGTTTGACCGCTACCTCGCCTGACGTTAAGCAATGATGCGGTATACAATGAATAATGCTTGCCTAGAAGAAACCGATTCACAAGACCGATTTTTCAAGACTTCAAGTCTTGAAAATCGGTCTTGTGAACAACCATATTGTATCGTTCGGGGAACACCCATTCTGGCATTCCACAGCCTAGCGGTTCACACTATAAAAGTGGAAGCAAAGCGCTTCGTACGGGTTTTCAGAATATCAACTATGAATCGGTGTTGCTTTTTTGTGCCTGCCCTCGTCGTCCTATAAAAAATTGGCAGGAGCGAAATAACAAGTTAATTACAAATTACCTGTGTTCAAAAAATGCTTAGGAAATCGAGTTTTAATAATAAATTAGTATGTTTACGTTTAAGTACCGTATATTTTAGAATTCAGTACCGATTTAATTTTACTGTTTTCCATCCTAACCTAAATTCCTTTTCCAATGCGAGTGTCGCCGCTTTATAATTTACGGCATTGCGAGCTTACCCAGCCTGATTATGGCTATGAATCATTGCGGATCAAACGCGCAAATGCGCCCCAGGCTAACGGAAATTTTCATTTTCTAATACGCGGATTCAGATGATAGATAAAAATAATTAGAATAAAATGATTTAGGCGTTTCTGCGAAATAATTTTACATTATACCAAAATGACAAAGCTAACGAGCTTTACCCGAAAAAGTCAAAACGCGGATTAAATACTTATTTTAAATGCTTACTAAAAAAAAAATACGTGAGCCGCCAGTGTCAGCTCAGGAGGAAAAAAATATTAATTTAGCTTTTAGACATTGATAATCTTTCTAGCAAATAAATACATGTCATATTTTGTTTGTGCCACAGAATATAGTAGATTTTATGAGATTTGTGCATTTCGGTCACAGAATAAGGACTAGTAGCAAGTCCATATTCAATGTTTTAGGTACAAGCGAAATGACAAGATTGAAAATTGATATGAAATGATAAGTTGAAAATTATAAACCCGTACGAAGCGCTTTAATTCCACTTTTATTTTGCGAACTGCTAGTATGTGGAATGCACTGCCTGAATGGGTGTTCCCCGATAGTTACAATCTGGGTGTTTTCAAGTCAAAAGTGAATCGGTTTCTTCTAGGCAAGCGTGATCCATCGTAGCATCATCGCTTAACATCTGGCGAGTTGGCGGCCAAGCGCAACCCTATTATAAAATTTTAAAAAAATCTTTTTTCTTCTTGATTTATCAAGAATCTTAATATACCTAAGTGTCTTGATATAATAAGCATGTATAAGATACGATGGTAAAAATATTTATTATTTTAAGTTTATACGCAATGATTACTCAACCACAAAGTAAGTAGGTACTAGAATATAACTTTATGCTTAGTTTTTTATTCAGTATTATTGAATTGGTAACACTTGGTACATCATTAAACTAAACTTAAAATGCAATTTAGATACGCGTAAGATATGTTGATGTTAGTACAAACTGCCCGTCAAATAACTTTTAAACAGTTATCGATTGACATTCTCGGCTCAGTTGCGTTTTGTTAATCGAGCAGGTTTTATATAATGGCCAATTATAAGACTGGACGGCTGCCGCATTAAAAACTGCGTCGTTAGTAGGTAGGTATCACATAGACATAGAATCGGGAAAGACGTTTTTTTTATGATACTGAGTGACGAGACGAGCGAAGTCGCTCGCCTGATGGCTCTTCACGCTTGCCCATAACACCTCAACGCCACTCAGAAATTTGAACTTCAACAGTTCAAAAACTCTGGATGGCAATGCACTGCGCTCGTCACCCCGAGATATAATCGAACTCGCCCCTGCCGACGACCTTGCGTCTTATCTTATCCGTCTTATCCGCCATCATATACAAACACACTCACCTATTAAAATGTGGCTGTCATAGTTTGAAGACTTCCAGTTTCGATATATATCGAATAAACACTACTGTGTTTCAGATTGAAGGGCAATGTTTCCAGCCAAATTACAGGGCACACAGAGATTTGACATCTTATATCTTCGGGGTAACGAGCGCAGTACATTTCCATCCAGAGTTTTGAACTGTTGAAGTTCAAAATTCTGAGTGGCGTTGATCTATTATGGGCAAGCGTGAAGAGCCATCAAACGAGCGACTTCGCTCGTCTCGTTTAAAAAAAACATTCTAGAGCTCTGATCCCGTTACAGAGCTTTTATTTGAAAAAAGCCTCTTATTTCTATTATTATATTGGCTGCTATTTTGAAAATATTAGAATATTGGGTATTTTATATTGTATTGTCACCAGAATTAAAAGTGTATGCAAAATTTCTGCAAATCGGTTAGTAAGGAACTGGTTTAGGTTTCAAGGTTTGATCTAAACAAACTAACAAACAAGGCTTATAAAAAAACTGTCAGATCACCGCTGCTTGCGCTACGCTCCGGTTTCGCTCCCGCTCACGCCCCGCTCTCCACTTTGTAAAAAACGACAGCCTTACTTGTTCAACATTTTAAAGTTCTCACAGATATCCAGTAATAAAATAGATGCGGTAGTGTTATCGCGCCCATCGAGCTTAGCTGTAAAGTGAACAGCTTTACTGAGCGCTTGATATAAACGCAAAACTATCTTGTTGCGATTCAACTAGACACGGTTCCCATTTCTTTGCAAATGAAGCAGATAATAGTTGCAATAAAAGAATAAAGTAAAAACAAGTTTTAGCTGGAAATTTACTTACCATTTTCTAAGGAAAGTCAGCGTTGTAAGTAGGTTTAAAGATGCTGATTGCCGTCTACAAATTAGCAAAATATAATTAAGTAAAATGAATATATTAATAATTTATTGCAATATAATTGTGTATAATAATTATGTACCGATAACCGATGGGGAAGAAAAGCTCTTGAGTGGAGACCACGAACTGGAAGACGCAGCGAAGGTAGGGCTCCCACTGCATGGACCGACGACATTGTGAGAGTCGCGGGCATCCAGTGGATGCAGATGGCACGATGTCGTTCAGTGTGGAGGTTAAAGGGGGAAGCCTTAGTTCAACAGTGGGCGTCTTCTGACTGATGATGATGAATTACGCGCAGGATATAAGAGCGATAGTGCCCGAGCGGTACCATGTGCGCTTTACAATCTGACGGCACGCGGTTTGATCCTCGGGTCTACAGACCAAACCGCGTGCCGTCAATTACTTATTTAGTACCTAATTAAGTTATGGGCAGTTTCGATGAAGAAAGGTGAAGAAAAACATCGTGAAGAAACCGGTATGCCCAAGAACATATCACATTCACCAACATGCACTGGACCAGCATGGTGGATAAGGGCCCATTCTCTCTCTGAGTGACGGCCTGTGTCCCAGCAACGTGAACATGATAATCTGGAATGATGATATTGTACAAGGTTAGCCAGAATGAGTATAACTTCTAGTATCTATTCATCAGGCCATAGATTGCTTAGCGTCCATTATTAAGTCCGAGGATGACAATTAATCCACTCTTTAACTTTCAAATTTCACACAGTTTGCTTTATTGGAAAAAGCCCTATGAATTAATGTATTAAAAGTTGGTAGTACGTTCTTGTAAGTTCTCATTAAGAAGTACCCAAATTGTGCCTCAAATATTTTGTGAACTGTCAATGATCTTCAACACAACTGTGCCCAAAGACTTTCTTAGTAGCTATACCTAGTCTTTGGTAGTGCCTATAGATATTTTTGATAGGATGAGTCATTTCCAAAGTCAAAGTTCAAATCGTTCATCATTGTGTAAGGTAATTCCCCCTACCCTATAGCGGTGACTCTAATAATTTTTATATTTTTATTTAGGTTTATTCAAATCAAGAACTTTATTGTACGCTACTTCAGCGGTAATCTAGATCAGTGGCCTACGACTAGTACGAGCACTTGCGAAAAAATTCTCGTTACGTAAACGATAGCAAAATGTATGAAAAATTGAAGTTTCCTTTCACGTCCGATAGAGGCGATGTTCAATTTTTATACATTGATATCGTTTACGTAACAAGAAATTTTTCGCAAGTGCTCGTACTAAGGCCACTGGTGAAAAACGTATTAGATTCTTCATGGATCATTACCAGAAACAACTATAATATATGAAATATAAAAAGGTATACGAAAAACAACTTTTTTGTAGGTTCCATAAATGGTTTACGAAAAGAGGAGGGTGAGGAAAGGGACTTAACCGTCTATGTCATCTCTGAGATACACAATTTTATAAGGTAAGTATATCTTGAAAAATTCACCTAAGGCCGTTAGCTTTAAATCTAGTGGAACATACTACATTAATGGTTATTAAACATAAATTACCTTTCTACGATAAATTATATACCTAGATACTGGGGTTACCTTCGCGGACGTAATTATAAACCAAGCTGTCAATAACAGTATTCCAGAGATAGGAAATGACTATCGTTATCGCAAAGACTTTAACAACTTCATTTGCGTCTTAAACGTCTCGTTGATGGTAAAATGAGAGTTTTATGTCCTAAATTTACTCAGCAAGCAGGTTCCCTACAGCTCTGCGATAGTTAAATTGTTTTTAAACCAAAATTAAGACCAGCTATTAAGTAATATTAGCTCATAAAGTTCTGTTGAAAATGTTGGCTATGCGTTGGCTAATTATGGTTAGTTTGTATCCTGACTCTATTTTTATGCGCGATGCATTTTTTGAAGATGTCTACCTTATTTCGTGGGGAAAAAGTTTATATTTTCTTCGATGCGATGGGTTTTATCTACCTTATTTTATTTCGTTTTCTCAGATGCACTGCATTTTAAACTACCTTGTTTCGTAGAGAAAAGATTTAGATTTCTCAGATACACTGCATTTCTACCTTGTTTTGGTTGAAACAAAGTATAGATTTCTTAGGTCCATTAATTTTTTATTACTTCATTTTGTTGATATTTCTTAGCCGCGTTTTTTTTTAAGTTATCTACCTTATTTAGTTAAGAGAAACTTTATATTTTTCAGTAGGTACTTTCTGATTTTAATTCAACACAGACAAATGTATGTATGGCTGTGTTGAATCAGAAACTTTTAAGTGTTATATGCAATAACTATAAAACCAATAGTGCCCAAATGAGTAAAAATTATAAAAGAATATATTATGTACACACTAGAACAAACACAAACAAATTCTGTCGAGATCACTACCGTGCGACAGGGTTCCTAGAACACTGGCAGAATTGCCTCGCTGTATGGCCTGTAGTATTCCTTCATATTCATCCTCATCCATATCCATTTTTATATAAAATTTGTAAACTTTTTATCGGTTAGTAAAACTCTTTGGGCACACGCTCCAGTATAGGTAGGAGGACCGGCATGCGGAAACCGTGAGTCCCTTAGTATTTTACCATTCTTCGACCTGGAATTTGCTCCGCTGCCGTCCTCCTACCTAAATCCTCGCCCAACGTCCTCTGGATACCAGACGCAAGCGAAGCTTGATCTCCGTACCTCTTCCGAAGACTACACCTCCGGTCCACTACTTCGCCGGATACCTGCCGTGCGGAGACTGCGGAGCGCTTAGGCCCCTTAGCCCCTTTAGCTTTCTTTTTTATATTACTGTACTGACTGTACTGTACTGTACTGGTCAATTAAACTTATCTATCCGTTACCTGGTTGTTTTCCTTACCACCCATTAGGATCTGCAGGAACTGATAGGCAGGCTTAATTTTTCAACACCTAGAAATTGTCGCGGGACGCCTGTTTAAGTTAGCAAACAGGCGTAACGTTACAGTTTTGGGGTAATGTAGTATTCCTTCATATTCATCCTCATCCATATCCATTTTTATATAAAATTTGTAAACTTTTTATCGGTTAGTAAAACTCTTTGGGCACACGCTCCGCAAGTCAAAATTCAAAATTTGAAAAAGGAAGAGGGAAAGCCGTGACGGCAAACAGAGTCGTCATTCTATAAACAACCTTGAAAGCAGGAACATCAAATTGAAAAATGGTGAAATGTTTTGATTGTGGATGCTGCTCTGAACTCCGCGAGTAATAGTGTTCCGTGGCTCTGAACCTAGAGGAAATGTTTTGAAAATTGATGCTGCTCTAAACCTAGAGAAAAGAGGACCGGCATGCGGAAACCGTGAGTCCCTTAGTATTTTACCATTCTTCGACCTGGAATTTGCTCCGCTGCCGTCCTCCTACCTAAATCCTCGCTCAACGTCCTCTGGATACCAGACGCAAGCGAAGCTTGATCTCCGTACCTCTTCCGAAGACTACACCTCCGGTCCACTACTTCGCCGGATACCTGCCGTGCGGAGACTGCGGAGCGCTTAGGCCCCTTAGCCCCTTTAGCTTTCTTTTTTATATTACTGTACTGACTGTACTGTACTGTACTGGTCAATTAAACTTATCTATCCGTTACCTGGTTGTTTTCCTTACCACCCATTAGGATCCGCAGGAACTGATAGGCAGGCTTAATTTTTCAACACCTAGAAATTGTCGCGGGACGCCTGTTTAAGTTAGCAAACAGGCGTAACGTTACAGGCCAAACACTACAATGAACTTTCCGAACTAATGCCACAAGCGTATTCTCCCAGTAACAGAATTTCTCATACCCCGCTATCTCTCCATACCCATCCAGTTATTTGTTTTTCATCCTTAATTTCATCACACAATTAATGGCACGTCGTTTGCAATGACCCAGCCAAGACGGTTCTTATTATAAAAAGTTAATTTCCTTAATTTGGCCTCTTCCCTTTCGACAGACCTATTCTCTGGATCCCGTAATGAGAAAACTCCTGCTTATTCACGTTTTAGGTACGTATTCTCTTTCACTTACATTTCTTTTTTCAGTGAAATTCATTGGGAGAGTCGTCCGTTTTAAAATATTTTTTATTCCGGTTAGCTCGAGTGCCTGCCTTTTTATTCTCTTTCGCTTTGAACACTATAATTTAATTATTATGCTTTTTGTTTTAATTTTTTTAATGTGTGTTTTCTGTAAGATTAATTAAGTTGATGGAATATCTGAATGGATACCTTTATTTTGGTTTCTGTTGAGAATATTTAGTTAGATACCTACTGTTAAAGTTATACTTTATAAAAGTAAATTTTTGCCTAAAACTTGCAACGACATCAATGAACTAATCAATAGTCCTCGTGCAAAAAAGGGAGGCAAGATCGTCTGGAGGCCGACTAAAGGCATCAAGCCTGAATAAGGCCTGATACGGGCACACCCGCTACGCCACCTTACCATAATATCTCCCTTGTTTGACTGATCTAAGTCTACGCCCCATAAAGAATCTACCTTTGAGATTTCGTGATCAGTCAGTGAATTTTTGCTTTTATGCAGGGTTACGCGGAAAGAGTGCTCTAAGCTGAAAGGGACGGACCCCTTTCATTATGCTCATCATTATGTTTTTATTTTTTACTATAGGGCCAACCCTAATATTACGAAAAAAAATAGCTGCTCCATACATTTAATCGACTGTCAATAACTGTTTTCTATGGAACAGCTGATATTTTTTCCCGATTTCATAGTTACTTCCATGGTAAAAATTGTTCATAACGTTGGTTACTATGGACACCTTCCGGCTTAGTACACCCTTTTCGCGTAATCCTGTAATACAAGATGATGGGGAAGCCATGGTTGTCTACACACTTCGTCTTAGAAAACCATGGTTCAAAATGGTCTAAATGATTTATGCAAGCGTTGCCTGACAGCTTAGCACCCATCTCCCATGACCCTGTATAAATAAACACATAGGATTATTTATATCTTGTAAATGTGTATTGCTCCGGCAGGGCAGCGGCTGAAACCGCGGAGCGCTGCTACACTGTTAATAAATAAAGCTAATTTCAGACTACGCTATAATATAATAGCATATAGTTCATAGCACGACAATATCGCGCACCATACGTTATTATGGACACGTTCACACTTAACTGTACTATATAGTTTTGGCTCCATTATTTCCTTATTTGGTATACTATAATCACAATAGTATAGCGTAGTCTGAAATTAGCTTCAAGCATCGATACTAAATTCACATACCCGATATTTTTATATACCTATATTCAGACTAAGTTTTCAATTTTCCAAATGGCGTTGTACGTTACGTTGAAATTTCACCGTGTTTCTCTGCAACATGACATTATATCATCCTAAATATTTCCCCGAAAGCGAAATACTTTATCAAAACATCTCACCCCTTGCGTGAATACACGACATATTTATGAAGACGCATAATTACGCCATGAAATATTCATAAAAACATGCGTTACGGTGTTCCGATAAATTATTATTGTGTTAGCTTATCTTTGTGGGGATTTTTGTGGGTTTTGTTAGCTATTTTGTGTTTTCTTTTAAGTAATGAGTTTCCGATAGGTTATGTTTTTTCGTTCAGGGAGGTGAAAACACTGGCAGAAGACCGTCAAGCCTGGAAGTTACTCCACCGACAAGACCTACGCTCTTAAATGTTGAATGAATGTAAGGAATGTCGGCTACATATAGTTCTCAGTAAGGTTTGTTTGGACGGAAACAGACGGAATTTATTGCAAACAAACCAATTATCATTGCTTCTCTTTGGGATAGTTACTCGAAGATATTTTAGTCGCTGGCCTTAGCCAAATCAAAATATATTGGGCCCTGGCACTGGCCCAGTACTTCTTAGGCTAGGAGTGTTTATTATCTTCCACCATACCATCAACAATCAGGTGAGCTGTGGTGAAACGGCCATCCTGTCAACCGTAAAAAAGTATTATTTTTTCCCATGACTTTGCGTAAAAATCGATATTTCACCACATCTAGCTCCACCTAGTTCAGAAAACACCTTTCCGGGGTAAAATTACAATAAATATAACATCAGGTTTGCTTACATAATCTCCCTGAAGGAAATGCCTAACATTTGTGAGGCAAATTACTCCTCGTCCCACCTAATGCGGTTAAGATTATTCTTGCTATTATGTAGCCACATTTTTACCGCGCAAACTTGAAGGAAAATAGACCTAATAATGCGCTTCTACAGTTCGTTACTTTTAAAAGAACTGATTTCAGCGGAATACGAAATCTCTTTCAAAAAGAATTGAGAAAAAAGAATTGATTTTTAAAATTAATAATTATTTGTAATAAATGAAACACTAGGACACATACTTATTCTTGCTACATGCAATATTTTTTATTTTAATTGTCTAATTAGCTAAATTACAAACATGGTCGTTGTTACAAGACTGGTGGCGGTTAGTTATAAATTCCATTCACGGTCATATCCGAAAACTGACCGGATCGTCCGTTTCTAAACTTCGGTGATATACCTATCTATTATATAAACGACTAATTAGGCAATCAACCAGTACCAAAGCATCCCCAAAGAATAATAAGACGTACCCTATTACGGTAATGGTGTAGGTTACACGTTATCTTGTCTCTGAACAATCTCTGAATTTCTCACTCGACTCTGTTTCAATTTGGATAAACAAAGGCACATTAAGGTTCGATTCGAAGTGGAGTAAGTGGGCAAAGACAGCCTAGAAAAACTAGTAGGTAAGTACATATACATGTACGTATGGTTAAAATTCCAAATATAATTATTTTAGCTTTTGGAATAATGGAACATTTAACGGGTTCGTTAGCGTGTTTTTTGTGTACATTGCTTTATTCCTGAAATTTTGAACACTTTGCAGTGTCCGTGGAAAAGTTATAAAATTGTCTACAAGTACAGTCAATAAATTTTGCCCACTCGTTAAAATCCGTTAAGTGTTTCATTTCAATGATTACAATTATGTTGTAACGTTTTCAAAAATAAACTACTTATATTTGACAGGACTAAAATGAAGAAGGCTATATGGCTACCTAGTAGCTTTATATAGTGTGTGTTGTATCGAAATGAATCGTTTTCTTGCTAATAAAGATAAATCATTACATTACCATATTACCTGTTTGACATGCTAGATTGGAATTTTTGATTTGTAAAACAAAATTGCTACAATTTATTATACACATTTAAATATAGTAAAATGATTATCTGTAATTTTCTTATCAAACATTCCTAACTACGTAACTTACGGCGGCTTTATTATGTAAATTTTCTGGAATTTTATTCGCTTCCTTGAAAACTGGACTCTGCTTCGTGAAGTCCAGCCTGGGCTTCATTAACCCCGGTCTTGGTTTCTTGAAGGCAAAAGACAATAAGACACTGAAAAGTAACATGATAAAAGTGAAGGGGCTCTATTTTTGAATCACTCGTAGGAGTTTTTCTATTCGCACACGCAAATAATCACCGGTGATTTCAAATACGAGTGGTTTGGTTTTTTTGAATCGCTCGAATTCTGGGTTGCCGTAGTTCTGTCAGACTTTCTATCAATCACTCGTAGAGTTACGAGTGATATGACAAAAATACGACTTTTGGGCTTTCGTTCGCAAGTAAATCACATCGCATGAAAAAAGTCCTACGAGCGATTCAAAAATATGCCCCAGGTCGAACAACAGGCTGCCTCATATTATTTAGCTAAAGCCAGCCCTAAAATCCATTGAATTGAGGAACTAATCGAGTTGGCTGTCCAATGATCCGCATGTCTGACACACAATAAGGTACCCCCGGGACACAGACGTCTGACGTTCAATAAAACAATACCGAGCAGGCCGGGGCAAGCTCTTGACTTATTCCCAGTATAATTCCGGCCTAACTCTATTGAAGTGGGTTCGGTATGGGACTGGCTTTATGCTTTTATGAGAAACTGACCCTTGCTCTTGATTGACAATATCCGGTAGATATTCTAAGAATAATTTAATCGAACTCTACGGGTTGTTGGTATTAATTTATGTAGACCAGACTTTGTAAAATGGCTTGGTTTTTGCTTGGTAAAAATAACGGAGCGGGTATTGAATATCTCATATATATATATCACTCTTTGCTGCTTAGAGCACCTCAATCACAGAAAAGAATTTTATTTTTTTAATTTAGAACGGCTGTCAAGGCATTTTTGTAAGAAATTTGTTGTAGCCACTTGCACCCATATAAACCCATAGCAACTGTGTTAGCAACTGTGACGCGGAGTTCGACGCGTTGACATAAATAAGATTGTTCACAATACCTGGCGACAGAGTTTCCTTCTCATTTCCGTTCTATTTACTTATCTTTTCTGTGACCTCAATATCCACACGATGACGTACAAAATATAATTTATAATGTAACCCTTTCCGTTGCGTAGTTATGACTAATTCTTTGGTCGCTCAGAGCGAATTTCGAAGTTTTTGTTCTTATTATGCTCTGGTTTCCGTATTGTTCGTGGCTTTTTCTCTATTATAATTTTAAAACTTTTTTATTTATTATAATTATTGTGATCATACTAATATGTATTCTGTGGCGAAATTGAGATGGTAGAGCAATTAGAGCAAAGACTTTCTTGTGTTGCTGATTAGTAGGTTAGATGCTATTTTAATTTAGTGATTCTTGGTGGTGATTTAATCAGTTTAGCTTCTCTACATAACTATTCTATACATATATACAATCATTATTATTTTACGAGCATGGGTGACCTCCGAGTTCCCAGATATGTAAGCGATCGGGACAGCGATCATCAGCTTTGTTTAAACGGGGGACCATAAAAATGCTATTAAACAAAATGCATGGAACGTGCATCCGAATTACTCTTTACTAGTTAGACTTTTTATGTAGGAGTTTGAGGAATTCTTAAAATGCTCGTATCCGGTATCTTTAGAAACAAATTGGGTATCAAGAATACCAAATTCCAAATAGATACGTCATACGTAATTGGGGTATTCATTCATAGTAGACAGTTACACATTACTAAACTATACTAATTTAGTAATAAAAAAAAAAAATTGTTCGCCCCTTACTGAGACCTCGTCCGATATCTTCGCAACCCATGAATGAATTTGCGTATATTCGAAATAAAAATATATATTGGAATGAACAGTTTGTCTAAAAAACTGATAAAGATCGGATTAACATACAAACATATTTATGTTTTATATGTTAAAACTTGTCGTGCATTATTTTATTTAGGTGAATACTCACGACTTATCATAAAACAACATAACAACATTTTTATAAACAAATCATTCATGCATAAGCCGATATATTTTTTTACTTCAAGTCTACGTCAGCCTCACACATATAATTATTAACTAAATAAAAATGACAGAATAAACTTAAAACCACTCCGCTTGGTTAAAATTAAAAACGAAAATATGTTGCTCCGTCCCAACCATATAGCCTATTATTTGGCGTAATTAAATTCAATTCGGAGATAGGACATGTCCGTTCTCCGCAAACATTTTGGGCGGGTTAGTGAAAACTGAATACCAGAATAATTCGAGAAAGGCGTCGAACTAGGAGAGTAGGAGAGAACAGGTATTCAAACTATTCAATGCAATAAGTCTCATTCTCCTGTCACTCTGTCGTACGGTGCCTCAAGTTCCTTTTAAACTTGATCAAGTCAAACTGAAAAAGGTTTATTGGATTTAAAAGGAAGGTGCAAAATCAAATCCATACAATCCATATGGATTACAATCAATTGGAACTTTAGTAAGGCAATCACAGCACACAAAATGGGCAAGGGGAGTATTAAATTAAACAACAGCAAGGCTTGATACTGAAGCAATCGACATTGTTTCTTCTCCGTCACTCACATGTCCATCTCAACGAGAGTGATGGGTGACAGATAAAATATCTATAATATAATAAGTTCAATGATCAGAAAATATTTTTTTCAGTGACTGTTCTGAATCAAGTGATAAATAACAGCGATTGGAATATGAGCGCCTGGGGCTTAAGATTCCGTATCTAAAAGCTTGGGTGGCCAATCTACATATTGATGATATTTGATTTATTGTTAACACACGTGTTCAATTATTATTTGCTGTATAGACTTAATTGTCAGCTTTTAGGCCCAATGCCTTAGATTAGACGCGGCCTCGCGGTGTTACAACGACTGTAAGTGAAGTGTAAAGTCAACCTTTTCGGTTTACGCAAAGTTTAAAATCATACGTTTTTGAGTGGTCTTTCGCGTAACTATGGAAAGAGGCCTGACGGTATGACACTTGTTTCCAGGAAGTTGGGGCGGCCCCTTGTATGGCATGGGACGCGACTTGTGTCGATACTTTGGAGCCGTCATATCTTCCTGAGACATAAGGTATGGCTGGTGCGGCTGCCAATTCGGCAGAGCAGCACAAGTGGCGCAAATATGCTAAGCTTGGCAGTGGTTACATATTTAAGCTGTTTGGGGTCGAGACATTGGGCCCTTTGGGACCGGGAGCTCACCTCATTTTCATAAATCTTTCAGAGTGCCTGGTTAATGCGATACGTGACCAAAATTCTGGCATGTTTATCTCAACGCATAAGCATTGCCATTCAGCGGTGTGAGACCGCCAGCATGCTGGGTACGCTGCTAATATAATCCTTTCCTCTCATCCTCTTCCCCCTCGTCCCATTTCCTTTCCCTGTCTATCAAGCCACAAATAACATAAATAATGAACAATATGATCACATGCATACCAATTATTATTTATTATATAGCCAATCCGATTGATTAACTCTTACGTAAATGTACAATTTTAATTTTTAATTCATTAAATAATTTAAATTTCACTAATAACTTAATACTTATTCGAATATTATTAAAAATTATTATTATTATTTATTTTCATTATTTTCATCAAATTTGTTAAGTAGGTAGTAAATAGTCAATTTCGTTATATTCTGCCATTTCTTTCTGTAAGATACCTATTATAATATATAGCATAATATTTTGACTGTCTTAGCTGATATAAACTTAAAACAGGTAATATAAAATGCAGATGCCTATATCACAGGTTTCTAACCTAGCGTAGGCATCTGAGAGACAAAATATATGTAGATGTAAGTTACTTTATTTGTATGTGTACCTACCATGTTCTGAGAAATAAATAATTTGATAATTTGAACTGATAGTGGGCTGGAGAATATGGATTGTCTTTAGACCTTCAACGGTTTATGGGCAGTCTAACTGTTTTTGTAGTGTTAGTGTAAGCTTGTATTTTCATTAGTTAACAAAAGCATTTGCCCTAGTAAAAAATAAATAAATCGTACTTCATTTACCGACAAGTTTAAGTTAAGTTTAGAGCATATGAGACATAATGTGGCGGAACCATGGGACTGGAAAGGAATATTTTTTCAACGGCCGCTTGTAGGGAAGCCGCAGTGCCGCCTTAACATTACAGTCGGCATTGGGCCTTACGGCCGCCGGAAAGTCTCATAAACACAAAATTTTACATGTTACGTAGTATAATAAATACTTACATACCTTTAACATTGTCAACCCTTCAGTAACACGAAACTTAGAAAAAAATCCCTCAATATACATATTGACTCCAAAATTGGAGCAAGACAAAAGCCTACGCCTGATACCGAATAAAATTTCATAGAAAGCTTAGCAAACAAGCCTGATGGAGCGCGCCATTAGGAGCCATGCATAAATTGTTAGTTCAGTGGCAGCAAACACGACCCGTGTTGTGCTTTCCATTGTTTTTGATGATCATATTTTTTGGGACGAATATTGCTACATTATTTTCATCATAAGGGAGTGTCGTTGAGCTGTAATGTTGAGTTTTTGAAAGGGTTTCGAAAAGGTCTTTAAATTAGATAATATTTGCCTCCGCTGTAGTCTTTAGAAAAGCTTCAGTTTCTCTTTTAAGTATTGCTATGATTTTAAGCTCTTGAGTGTTTTATTTTATTGATCTATATGAAATAATATTAATCAACGTTTGATCAACATATCGCCTGATGGTAAGCGAAAGTGTGGCCAAGGATGGATCACGTTGATCTAGAAGAAATTTATTCATTCTAACTTTTGAGATACCTAGATTGTAAGTAATTCTAAAGAAACAAGGAAGACGGCAGGAAGTTCACATTTGCTTTGTTCTTTATTTCGTTTATGAATATAATAAACAATATTAATATTTAATACTGTATAATTTATGTATTGACATTTAATTTTAGACATACTTTCATAGTTCGTCTTTATTTCGTTGGTTGACCAGCATACTTTGTCTTTTATGCTTATATAATTTTTTATGCACGCCTACATACCATTATTTCTAACCTGGTGAATGATTGGTAGAAAATGCTTCAACCCTAGGGAGAATCACTTTCAACTGACAGTGACCGTTGACAACTGACAGACACTCAAATTATATAAAAAACTAGTTCTATTTTCACATTTGTATCGAACCATGTTGAAAATTTTTTTTTCTTCTCAGAGGATTATGGTCTCGCACTTCTCGTGCATTTGCCAGTGTAAAATAAAATTTACTCATATTTTCTTTAGTCAGTTCGTGTATTTTGTTCTTAGTTTCCTTGTATTCGTAATGACAAGCACAGTGTTTACCTCGGGGTTAAAGACTTATATAGTCCCTCGAACTATTAGTACTCTCGCTACGCTCGGACGCCAAACCCCGTCTCGGGACTAAATAAGTTACTTTCACCCCTAGACTAACAATGTAATATTACGCTCGGTTTCATAAATTGTATGCTCTTAAAACTATCCTCACTATCTTCTTACAAAACAATACAAAAAGTGACATAACCATAAATTACTATATGACATCATATCAAAAGCCGTAGAACAATGTGTGTTCCCATTATTTAAAACAATAGTGAATTCAAACGACAATTTTAATCTACATTCATCTATTAAAGTCTTGGCTCACAAAAGCGGCTTTTTCGAACCCTAGGGCGGTGATAAATCACTTTAGCTACTTTAAAACTAATTGGACCTTCTATGAAATATCGATTGTGTATTTTCTAATAATCTGCTTTGACGACCCCCGCTGTTGGAAAGGGTTTGAAGAAAGAACTAATAACATTAAAGAACGTTTTAGGACCAATTCTATTAAACTCATGGCGGGGCATTACACTCAAGATAAATTATTACATAGATAGAAACTCTTTATTGTGTACACCACAAGTAAAAATTACAAACAGATATAAAACACTTACGAGCTAGTGTCACAAGTGGCAGCCTTATCGCTAAAAGCGATCTCTTCCTGGCAGCCATTAATTAATATTAATATGTTTAATATTATCCATATTAATATATAGGTAATTTGTATTGAAATATCTAGGAACAAGTAAAAATTTAATTTTTTAACTCCCTAGAACAGAACGGAGAACGGCGTACTCCTAAACAATACCCATGTCTTTATTTCTAAATCCCGCGAAGTAAATACAAAAACTATGAAAATTCATCTTGAGGAAATTGGAGATTGACACGTCTGGAAGATTGATAATGCGTTTTAATCACTACACCTGAAGCTATACATTACACTGTTAATAAAAATATTATACAACATGGTAAACAATCTTCGTTTTTTTCGTCATAATTTTAATGTTATCTTTGATAGTTGTTTATAATAGCCGTTTTAATTTGATGTGGCTATCGTTTGACGCTAGTTGTACTCTGCGATGAATCATATGGCACTTATTGCATGGAAATCAATCATAGATAGTGTGTTCATCGTAAACAATGTATAACAAAGGCATGGTTGACAAATCGTCGAGTAGTTTGTAGTAGTTAACCACACAGACTACTTTAACAATCGATGTGTCAATACATACGCGCCTTATCTCAATTTGAAAATTGGATTACAGTCACATTTAACCACATATTGTGTTCGTTTCTTTTTTACAACGGACTAGTCCCATGCGATTGATCGCAATCTCAGCTGATGGGAAGCGACGATGTGGTCGAAGATGTAGCACGCTTGCGTAAGAAATACCTATTCAGAGGTTATTTCAGAGGTAGTCTCATATAAATTTCATCAAAATCGGTTTAAAAGTTAGGTTTTTAAATCAAAATAACAGAAAAAATATGTCATCCAGCTAAACGAAATTGCGTATCTACTAATTTTGAAGTCGGTTTTTTAAATTTATTATTATAAATGCTACTAATTATTAATGAACCGACGACATTGTGAGAGTCGCGGGCATCCAGTGGATGCGGATGGCAGGATGTCGTTCAATGTGGAGGTTAAAGGGGGAGGCCTATGTTCAGCAGTGGACGTCTTCTGGCTGATGATGATGATGAATGCTACTAAATGATGAGACGAGCCTGTCACTCACTTGATGGTAAGCTCATGGCGTGGTATGAGCGTAACGCTTGCCCACAATGGCGATATAAACATTTGCCCAAAACAGTTCAGAATCGCCCAGAATTTGGAACTTCATCAGTTCAAAACCCTATGCGGCAATAAAATATAGTGCGCTCGTCAACCTGAGATATTAGATGTTAAATCTTTTTATAAATAAATAAATAATAAATAAATATCTGGGACATTATTGCACACACGGTCATCTAACCCCAAACTAAGCAAAGCTTGTAATATGGCAGCCAGAGACTGATATACATACATATTTCATATATATTTTTATGCCCAGTAATTTTACTGCAACATTTCCCTTCAATCCGAAACACAGTAATGTTTGCACACTACTGCTTGGCGTTTGAATAACTGGCAAAAGTATGGTAGGTACTTCCCCAAGCAGACTACGAAAGAGCCATATCACTACCGACTTTAAATTGGAGAGAAACAAATATCCACACTTGTGCGAGCAAAGTGTAGTGTTGTACGAGGATTGTTTATTGTGACAGAGTGGTAAAATGTAACCTGTCTTTGTTTCCCAATAACTGGCCAGAGGCCGTGGAGATCGATCACTGTGATTTAGGATCGTAAGCTCTCCGAGGCATATTGGGTATGCAGGGGTGATCTAGTAGTAGCTTTCATGTGCAGAATTTAAGAGCCCAGCAAGCTCTAGGTATATCTTTCGCACATTTCCAAAAAACCACTGAGTGATAGGTTAAAAAAACTAAAGCAAACTATTTAAAGCAATTTTCGCGAAATTTAAAAAAAGGGATCTTTACAGTTAGACCCCGCGACGTCTGCAGCATGCTCTAAAATTGAGTATTGACTAATTTTAATTACATATATACTTATTAGGTACCTAACCTACTGGAATTTTTTAGAAGCTACGGTAAACTTTTATCTTTTATTATCTTGTTTTCGCACGTTACAAGAAGTGAGACTTCTTGTAACGTGCGAAAACAAGATACTTCATGCAATTTTAAGCAATGTTTAAACTAATGTTCCTATACAAAGCCGTTAGTGGGTAGTTGGTATACCTTTGTAATAATTGAAAAGATCATATAATAACGCTTTTTTAATTATTTGTTTTTGCATTAGGTAAGTTGGGGTTTTACGGCCCCGGCGCGAACAGGGATAAAAATTCAGTTTCCTTAACGGTGACTTTTGAAATAATCTTCAAAGAGACTTACCCAATTATATAAAAGGACATTTTTAATCTAAGGAAATCCCATCAGTATAAAACTCAAAATTACATTTTAAGGCACCTATTCATCAATTTCAATGAATAGCATGAAGTGAAGTTATGAATAGCACCTATGGCATAAATAAAATAAACCTACCTAATAAAAAGATTCAATTATGCGTACAAATAAACGCGGTCATCCAGAGGATGCAGATGGCAGGCTGTCGTTCAGTGTGGAGGTTAAAGGCAGTAAGTCTATGTTCAGCAGTATGATTCTTCTGGCTGATAGTAAAGTTTATTTCCAAAAAGGTTTACATGTTAACATAGAGAATGCCAAGAGTTATTCAAACTATAATGCGTAAGTACAATGTATTACCAGTGGACCCCAAACTCGGCTAGGCCGGTCTCTTGGTGGCCCTGGGAGGATTTTACAAAAGGATAGATCGCGCGCGCTTAGGATTTCTACTACTTAGGACTAGTAAATTAACATAAATCAAATTATACATTATAAAGCTGACAAAAAACAAGTAAAGTTAAATTAAATTAGATAACAAAGCAGACAATATAATACTTACAAAAGCACAATATATTATTGTAACAAATCGAGCTGTCAACTATGTGTTTGTTGTGCTACGCTGCGGGTGTGAGTGAGAGTTTGTGATGTGAGTGAGAGTGTGTGTGTGTGTGTGTGTGTGTGTGTGTGGGTGTGTGATGATGATGATGTACAAATAAATACTATTTTATTTATGTATTAATATTTGCAATAGGTAAGTTGGGGTTTTACGGTCCCGTTTCCATTTACAGCAATGTATAAAAGTTTCCATAACGATGACTTTTGAAGTAGTCTTCAAAGAGACATACCCACCACAACCCAGTTATATAAAACGACATTCTCAATCTAAGGGAATCCAAGAACTTATAACTCAAACTTACATGTAAAAGTAGGTAACTATTCGTCGATTGCAATAAATACATGACTCGTTTTATTGGAACGCACTAAGTATACCAACGTAAAATTCTAGACTTATTTCTTTATTTAACGTTAGTAACGCAGGGGAAAACGCTATTTGAGTAATTGTAATTCTTAATTTCTTCAATTTACTTGTATTACATATTTGCACAATATTTTTCATTAAAATGTATGCATTAACGAAATTGGAGAATACCACACAACATTCCAAGCAATTCAAGGTCGGATTTTAAATTAATTTTACACCGTTTGCAATATTCCGAAACATTTTTGCAGCCATCTGTGTAATTAAGCTTACTTTCTGTCGATGGTGATTAATATTGTTCCATTGTTTCGTACTTTATTAAACGAAAATCATACAGGTAAGTAATTTACATTTAATCAAGGGCTATATTTCATGGTCGCAACTTCATTAACATTATCAATTATTGAAATTGAATCAGTGAAGGCCTACTAAATATCGTGAATTTGCATAAGAAATGTATAAAATTCTACCCTTGACTCTTACTTGTATAAAAATAGAGAGGTTTTTTATTTGATGGGGCATCAATTGCGTCGTTAGGATGGAGTATCGGTCGCCCACGCGTGCAGTCACAAGAACTTAATTAGTCGGCTTCAACAAGTCGTCCAGCTTATTTATTGTCGAATACAATCCAACTGATTGTGAGGAATACCTCCTAAGACGACGACCTAAAGAAGACGAATGCACCCAACGTCTAAAGAAAATAATTACTGCGCTGCGATAGATCACGTCACATAAGAACGACTGGGAACTGTTAATTTATTTTTGTGGCGATCATTTTATTTTTACTTAAAAAATAATTAAATGTTTTATGTTAATCCGTAAGTTAGTTGTGTGTAGCTGAATCTTATAAATGGTATCTTAAGACTGTGATTAAAAGCTTTTCTGAAAAGCAATATTTAAGTGTCTACTTAAATCTTATTAACCTCCTTTTGCCTTTTTATCTTATTTCTCACAGAGTTTAGTCACTAAAGTAATGATTTTACGCAAATAAGAACTAACATTAATTTAGTTTTTAAGGTATTTTTGTTCTTCTAGGTACATTACCCATCGTGTTTAATTTTGGTTTCATGTTAAAGCACATAATATTAGCTTCTCACCATAAAAAAGTAATCAAGATATCAAAATCGTTTTTTGGTTAGACTGCGTCTAAAATTGAAACTGACAAAATGATATGTTTTTACGAAAATTGAGTATACCAATGATAAAGTGATTTTATGGTAACTAAGTATTTTTCTAAAAATCTGCTGATCATTTGAGTTGCTTGTTGTTTTTTGGAGTAACATGGATAGAGTTTAAAAACTTTAATTTTGTTAAGATGAAGGTAACTTTTTTAGAGTGCGGAAATTTTTATCACGCAATCAGTATCGTTATTGGTATATTTTATTTTATTTTTGTTTTGTATGATATTAGTCAGGCCATAGAATAGATATTAGTCCAAAGACTGGCAAGTGATAGAAGCAGAGAGGCGCACGGGAGCGCGACGCGGCCCTGGCGCTTTTGGGTAAAGTTATTTTGTCAATTTTTGTTCTAAAAAGGGTGAAACAAAAATAACGAGCCTTTTATACAAGCTTTTATTCAACTTGCAATGTTTGTATGTTACTTTGTTTAGGTCAAATCTTGCAAGCTGGATTAGAACTAGTTCCTCCAAACTGATGAATGCTGAAATTTTGCCAAAAACCTTTAGTTTTGGTGTTACAATATACAATACCGAATATTGTAATATTTTTATAATTACGGCTGCCACAAGATGGCGGTGATGTATAATTTTGACAACCCTGTTAATATGGGTATAAACTATAAAATGAAAGGGCTTGAAGAGTAGAAAACGTTGAAGTGATCGCCGCTCCAAGATGGCGTATTTCATTTTCTTTTCCAAAGATAAAAGCACGTTTTAAAAATGTTATTTTTAATGAGCTTGGCGTATGCACTCCAAAAACGTTACCCCATTATACATTGATTATACATGAAAGAGTTGGTAGGGTATTGGGCATAGACCTAATTTTTTTTTTGCTACGCAAAATCTATGGTATTGGGTACAGTGAGCTTTTGGGTAGGTACATAAGCTACTTTAGATGTTGCCTAATTCTAAATCAATTACATTGTTTGGTGTTTTATGTTTTGGATGAAGTTTCCGTTGAGTAACGAGGGCTTGTTATTGATTTATTTCGTGTTGCTTCAGTAACTGAATTCCGTATTGACATTAGTCGCAGCAAATCGGTTAGTATTAACACTACTTATTGTACACATAAAATGCAAGAATGTCAATACTTAGCAGCTGGAATGCAGGCGATATTATTGGCACTTTGCCCCGTGACTCGTGACTGGCATTTTATTTTTGTAGTGCTTGTTTCAGTGTGCTGTCATATTATTTTTGCTGGGACATGTATGTTACGTATCTGCATTTTTTCATCTGCGAATAAATAGCAGCTTTTTTAACATATATTTGTAGGTATATACAAACAATATACATATTTACTGCCTCGGTGGCTCAGTTGGTAGTGATCCTACTTTCTGTGCTTGGGGGCGTGGGTTCGATTCCCATCTAGGACAAACATTTGTGTGATGAACATTTGTGTTTGTTCTATGTCTGGGTGTTAATATCTATTTAAGTATGTATTTAAAAATATATATGTATGTATATCAGTCTCTGGCAGCCATATTACAAGCTTTGCTTAGTTTGGGGTCAGATGACCATGTGTGCAATAATGTCCCAGATATTTATTTATTTATTTTATTTGTTTGTACTCAATGCTCAATTTGTTTATTGCGACATGTGTAGGCATGCAGACCTTAACTAACATGTTTTTTGTACTTAATGTGAAACGTTTAACTTTGGCGGGAAAATCAAATTTCAAACAGTTTTTTTGTCCTTGTAGCTAGGCCGGGTAACTATTGTGAAATGGCATAGTGTTTACGAAAATTATTGGTCGTTCTTTACATTATCATGTACAGTTATTAACCAGTTACTTACCATATTACTTACATTTGGCAATAAACCGTTTGAAACAGCAACTATTTGTTTATTGACAATTGTATGTAATAATGTGCATTGAAGATAAATAACTTTACGCGAGTTTGTAAAGAATAATAATCAATTTTCGCGAACATCACTATCGTTTACAATAATTACTCGGCCTAGCTACAAGAACAAAAAAACTGTTTGAAATTTGAATTTCCCGCCAAAGTTAAACGTTTCACCTTAAATAACACATCTTAAAATACATGTAGTACATATAATATGACCCTGTTAAGGTATGGCAACAGAAAGAACGGAACGGTCTATTTATATATCGTCGAAATTATACTTTTAGATTCAAAGTAAATTTTGAGAACATTAGTGAAGCTGTTTTCTTTTTCTGTCTTTTATAAATTAAATGTAATATTTATTTGAGCAAAACAGAGAAGTAAACTTATTTTTATATTAAACTAGCGACCCGCCCCGGCTTCGCACGGGTGTAAGTTTTTTTATATATAGATATATACCTTACGTGAAAAATTATCCAACTGATGGTGAAAACCGTATCAAAATCCGCTGTGTGCTTTAGGAGTTAGCGGATATTCAGACAGAGACGCGGAAAGCGACTTTATTTTATACCTACTATGTAGATAAGTGTTGTTCCACACTTTAGAATTTACTATTTTAAAAGTTATAGAATAATAAAATTCAAAGTATAAATGGAAATATACAAAGACACATAGATACACACGTTAAACGTATAACACTCCTCTTTTTAAGTCGGAGGTTAAAAAGAAAAAGTATTAAGTATATAAAATAAATAAATAAATATCTAGGACATTATTGCACACACGGTCATCTGACCCCAAACTAAGCAAAGTTTGTAATATGGCGTCACCAAAGCTTAAATTGAATGCAAAGACAGCTCAAAAATTTAGAGGCCGATAGGAATGCGACCGTAGCTTATCGAATGGAACGCTCGTGACGTACATCCGGATTGCGCAGGTTCGAATCCTGCCGGTCGTAATTTTTTTTAATTGTCTATAACATTGTTAACATCGATGCGCTGTTTATTAGGTTTTACTTATTAATGTAGTAATTTACTAATAGCAACTGTTTTGGACAAGCGTGACGCTTACCATCGGGCGAGTGACTAGCTTGACTCGTCATTAAGTTGCATAATATCTATTGTTTGGTATTATTTGGTAGGTACAGAGTAGTACAGACTATTGTACCAGTTTTGTATTAACCGACTTCAGAAAAGGACGGTTTCTCAAAGGTTCTCAATTCAGTTGTATTTTTTTTATGTTTGTTACCTCAGAACTTCGTCATTTATAAACCGATTTGGAAAAATATTTTATAATTGAAAGGATATACTTTCAGTTCAGTCCCATAGAAATTTCATCAACTCGGTTCAGTAGTTTGGCTTTTAAATCAAAATAACTGGCAAATTTTGTTACCTGGATGTCAACATGATCGTTCAAGTAACCGGATTTACCTATTTTATACTAATTATGTGAAGAAGGTTTTTCAAATTGATAATTAAATATTACCAGCGGACCCGGCAGACGTCGTCCTACCCGCTGCCGAGTCCAATTCTGTTTTAAAACTATCCAGCAACCCATTGCAATATACACACAAAATTTCATCCAAATCGGTCCAGCCGTTTAAGAGGAGTTAGGTGACAAACACACGTATAGAAGAATTATATATATTAAGATAAACCCTGGATCCACCATCACTAGGTATTATGCAATAGGTAAGTACAACTAAGTTCCTAATTTAGCTTTTCCCACAAAAATTTAATGATAAATTGGAGACATCAAAAGTAATATCATAAACCCCTTAATATTTCCATTTTAAAAGTCAAGATAATTTCAATTAATGACGACATTAGTTCTATATTCATCGCGTTATAATCAGCACTCTTGGTAACACGGGACTCACGGATACCTACATATAAGGAAACATTAAAGTTAACGATATGGAACAAAATTATAAGTATGCTCTTTAATCGTTATATTTCAGATGAAATTGGTGATAATCGAAAGATTATGATGATCATAATCATTATGATATTATGTATATGAATTAATTTATCCGCGTTAGAGAGCGGCCATTAGTGCGTTGCATCGCGTTGCGCCGTTGAACCTTTTTTAAACCAGTTTTTTATTATTCGATAAAATAATTCATAATCTTTTATAAATAACAAACAGAATCGAAATCGAGCCAATATCATCGAATATATCATAACGCTATTCAAATATTTCAAAATTTAATAACTTAAAAAAATATTAAATTTTTCGAGAATTTTTCATGAATATTCAGAATAACCGGAGCGGTCACTTGTCAACGCAACGCACTTAGGAGGCCTCAGCCTTAAGCACTAACTGGAAATGGAGTCGTTAATCAAAACTCGAGGCCTCATACTAATATGAGAGACATACAAGGAAGATTTAGATTTTGTTTATTTATAATTTTAACCATATCCTAAAATATAATTTCACATAATTAAAGACAACTGAAAACCGAAACTGATGCCGTTAACTGAAAATAAATAAGAAATCGCTAATACTGCATTTTTTAAATTATTTTATGGGTAATAAAATAAAATAAAATCCGTATACAAATACCTACTTTAAAAAAAATTACGGGGCAAAATGTGTGAGACGCGCTGTGTTAAGCCCTAAAGATAAATAAAATTTACATGAGATGAATTTAACGATAACGATAATGGATAAATGACTTACGCATTACCTAACTTGTCTAGCACCTAATTTAAAGCATTTCAAATGTATTGTAATCTTCCTATTCAGCTGTTTTAAATTCCCAGTCAAAAGATGCGGTCGGTTGACGTGGTACTTACTACATTATTATCCACTCACTTGTCCATTTTAAAACATGTTGCTCACCATGTAAATTCTAATTTGAACATGTCAGTAAATTGTAGCGATGCTTTGCTTCTACAATGTAGGCGTACAGAACACAGTTCTCAGTGAGCTCTTGTACCAAACTACACGTTTCTAAAATTAAATGATAATGACTCTATCACAGCATTCTCAGCCTTCTAGATATCTGCGTGGGCTTTTGAACAATTGCGAGCATTGAGATAATTAGAAGTCTGTATTATTCTAAAGATGTATTCTATGGTTAAATGGTTGGGTCAATAGATAGTTATATTAGGCTCTCATGAATCTTTTATAAACTGAGGCCGTAACTATCTATCGATATTTATAATCAAAATGTTAGCTCTACTCACAGATATGTTATGCGAAGAAATGTTTCTAGGTTACCTACCTACCTACTGCTGAGTAAAATATCTAGGTAGCTAAATAGTTCGCACAATCAAGGGAGATTATGCCTTAGCACAATTATCGTTCGAGTTCAAATTTCCACATGTTTCACTGACTTTTTTCACTATACCCAAAAACTCTAAGAACGGCACACTTATCTACTCATTTTTCACGCACTCTAAGAAACTTGAGCAACACCAGTGAACTAACTAGTAGTCCACATGCAAAAAAAGAGTGGCAAGGTCTGCAGACTTGTGAGGGGTAGTAAGGTAAGTTCGACTCATTGGCTGATTTAGGCCTGATTAGTTCGCATCCGCCTCAACACCTTACCATATATCCCTTGCTTGTCTGAACTGAGGGTCTAAAACAAAACCTCTCACCCCAAACTCGACTACCTTCTCCATTCCATCGTGAGAAGAAAATACAAACGGCGAATTAACTACATAGTGCAGAAGCAGTAAAGTAGACGTGCCACAAATTTACTTACTACATTTGCACGAGGCATGTCACAAACTCCTAAGAAAACAGTAAATCTTCGTCGCCAGGCTGTTCTTACATTCCACCTGTAAACATTTGACGTTTTACGACGCGTCTTTACACCGAGTGAAATAGGTAGAAACGCAAGTTGAACGCTTCTTCATAAATCTTTCCCCCAAGTAGCAAATTAGCTGTCTTCGCAGTAATCCCGACACATGCAGAGGGGATCGCGGAATTGAACAGACGCTTTGTCGCTGGATACTTTATAGAAGCTTTTGAGGAAGATGTATAAGGATTCATTGACAACTATATATAATTACGCCTTAACATACAATCGCTAAATCGATTTATACTTAACTAGTGACACGCCCCGGCTTCGCACGGATGTAATTTAGAAAAAAAACTGGCAAAAAATTAGAATGTAAGCAATGTACATTTATTGTTTTTTTTTCGACTTACATAAAAACATATATATATAAACCTTCCGTGAAACTTTTTCTAACTGATGGTGAAAAACGCTTCAAAATCCGTTGAGTGGTTTGGGAGGAGTTAGCGGATATACAGATAGACAGAAAGCGACTTTATTTTATACTATGTAGAGATTTTAAAATTGTTTAATTTATTACAGTAATTCTAGTTTCTATGTTTCGCTTTTTTTAGCCTTTTGGGACTTCACTGAACGGCTTCAACGGAAGAACAATCGGTTAGCAGCGTTATGCTGACTTGAGGCCATTTTTATGACATATTTTAATGAGACATGGTCCTTAACTGTTAGCCTTTTGGAAAACTCAGAGTCACACAGCGTTCAATGGAAAGAGCTATGCTTGGAGTTTCTTTGCGCGATATAATGCGGAACGTGTATATTCGCCAAAGAACCAAAGTCACCGACATAGCTATTAAAATTTGCAAATTGAAGTGGCAATGGGCAGGCCACATCGCTCGAAGAAAACCGATGGGAAAGAAAGGTTCTTTAGTGGAGACCATGAACCGGAAGTCGCAGCGTAGGTAGGCCTCTCACTATATGGACCGACGATATCGTGAGAGTCGCGGGCATGCAATGGATGCGGAAGGTGGGCTGTCATTCTGTATGGTAGTCTAAGGGGGAGGCCTATGTTGAGCAGTGGACGTCTTTTGGCTGATGATGATGTTCAGGCCATTTTTGTGACACATAAGATTAATTAGCTATAGTTAATAATATAGCTCAGCTGCCTACAATTTAAGTCCTTTAATAAAATAAGTATATACACTAATGTTTTCCAATATTTTCAGCGTTATTTATTTTTTAAGATATAGAGCAAAGTGGAAGAAGGAAAAGGGGGCCTTTGCCCAATAATGGGACAGCAATGGCTGAAAAATAAAAAATCAAATCAAACAATAATATCTTTTACAAAACATCTTATCATATTTTAGCGATAAGGCCGCCACTTGTAGCATTAGCTCATGTTTTATATTTGTTTGTAATTTTTATTTCTGGCGTACAAAAGAGTTTCTATCTATTAATTTTTATGGCGTTGTGCTATTTGTTAATTTCGTGTATTGACTTCTGTAACCTATTTATGTTTATTAGTCTGTAGTCTAGATCTCTCTAGGATACATTAAGACTGAGAAGTCTTAATCTGAAGTATTAAATGCACCCTTTACATTAGACATCTATGAAGGCATTGTAAGTACTGGTTAAGTTGGAATACGTGTGAGTACGAGTCTGTGAAATTTCAATTGAGTTTTAGAACTTTGGTGAGTACATGAATTATTCATTCGGCAGATTTAAGTTTTGCATTAAATGCGTGTTATTACGTACAAGTACGTGCTTTCCTTTTGTTTAAGATATGGTAGCTACTTATCTACACGAAATTTTACTGAACTAAGTTTTAATCTTGATGTGAAAACTTATTGAATACTTAAATATAAGTACAAAAAATTGTGTAGTTATACAAAGAGATTTAAAATTATGGATATCGGGTCAGCGCACAAACATATCCAAACCAAAAGTAAACTACAACCATATAACTATTTATTTACCTATTTCATTAATTTTGTCTAAACTATCCGTCACAACCCGTAGATTTATCAGTTATTGTTAGGGGTTTAAAAAACAATTTGTACTTGTTATGTTTTACCTAATGTTAGTTTTCATAATTGATACTGATTTAAGAAATTTTAGGTTTTATATGTTTCACTTATGTACTACTTTTTTTGTTATTTATACACAGCAAAATAATAGGTAATAAATTTTACTTTCATTATAATTAGTAGCTTGTTAGTAACAACAATACATGAAAAATTAATCTATTTAATTTAATTCAGTAGTTCAAAAAATGCAATGTTTTATTTGAGGCTAGAAGAACATAGCATGCTGCGTTTCAATTTATTACTAAACCAGAACTAACTTCTCCCAATCGTGAACTAAAACAAACATAAACGGACGAGTTTATCTCGTAAAGATTTAATCACGACATAACTCAAAGATACTCAAATTAAGACATCAATTAAAAGTGTAATTTCTAATGTTTAACAGCGAAAAGATAATCATCTATCCACGGTTTATTATTCTCATAAAAATCTTTATGAAATGTATACAAGATCGTAAGAAAATCGTAACTCGACGTAATTCGTTGCGAGAGTATTATAAAAAGGAGGGTAGTCTACATTTTTGACAGCTGTCTTTGAAATATTGCCGCGGGCGCCATAATTACGTCACCCCTAATCATTAAGCGATGGAGTGGAAAGGTGGGGTCGATAACTCTCCATGTCGCAAGTTTTGTCATCTGTCGCACCTGATTCCACCCTTGGCGGCGTTATCTACTGTTATTTATTAGGTGGCTGAAGTTACTCCGGTATTCCGGTATACATTATTACGCGAAAATATCAGCAAGATTGTGGGTGCTCCGTAGAACATGTGGGTAGGTGAATTTGCGTAGGTTATGTAAGTAGGTATGTTATGTGCTTAAGATACGATATAATAAAACTCTTGTTATTACAAAGGCCCTAGATTTGAAATATTACATTGTATAATATCTGCTTTGATCTCGGATTTTGTTTATTTTGCCTGTTTTCTTACGTTATTTCATCCGTTTAGTTTTCATATTTATTTGCTTAGGTACGTTTTTATATCGGGTTAGCCGGGTATCTCTAGATGATGGACATATTTAAGGATATCATTGTACTTATTATTATAAACAACGAGACCAGCATGACATCGCGAAAAAAACAGTTGTTCCATAGAAATTTGTCATGTTACACTCAACGAAGTGTATGAAACAGACGTTTTTTTTTTTCGTTTTCAATGTTGAACCCAAAATGAAAGTTGTTCTTAATGATAAATTGATAAGTATGTACAATACTAACCTCGAATATGTCTATCGACTAAAATAATTGAATAATGTTATAGTAAACTTACAAGAAAAAAACAACAAATTTAAAACTTAAATATTAAACTAATCGATTAATTCGCTAAATACGCTACGTTGGGAATCGTTCCCAAAATGCTGGCCCCATTATCAAGTTGTATAGCAATGCGTTGAGCATTTTTGAGCAAATTAAAAGCAAAAAAGCAATAAAGAAAAAATATTCTAAAAGAACACCCCATATTTTTATCTCTACGTTCTATTTTGATATTTATTTCTCACAAGTCTAAAATATCAACTAAGTCAACCTGACAACATTTTCGAAATATTTTTCCTAAACCACAAATTGTTAGGTAAAACCCTACGAAATGAGTTCAGGTATTTCCATGCGTTTGTATAATAATCCTGAAAACGGCACGCGACGGCATTTTAATAGTTTTTAACGCATAATTGCATGTAATAACCACGCATAATGGAGATAAAGGGGAGAGTTTTAAGATCCCATTTCACGATACCGCATACTCAGGGACTGAACTTCATGCCTATTTATAATTAAAAGTTGTGTTACTTTACGTTTCTAGTAGTTTATATATATGTCGAAGCATTTTATAGCATTTCGCATGCAGAACTAAAGTTCATAAATTAGGATAATTTAATGAAATCTTTCTAAGCGCCTGGTTAATGCGACGAGTGACCAAAGTGCTGGCGTGTTTCTGGCTCAGTGCATAAGCATTGCCATTCATTGTGGTAATGCCGCCAGCATGCTGGGTACGCTGCCTAGGTGGGCTTGAGCGTTTGGATTGTCTTTGGGCCTTGAACGGTATATGGGCAGTCTAACTGTTTTTGTAGTGTTAGTGTTAGCTTGTATTTTGTTCAGTTAATAAAGGCACTTGCTTTAAAAGAATATTTTGGAGTTACTTTTGAATAATAATCAACCACGCAACCCGTAGAAACATGTAACATTGCTCTGTCAACTTCTAGCTGACGGAAATTTTGAGGCGTGAAAACGAGACAACAATTTTATGCATACTTTAACGTACTAATGTTTCTTAATAATGCCGTAACCTATATTTTTAAGTTTTTACAATAAATTGCTCTATAATAGGTATGTACGACGTGGAAGTTTACCTATTTTTTGTAACAATCATCGTATGTATTACAACATCATCTTTTATCTAATATTTTACGTAAGAAAAGGTAGAAATATAATTACTTACTATTGCATCTACCTGCCTACTTATATAGATATTATAATAGTAACAAAAAGAAGTAAGTTTGAGTGGCGTTACTTATCTACTTACTTTAGATTTGGTTAAGCAAAATCTATCGTTCCAAATTTCGTACCTTCTGTTACCTAATACCGGTTAGAAACCATCACACTAGTTTTCGGTCCTTTCTGAAACGTTCCCTCGTGGTGCAATAGAACCGCGGTTTGTATGTGGGGAACATAATGGTACACTTGATCCCTTTATTACATTTCATAATTAATTAAAACTGTGGGTGATGAATTTAAAGTCGGTACGGGTAATTGGGTACGTTTATGTGAAAAGTTAGGGAAATACGGTAAAGCGGTTTAGGATTTAGGATGCCTAATTGCCAATTTAGGAATATAAATGTTTTATGAAACTTAACACGCTTCTATAATTGGGTAGGTAAGTTTTTGAATGAATACTAAACCAATAATTCAAATGCTCATTTCAGAGATAAGGCGCAGACTTAAAGAAAAGTGTGGCGACTCCTGTTCCGGCTCGTTGCTGGTGCAAAGGTTAGCCATTGCCATCCAACGCGATGAGCGCAGCGAGTGTTTTGGGCACGTTTGCGCCGGGAACAGTTAGGGGTGGGTTATTTGACTAAGTAGTTAAGTTATTGGTATAACTAATTCATCTGTTAATTAACTAAATTAATTAATCTGTAATAATGTAATATAATTAATAATAACATCAAAATTAGTTATAGTTAAATATAACACAACCCTGATATCACGAAAACAAAATTAGCCTCCAACATTCCATGCGTTTTATTAAGTGTAAATGAAATTTTTCTATGGATCATTTTTTTTTTACCAACCAACAATAATATTTGTTCATAATTATGAGTGCAATGTCCTCCAATAATAAAATTACGTATAGTCAATAAGATATAAACTCCGTTTTTTACCGACGACGTTTCTCTAGTCAGCGTGTATATATTTTCTGAGAGCTTTCTGTAGAGCCAATTTAATTGTACGGGCGATCGTTGTTATCAACCTAATTATAACTTTACGCTGTTAAAGTAGGCAATTCACCTACTTATTAAATGCTTTTTTGGCATGATTAATCCACCCACAAATTGGATCAGAACATTAGGCAAATGAAGTCCATAAGTGCCGTTATGGCTACGTTATGCCGCAATATAAACGTGGCGTGCGAATATTTTCGACGTTGATTAATAGCGTCTGTTGCTAGTCTGTTCGTAGGTATATTCTCGACGTTTCACGGCAGTCAATCAGACTCTATTAGCACCAGCTACCAGTGGACAGTATTGGAGGGAAATTATTGATTTGCGCCTAATTTCCGGTTGATTGGGTGGTGCTGGGCGGCACTAGCCGGCGGCTAAAACGGGCGGGCCGCGGTGTAACCCGACAGGTGAGCATAACTGAGCTGATCTCTGCTTACTGACTGTACGCTGTCCTGGCGCGCACTAATTGGCAATCGAATTTTAAACCGGCACCCGTTAAGCACCTGTCCATGTGTGATGTAGCTGTTGGCATAATCCTGACGCGAGGACTCTGGGTATTTTGAATAATTGAATATTGGCATAGTTATAAATATTTATTTTTTCTGAGCGATTATTAGGGGTAACTTTTAGGAAGTACCTAATGTCCTAATGCTACTACTACAGGGGAGACTGTGGTAAGCGGAAAGTAGGGTTATGACACAGAAAAGAGAAGTAAATAGAACGGAAATGAGAAGTAAACTCTGTCGCCAGGTATTGTGACAGATACTTGATTGAACATTCTTATTTATGTCAACGCGTCGAACTCCGCGTCACAGTTGCTAACACAGGTGCTATGGGTTTATATGGGTGCAAGTAGCTACAACAAATTTCTTAAAAAAATGCCTTGACAGCCGTTTTAATTTAAACAAAAAAAAACTTTTCTGTGGGTTATGTCTTATGCCCGTTGGGGTAGATATGTTCTAGTGTGTGTACTGAACAACCAATCGGCAAACGTATTGTTGGACGATACTAGGGCGTGAAGATGGAAGCCGAAGATCAAACCGAGTGGCACACCTTGGTGGCAAGCCTGGTGGTCACAGCAGTGTTAAATAACTTGGATTTGATAAATAGTCAGTTCTTTTGACATTTCGATAGAAACATTTTTCACGACCAAGCAGCAGTTCTAAATAAATTATATAACCTGACTGTCGGCATTCACGGAGGCAAAATAGAGAAGGTCCAAAAGAAAAAAGACTTGTACAAACAAGGAAAAAAAGCGTACAAAAGTTGTTTGTTCGCAAACAAGGCTTGATATTTTACCGCGTCGTTTTCCTAGGTATACCTACTCGTACTTACTAACTGGCCTGTTAATTAATTCCTGCCAAGAGATTTAATCTCCCGAACCACCCTAAACAAAACAACTACCTACGCGAGGGTTTTAAATAGCTTATGTTGTGTTAATAAAGGATGCGGAGTGCTATAAAAGTGAAAGTATAATAACCGTGTAGGCGCCCTCGCATGCCCAGCCCCAGTTAGTTTTGCGAAAGGTTAACAATCGGGCCAAAGGTCAAAAGTTAAAAACCGGTCGTGTATGCCACTAACTTAAATCGCAACTGTTTTATTAAAACAAGGGAGTTTAGCAACTACACAAGGCACATATTAACTTGTAAACGACTTTTTTCATCTCTAGAGACGGGTTTACGAGCTCTATTATAAGGCAAAAGCCCTAAATTGGCAACGAGTTGATCGCCTCTCAGTTAAGGTGAGATATTGGAAAGTTCACCTTCATGGTCCCGTTTCCTACTGTTGTGTTTTACTTTTTTAATCGACATGTGTGAAGTTGCAAAGTTTAATGAAAGTTACTTGGTATTTATTTTACAAAACATTTTTAATGTTTACTAAAGTAGAGACGTTGTTTTTTTTATATTATTATTTGTATTCTTCTTATAAATATACTAAGTACTAAATATACTCAAATAATATCGATAACTGTTTCAAGTGTTATCAGCAAGTTGATAAAAAATACAATGAATCATTCGAAGATAATCCAAGAATATCAGCCGATAACAAACTACGAGAGCCAATCCCCTCGGCTATGAAAAAACATTTTTCGCTTGCTGCTAAGCGCGATACAATCTACATACAACCGGCGAGAAAATATTTTAAAAACAATGAAGGGCATTCACTTTTATCAACGCATCGTCGCCGGAGGGTGCGGTGAAAAGGAAGCTTGAATAGGAAATCCCAGCGGCAACGCCGGCAGGCTATCAGTTCCGTGAATGGCTATTAACCACCTCGGGCGACGATAACGATGAAAGGCGTCACATTAAGCAGTGTTTGCGGTGTGTGTTTACCTCGTCCCTCGGCTGGCGCAGCGTCATCGGCGGCGCCACGGGCCGCGGCTCCTGCACCTCACTGTCACTCACTGCACTGGCGTTCACTGGCGCGCCTTCGATCTCGGTCCACGGCACGTCATCGTCGAACACGGCCACGTTCAGCACCTGGTCGCTGGCGTGGAACCGCCATGGCAGCTCGGTGCCGGCGCGCCGCGACCGTCGCCGCTTGTGCCGCACCTTGTGCCGCGTGAACCGGCCAAACCCTCCCGAGTGGGCTTCCTGCAGCATCGCATCGTACAGAGAGTTCACGTCTACCCGGAGCTTCTTCGGCTTGGTGACCCTCGTGGTGGGCGCGCCAGTGGTGGTCGGCGCCGGCGTGGTCACGGGCTCCCGGCTCAGCCCCTCCGCATCCCATAGCTGGATCCGCAGGATGTTGTCGCGCGACGGTACGTGTGCACGCACGGCCGCGAGCGCGATAACCGCGAGTGCGAGAACGAGCGCGCGCGCGGGACCGTCCATTTCTGCCGGCGGCCGCGAGCCTACTGAAGCGACCGCTGCCGGCGCGATTTTCCCGCGCTTTCCCGATAACGTTCGTAGCGGCACAGTTTCCTACGTAGCGAAGTTCTACGAGCAGAATAGATGTTAGTGACTAAATGCTACGAGCTTGCACGCATCGCACGCCGAGTCGCGGTTTCCCGTACTTATCGCTGAATGATTAATGTAATAACAGCGAACATCGCACTTACGTGTTGTGTTTAACGAGCCGGTTAACTTCCGTAATGGTACGAATCTAGTCAATATTGATGGATCAATACCGCCTCTGATTAAATATGATCTTGCGATTTACAATTGTAATTTACAATTCTGACTATCATGAATACAGGCAAACATTCGTTTATGTAATCAATTGTACCTATAGGCAGCTTTAATTAGCTGAACGGCGTCAGCGTAAATAAAACGAAATTATATGCAACTAAATAAATTCTATTTCCCATTATTTAACACGACTATTGTGACAGTTACAAATAATCGTTTTGTACTACAAATTGGAACAGAAATGCTCGATCGCGGTGTAGAGGCGTACATCCAATTAGCAAGTGTCAAAACAAACAAATTCAAATCAAAACATACTGTTAACACAAATAAACATAGTTAATTGAATTAATTTACGCATTTTCCGTATTGTATTTATAAATCACATTATTATCTACACATAAATAGTTTATACAAGTGCAAACAAATATTAAAAAACTATAGTCCTTTCTATGACATACTTTCTAAGTAAAAAACTTTATAAGAATAAGAATAGGTCGTGTTTGGAATTTATATAAGCGATAATTCATTTATGACTTGGTTTTGCTTACGACATAAAGTAATAATTTACCTAAAAATAAAGATATCAACAATATTGTATTAACATTGGCAAGTATCCATAGATTTACGATATAGTTTGCAACTTTTACAAAGTTGTCTATTATAAATATTCTGTAAATATACTAGAACGTAGGAACAATTCTAAAAAAAAAACATAAAAAAGGTATGCACAACTTAAGAAGAATGACGTAAAAAGAACGTGAAAGCGCTGTCATTATTTATAATTTTTCTATCGGTCTGCCAGAGTGGACACGAAAAATTGACACCGCTTTATGGTTGATATTCCGAAACCCGTACGAAGCGCTTTGATTCCAATTTTATTGTGAGAACTGCTTGTCTGTAGAATGCGCTGCCTGAATGGGTGTTCCCCGATAGTTACAATCTGGGTTGTCTTCAAGTCAAGAGTGAATCGGTTTCTTTTAGGCAAGCGTGCTCCATCGTAGCTGTCTACGATGTACGACGTAATCGCTTAACACTAGGCGAGTTGGCGAAAGTCTATTAAATAATTTAAAAAACGAATCTACGATTTTAATAAAAATATTTTGTCAGAAATGTATTAAAAATATCAAACATTAATTTTGAATTCATGCAATAATGCAGGCAATGGTGTCTGATGAGACGTCACGATATTAAACACTGTATGTCAACAATACTGATATTTTTACACGCTTTTATTAGCTTGGTATGTATCTATGTGATGTAATCTTTGAACGTGATTTCCCCCCCTTTCATAAGATCAGATTGATTTAAAACTTAGCACACTTATCAAAGACCGATGACAATGAAATAATTTGTATAGTTTGTCCCATTGTCCTTACCAGGATCTTCATGATTAACGATTTTAAAGCCTGTTTTTTACACTTTACTGTTTTTTTGAATTATTAAAAAAATACGAAAATTGATTCAATTTATAGGTGACTGCGGTGAATTACTTGAACATGAACCTTAACGCGCGGTGATACGGTTCGCGGTCGCGTAAATTTTCGCAGTCACCTAAACTGAATCGCGTTAAAGAAGTGACGGTAACGGTAATGTTGGATTTTTAGTTATTAATAATATTTGATTATATCAAATAGAAAGCAGTAATTTTAAAATTACACGCAAAATCCATCACAAACAAAAATCTTTACCCAACCCAACTTTTTTAACACATGGTGTGTGGTGGCAAACGCGGAAAAATATATATATAATAACATGTACCTTCTTAATTCATAAAAATTTGCTAATTTAAACTTCTAACATATTACAACTTTATAACCTTCCGACTCAACAAAAAGAAGATTACAACAACTTATTAAATTTTAAGTAAAAATAAGGTTTAAGTAATAACATTTAATAATATAAGGACGGGTTATTTTGGCCTTTGAAATCACAATTTTAAGCAACCTATAAGTTATTGTCTAATTCACTGAGCTTATTTTGAGCCTACAAAATAAACGTTTACATTACTCACAAACAAATTCGTAAGTACCAAAAGCTAATTTTACCATTTTCGATTTACATCGAGGCACAAACTCTGAACGAATAAAATATATTTCATGAACAATCAAAAATAAAACACCGTTTTAAACTATCACTGTTGTTCACTACAGTTATATGATTATTTACGGGATATTTACCGTGGTGAGCTTGTGGAAGGAGCACCCGATATTTCGGCGCAGTTACGATCGAATATAGTTCCTATTTGCCTATGCCTATTTGACAGTTAAAATTAATGTGGAAAATTTGAACTACGCTTGCATATTAGCGTATATTATATTAATACAAATATGAGAACACTTTTATAGAAATCTATAAACTTTGAAAAATAGTGATTATATTTCTGAATAGCTAAATTATTTGCGGTGTAGGATGTTGCCCGTGACATTAGCCGACCCTGATTATGTAATTGCAACTCGAAAAAAGTGACAGTTCATAGTGGAACTGTCAAATTAACGACTTAACCGCAAGTTACAAGTAACTTAATAAGTGTGCCCTTGATTATGTACTTGCAACTCGCATGTTAGTCGCTAATTTGGCAGTTCGGTCATAGTGAAACTGTCAAGTTTGCGACTAAATCACGAGTTGCAAATTACATAATCAGGGGGCCCTTGTGACTTGCAACTCGCGACTTAGTCGCTATTTTGACAGTTTGGTCATATTGAAACTGTCAAATTAGTGACTAAATCACGAGTTGCAAGTTATATAATCACGGCCCTTGTGACTTGCAACTCGCGACTTAATGGCTATTTTGACAGTTCGGTCATAATGAAACTAAGGCTATTTTTACCTTTTTCAACTGGGCAAGTGCCTTTATTAACTAAACAAAATACAAGCTAACACTAAAAAAACAGACTCCATAGACCGTCGAAGGTCTAAAGACAATCCAAATGCTCAAGCCCACTATCAGTTGGCAGCGTACCCAGCATGCTGGCGGCATTATCACGTTGAATGGCAATGCTTTATTTTTACCAATACTTAATATTGCGCGATAAGTCCCGATAAATATTAAAACATAATGAAACTGTCAAATTAACGACTAAATCGCGAGTTGCAAGTTGCATAATCAGGGGGCCGTTCGCTAATGTCACAGGCTACATCGCATAGGTACAAATATGATACTTAGTACGTAGACTATAATGATAAATTCTATAATAAATATTTATATAGGAAAGCATAATTACAATTACAAGCGTCATTCAGTAAATAAAATTCAATATGCTTCATTTATTACACAGCAGCGTGTATCGAATTATTATTTGTAATATTATAATAGATAAGTATTTTATATGATAAAAAAGCTTTTCTCCTTGAACATAACTAGACGATATTATAATAAATATTAGTACTATTATTATTTGATATAAATATAGTTCAACAGATTGGTATGTACTATCGATACTTATTTATAATATTAATTAATATTTAAAGGAATGTTATGGAAATATTTAATGTCATGTTAATAGTTTTATTATTTAACTACAAAACAGCTCTGTACAACTTCACTACTTAATATTGTACTAACAATCACCCAGATTACTACATTTAACATTAATTTCTAGTCTTAAACCAAGTTATATAAAATGCAGGGCAAGATACATTTTGTTTTTTCTTTATTTTCAAATCGATGAAATTGGAAAATCCATTCATAAATTATACTAGAAATCATCCTCAGGTGTCTAAACGCTTTTTTTATAGGTGACTTGGTCTAGTGTTTTTTTTCCGAGGTTTGACACCTACAAGTAACTCATTAATACAAATCGGATTATATCACAAATACGTGAAAGAACGAAACTATCACTTGCGCGTCGCAATCTCGAGTGGCTTTAATCTTAATAAATAGGCTACAAAAAAAGTAGGAGACAAAGCGAGCGCCTCAACTCTAGCTAAGAAATACGATGGGAATAAAACCAAATTAGAAATGATTGCATTACACTTTTACGACTATTGCGAGATGCCATAAAATCTGATTAGCACCTCCTTTGATATAATTTAGCGGCCTTTTTCCGGAGTAACTGTGTTATAACGTATAAGAGGTTTACTTTATTATGACACTATTTTATGGGCACGCGTTTAGTGTAGGCGCCGCATACATGATGAATCTTGGTGGTAGAAATATTGCAGATAGAGTATTAAGGGCCAATTCACACCATGTTCGGCAGCTTACGGTAAAATAAAAAAACACTGAGCGACTTAATATTTTGTAAAAAAAAAGTTTCGAAAATTAGTTTTATTTATATTTGATGTTTTTCGATTGGCCACAGATTATTAAAAACCTTACTTTTTCTCTAGCTTTGAAAGGTTGCTAAGAATTATTGCTTAAATAGCTGTTAGCTCATTGTAAGGTTTTTTAGTCCTCTAATGAGTATTTTCTCATTATTTTCTTACTTATAAAAGCGATTTAGCTTTGAATGGTCGTTAAGAAGTATTGATTAAATAGCTGTTGGCCCAGTGAAAGATTTTTCAGTCCTCTAATGAGTATTTTCTCATTAGGGGACTATGGGAGACCCCGACTAGAATGCCATTTATGCTGTTTAGTGAGTAGGTTTTCTGATACAAACAAAAATATGCGTGCCTTTAATCCCTAATATTGTAAGCATACATACCTTTTCCTATAAATGTAATTCCCATAATCCACACAGATGGGGTCAATGTTGGGGGATTAATTCAATTGATTTCAAACTTTGCAAGTATAATTATGTAATCCGAAAGACAATACAATAATTTGGTACTGTAAAACTGATCCGATGATGGAGGTGGATAGTGAAACATTTTAATAGCTACAAGAAAATCCATCTAGTTTAAGCTCCGTCGGTCTATTTTAACGAATCACATAAGCGTGTTTTTTTTTAGTTCTCTATACTATAATTAAGTATTATATGCCGAGCTGCCATAACCTTAAACACTATCCGGCCTTACTTATAAACGTTACTTAAGAAGCAATGCTTAAAATTGCTGTCTCATTTTCATTAGTGACAATTCTGCCCTCATAAGCCCAAGAGCGTTAACTCAAAAAAAATTAGGTTTCTGTTTTTTCGCGCATCTGATAGCTTAAAAAATTTCGCACCAGATGGAGTAAGCAAAATAACCATATCTACATTGGAACATTGAAATAAAACACTAAAAAAGATTTTTTTCTTTCAACTCATGTTTAAAAACTATTAATTCTAAACGAAATATCGGTATCTCATAAAAACACACCAAACATAATATTGGGTTTTAAACATATATTAAAAATATATATTAGTCCTAACATAGGCACATAATAGAAAATAAATTAAATTATGTCATTAAGGTAACGAAAAATCAATTTTCACAAACACTCGATTTTCCGAAATACACCTAGGTTTAGATACCGCTCTTGGGCTTATGAGGGCAGAATTTCCTTCAGCGAGAAGTTAACAGAGCAATTGTAAGCATTGTTTAACTTAAATAACGTTTATAAGTAAGGCCGTATATCACTAAATCGTCTTTATTCTACTTTCCGCGTGGCGCTGGGCGTGCCCGGGATATAGCTCTTTAGTCAGTCGATGCTCAGGTCGTTTGAGAAGTGCCTGGACAGTTTCGCGACGTCTAACCCTGTGAAGTCTGTGAAGATATCGGTGGTGGCTGTGGTGGGTTTGGGCCGGTTGGGAGACCTGCTGGTGGAGGGCTCGTCGGCGAATGTAACCAGTTTGTCTTCTTTGCTGCTCACTTCGAACGGTTCAGATACGCCTGTTGAGAAATGTACTGTCTTAGTTTAGAATAGGACAGGTGTTTGATTTGTTAAAAAATAACGGTGTTAGTGAAAAATATAATAAAACTAGCTGCGCCCCGCGGTTTCACCCGCGTGTTGATGAAAATAGGTGATGGTGATGATGATGAAAAGTAGCCTATGTGTTAATCCAGGACATAAGCAATGTATATTCCAAATTTCATCCAAATCCATCCAGCCGTTTCCGCGTGATTGAGTAGCAAACATCCATCCATCCATCCATATATCCATCCATCCAAACTTTCACATATATGATATTAGTGTGATGCGATTAATGTAATATGTATATTAAAGAAACTATTTAAATCGGCTCATAAAGTTCAGATTTAGAAAGTGTTAGAAGTATTTAAGGGGGGCTCCCATACAACAAAGGTGCTTTTAGGGTTCCTTACCCAAAGGGTAAAACGGGACCCTATTACTAAGGCTCCGCTGTTCGTCCGTCTGTCCGTCTGTCACCAAGCTGTATCTCATGAACCGTGACAGTTGAAATTTTTCACAGATGTATTTCTGTTGCCGCTATAACAACAAATACTAAAAAACAGAATAAAATAAATATTTAAGTGGGCTCCCATACAAGAAAACGTGATTTCTAACATTCGAGTACCTTGATTTTGCTACTCAACACTAGATGTCTCCTAATGCTTTCGAGGCAAATTGTATTATATTATTATGTGGCGTGCATTAGGAGAGGCCTATGTCCAGCAGTGGACAGATGCAGGCTGATAATGATGATGATGATGATTATATCATATTCATATTCTTTATTTTCATTGATACAAAAGGTAAGTTAAGGTAACAAATAGCCGTAATATTATTGCCGCTACTCACTCTTAGATGTCGTGGCAATACAAAATTTTTATAAATATATAATTATTTTGCTTATCTTTACATAAATTATAGTCGTAAGTAGTAATCGTATTTTTTATTGATTATTTATTATTGTATTTTGTGGTGGTATGGAACCCTCAGTTCGCGAGCCGGACTCGCACTTGGCCACTTTTTTTTTGCTCGATATTGATAACGGCAACGTAGACGCTTAAAATATTCACAGAATATTGAGTTATAATATTCACTTTTAAAATAAATAATTTAAATAAAATAAAATTAATATTTAAGGGATTTCCCATACAACAGATATGATTTTTTTGCCGTTTTTATAGATAATGGTACGGAACTCTTCGTGCGCGACTCCGACTCGCACTTGGCCGGTTATTAAAAATATATGTGAGAATGAGATAGCGACGCGCCATATTCTGGGCCTTAAACATACTTTGGGCAGATATTCGTGTTAATTTCTTACCTAAGACGCTCCGGACGTCGTTATTAGGCTGGCTGAAGTATATGAACCGGTAGAAGCCCGGCGTCCTGACCCCGCTGCCCACAGGGAAGCTCAGTGTGATGGAGCGAGGCTGGCCGCTTGTGGCGGGCCGCTCAGGCAGGCTCACTTTGGACACGTATTCGTACGCTATGTAGTCGTCTAAGCTGTGGAAGTTTGCCTGCGGAAAGAAACCTTCATTAGATAATAATCAATATAAAAAACCGACATCATAAAAATGTCACAACTGGACCAAATATGCGCCCTCTATCCTATAGATCGTGCATTAATTAGGCACCATCGATTTTAGATAGCGCATGTCTGATTTAGTACTGAGGTGTTCCGACAGATGTCTCTTATAATATATTTTTTTTGGAAATTACTTTTTAATTGTTATTGTTAAATTGTAAACAAATAAAACATAGTAGAACTGGACCAAGTTGAAATGGGACCAAAAGGGAAGCACCGGCCTCCAAATAAAAAAAAATCATCAAAATCAGTTCACCCAGTCGATAGTTCTGAGGTAACAAAACAAAAAAAAAAAAACAGTCGAATAGATAACCTCCTTCTTTTTGGAAGTCGGTTAAAAACTAATACATATATCGGACACCCAATACAAAATTGTTTTTTTATTTTTTATTTATACATTTACTCCAAGGACAAAAACCTGCCTTTGTTGCCATTTTTACGTCATTAATTAAACTTAAATACTAGTGAGTTCAATTTTTTTTTTTATATACATATAATTAAACATGAGTGATCTTTTTTAATTGTGGTAATTTTTTTATTATGGTCCTAAACCGCCGAAACGTTATTATTCAATCTGGTCATAGCTAAGCATATTCGTGAAAACCGTATTTAAATCCGTCCAGCGGTTTAGGAGATGAGCATGACAAAACAAACAGACAAAAATTCTACAAACTGTCTTAACGTGTTCAGCTGCTTATTTTAAATCGCCATGCGTGATTATTTTTTAGATACTCGTATCTCGCAATTACAAATTTTTTTCTAAACGTTTTTATAATTATGTACATATAGATGTGTAAATAGATATAGATACCATGGAATTATTGATTTTAAACAATCTTGCATTCATCAACGTGTTCCATCCTCGGTCACAACGTCGCTTACCATCAGGCGAGTTGGTGACCAAACGTAGATCTATTTTCCATTAAAAAAAACACATCAGTCATAGGACTGCACGTCAGAAGTGAAAACTTAAGTAGTAATTCACCCGTTCTACAAGAGATGGCGCTGTTTTAAAATACACGCCACTGTGTATTATGTATTCTGTGACAGCGCGACGATGACGCGAGTTCCATAACTTTTGTTCACCCAATAAGTTAGAGCCTAAAGAAGTTTTCACTTCAAAAAACTCACGTCATAGATCCCAATCCAATCGCTACTGTGCACTTCCACGTCGTGCGAGAGTGTTGCTTGCGTACGGAAGTCTGCATCCCCAATGTACCACACTCGGGACATTGGCGCGAACTCCACTGTCTTTTCTGTGTAGTTGGCAAACGCCTGCGTGTAATAATAACAAATAATATATATATATTTTGAGATGAGACAGGGTGCAGGGACATGCAGGTGCCGTTCTCCTATCCACAAGTTGATCACCTCAATAGCCTTTTTTAATCCTGTTAGTGTACAATAGTTTCATATTTCATTTGATACACATGCCATTTTTTTTCTTTAATATTCAAAAGGGCTTCTTGGTGTTCTCCACCAATGACCACAAAATGTCCGGGCTAGACCCGTGAAGAGAAACAAAAAATATAAATATTGTAAATTTAATTTAATTTACGTAGTCTTAAGGTATATACAGGGTTACGCGTATAGACTGTTCTAAGCAGAAAGGAGGTTATTGTACTCAGCATTATGCCAAATGTCTTTTAGTATTGTTATATTTGTTAGTAATATGACCGCGTTCACAGAATAGCAGAAATGAAATATTTCTAGTATGTTTCAAGTTACACTTTATCATATCTACATCAGAATACACTCTAATCTATTTAAAAAAAATCGTATCCTATACAGGATTACGCATAATATAGACTGTACTATGCGGAAAGGAGGTCATAGTACTCATCATTATGAACAACTTATACTATGGGACCAACCCTGATATCGCAAAAAAAATCAGCTGTTTCATAGAAAACGGTCATTGTCACTCGACAAAATTTATGAAACAGCATTTTTTTTTTTCGCGATTTAGTTGTTCATAATGAGTACAATGACCTCCTTTTGGCTTAGTACAGGGTATATGCGGAACCCTGTATAAGTATTGTATCTAGATGCTTGTATTATTCTTGTGTCATGTTTCGAGCAAAAATAAATTGCTCGATAAGTCCCGATAAACATTAAAACAGGAGTCTTAACTTAAGGCATTCAAAACAGCTTGCAAAAAATCTAAAAGCAAAAAGCATACTAACCGTGCTAGGCGTGTCTTCCACTACTGCCACCACCGGCGGCGCTAACATGGCACTGGAGTCTACTGGCGAGATAGCATCAGAGTCAGTGGTGCTTAGAGGCGGGCCGCACACCTCAGGAGTAGGTGCTAACAGCGCCGATCGCATGCTAATACCGGCGCGAGCGGCCCGCGGCGGCTCGGATATCATCGACAGTATGAAGCCGTGCCGGATCTATACGTGCAATGTTATAACTTAAGAGCCAGAATAACGGGCGCAGCGTTCTCGCTCGCGCATTTGATGTTTTTTAGGGTTCCGTACCTAAAGAGTGTAAACGGGACCCTTTTACTAAGCCTACGCTGTCTGGCTGTCCTACCTTTTAACGGCTGTATCTTTAGAACCGTAATAGATGTTTTTTTTTTACAGAATATGTAATGTTACGGCAGATTAATTAACAAATAATAATAAACTCAATAAGTAAAAAAAAAGGGGGGGGGGTCCCCATACAACAAAACGTTTTTTTACGTGTTTTTGTATTTGCACTAATGTAAAAACGGTAATACGTACAAGCGTCAAACTTGGGATGATTATAGTACACACTCTTAAGTATAAGGTCGGGGAAAAAGTTTCTTCGTATTTTATAAACAAATTCAAGACATATTTTTTTCAAGTTTAATTAAATTTAATTATAATATATATGTGCCATTTTGTTCGATAACTTGTTGCCATCTTGTAGGTAGTGACATGACCCCGTTGCTGTAGAAATTTTGGGACTTTTGATCAAAAAAATGCAACAAGTAGTTTTGACAGTCCTCTCTTGATGTTAATCTAACACTACCCAAAGAATTCTGAAGAGATCGAAATAGGTGGAAATCTGAGGGTGCAAGGTCAGGGCTATGTGGTGGATGCATTAACACTTCCTAACCAAACTCTCTAAATTTTTGCTGAGTGACCAAAGATGTGTGCGGTCTGGCGTTATCATGATGAAAGACCACACTCTTTCTGTTGATCAATTCCGGGCGTTTTTTCTCAATTTCTTGTTTAAGTCTCATCTGCTGTTGGCAGTAGAGATCCGAAACGATGGTTTTGCCCGGCGGTAAAAGCTCATAATGAACGATGCCCTGCCAATCCCACCATACACACAGCATCACTTTATTACGTGTTAATCCGGGTTTCGCTACAGTCTGTGGTGCTTCACTGCCCTTTGACCATGATCGTTTATGCACATTCTTGTCGTAGGTGATCCATTTTTCATCACCAGTGATCAATCTTTTCAAAAACAGTTCGGTTTCGTTACGTTTCAATAGAGAATCGCAAATGAGTACACGATTCATTTGGTTTCTTTCAGTGAGCTCGTGTGGCACCCAAATATCGGGTTTTTTTTGTATACCCAGTTTTTTTCAAATGGGTCAAAACTGTTTTGTGGTCAATCCCCAGGTCTTCAGCTACGTCGTAACTACTAATATGCCGATCTTGGCCCACTTTTTCAGAAATGGCATCTACTTTATCCGTAACAGGGCGACCAGAGCGAGCTGCATCTTTGACATCAAAATTCCCGGACTGAAAACGCTTGAACCAACATTGTGCTACTCTTGATGACACTGCATTAGGTCCATAAACGTCACAAATTTTATTCGCGGCTTGTGTCGCATTTTTCAGTTTTTTGTAATAAAATTTCACAATAAATCGAATTTCTTCGTCAGATTCACTCATTTTATCGAACAAAAAAACAATTGAAAAATGGCGGGAAATTGCTTTTTACTTTTTGTATTCCTTTTTTAAAATGTCATATTTTTAATGGTATCAAAACCAGCCAGATACTAATAGTACAACCGATGAGATTTTTACTACAACTTTATACATACAAAATACGAAAAGACTTTTTCCCCGACCTATTATAACAAGAAATAATGAATAATGGCCTAATGCGAGTCGGTGACGAATTTCTGTACACCACCAAGTTAGGCAACGTCGGGCGCGATTGGTACCTACTTGGATGGGTGAGCGTGATGTTTTCTTTTTGCACTAGTTTCTGTATTTTGTAGTGGTACGGGACCCTCAGTGCGCGAGCCCGACTCGCTCTTGGTCGATTTGTTAAGATAAAAGGACTTTACTGCAGATTAAACCAGGACAAGCCCGCATTTAGTCAGAAAAACGTGTTATGGCCAAATTCTATCAAAAATAAGGACGCAGGTTATCAGGCTTTAGAGTTTTAGACTAACAAGTTGTGGTAAAACTTTTAAGACAAGGAAGTGTGTTCTGCAGGCGACATAGCATTATCATCAGCATTAGTGTAGTTAATATCATTAGAAACAATGACGATACAACCACTTGACAGTTCATCCTTTACCCCGCTGTGAATGAAAAGGTACTGAATTTTCAGCATGATCTTTTTCGAGCGGACCAATCCTAGGCGACTTGAATGAATGACTTTTGTTTTCTCCAATTACAAGCGCCATATGATACTACAACCCCCCGATACACCTGCCCCCCTCCCCCCGCGACCGACGTCGTGCACAAGCAAATTATGACGTATACGATATCAAGTGGTTATATTATCTTTGTTTAGAAAAGATTAATGTAGCAAATCTATAAATGCAATAAACTTGAACATTCATTTGTAACCAGCACTATACTGCCCTCCTTATAACAAATGCAGTACTTGCAAATGGCGGTTTCGAGAAAATGCGGAAAACGTATTTTTTGGATATATAAAACAACATCTATGTTTTATAACTTTTTAAGTGTATCTAAAGAACAAGATCAAAATTATTTTTTGTGCATAGATCCCCTTAGGATACAATTTCTGCAAAAAAAGTGACGAAAAAATTACGATTACTGCAAGTGGAATTAGTAGGGCATATTAGCGAGCCAACCAATAACATCTAACATTTATTCGTGCCACATTCTATAAGGTTACACTTAACGGTGGTACTAAGCCGAAAGGAGGTCCCTTCATTATGAACAACAAAAACATAATGATGAGCACAATGACCTTCTTTCAATTTAGTAGAACCAAATTCGTTCAATAGGATATCTGACTGTTTTTACGAAACCATCTCAAATTGTCTATAATATTATAAATATCAATCAATTTAATTAATTAATTATAATCAATATTAAAAACCGAATTCAATGTCAGAACTGAACCAAATTTGGACCAATGGGACCATGGGGAAAATGGGACCACCTTTGAAGGACCAGCTTTCAAATAAAAAAACATCTAAATCGGTTCACCCAGTCGAAAGTTCTGAGGTAACAAACATTAAAAAAAAAGTGTAGTCAGATTATTCACAAATTTGTTTCTTCAATTTATGTGTTTGTTGCAATGAAGTGGTAACAGAAAGTGACGTAGGCATGTGTCACTCTCGGAATGCCAGACCTTGTGTCATCATCATCATTTCGGCCATAGACGTCCACTGTTGGACGTAGGCCTTCCCCATCAATCTCCAAAAGGGCCCGATGGAAACGTTGTTTTTTTAATTGATAATTATTAATATAGTCAAATGCCCTACATAGCACGCTAATACAAATTACTATTCCGTCCATAAGGGTTATACAAATTGAGATACAATACCTATAGTCAAAATCCAAGTGAAAACAGTCAAAAAAACGTCCGAGCGTCGTGTACACACCTAAACATCAATTATATAGTTCACAATACCACATTTACTCCAATTTAGTCGTTAAGTCGCTTGCACAGTGTTCAACGTCACTTGCCCGCTACGGCATCGTAGCACAGGCATCGCGCGGCGTTGTATTCGGACCGCAGTTGCTATACAACTAACCAAAAAGTCTGCGCATTTCGTAGCGTGCGCAGAGTTTTGGTTCTGACATTTTTTTGGCACGATTGTGACTATAGGTATTTTATCTCGATGCATCGAATACAGGCAGGCAGAAATTGAAGTTTGCGGATGGTTCGCTAATGATTCAGTAGCACTTCTACCAGGTATTTGACACTCGTACAATATGAAACAAGTAATTCCTACTGACCTTAATGTTAAACTGTGCTATGACAGGTTTGTGGTCGCTGACGGTGTAATGCGGTATGTGGTTAAATGACACTAGATCTGCCCGCAGTGTAATGTTCTCGTAGTTGTTTGCTATTACTTTGTACAGGATTCTGTCTGTCCATGAAGGTTTTCGTCTGAAAATATGAAGATAGTAATTTATAAAAAATATAAATAAATAAATATCTGGGACATAATTGCACACATGGTCATCTGACCCCAAACTAAGCAAATATTACTACACTATTATTACTACTTATTAATACACTTTTTTGCTATTGCAGTCACAACATCATTGGGTTACATATATATATATATATATATATTATTTAATACGACTGCCCTGGTGGCTCAGTTGGTAGTGAACCTATCTTCTGTGCTTAGGGGCGTGGGTTCGAGTGAAACATTCATGTGATGAACATTTGTGTTTTTTCTATGTCTGGGTGTTAATATCCATTTAAGTATGTATTTAAGAATATACATGTATGTATATCAGTCTCTGGCAGCCATATTACAAGCTTTGCTTAGTTTGGGGTTTTTTATCTCAGGGATGGCCATTATTTATTATTTGTTGTTATACTTTAGACTGTGTACTATAAACTGTTGTCATGCCAAGTTTGACGCTTGTATGTATTACCGTTTTTACATTAAAGCAATTATAAAAATACGATTGTTTACGACTTTATTATTATTTATTAGTTAATCCGCCGTAACAAAACATATTCTGTGAAAATTTCAACTGGCTATCTATTACGGTTCCAAAAATACAGCCGTTTAATGGTAGAACGAACAAACAGACAGATAGATAGACAGACAGACAGAATAGGCTCAGTAATGAGGGGCCCGTTTTTACTCTATGGGTATGGGCGCCTCCACGCTGTGGAGGGGAGGGGGGATAACGACACTCACTTCAAGTCATAGTCATCAGTGCCGATGTTAAACTTGTAGGTCGGCGGGAACCGAATCTCGGGCTCCACGAACTCGGAGAATGCCTCTCCTGTCTCCATGACCGCTTTCAACTGATCATGTTTGAGAAGAGAGTTGTATTTGTCCTGAAAATGTAAACAATTTGATCATTATCAGCAAACTAACATTTGTACGCCGTACCTGGCAAGGACATGAAATACACGTTAATATACGTTTCCATTCTTACGACCCTGTATGCTACGAGGAAGGTGCTGCCGTATGCTTCCGTACTTTATATGTATGTGTACCTACCATGTTCTGACAAATAAATAATTTGATTTGATTAGATTTCAGCTTATTATGTTCGTCTGGGACACAGGCCTGTACTCAGAGAGAGGATGGCCCTAATACACCATGCTGACCCAGTGCATGTTGGTGAATGTCATGATGAACTTTTAAGGTTCTTGGACATTTCGGTTTCCTCGTGATGTGTACCTTTACCGTTTTTGAGGGATGCCATCGAAACTGCACATACTTAATATTGCATTTACTTAAATCTTTATATTATTCTACACATCTATACATTTAATAAAAACGTAGAGATAAAAACATCTGTAATTGCGAGCTATTGAAAAAACCCACACAGGGCGTCTTAAAATAAGCAGCTAAACACGTTAAGACAGTTTTTTTTAATTTTTGTCTGTTTGATTGTCCACGCACATCTAAACCACTGGACGGATTTAAATGTACGCTTTCACAAATATGCTTAGCTATGACCAGATTGAAGTATAGGCTATGTTATTTTGCGCAAGGGCCTAATTAAGGGAGGAAAAAAGGGTTGAAAGTTGATATGAACATCTACGCGTACGAAGTCGCGGGGTAACAGCACTAGTACTAACTAAGAGGATAGAACCGGGTGCCATCAGATTGTAAAGCCCACTATTGCTCGGCCACCATGGCTTATTCACGATCATAAGTGTCAGGACCAAGTACGGAACTAACCTTTTCCACTTTCTGCAGTGCAGCGACGATCTCCTCCGATGTGGGACTGGCGCCGGCGGGGTGGTCTGTGCGGAAGTTCAGGTCCCCTATCCAGAACACGTAACTGGAACATACAACATTGTTACATCAGCTTAATCCAAATTGTCAATATGATAAGCTATGTCATAGGAGGCTTCAAAAGACCTGAAACACTGACATTAAAGATCTTACGGTCATACGATACACGGATCAGTTTTTCCTTCGGTTCTACTTTGATAACAGTGCAGTGTGGATATTATATTACGGTCTCAGGGTCTACTATGGGAGTAACTCTGAAATCACTAAAAAAATCTGCTGTTTCATAGAAAAGGGTCATTCACACTCGACAAAATGAAACAGCCGATATGTTTTTCGCGAATTCAGAATTGGTCCCATAGTAAAAGTTGTTCATAATGATGGGTACTATGAATCCCTTTCGGATTAGTGCACCCTTTCCGCGTAACCCTGTATTAGGTTTCTTTTATTTTTACATAGAATAAGTGGCCTACAACATACCAGCGATGAGCCACCTGATGGCAAGTGGTGACCATCACCTATTATTAAGCGACTTCAAAAAAGGAGGTGTTTCTATCTTCCACTGGTTTTTTTTTAAATTTATTTTCACCGATTTCTTCGCCAATAGGCCAGATGCTAATAATTTTTAAATTGATAATTATAGTGACCTACAATACGCGACGTATTATCAGTGCGTGGCATACTTTGCTATTCGCCCTTCCATAATTTTTTGTGTTTTTATTTACAAGATAGACACAAACGGTTCAAAACTTAAAACATATCTCGAACTCCTAAGTTTCATCATAATTTGTAATTCGGCGTAAGCGTTAGTTTGAGGAAATAACAAGTTATCAGTTATGTATTACACTATGAGATTATCAGTACACAGAATAGTATTGATTGACGAGCCTTGTAAATATTTGCCCGTGTATAGTGTTCAGTTTAGGCCAGAAAGATAAAACCTCAAGTACAGCGCAACGAACATACCGGTAGAGTTGAATAGGAGATTCACCATTGTATTATTTAAACAAAATTGATAGCGACTCGTGGAATATTTTAGTTCGCTGATTTAGCCACTTGTAGGTATATAGATTACTAGCCGTCCGCCCCGGCTTCGCACGAGTGTAAGCTCGGCCTTCGGCCTCGCTACAAAATATAATATAGCCTATGTCACCCGGGGATAGTGTAGCTTCCCAACATTGAAAGAATTTTTCAAATCGGTTCAGTAGTTTCGGAGCCTATTCATTCCAAACATACAAACATACAAAAATAGGTACAAATCTTTCCTCTTTATAATATTAGTGTAGATAGATCTAAATACTTGTAGGTATTTAGGTCATGATGTCCTACAAACGATAAGCTCGCTGAGCCTACATGTAATCTTGGTAAATATGGGGATAAGGAAATTTGGTGCATGTTTTAGATTACTACTAGACTGAAACATTTTTTTGTACACGGAGTTAAGGTCTCAACTCATCGGCAAACTCTCATACATTTTTGACCCGGCAAAACTTGAAAAGTACTTATACCTTTTTTTCCTAGTATTTTCATATAATTCACAAGCCGTTAATAGTCTATTAGACTGTTTTTTTATTGTCAATAAAAAAAGTTTACTCTATATAGAGGCGAACACAGAAAACGAAACTGAAAAGTGTTCAAAATTAAGGAAGATATTAAGCGAACTATAGTCCCCTTTTGGTCTAGCAAGATATTAAAATGCTTTTATTGTTAAGATAAGAATTACGTCCATCCGTCACATGTACGCCATACAATCTCCACACTGACACTTACCGTGCGGAAAAGGGACAGATCATCCCTTCCTTATCCGAACAAAAATTTTAAACGCTTAATCTCAGAACTATATTAGAGTTTCTTCAACTTTTAACATTTAAAAATATTTTTCTTTTAGCCTGTTATTTTTAACAAATCAAACACCTGTTCGATAGCCCATTAAAGAGCCCTAAACTATGAGTTAAGTACGTCGTTTTTCTTTTTCTTGCAATACCGTTACATGTTTTTCAATGTGTAAATCAACTTAACTGTTTTGTCATTACCTGCCTATCATGATTCCTCTAATGCAATGGTTCTTAAACTTTTTGTAGCCACGGACCACTTTCAATGTTTCAGTAACACTACGGACCCCTTGTGAAGAGAATTTTAAAATAAGAAAACAGTGTTACTTGACAATTACTTGATTTTTTGTTTTGTTTATGTAAATAACAGAACTGCATACTTCAAACGAATTCTAGTAAATAAACCTCGGGAATGTGGACCCCTAGCACTCGCGTCATGAACCCCATAGGGGTCCATGGACCCCACTTTAAGAAACCCTGCTCTAATGGGACACAGGCCCTCTATCCAGAGAGAAAGAGGATGAGCCGTGATCCACCACACAGAAAATATAAGTAAATAGAACGGAAATGAGAAGGAAACTCTGTCAGCAAGTATTGTGACAGATACTTGATTGAACATTCTTATTTATGTCAACGCGTCGAACTGCGCGTCACAGTTACTATACCCATAGTAATATGGGTGCAAGTGGCTACAACAAATTTCTTACATAAATGCCTTGACAGCCGTTCTAATTTAAACAAAAAAAAAAAAAATTCTTTTCTGTTATCAACCATCCATGTTTTGCTTCACCGTTGTAGAGCGATGGCAACTAAATAAGTCATTGGTGTCGTCAGATTGTAAAGCGCACATGCTACTGCCCGGCCACCAACGCTCCCTTAGCCTAGAGATTTTTAAATCTACAATTAATTGTATTTAAAATCCCCATGCAATTTTGCAATTGGCAAAACGGCTTGGATATTAAAATACTTTTTATGGTTAATTCAGAAAACCGGATTAAAAGATAAACTAACGGGCATAAACCGGGGCGCACATGTTTCTGAAAAATAATATTCATCTGCGATATCCATACTAATCCATACTTCCATACTAATATCCATACTTAATAATATAAATGCGAAAGTAACTCTGTCTGTTTGCTACATAATCACGGCTAAACGGCTTAACCGATCTTGATAAAATTATGCGAGGTAATGGTATGTATCATGAGGACGGACGCTATTTTTTTCTGAAGAAATCGCGGACGAAGCCGCGGTTACAGCTAGTAATATATAAATCCTTAAGTCTTCTAACGCCTATTATTCACATAATAAAAAACAAATATGGACATTCATTTTATAGTTTCCAATGCCACGTTAATGGGCAAAAAATGGCTATAACAAGTTATTTCACCTTTATGTGTATACGTCGCAGCCCATAACAGGGTCAATAGTACTCGTAGGTCCTCGATCTCGTTTAATTTCATTCGGATAAGTTACCTACCGAGATACTTAGATAAGTAAGTAGATTTTGGTATAACACTTCTGTTTACCCATCATGAACAGCTGAATCGATATAAGGAATTTAATTAACGAAATAATATACTTCATAAGAACGTTTTGTTTCTTTGCAACCGAACGACTTCACAAAACGAAGTTTTCAATTCGGCTGTTTTTAGAGTTCCGTACCCAAAGGGTAAAACGGGACCCCATTACTAAGTCTCCGCCGTCTGTCCGTCTGTCACCAGGCTTTATTTCATGAACCGTGATAGTTAGACAGTTGAAATTTTCACAGATGATATATTTCTGTTGCCGCTATAACAACAAAAACAATAAAATAAATATTTAAGGGGGCTCCCATACAACAAACGTGATTTTTTGCTCGTTTTTGCTCGATATTGATAACGGCAACAGGTAGACGCTTGAAACATTCACAGAATATTTAGTTATATGTTTACTTTAAAAATAAATAATTAAATTAAAATAAAATTAATATTTAAGGGGGGCTCCCTTACAACAAACGTGAGTTATTTTACCGTTTTTATAGATAATGGTACGGAACCCTTCGTGCGCAAGTCCAACTCGCACTGGGCGGTTATTTAGGGTTCCGTAGCCCGACAAGGAACCCTTATAAATTCGTTCTGTCGGTCCGTCTGTCTGTCTGTCCGTCCGTTCGTCCGAACTTTTAGAACCTTCTAACTTCTATAATTATTAAGATAAGTGCATGAAACTTTGCAAAATGACATTTGTAATATATAGATCTCAATTTTAAAAGTATACAAAATATTTAATATTGTATATTAGAAGTAGCTCTGGTACGTGTGAAATGGGGTATTTTTTAAACAACCGACTTACATCGTAAAAATATCAGAACTTGACCAAATTGAAATGGGACCACACGGGAAGCACCAGCTTTCAAATAAAAAATAATCATCAAAATCGATTAACCCAGTCGAAAGTTCTGAGGTAACAAACTTCGAACAAGTGTATTTTTGATCGATGGTAACTAACATTAAAAAAAAAAAAACATTTTGACAGGTTGAATTGAGATCCTCCTCCTTTTTGGAAGTCAGTTAAAAAATTAGCGATTATACTTGGTTATTTAATATTTTCCATTATAATTTGTACCTAATTGGAAATAACTTTATCTTATCGTAAAAATAATGTAATTTAAAAGAATGATGTAGTGGTACTCACTCGTGATAGAGTATGTTCGAAGTCTCGGAGACGTGGTACGCGTGTTGTTTGATGATGGTGTTGTAGTCAGTTATCCGGTCCGCCAGCAGATGCTCGTGTGCTGTCAGGTGGCAGTTGACAAGGCAGAAGGAACAACCGTATAAGTTGAAACGTATGCTCACTGCGCCTTTGTTTCCCTGGTAGAACAATAAATTCATAAAATATGAAACATGTTCAAAATTCATTTTTTTTTGGGTTATGTCTGTCTGTACTAGATGTTGGTTCTGTCTAGGGTTGCCAACTATACTTTAAAATTAAGTATCCTACTTTATTTTGCTTCATTATACTTCATAAAAAAATATTTTTTTATGTTTGTTACTTCAGAAATGTTGACTGGGTGAACCGGTTTTGATGATTCTTTTTTTATTTAAAAGCTAGTGCTTCCCATTTAGTTCCATTTCGATTTAGTCCTGTTCTGATGAAATCTGTATTTCATATTGAAAATTATGAGTGTGTTATGGCGACTACTACAACACATTCAAATATTTTTATCGGGACTTATCTGTGTTCAAATCGAGAAAGTAAAAACTTTAAAATTTTAGTGAAAAATACCTTTTCTTTAGAAAATATTTTTATTTTCTTGTCTTTTTTACTCTTCTTTATTTTCTTTGTCTTTGCTAAATTTTTGACTGGCTGTATGTCCATCTGTCCAACTTTTATAGTTATTAAGAATTATAATTTAGCGAATATCTAAAGGAGGTACTTATCATCCCATAACCTGTTCCGAGAAAGAGAGGAAAGATAGGGGAGAGAGGGGGATGAGAGAAGAAAGAGAGAAATAGATAGGAGAGGGGGAGAAGGTGGAGAGATAGGAGAGAGAAAGGAATGGAAGAGAGAGAGAGACATTTCGAAAGATTCTTAACATCTGGCAGGTGACCAGTTATAAATACGATCATGACCTAAAATTGCCGTTATTCTGCTTTCTCTTTTGGATTTACTTAAAAACTTGTTACGATTGTAAAATAAATACGAATGCCCTGATTAAGTAAAACGATTAGGTAGTCATTCACAGAAACTGGTTAAAGCTATTGTTTTTTTGTCTTGTCTCATATCGCTGGCAGACCATTTATAGACGTTGCCCTCGTACTGCATTATCATGTCAAGAGTTCAGTAGCCAGAATGACCTTGCACTTGTACTGCATTGGCACGTCGAGAGTTAAGTAGTTAGAATGACCTTGCCCTTGTATCGCATTGTCACGTCAAAAGTTAAGGAGTCTGATAGACGATACCCTTGAACCGCATTGTCACGTCGAGAGTTAAGTAGTTAGAATGACCTTGCACTTGTACCGCATTGTCACGTCGAGAGTTAAGTAGTTAGAATGACCTTGCCCTTGTATCGCATAGTCACGTCAAAAGTTAAGGAGTAATAATGACGTTACCCTTGAACCGCATTGTCATGTCAAGAGTTCAGTAGCCAGAATTACCTTGCACTTGTGCCGCATTGCCACATCAAGAGTTAAGTAGTTAGAATGACCTTGCCCTTGTATCGCATTGTCACGTCAAAAGTTAAGGAATCCGTATTTAAAGTATGTTTAAACATTCAAAGGGATAAGTTGAAACAAATGGAGGATTTCTATATTGTGTATCTCAGTAGATAAGTAAAGAAGGCATCTTGTTTTTGGATGTGTTTTTGGTACTATAATATTGGAATGGATGCTTTCGAAAACATGATTAAGTACATTAAATTATCTCGATAGAAAAAAACTGAAGTAGCCTCTAATTTTTTTAATTTTTTGAAACCATATCTAAACGTTTGTCAATGGATATTATTTTAAAAAATAGGCGATAATTCTACCAAGCTAATAATGCTCCAGTTTTTAATTGCAGTAAGTATGTAGTTTTAATTATCAAGAATTAAATGTGGGGGAGGCCTATGTCCAGCAGTGAATGTTCTATGGCTGAAACGATGATGATGATTACGGGACACCTTCACTTAGAAACCTTCGCAATTGACATGTTGTGGTATTAGATAAGTATCTTGTAGTTGTACTATTATCTATACTGCACAGAATAGATAGATCATGTAGGTAAATGACGTCGATACCACAAAACGGCAATAGCGGTTTTATTATCTAGGTATGTCTCTCTTTAAATATAAAAACAAGCGTCTATTTATGTATGTGTAGATAGCGGAAGCAGAAATTTATGTCCTTCCTTTTAGGTATAAATTGGTGAGAAAATTCATTATTTAGATTGAGCATCATAATAATAATTGTTTTTTATTTTTGTACATGGCTCCCTCCTTCAGTCCCCTAAGAATTTATTATTTGTGGCATAAATTGCCTTTTGTAATAGGTAGCATAGGACAAAAAATACAGAATAGACAAAAATAGAAATAGGTTTTTACGATAGGCGGCATATACAAAAGCCGTTTTTTAGCCTGGCTTTTGGGTGTCAAGGGGCTAGAGCGTCCATTACTTTTGCCGAAGCCTCTTATAAAATAGAATACATTGTTCATTATTTCCAATGTTTACAAGCCCTGTCTTCGTGTTTGTGTGTTCTGCACACCTCAATGTCCCTCAGATAAGTGACATGTTTTATCTGTGTATTCACCAGCAGGGCATCCATTATTTTTGCGAAAGCTTTATTTAAGTATAATTAGTTATTCAAGATAGACTTACCCACATTCCTCCGAGGCCCGTCTTGGTGTACTGTGCCTCAATGTCCCTCAGATGAGTGACATGTTTTAACTGGGTATACACTAGCAGCAAGATCCCTTGAAGCCGTGTACTCTTTGCTATGATGAAGCCTTGTCTGCAGAGAATTTTGTTGAAGGTAGAAGTCCAGGCGTCGGTGAACAGAGAGTCCATGACCATGTTCTGGGGCTGGGACTTGACTTCTTGAAGTCTGTAATCACACTAATATTATACATGCGAAAATAAAAATAACAGCTGAATCAATCTTGATCATGAGTACCTATGGACAGTATTCTTTTTGTTCTGGAAAAAAGTGCACAAAAGTTGGCACACAGATTCTGTGTATTTGTTAATTCAAAAGCCCGTCAATTCACCCGCTACCCTACAGGAACAATTTTATTTTATTTATTTATAGTATTTATACAGGTTGAATTTTTCAAGTGGGTGTGGATGGCCAAATCCAAAACTAGGAGGAATTGCGAAAAGTACCTACTCAAAGAAGTCTCGGGCCCAATTTTGATGAAAACTAAAACTGAATCAGTGTTTTTTTTTTAATCAATATTCCTAGCCAGGAATCGAACATGTTGAAATGAATAGAACAAGAAAAAAACACAATGTTCCTAAACTTCTTTCAGATACAAGTTTTCCATCACTCACTTTTGGCTATGTTTCAGTGTGAATGAAAGGTTTCCTTTTATGTATTGACTAGCTGCGCCCCATGGTTTTACCAGAGTGGATTACTCCTTATATCATCAGCTATGTGCCAGTGAAACTCCCGTCAAAATCAGTATAGCCGTTTTGGAGTCCATAGGGAACATACATACATATATTAAGATCTTTTATACACGAGTATGAGAACGAGATTATTAGGCACTTATATTTTTTGAGGCATTGTATTTGACATTTCAAGTGTATCATAAGATACCTATACACAATTCTAGGCACTAGTTAAACTTTGTAAGTTTGTGACTGTCTGTTTGTAGGAGATAATCTCTAAAACCACTGAATCGATTCCAAAATTTATTTCACTAATAAAAGAGCAATGCTATCACTTCATGATTAGGCTGTTTCGCTTACAACATAGGCAAATCCATGCACAAAAGCCAGTTTGCAGTAAAAATGTATAAGCTGAACTTCCACTTCACAGTGATGTAATAATGATTATGAAATACACTGTTACATTGCACCAACTGACCTCAAAAAAAAGGAGGTCAGTGTTATAGTTATGCTCTTTATAGCTGGGCAAACCTCTAAATCTTAAAATTTCTTCTACTTCAATTTAGTACATAAGATGCAGTATCCCCTTCATTATTCTGTGAGTATCCTCGAGCCCAAAAAAACTTAAGTTTAGTCTAAGAACAATATGTTAATCTGTGGCATCGTAGCACTGTGGTATTTACAGGTTTTATTGCGGCAGCCTTTTTTAAAGGAAATCTGTTTAAAGCCGTTTATGTATGTATGGGGTACAGTATAACAGTATGTCTGTGGTATGAGATTAAATATATCATAAGTAGGCTGGTGGTAAAAACATGTGTTAAACTTGGTCCAAGCATATATTTATTCTGACAGGTGCAAAGACAGCATAAAAAGCAAAATCAAAATATTTTCTTTTAATATTGCACTGAAGCATATTGTCTACCTACTACATTCTTAGGGGTTTAACAGACGTGTCAACTTGGTTGACGGACTGCCGTCTGACTAACAGGAGAGTAAGAGAAAATGTTCTCTTTCTCTCTTGTTGGTCAAACGGCGGTCTGTTAGCCAAATCTGTCACGTCTGTTAAACCTCTTACATTCAAAAACCTACCAAGAAATCAGAATTTGTTGTTTTCATTCAGCTTTTAGAATGTTATTGCAGCTGACAGAGCAAATAAATGCTTGGACCAAGTTTAGTTTGTATCATGAGAATGAAAATAAAATACTTTTTATTCTAGAATGTGAAATGTGAAACTGAAAATCAGGAGTACAGATTACAGGTAATTCAATTATAAAGATTCAAATCAATGTTACTCACCCAATGACATAGAAATCTGGCAATGGTTTGTTTTTATTGAACTGCGATGGGAAATCCAACAATGCATTTAAGTCTTGTCCAGGTGACCTAGTCGCCACGTTCCAGGTTACAAAATAAAACCTAAAAAAGTTTTTAGGTGAGTAGGTTGTACCTAGTCAGGTTTGTAAAAAAACTAAGAACTTTATGGCAATTGGTAAATAAACTTCTGTTTTATAAATAATGTTTGCGTTTGTAATATGGCAAACAATTTTAGATAGCCTTGACTCCGTTTGACGTAGGTAGGTACTCCTGCTACTTAGCACTTCAAAGGAAAATAAAAACTCACCTGAGAGTATCCATTGTATTTTTTACTTGTAGTTTTCAACGCAAGCTGTTGTTGCTGGCTGAACTACAATCTAGGTAACTAGATTTATCGTAGGCACCTTCAGGTATGTTGATAAGATAAAAAGCTCAGGTACAATAATTCGAAAATAATGCGACTTAAACAATTTATGGATAAACTACTCTAGCAGTCATGATGATGAATTAAAAGCGTGTACAGGGAGGATCGTATTTAGATTATTTAAAGACACTTGCACTCCTGTTTATTAAAATAAATCGATTTTTATCGATGCAGATTGCAGTAACAAACGCTACCTCTTCACTTTAGAAAAGAAATGCAACTGTCAAGTCAACTGACTGACGGACGTCTGACTGAACGTGAACGAGAACATCGAACGAGATAGAAATATAGAATAGATAGAAACACAGACCTAAAATAAAATTGCTACGCAAGTATTTAAAAGCCGTAACAGACGTACGAACCACGGACCACCGTCTGAACAACAGGAGGGAAAGAGATTTTATTCTCTTTCTCTCCCGTTGGTCAGACGGCGGTTCGTCAGCCATGTTCGATACGTCTGTTATGGCTATTACGAGATAAAACAAGTTAGAGTCAACCAAAGTAAGTCACGGTCAAGTCCAAGTCATGTTTTAGCAATGTGGTGAAGACTTTAGTACAGGCTTCTATGGAGTTTTGAAAAGACAACGAAAAGCATACGAAAAGACATGTTTCACCTTTGATGTTTCACCTTCAAATTATTTTAGTCGATTAAATCAAAATGTACATGTTGTACGCAATTCTTCAATAAAAAAAAAAAAAAAATAGCGGGAAAGCCAGCCGGTCTGTCATGTCAATGCTGTCATTTATGTTTGTAAATTTTATTGTAATGTAATAATTTGTAAATAAAATAGCGGCGAGAATTTTCAAGAAGTCTATTTCAGAACCACACAGTTTTACCTAAAAGTTTTTGTGGGCATTATAACTTGAAATACGAAAAATTCCTTCAACATGAGCGGTCAAGATCAGGTTAGAATGATATACTAGTCGTTATCTTCAAAATGAGTGCTTGAAACCATGAAATTCTTTTTGGAATTCAATTCTGTACATATATTTCAGGTCTCCACTAGAACTACAAGGCGGTCGCTCAAGACTTTGCAACGTGATGCCTCTGATATAGAAAATCTAGTGGGTAGACCATCCAAAAGTTTGAAGCATCAACTTAGTCAAGAAACTTCCATGTAAGCAAGTAAATCATACATTAACTACATTTTATAGTTATACTGGTGGTTACCTTTGCTCTATTGTTGTTGTTCTAGTGATGTTGAAGTAAAGAGGAAGAATTTGTCATCTAAAGAAACTCAAGCAAGTATTGAAAATAAAGTGACTGTTGATGACCTGACTAACCCTGAAGGTGCTTCTGAGAACTACTGGCAGATTCTAGCAGAGAAGCGACAGTGAGTATATTTCTATTCCCACTGGTGATAATGTTTGTCATGGATCTTTTCTATCATAAACTACTTACCTGATTTTTTATCAGTATATCTAAAATTCAGTAGACTTTTGTATGTATGTGTATTTTAAAATACTAAATTTTAACGAATGCTAGATATCTCTTCTTATTTGTGCACTCGTAGCAGAATGATTGTGGTTGCGTGGATAGTACTCGAAGGCTCCTAGCTGTCGTCGCCATTTTTGGCGGCAGGTTCCATTAAGAGCACACTGCACCATGGTAGACTGCGTAGCTTTTTAGGGTTCCGTACCCAAAGGGGGTAAATGAGACCTTATTAGTAAGCCTACGCTGTCAGTCTGTCCTATTAGAATCCCTAATAGAATTAAGGGTAAGCCTGAATTGGAAAGTAGTGGTTTCCAGACAAGTCAGATATTATGAAAAATTTTGAAGTTCAAAATTCTGAGTTGTGAGTTGTTATGGGCAAGCGTGAAGAGCCATCAGGTGAGCGACTTCGCTCATCTCGTCACCCAGTATCATAAAAAAATGCTAGCTATAATGTATGATTAATCAGAACTTAAAACAAATTCTTACATACTGGTTACTTTTTCTAGGGTTTTGAACATAATTAAGATTTTAACTGGTTAGTTTATACAGCACTATAGACCATTATTCCATTCATTCAGTCCATTTATTATTTATTAAAATAGGCTTGCATTTGACTGCCTCGGCTGAAGTTAAGCAATGATGCGTCTACGATGGAGCACGCTTGCATAAAATAAACCGATTCACTAGCAATTTAAAGACACCCAGATTGTACTATCGGGGAACACCCATTCAGGCAGCGCATTCTTCAGTCTAGCAGTAGGTCAAAAGTCTAGCAGTGCTTTCAAGTCAAAAGTGAATCGCTTTCTTCTAGGCAAGCGTGATCCATCATAGGCCGCATCATCGCTTAACATCAGGTGAGTTGGAGGCCAAGCGCAAGCCTATTTTACAATTAAAAAAAAGTAGGCATAATGCTTCATATGTGTTTTCAAAATATCAACCATGAAGTGGTTAGTTATAAATTCAATGTTATCAATTCCCTGATTAAATGTTACTGTTTACATTTCAGGGTAGCACTTCAAGATGCTTTGGATGAGAATGAAAAGCTTCGCAAGATTATAGATGATCTAAAAGAAGAGAATCATTCGTACAAGCAGATGCTGGATGAAGCCAACAGTTTTGTTGAAGTTATTAAGGTAAGGCTTATTGAGCCCAATGCCGACTGAACATTTGAGGTGGCATACAAGCTACAGTGGAAATCAGGCAACTCATTTTCCAATTTAGAACAGTAAAGGCTCGACGTGGAAGCGTGGCAGTGTTGGGACAATTTTGAACCTTAGAAACTAGGAAGAGTTCACTTTTTCACAGCCCATTCTACGCCATGCTGCTGCCTCGACTCTTTACTGTAAAATCCAGTCATATCAACAAGAGCCCACCAACTTTAAGTAATAATATAAAGGCATACTCTCACAGTGATCCCCAAGCGGCCACTTGTACCTAACCTATTATTAAAACGAAAAAGCACACTCATGTTTGGATTTCACTTAAATTCTTTTTTTACTGTGAGAGTATCACACACATCATCAGCCATCAATGTCCACTGCTGAACAAAGGCCTCCCTCACAGAGGGGTGTTGTCATAATCCCCATGCTTGACAGGTGGCTTGGGGATCGCAGTACGTTCACCGTGTGCTAATAGGACGCTGCTTCCCATCCTCTGGTGGTTCTGGTCGCAGTTTTAGGACATACCCGGGTTTTTTGTGTACACCAGAATAAAAATTACAAATAGAAAACACTTACACGTACAAGCTAGTGCTATAAGTGGCGGCCTTATCCCTAAAAATTATCTTTCAGGCAACTATTAGAGAACAGGACAGTGCTTGTTATAACACTTTTAATGATACCATTAAATAAGTACTACTGAATGATTATACATAACACATACTACACACTAAGTCTTTGGAGTGCCTTTGTATTATGCCAAATTGCGGAGGTATTACAGTTATATTAATAACCAGATTTTACTGTGCATTTTCAGGAGGAGCTTGCTAATGGCAGTAACAATGACACTGGTATTGACGTGAATGATGTCAGCACAGCTGACAACACTGCTACAGATGACAGCACCCTAGAAGACGCAGCTGAAGAAACCGAAGCTCCTTCCAAAGAGTAGAATTTAGCTTTTGTGTCAAATGGGGCAGATTCTCTTGTGCCAGTCAAGCTTAATTTGCCGACAGGATGTAATAGTTTTCTTGTCTAAATAGAAACCATAAAAAGTTAATTCCGTTATGCTGGTACATCAGAATCCATGTTATTAAGATCACCAGTCTGTTCATTAAACAATGGTTGCTAACTGCATTAAATAAAATAAAAAACTATTATTATCTAATGTTTTAGTATCTTCACTTCAACTTATTACTCTGTTAGAAAAACTAACAAAACCAAAGATAATAAAACATTTTTACAAAAAAATATATATATAGCGTAACATACAAAGAGAAAATAGGATCTGTCAGATAGAGAACCGCCATTTGGGAAGTTGGTTAAAAACTTAAAATGTAATCAACTGCAGCTCTCGGCAATCACCGTTTTTAATGAACAAACTATTCTCATAAATAATTTTCTGGTGTTGATTTAATAGGTTTAAGGTAACTGTGTGAAACAAACTTAGTCTGATATCCATCCACAAAATCTATAATAATAAGCTATTATTATAATTTACTAAAATTTGGGGGTTTATGACAATCTCAAAAGCATTCTCGCTCTCACCGCTGATGAGAGAGCAAGACAAAATTCAATGTAAGATTAAAATATGACTGTTTTTGAGGTTGGTAGTATGCTCCCAGAGCTGCTACAAGCATTATGACAGCTGCACTAATTTGAAATCCTTCTCTCTACACCAGGTTATTAGCTTTTTGACACATTGGACTAATGATTACTGCAATGTATCATTTTGATTATCGATTTAATTGTTGGATCGGTAGGATCGATTATTGTTATAAATTGCACCATTTTTTATTAGACCAATAATGGTGCAATTTAATGCCCATATTTATTATTAGATCTGATACAAAGCACTGTTTGACATTTCATTGAAATTGATGAATTAGACTACAACTAACCTGCCACTTTACTATCTCAAATTCAATTTTGCAGGCTTGCATTATATTCGATTTATGTACAATGACCATGCTACAAAAACCAATATGAACATGAATTAAGTATCCAACCCTATTGTATCAATTATGCAGTACATAGTGAATGTACATAGAAATGGAGTTTACTATGACGTTTTTCGCATATTATTTTATGAAAGATTAATATTTGGCTTAATCCACACTAATAATATAAATGCGAAAGTAACTGTCTGTTTGCTACTTAAGCACAGCTAAACGGCTTAACCGATCTCGATAAAATTTTGGGAGGTAATAGTATGTATCATGAGGACGGACATAGGCTATTTTTTTCTGAAGAAATCGCGGACAAAGTCGTGGGCACAGCTAGTTACCTATAATAAAAATAAATTGGTTTATAAATATTTGGGATTATAAGTCGTTAGCTTTTTATGGTAATCACTAAATTAAATTTACCACATCTGTCAATTAGAACTAAATAAAAAAACTATGAGATATAATTTGGTATCAAAAAGCAAATACCCTGGTAGACAATTACAACCCTATGTTCATAAAACTATCAAGTGATCAGAATTTTTGGTTGTAAATTTCAGCAGCTTTGTACAATTTATTGCAGTTGTCAGAATGGTTGTGCGGTTTGTGTATATCTTGTCAAAGCTTCTGTCTGATATTACAATATTAGTCATGCAATTCAAATTGCTTATACTTATTTTCAGATATGTACTGCTTTTTTGTTTGTTTAAAATTGTTATTTTTAAGACAACAGCTCGTTTTGTGGCTCATAAAGCCACAAAAATTAGAACTGATAAGCCAAGAATGTGACTACTAAAAGTGCCTACTTGGATTCTATCTTTAAAAATGTAGATTAATATTTGATCTAGTTTCGTAGTTTTTATTCAAGGATAAATCAATAAAACTTCTCTATTAAATAAATACATGATTTTTATTTATTAGTTTACCAGAATATATCAGGTACGTACAGGCATACTGTTTTTATTAAAAACAATTGGGCAAGTGTCTTAAATACTACAAGTATACCTTAATTGAAAATTACTAAAAACCTCCTCCATAAATGATAATCTTCAAATGGCTGAACAGTTTTTCTTAGTTGAGTTTCTGTAAGAACACTCGGTCAAGTTGCCTTTCAAACAAAATAATAATTAAAAAAAAAAAAAAACGGTTCAGTGGTTTGGGACTAACGACGCCAAAGAACTGATAACCGTTGGGGAAGAAAGGTTCTTGAGTGGAGACCGCGAACCGGAAGACGCAGCGTAGGTAGGACTCCCACTAGATGGACCGACGACATTGTGAGAGTCGCGGGCATCCAGTGGATGCAGATGGCAGGATGTCGTTCAGTGTGGAGGTTAAAGGGGGAGGCCTATGTTCAGCAGTGGACGTATTCTGGCTGATGATGATGAACGATGCCAAAGACAAACATATTAAACTTATAACACCCCTCTTTTTGTGTCGGTGGTAAAAAAGTATGTTACATAAAATTGACACTACCTACATTTTAAAAATTACATTGCATTCATATGCATAAATTCGTAATAAGGCTCGCTGGTTTAAATTACTAAAGTACACTAAGCTATAGTAACTACTGCTACAATGTTTGAGAGTATTATTTTTTCAAGAATGCTTGGAACTGTTCATCAAAGTTAGTCTCATAAGTCCATGGCATCAAGTCAGGGTACATCACAATCCTTTTATACACCTCAGCAACAGCATTCTGTGGTAAAACACTCCGTACTTTCTTGTTCAAGCAACCCGTTGCATGGATGTAGTTGTTGACGATCAAATTGTAGATAAAGCTGACATATCGGTGATCCAAGTTTTCTGTAGTGTTCGGTATGTTGATGTTGTGTGATGTAATTTCATCAAGATAGCCTGCAGTGATGATTGGCACTATAAAATCAGCCTGAAAAGAAGTACATAATATATTTTTCTAAAACATGGTATTTCATGTTAATAATTCTTGAAGAACATGCTTGTAAGAAAATTGGTCTTGAAGGCCAACTGTTTACTAGAGTAAATAGTTGCCAATTTTTGTCTCCTCTCATTATCTTGTATGTGCGTATAATAATAGGTTTTATGTTTTTCCAATAAAAAGAGGTAAATGAAAAGTGGTTAATTTTCTAATTTTACAGCGTATTTGGGACATAAAAAGGTAAGTTTTCACCAAATTTCGTGAAAAAAAACAAAATTTTTGTAAAAGATAAAAATAAAAAACCAAAAACTTGGTTTTTTGAATTTTTCACATAAATTTTGAGGTTATGTGAAAAAAGTGTCTCCACAGAAGTTTTAGATCTTTTTATTACCTACAACTTTGCCATTTAACTTTTTTTCATAGGACTTGTAGTTTTACCGGAAATCGAGATAAACCATTTTTTACCCTTAAACCCCCCCCCACTTCCCGAACTCAGATCGCCCGTAATTTGTTTTTCCTTTCATTTTTATAATATCCTCCTCCTTTTCTAATGGGTTTCATACTACTATTTTTTTTTTTGGTTTTAAAAATTATCGACCCTGGTCTAGCTGGGCTGAAAGCTACTCAAAAACTTTTTCCGTGTTTGAAGCAACCACGGATTGCCTGCGGATTATTTAGATTATGTAATCAAAGGCCGATTACTACCGATTTTGGTTCCTCTGCGTTTCTGCTGGAGGCGCTTTACTAAAATGTATGGAACAATACAAAAACTTTTACTAAGGGTAGTCACTGACATTGTTATTGACTATGCTATGCAAAAAAAAGTCTTGGGAGAGTGTGTTTTTTAAATTAATGTGTGATTTAATGGATATGTTTTAGTTTAGGTGTACCACATTTCGCTAGTGTAAAATATTATCGGATTTTTAATGTTTAGAAATAAAGTTGTGCTCTTTTTTTTTCAACATATCAAGGCAGTCGAAGCAGAGTAAAGCAAACTATTACAGCCATGTAGTATGCAGTTGTCTCAGTGGCAATCAGTTATAAATGCAACCCCATGCAAATATAGTAGTACAGCATAATCTCGATGATCTGCATATTTAGCCTCCAAAAATTCGTTAGCCAATAAAGGTATGTTAAATTTACATACCTTTTCAAAGTACTCCCTGATAAACTTTTCAGGGTTCTGATATATCTCTTCCCGTCTACCACTGAGTGTGATTACTTTTACATCAGGAATATCAGTCCAGTTATCCACATAATCCTGTATGTTAATAGCAGTCGGCAGTCCATCTTGAGCAAATGTTAGGAATAGTATGGGACGGTCATCTACAGTGGGCTCAGTTTCTGTCATTGGAGACTTTGATATTTGTTTAGGTCTATCAGGTTCTTTTTCTTTGCTAGGTTTAATAACCGCATGTTTATTTAAAGCTGGAGGAAGATCATTCGGTAGGTTTTTTAAGCTCACAATTTCCCTATGACCCGAGCTTTTTTCATTACTGTGATAACCAGTATCATCTTTGTTGAAATGTTGAGCAACACTTGTGAGAGGGTCTTCAAGGGCTTTCAAAATGTCATATCTTTGCATTTTTATGAATGCATCGAGAATTTTGTCTATTGTAGCTTTTTCATTTTGTCGGTACACTTTTAGCACCATGTCTGCAGGGTCGTCTTTTACTGAAGCCATAATGTACTGAAAACAATTTAAATACAACTCAGGACATTATAGTAAATTTATAATTTACTTAGTTAGTACATTTATAATGAGTTGTAATAACATAACAACTTGCATACCGCCCTGTCACCGCCCCACGACTGGCGTGACTTGTGTGATGTAGCGTATGTACTAATAAGTAAATATCAGTAACTAAATATCCAGGGAGGTTGTTTTGCTACAATAAAAAAGATAATCCTAACCACCAAATAAAAAATTTCAACACAGGGATTTAACAACCAGCAGCGAGATGGCTTGCTATTGCAATCACTAGGCATTTCATGAACATTTTTAATAGCTGATCAGCCAATTATTTTAGTGTAATTGTGCCCACATACAATATGAATGGCTTACAACAAATAGAACTCACCATACGCTAGCAAAACATTGCGGTCAGACGGCTAGCATAGGAGAGAATAGGTGGATTACTTACATCTTAATAGACAGATATCTATCCAAAACAATACTCACATCTAAATCATCCTGGCTTATACCCAGTGCGTATCCGAGGTCTCGCCAAGCATTTGGAGTTCCTCCTACTTTCCGTATCAATACTCTCCATGCCTCATAGCAAGCTGACCCAATTTTACTCTTCGGATTTCTGTAGTACAACAAGTCCGTGTGTAGATAGCAAACTTTCTTGCTCAGCGAATGTAACTGTGATATTTCTCTCTTTCTTTCTTCTTGAATTATCTCTACGAGAGTTAGTGTGTCAATGCTGATGGTTTCATCTCTCCCAAGATCATGATGATCATTTATCACGTCCCTAAAAACCAAATAAATATATACCACGCGACATTACAAGAAGATTTATTTCATTTGCTGTATACTTGACAAACTGTAGAGGTATTTTTAGGACACTTACATCTTGTTTATTGTTTAGTGACTGACTGATTACTGTTATCAATTCATTTCTATTATATTATAAACAGTTGGTACCACACCACATATAAAAAAATATATAAGGAAAACAAATTCCTTTAAAATAGAAACAGGGTTGCCAACACAATATCACAGATTGGTGCTAAATGACATCTCAAATTTTGCTAGATTACTATAAATTTACAAAAATTGTGCTAAATTGTTTTGGACATGAAATAAAATTATAATGTTACATTATAGAAAGTGTTGCCTGGCTTGAGGAAAACAGTTTGTTTTTCTATATGTTTCTTTGATTCCGAGTGCCGCATAATTTCAAATATTCTCGCGTTAAATTCTGTTTTGCAAAATACACACATTACTTTCAAGTTTCAAGCTGTTATCAAGCACAGGTCTAAGGCAATTCTTGTATTTTGGATTATTCTCCCACGTTTTTCTGTAACTATGATCATAACTCATTATTTTCCTCAAAGGTATACCCATTTTCGTAGGTTTCCTAACTCATTAATTCCGTTTGTCCGATTTAGTAAAAATAGGACAAATAAATGATAGACAAGACAAAGACAAATTCATTCAATAAACAAGACTACAAGACAAAGAAAACTATATAACTATATTATCTTATTAGAATAAGAAAGACAAACATATCAGTGTAAGGATAGTGTAGCAACGTATAAAACTAAAGCGTTTTGTTACCTCTCGCGTAGCTGCGGTTTGTTCTACGGTGACCAGAAAAATAGCATGATTGCACTATTTTCGTAAGCACCAAGCACTAAACAGCAATCATGCTATTATGTGCTTGGTCCTTACGAAAATAGTGCCAAATCTAGCTAAGTAAGTGCTAAGTTAGCAACCCTAAATAGAATAGTTTAAAGATAAAAAGAATGCTGAGAAAACCAGTATTACCAGAAAATATTGATCAAAAGAAACGTGTGGCAAAAATAATTATCGAAAAGCCAGATTTATAAACTAATGAGAGAATGAAATGAGACACTTGGCTTGGAGCAGGAGCAGGAGCTATATATGTTTTATTATGTATTGTACAAAGGTAACGAATCGTAAAGGCCGACTGATCCACTCCATTAATAATTTTTATTTTATGTGATGATCTACCCTATTATCGGAGTTTCAGGTTTCAGGTGATCTTATTTATTTTTAGTTACTGGTCACATTTTTCCGCTAGTGGTATATTTTGCTTCTGTGGTTGGTCTAAAAATTGATATAAAAAAATAAGGCACTTAACGCGGGATAAATGCAAAAAAGTTTTAAAAGTTTGCAATTTCCAATACAATTTAATATTTTGCAGCAATACGAAGTGTACGTAAAACCTTGTGATGAACAATATACACCTGTGAGTACTTAGGTTTTTATCTTTTGGATTTCCCTGATTATCCATACAAATAATTTTCTGTGTAGTTGATTGAATCAGGCGTTACTTTGCGGAAGTCCGTTTTCAAAACTGTTTTTCTGATAAATTTCTAATGTAATTCCGCTTCTACGTCGCTTCAAGTACAATAAGGAATTTGGGATTAATTTTCCCTGTAGGTATTTGTTGATGGAAGTTAATTTAATCGAGTTTTCGAATTTTCTGTTTCTAGTTTTACAGACATATTGGGCGATGAGATAGCCAACTCACAGGAGTCCCAACCATTATCATTTTCCTCCGAAAAATCTCAATTGGACGATCATGCGTATAATAAACTGGAATCTTTCGTCCCTCTTGATAATGAGACAAAAAAGATTTCGAGGCCAGCTAAAGGAACCGGCCAATATGGACAATTTCGCAGTATTGATGAAATAGGCAAGTTTAGTTTTTTAGGCTTTCTTTGTACCTACCTACTTACAGGATTAGGTTACCATACAAAGGTATAAAAACTTGAAAATAAAAATGTTTTTGAGTTCACAAAATTCTATATAGAAAATTAGAGATGGTAGGTTGGTACTTATTCATTATGAGTAGGTAGGTATATACAGTTTTCATTTATTAAAGGTCTACCAATAGTAAAGATTATTCTATATAGATCCGGTTTTTGAACAATTGAAAGGCATTTTTTTGCATTATTTGGCATATAACCTTATTTGATTTCAGATGATAAATACCGCAGCGTGTTTAGCTATCCATTCTTCAATATCGTGCAGTCCAGTGTCATTGAGGATGCTTTATATTCAGGTATATAAATAATAATATACCTACGCAAAACTTACTCTTCTGTCTAGACGCGGTCCGAATTACGCCAAACGGCGTACGGTCAAAATCGGTCCAGCCATTTTGGAGTCCTTAGGAACATACTAACAAACCATCTACATAGTCACGTCGCCTTTTATGTATAAGATGTTTTTTCGCTATGCGGGCGAAGCCGCGGGCAAAAGCTTGTAGTTATAAAATTTAAAATGTCATAATATCATAATTATAATTTCAGATAAATCAATGGTGGTATGCGCTCCTACGGGATCCGGTAAAACGGTGGTGTTCGAAATGGCGATTGTGCAGCTACTGATGGAGTTAGAGGACAAGCAGTACACCGATGACTTCAAAATTATTTACAGTAAGTTAGTAAGCCGTGATAGGTTAGAGCTTTAGGCCCAAAAAACGAGCTCGATCCAAGGTATTAAACAGACTATGGTGTATTGGCCACATGCTACCAAGGAGTATTATCAAATGTGTGGTACTGGCCAAATGCTACCAAAGAGTATTAATAAAATGTGGGGTACTGGCTACATGCTACCAAGGAGTATTATCAAATGTGTGGTACTGGCCAAATGCTACCAAAGAGTATTAATAAATGTGGGGTACTGGCCACATGCTACCAAGGAGTATTAATAAATGTGAGGTACTGGCCACATGCTACCAAGTAATATTAATAATTTTAATAAATGTGGGGTAACTACATGCTGACCACATGCTACTAAGGAGTTTTAGTATTATCAGAAGAAAATTGTTGTTCTTTTAATAATACTAAAACTCCTTGGCCAGTACCCTACATTTATACTCCTTCGTAGCATGTGGCCAATACACCACACAGACCGATCATAAAGAAATTTGGTAGGGAATGAGGCGACAGGAGGGCTGAAACAAAATATTATGGTCTTTTCGTTTTCTAGGCAAATGGACTAAATACCTAACCTAGGTAAGAAAAAAAAGGGGGGACTGCTAGTGATGGTGCCGCGCGATGGCCAAGCTGTGCATATGCATTTTACAATCTGATGGCGCCCGATTCGATCCTCGGCCCTAAACCAATTACTTATTTAGTACTTAATTAAATTAGAAAACAGTAGGTATATGACATAAATTTTTTTCAGTGGCTCCCGTAAAAGCCTTGTGCACTGAAAGGCTCACAGAATGGTACCCAAAGTTCACGAAACTCGGCCTTTTGTGCATCGAAGTCACTGGAGACACGGATGTTGACTTCTCGCAGTTGAAACCTTACAGGTGACTTTATTTACCGTTAAATTAGCTTCTGCTGCCTCGTTTCAATTTCAAAGTGGAGTGTAAGTTTTCCAAATTTGAATAAGCAATTTCTAGAATAGTTCGAAGTCGCTATTCACAAATTCTATCGGAAAGCGCTATTCACAGCATAGTAAAAAGAACAGACAGAAACCCTTGGCCCTCGAAATGTGGAAGGCACATTTGCTTTTCCTCTTTGAAATTTGCTGCTGATAAGTTGTGGGTAATCCAAGTACCCATCAGGCATTGTTCCCATCGTTTACCATCAGGTGGCCCGTTTGCTTGTCTGCCACCTATGGCATAAAAAACCTAATCCAGGATTATACCGAACCGCAATATTTTCTGATGGATGGATTCTTTTAGAGGGGTACCTTCCTTCAACTTATTACCTACCTGTTTTATTCTTGTTTGTATTAGCAGTCTTATCTATCCTTCGATCATAAATAAATTTTGAAGTATCTAGCACAGTGGAGCACTCCTTGTGGAGTATTGTGGAGACACTATGGATTCCGTATCTTTCAGGATAATAATAACCACTCCTGAGAAATGGGACATGGTAACCCGTCGGTGGCGCGAACACTCACAGATGGTAGAAGTGATCAAACTCTTCCTCATCGACGAAGTGCACATTCTGAATGACGAGACACGCGGACCAGTGCTGGAAGCTGTAGTCAGCAGGATGAAGACTATTGAGGTGATCTCTCTCTCACTCTCTAACTCATGCTAGCTTGCTATTTCTTTCTCTCACTGCCATAGGAGACAGGTTGTAAAAATGATCAAGCTATTCCTGACCTAGACGAACTTAACATTATGGACAACGAGACGCCGGCATGGGCCGGAGTACCGGATCCGTTTTGGAAACTGTCATCCGCAGGACGAAATCTACTAAAGTAGATCCAGCTATGTCTTGCACTTTGTCTAGTGCTATTTCTTTTACTCTCATTAGTGACAGCTCAGGGAGAGACATCAGCTGTTCTTACAAGCATGGAATATGAGAAACCACGGGAACCATGAGATGATGGATCCGCGCGATCCATCATTTGTAGGACATGTTAGTGATGTTCTCACTCTGTCCTTTCTCTTTTGCTAGCTTGCTTCCTCGTAGCATTTCTCTGTTGTTTTACTTTCTCCTTCAATTCCTTTACAGTCATCAGCTCAATCCAGCCACCGAATTGAGCAACTACAAAAACAGTACCTAGGAACTGAAACCACTTGCAAGGAGTCACCGCCTAGGATCAGATTCGTGGCTGTGTCCGCTACAGTCAGCAATCCTGGCGATGTGGCCGCCTGGCTTGGCAGTGCTGATAAACCGGCCGTTTACTATAAGTAAGTGATTACTGCGAATACGTCGTCAGTTCAAATCCAAGTTGCTCCTTCCACAACCTTACCTACCCAGGGGCGTATTTACCCTGGGGCCAAAAGGGCCATGGCCCGGGGCGGCAGGCTGTGAGGGGCGGTGCAAACCGCACATATTAAAAAGTACTCTTTGAACCGCACCTCACGTTTTGTGCGCCTTTCTTTTTGACTTTATTATATGCTTGAAAATATTAAAAAAAAAAAAACATCTCAGCTCACGTCAACACACTACTGGCATAATGCTACTGTATTTTATTTTATACTTACCTAATAAAAGTTTTTACTTTTTTCCGTTAATTTACGAGGCGGTGAACCTTACAGGCCCAGGGCGCTGAATAATAAAATACGCCACTGTACCTACCTAGAGGTAGGGGACCTCTATCAAACAAGTATCATTTTAACGAAGATAGAGTAAAGGAAACACAAGCTAACACTACAATGTCCAATACCGTTGAAGTTCGTTATTGGCATAAGTGTAATGTTTTCTAGGTTCGGCGACGAAAGTCGTCCCGTGAAGTTGAAGCGGGTGGTGGAAGGGTACCCTTGTCCTGACGGCACCAGTATATTCAAATTCGACATCATCCTCAACTACAAGCTGTGGCCGATCATACAGAAGTACCATAACGGGAAACCTACATTGGTATAGTAATAACATTACGTAACGTATAATGTTTGTAGTGGCTCCATTGAAGACAATTGAAACACGCCAGTTAGTACCACAGAAAAGTTTTTTTTGTTTTAATTATAACGGCTGTCAAGGCATTTTTGTAAGAAATTTGTTGTCGCCACTTGCACCCATATAAACCCATAGCAACTGTGACGCGGAGTTCGACGCGTTGACATAAATAAGAATGTTCAATCAAGTATCCGTCACAATACCTGGCGACAGTTTCCTTCTCATTTCCGTTCTATTTACTTCTCTTTTCTGTGGTTAGTACGACTAGCGGGATAGTGCCCACAAATATTTGAACATAATATTTCTTTTAACTGACATTTCTGACTATCATTGCCACCTAGCTCATTGTTCGAATTTGATAAAATCATGAACGATGTAAACCTAATGGCCTTATAACGTCCTTGGATAAATCCGACTAAAGTAACACTATCCTTTTTTTGTTTTTTACTTTTTTACATCTAAACTTTCGAATAAAAAATTGTGCAAGGAAGTACAGAGCATCATCGTTTAACATCAGGCGAGTTGGCGGTCAAACGCAAACCTATTACATAAAAAAAGTTTCTCTATGGTCATTATTGGACATGTAATATGTTGGAAAAGTGGCGAGAAAACTGCAAGACGCGCGAGAAACCGCCAATATTTCTTAGATCAGCCTTTTTTCACCTGCGGTTGACCGTCACCTCACCTGATGTTAAGCGATGACGCGGGCTATGATAGAGCACGCTTGCCTAGAAGAAACCGTCCAACTACACCTGTAATATGGCAACCAAACAAATACTTAACTTTGCTAAAAAAAAAACTTTTTATAAGAGACTAGCTGCGCCCCGCGGTTTCACCCGCGTGGTGATGAAAATCGGTGATGATGATGATGATGAAAAGTAGCCTATGTGTTAATCCAGGACATAAGCGATGTATATTCCAAATTTCATCCATACATCCATCCATCCAAACTTTCACATATATGATATTAGTGAGATAGATTTACGTTTACCTACTAACTCCCCACGGTAAGCGACGATGTAGTCGAAGATGGATAATTTTTGTTTATGCATACATCTGTAATAATCTGTATGCACGTCTACTAAAAAACTTTGCGTCAACTGTCGAATAAAATCTTTACTACGTCGCATCGCTCCCAAACCAAGTACCAATTGCTAGCCAAAGAATACAGCGGGCAGCTGAGTTTGCACTGGAGCGCTTTATGCTTGAGCGCTCCATCAGTACCGCTGAAAATGTCCATTGGGTCGATCCTCATATATACGTCAATAACTTTTGTTACAGATATTTTGCAACACACGAAAAAGTGTAGCACTAACAGCGGATACGCTCTCCAAAGAGCTGACCGTCTCATTCAGTCCGGAGCAAAAAGCCAAGCTCACTGCATTAGCTTCCACCATCAAGAATAAAAAGTTACAGGTATCGATTTTGTTGCTAGAATACCCACACAAAACTGTCCGAATAGGCCTGTGTTCTAATTTTTTATTACCTCATAAGAAAGCTGATCGGAAATAGAGCCCAAAAACTAAAATAAAATTATAAATAGTTTAAAAATAAATAAGTTACATGTATTTTAATTTCATGCTGGACAGCGAGCGCCCTATAGCACGTGATGACGTCAAGGCATGCGCGTGTTATAGAAATACTACACTAACACACTCTTTGCGAGAAAGGGATAGAGCATCTGTTTTCTATCCCCACCAAAAACTTAAAAATCTCAGAGATTTATCAGCCAATTAAAATATTATTTTCAGTATGTGTAATGAAATTTCATTACTCATACTTGGAAAGTAGGTCCGAAGTTGCCTGAGGAGCGGGTTGAAAGTAATACATTTCAGCCTTAGGGAGAATTACTTTCAATTGACAGTGACGGTTGTCAACTGACAGACACTTAAATTATTTTAAAAAAACTAGTTCCATTTCACATTTGTATTGAACCATGTTCCAACTTTTTATATTATTTTCTCCTTAGAGGATTATGGTCCCGCACTTCTCGTGCATTTGCCAGTGTCAGTTCATGTTTTTATTTTTAGTATTCGTTATGAAAAGCACAGTGTTTACCTCGGGGTTGAAGACTTATTTAGTCCCTTGAGCTATTAGCTAATAGCTCGAAGGACTCAGAGAGAGGAATAAATAAATAAAAAATATCTGGGACATTTTTGCACACACGGTCATCTGACCCCAAACTAAGCAAAGGTTGTAATATGGCTGCCAGAGACTGATATACGTACATATATAATTTTTAAATACATACTTAAATAGATATCAACACCCAGACATAGAACAAACACAAATGTTCATCACATAAATGTTTGCCCTAGGTGGGAATCGAACCCACGCCCCCAAGCGCAGCAGGTAGGTTCACTACCAACTGAGCCACCGGGGCAGGAAGGATTGATTGAACACTTTATTTACTAGAAAACTATAATTTTATTAAACTAATGACTAACTTGAAAATCATAACAATATACTATAAACTAAAGTAACTGAATAAATTAAATCTAAATTATAATATCGATAAAGTGTGCTTTCGATAGTTTGGAACGTCACTAATTGCCGTGACTTTTCAAACCGCGTTCGCTACTCACAATAAAAGCCACCTCCGAAGCTTGACCATTTCTTCCTTTAGATGCTGGTCCTAAGTGGAGTCGGGTGTCACCACGCTGGTTTGCTCTACGAAGAGAGGAACAACATAGAAAACGCGTTCCGGAACAGGGATCTTCCCATACTCATCACTACTACCACTTTAGGTAGGTACTCATAACTTGAAATTTAATAATATTTCTTTTTTACTGACTTCAAAAAAGACGGAGGTTCTAGTTCCACTGTTTTTATTATTTTTATCTATGTTCACCGATATGTTAAGTTCGGTGGGGTATACTTCCAATTTGGTCCCATTGTCACGCAAGTCAGGATCTGATGATGGGATTTTAGGGAAATCGAAGGCAACCCTTAAATTTTAGAGGCACTTATAACGTTTATATATATTTTCTAAAGCTGATCAAGTATTAACGTCTGATAATCATCATCTCATATGAATGAGCTGATGATGAAGGGTACAACTCCTCAACGGTTAGGAGTTGAAAGAATATTTTTTCAAAATTATACGTACATTTGGACCGATAGCTGTATTCTTTCAGGCTATTAGAAGCTATTTCAAATAATTATCAATATAAAAAACCGACTTCATAAAAATGACAGAACTGGACCAATGGGACCAAATGGGAAGCATCAGCTTTCAAATAAAAAAAGAATCATCAAAATTGGTTCACCCTGTCAAAAGTTCTGAGGTACCATAAAAAAATTATTTAAAAAAAACAGTCGAATTGATAACCTCCTTTTCGGAAGTCGGTTAATAATTGTCCATGGGACGATATCATTGTAATAATTTGAACCCGCTGTTTAATCTACACTTATTAGTAGATTGTAGAAAATTTACGTTTTGCACGCATCTTGTCTGCCTTCCAATTGACGATGCATCATAAAAAACTATTAAATATCAAGTTTATAAACCTGCTATCACATTACTCGTATATTAGTGACTAATGTAATCTTTTGTAGCTATGGGAGTAAATCTGCCAGCTCATCTCGTCATCGTCAAAAATACACAACAATACGTGAATGGAGCGTACCAGGTATTTACCACATACATGTTTGTTATTATATAATTAAGTGACTCCTCTATTGCCTTCTGTCGTATAAGTTTTTTTGCAAGCTTTTAACTTGCAATGCTTGCATGTGAGGTTAAGGTCAAATCTTGCAAGCTGTATTATTAGAACCAGTTCCCTCTAACCGATTTTGCTGAAATTTTGCATACACCTTTAGTTCTGATGAAAATGCAATATGCGATGTTGTAATATTTTCAAAATGGCTGCCGCTAGAAGATGGTGGATGGTGTATATTTTATGTCAACCATGTTAAATGAAAGAGCTTGAATAGTAGAAAACTATAAAAACTTTAAAGCTTGTTCTGTTCATAATTTTATTGCTATGTTTTCCACTGCTAAAGCTGTTTGTTTTCCGTAAATAAATAAATAAACAAAATGACTTCACACTAAATTCAATATGGCCGCTGCGCCAAGATGGTGGTTTACATTTTCTATGCTAAGGCCAAAAGCTTGTTTTTAATTTTTCTTTAATACTAGTATCTTAGGCTGTTTGGCCACTAGTTTGCCTGATGTTAAATATTAATCAATGGGCCGATTTTGCTATAATTTTGCATACACCTTTAGTTCTGATAAAAATACAATATGCAATATTGTAATATTTTCAAAATGACCGCCGCTACAAGATGGCGGATGGTGTATATTTTATGTCAACCCTGAAAGAGCTTGAAGAATAGGAAACAATAAAAACTTTGAAAACTTTTAAGACTTGTTTGTTCATATTTTTATTGCTATGTTTTACACTGCTAAAGCTGTTTGTTTTCCGTAAATAAATAAATAAATAAAGTGACATCACACTAAATTCAATATGGCCGCCGCTCTAAGATGGTGGTTTACATTTTCTATGCTAACCACCATCCAAGGCCAGAATCTTTTTTTTTTTTTATACTAGTATCTTAAGCTGCGTTTGGCCACTATTACGCCTGATGTTATTATTAAGCAATGGAACTCGCCAAGATTATAACCATCAGGGAACATTGAGATAAGCTGAGGATTGAGCTAAATGGCACACATATGTCCAGCAGAAGATATGGGCCGATGATGATGCTAAAAACTTTCATTTCAGATTAGAAAGTAACTCCATCTCATGTCTCTGTCCGTCTCTATTTAGTAAAAATTTATGCCAAAACGGCGGAATCGATCTTGTTTAATTTTGGCAATGAAGTCATGTGCGTTATGAGGTGTTAGGTAGGTATGATTCATATTATTTCTAAGAATGGAAGTTCCGTAATCTAATTCCTCCAGCTCATTGAGTCATTTATATAATCCTCATCAAGCAAATCATGCAGTTAACCAGAAAAAAAACGTATATATACTATATATACTGGCTGTGTCCCACGGTTTCACACGCATGAAATATAACATCGGCTATCTGCCTGTGAAAATCCCATAAAAATTGGTCTAGCCGTTTTGGAATCCATAGTGAACATAGATGATGACACGTTTGATTTTTTAAGTTATTTGATTAAAAAATATTTTCTTTGTTCGTTCTGCTTAAATTTTACCTTTCGCACGAAGCATATAATCTTAGTTATAAGTTAATTTACTTTGTGTAATTAAACTTGGTCCAAGCATTTATTTTCTCTGACAGTTGCATCATATTGTAATAAGCTGAGCCGAGAATTCTTATCACTTTCGCTAGGTTTTTAAACGTAAGCAAGTACCCGATATACTTCAAGGAAATATGAAGAAATATAAATAGCTTTTAGAATTTTTATTGGATCTGTCAGAGCAAATAAATGCTTGGACCGAGTTTAAGAGTCGTTCCCACAACTTCCAGTAATATTGCCTCACCACGGAAGGTATTATTTATCTTCACCTTTTTCTTTCTCCTGGCTATTATCCCAATTTATTTAGGTCAGCTAGTACTTCTGCGCCACTCCGTACGGTTGTGGGTTGTCTCTTTTGTTTTATTGCTCGCTATCATGTAATTTTTTATTGTTTGTAGCCAGGTTAAAAAGGAAATTATTTAGTATTAAAAAAAAAAAACTTTATTTACTTTGTAATTTTATTTATATTACACGGGAATTACTCACGTAAGATTAGGCCGGATACTCCGACTATAGTTTCAACCGCATACAGCGGTCTTTATCAAGGTGAATGAGCGCGCGCGGCTGCGTCTTTGCAAAGCGAAACAAAGCGAGACGCAGCCGAACGCGCGCATATAAATAATATAAATAAAATGTGTGAAAACCACATCAGTTTCCATAATACATTGTAATTATTGTTTATGTAACGTAGGAGTACAGCATCAGCACAATCCTGCAAATGGTGGGTCGCGCGGGGCGGCCGCAATTCGACACCGAAGCCACTGCGGTCATCATGACTCGTTTGTGCGACAAGGTCAGTCTTACACACATTTTACTACATAATATAACTAGCTATTCACAGTAGCGCAGCTATCGAAGGGCTAGGCGGTGCCGTGCACCGGGGCCCTCAAGCTCAGGGGGCCCTCGGACCCTGACCAGCAAACCTCAAACTGAACTTGCGAAAAAGATTCCCTTCATACACACGTCATGTAGTAAGTAGCTTAGAGCACAATAAAGAGCTGAGTATAAAGTAGCTTTGTACCTAGTATTTATATTTTTACTTGATAAAACCTAACCCAGTTTAGATAGGGCCCCATTTTTTACCAGGGCCTTTGGTTACCTAGCTACGCCACTGGCTATTCATCTATCTATACAGCATACAATTACTGCTCATATTAGTTTTTCTAATAAATAAATAAAATAAATAAATATCTGGGACATTATTGCACACATGGTCATCTGACCCCAAACTAAGCAAAGCTTGTAATATGGCTGCCAGAGACTGATATACATACATATATATTTTTAAATACATACTTAAATAGATATTAACACCCAGACATAGAACAAACACAAATGTTCATCACACAAATGTTTGTCCTAGATGGGAATCGAACCCACGCCCCCAAGCACAGAAAGTAGGATCACTACCAACTGAGCCACCGAGGCAGTCAAAAAAAAATCAGTCATAATTAGTTCATGGTATTAGTCAGTTTTTTTTTCTAATGATGTGGTGTTAATACTCTACTGTTTGTAAGGAACAAAAAGTAAATGATACGTTATACGGCACATTGTTGTAGGTTTGTCGTCTTCACTTAATATTAGAGGACAGATTTGTATTTATGTAAATATGTTTGCAACGAATTAACTCAAAAACTACAGGACCGATTTAAAAAAACACCATGCGACATTATCCTTGAATAACAGAGGCTATATTTATTACTAGCATGTTTAAAAAATACCACCTGTGCGAAGCCGGGACGGGGGACTAGTTTTTTATAAGTTTAGATAACAAATACCATAATTCAAATCACTCTCACATTAGACATCAACGCGCGCACTTTTTCGTTTTTGTGTGTAGTTATGAATCATACCACTTCTGTTAGGTCTTATTATGGTCAGTACAATAAATAACAAACAATACATTAATAATTATTATTTTTTCCAAATTTTTAAAACTGCTTTACTTAGGAAGCTAAAATTTGGCAGTTGGATTTCTAATAGAGTGTAGAGGTCAGCTAGGATTTAGCGAAAAAGCCGGTTTAAGGGGGCGTAATAAGGTTGAAAGTTTATATGAAAGTCTACGCGTACGAAGTCACTGACAACAGCTAGTTAATTCTTCCATATAAGTTCCAAAGTTCCCATACACTAAATGTGTAGTTTTGAAGACGGATAAATAAAATACACAACATACTATTTCAAGTTTAATACAAAGTTTTATCAAAATCTACATAATTATATTACTATTAAAATGTTATGAATAAGTACAATATTACTACGTACATTTATTACAAAGATAATATTCTACATCTCGTTACATTAATGGCAATTTTGACCTCTAACTTGTTTATTTCATCACAGATATGGTAACTCATAAATTTTGTAATTATATATTATAATTTTATATTAATCATTTTAGTAAGAAAGGAGGTTAAATTGTTTGCATATTAATCCAAAATCTGCAGAAATTGAAATGTCTTAACGACTTTTAGATATTAGTTAATTAACATGTAAATTAATGTCAAAATTGATACTTGGTTATATTCACAGAACGAAAATTACTGAAAAAAGTACACAGATGTGTTAAATTCAATTTCAATAGAGATCAATTTTAATCTATGTTATGGACATCGGTTAGTTTAGTTAAGGATATGTTAGACTCAAACTATCTAAAATGCCTGGTAGTAAGTAAATTTCGTGCTATGAAAAAACTTACTAAAAATTAGCATAGCGTGAGTGTGGGCATCCACGCTTCAAATTTTGACTAAGGCATCACCCAAACTAAGTAATCGAAGCAAAAATAGAATAAAAAAGTACTTGAACGGTCGAAGCTTTTATATCACTTTTATTTTTATGTAAGCTCTTATATCTTGTTGCATTTGCTGTTCTGAGTACCAGCGTCAATTACCAAGTCCGGGAAACCATCAAATTCCAAAATAAAATTACAATGTATGTCATATTCTTCATAGCACGAAATCTTTATGTACAATCGGTTGAATTACATAAGAAATCTGTCGCATAATAAAATATATGTATAACATACTAGACAAATGACTGGACGCAGAGAGTAAAAAGGTCTACATCATTTTATTTTTAGTTTATTGCTGAATTGGGAATAATTCTTCAGATCCTTGGTTGACAGACCAACTGGTTGTGAATAAAGAAATTAACTTTCTTTCTACGCAACCAGCTACCAAAATTCTTGTCAACTACAACCATAGATTTGAAGCATTTTTTTTAGGTATGTGACTACAACATACAACAAAGACACACAGTGACAGTTATGTATTTAGTCGATATACAGTGACACCCTGGTCAACTGTTTGGTAACTAGTATTGTAATAAAAAAATACCTTTATTTCTAAACAATAAGTTGCTTTCTTCTTCAGTTTGGCAACTGCCAGAGAAGTTATCTCGACACATTAAAGTCTATTTTGCGACAGATTCAGTTTCAACTATGATTTACTTCCCTTTACCGAAAGGGTTGGCGTTATCCTCGAAACTAATTTTAGGGACGAACCCACTGTCTCCTTCGACAGTATACTCCACATTCATGAGTCTACCATCAGGGAGCAGCACCCGGTATCCTCCGATCACCTTGCCTTGCGCGTCCCCAGCTTCGTTAGCACCGAAGTAGAGGAGCTTTTCTTGGTCTTCTACGTCGTATTTGTACTCGTACTGGGGAGAAAAAGTTCTAATTAGATATAAAAATATGTCGAAAGTGACTTTTTTTCCTCCTGTGAGGATTTTCGTGTCACACATCTTGTGCATTTGCTAATCTCCTGTATTGAAATATTTCCAAATTTCACCAAACATCATCAAACAAGTTACAGTCCTGCAAAGTATGTCATGGTCCAGTCCAAGACATCAGCGCGTTTTTGCACCACGCAAAATAATTTGTCATTGTAGTTTCTGCTGTATGCATTATGATATAAACCTTACATTTTAATATCAGGGTGCGACAAGACTGAGTGTAATTTGAATTAGATTGAAGGTGATGGGTGAATGCACGATTGCAATTTTATGGGAAATATTATGAATAAGGTTTAATTGCAAGTAGCGAAGGCTAGTCAACCTTCATTGATTCATAAATACATGGATGTTGAGTCTAATACAAAATTTACGAAAAAATTACCTGTGTTTATCTATCATATTTAAATGCATTTAAGAAATAATAAATCCGCGCATAAAAGATTAATAACAGTGGGAGCTGTTCCCAATTTCTATACAACGTGCAAATGGGTAAGTCTACTTAGGTTTTAATTTGTTTTTTTTATTTTATTTGTAAGCTTACTATATCATTATCGTCTAAAAAAATTGTTTTAGCTAGTGAATTTTAAATAGAGTTTTAGAAATACCAACAAACTAAATTGATTTCTATTTCGTGATGACAATGTTTATTTTACCTTGAATAAGCTTAGTTGACAAAATGTATACATATTATTATCTTAATACTTGGTATGGTGCTTGTCGACTTTTGGTTCAGATATTTATGAAGCTGACTTAGGGCCCTACGCCCAATTCCAAACGCAGGCCCGAAAAGGTGCAGTTTGCAAAATCACGCGAACACGAACCTTAACGCGCCGAGATACGGTTTGCGGTTGCGTGATTTTGCAAACTGCATCTATTCGGGCCTGGTTTAGAGTTGGGCGTAAGGCTCCTGATATCCATATATAAGGTCGGGGAAAAAGTTTCTTCGTATTTTATTAACAAATTCAAGACATATTTTTTTCAAGTTTAATTACATTTAATTATAATATATATGTGCCATTTTGTTCGATAACTTGTTGCCATCTTGTAGGTAGTGACATGATCCCGTTGCTGTAGAAATTTTGGGATTTCTGATAAAAAAAAATCAACAAGTAGTTTTGACAGTCCTCTCTGGATGTTAATCTAACACTACCCAAAAAATTCTGAAGAGATCGAAACAGGTGTAAATCTGAGGGTGCAAGGTCAGGACTATATGGTGGATGCATTAACACTTCCCAACCAAGCTCTCTCAATTGTTGCTGAGAGGCCAAAGATGTGTGCGGTCTGGCGTTATCATGATGAAAGACCACGCCCTTTCTGTTGATCAATTCCGGCCGTTTTTTCTCAATTTCTTGTTTGAGTCTCATCAGCTGTTGGCAGTAGAGATCCGAATCGATGGTTTTGCCCGGCGGTAAAAGCTTATAATGAACGATGCCCTTCCAATCCCGTCATACACACAGCATCACCTTATTACGTGTTAATCCGAGTTTCGCTACAGTCTGTGGTGCTTCACTGCCCTTTGACCATGATCGTTTGCGCATATTCTTGTCGTAGGTGATCCATTTTTCATCACCAGTGATCAATCTTTTCAAAAGCGGTTCGGTTTTGTTACGTTTCAACAGAGAATCGCAAATGAGTACACGATTCATTTGGTTTCTTTCAGTGAGCTCGTGTGGCATCCAAATATCGAGTTTTTTTGTATAACCAGACTTTTTCAAATGGGTCAAAACTGTTTTGTGGTCGATCCCTAGTTCTCCAGCTACGTCGTAACTACTAATATGCCGATCTTGCTCCACTTTTTCAGAAATGGCATTAACTTTATCCGTAACAGGGCGACCAGAGCGAGCTGCATCTTTTACATCAAAATTCCCGGACTGAGAACGCTTGAACCACCATTGTGCTACTCTTGATGACACTGCATTAGGTCCATAAACGTCACATATTTTATTCGCGGCTTGTGTCGCATTTTTCCCTTTTTTGTAATAAAACTTCAAAATATATCGAATTTCTTCGTTAGATTCACTCATTTTATCGGACAAAAAAACAATTGAAAAATGGCGGGAAATTGCTTTTTACTTTTTGTATTCCTTTTTTAAAATGTCATATTTTTAATGATATCAAAACCAGCCAGATACAAACAGTACAACCGATGAGATTTTACTACAACTTTATACATACAAAATACGAAAAGACTTTTTCCCCGACCTATTATTTAAATATCTTTGACAAACTTTATAACTTCTCTTTGTCCACGTGTGGCCGTATAAAGATAAGCTTGTATTGGCAATTACTACATTACACTTGGTGGTAAAGTTGTTACGCGATCCGTGTCGTTGTAAACTCACGTGTCCAATCACCGCATAATTTGATATACGAGCTGATGATATCCAGTATCGCATCATAAACCATGTTTATGTACATGATTGATGAGACTATTATAACTTGAAACTTTGAGGTGAATATCAAGAGAATTATGTATCAAGGGAACTCATTTTCAAAAGTCAAAATAAAAGTGTCAATTTATAACCATAATTATTGTAACCATCGCATCGTTAATCTTTAATCTTTAGTTAATCTTTACAAATACTACCAATCTGTGTCGAAACAAAATACAAAAACTGTTATGATACTGGGGTTTAAATGTTGATGGTTGTTTACTATTTTTAGTAAAAAAATACCTTATATTTAATCAACTTCAAAAAAGGTGGAGGTGGTATGTTCCACTGTTTTTTTTAATGTATGTTCACCGATTTCTCTGCCAATTATGAATAGATTTTGATGATACCTTTTTGGTAGGCCTTACTTCAGAGGTGGTCCACTATAAATTTCATCAAAATCGGTTTAGTAGATTGCTTTTTAAATCAAAATAACTGATAAAAATATGACATCCAGTAAACAAAATTGCGTTTTTCCTAATTTTACCGTCGGTTTTTAATTTTTTTAATTATTTACCTGTACCAAGGATGGATGGTACTAAAGCCTGTACCAATATTACTATATCTGGTGGTTGGTTAATCCAATGCCATACTTAATGCATTACTTAAATACTGAATTAAAATGGTATTTTGTATAAGCTTTAATTTATCAATTTACCCAGACATCTACTTTAATCGTATGCACGTTTGCGTACTGAATTAATCTTTCACGACTACAGCAATGAAAGGCTACATTTCCAAATAGCTGAAATTATGCTAATCACAAATAATGACTTCATTATGACCGAGCATGACATCGCATTATCATTTCGCAACCTAATTTTTGTATTCAATTACAAATGAGAACAAACATCTAGACTAGAACTGGAAATAAATTTTATCCATACTAATATTATAAAGAGGAAAGATTTGATTGTTTGTTTGTTTGCATTGAATAGGCTCCGAAACTACTGAACCGATTTGAAAAATTCATTCACTGTTGGGAAGCTACACTATCCCCGGGTGACATGGACTATATTATATTTTGTAGCGAGGCCGAAGGTCGAGCTTACACCCGTGCGAAGCTGGGCCGGACGACTAGTACTAGATAAAAGATTTGGCTCATTGTTAATTAATTGTACAGCAGGAAGACGTTAGCACCCGAGATACAGACTTTTCTAGTTCGGGTGATAACACACCACATTTTAACCAACACAAATATAAATATCTACTAACCTATTTTTAATATGTAAATTGATTGTGTTTTTTTTTAATGTACTCGTGTTTTTTGTGCAAACAAATTATCTTATCTTAAATTGTAGCTTTTTTTGTTATATAATTATTATTTTATTACACGTGGTAATAAATGTCTGCTTAGTGCCTTTATTTCTCAAGAAATACGTGAATAGTTTCTCAGACGTTGTTTTAATTTTAGTTTAATTATCATGGAATTTAGCCTTGAAGTTGCTTATTCCAATTTATCTCAATATAACCTTTGTTTAAATGCATAGAGATTTAAATGTGATACTTGTAAGCTTTGTTTTCTGACTATCACAATTATCAAAGGTTCAGGGGATAAGACAGCGCTTATTTTCACACAACTTTGGAGTACTTACCAAATCTTGAAAAGTATACCATTTTGTTTTATTTTGTCATACTGTTTGCTATGCATGATCAAACTTTTTTATAGATTTTGGTTTATGTTTACTCGACGTCGATGACTTCTTGTCTACCGACACCCGAAACCAGAGAAATAGCTGTCAATCAAAAATTTAAATTTTGACATGAGGCATTATTGATGGGTACCGTACCCTCTGTGACCCAATGTGACCGTACCTCATACCATTGACCAGTTCAACACACCTTTAAGACCTATTGGGTCTCTTCGGTTTCGACCCCACCAATGCCACTAAAAAGGCTGGACTAGACCCGACAAGAAAAAAAAAACAAGTCACGTGATTTGATTATAAGCTCTCATCCGACGCAATTAATGTCCGATTAAGTCAAAGATACCAGCGTATAAAGCGCACAAAGCGAACGCTATTGCGCCAATTTGCGTCCAATTAAGAGTTTGTTTAGGTTTGTTTCACATCGTTAACATAATGGGCGATGCACCGATAGCATGCGCCCGCGCCTAGTACTCTACGCCTGAACAATACAATCACGTTACAATGACACACTTTTATGAGAATGCCGCTAATTGTTTATTCTACCGTGAATATTATTATAATAATGTATTTATATATTAATAATTTAAAGGTCACGTCAGATTTCGCTAAGAAAAGACATCAACGCGTGATGTTTCGCTTTTTATACGTCGTTAACCAAAGTAAAATACAAATGCAGTGTTATTTTTTACTAACTTAAAACCTTTTGAGTGTTAATTGTGATTAGAGATCTGCAATCAATTTTTTTCTTTAATAATTGATTTATATTTAATCGACTATCAAATAACGATAATTATATCATAAGCAATGCAATGGGTCTATTGTATTAATCGATTATAAACCTAATTATTTTATTTTTCTTGACAGTTAATACCAACTTAATTCATTTAAATGTAATGCAAAACGGACATACCACCGTGACCTGACATCTCTACCGCGTATGTCAAAGTTCGTTCAAGGCTTTTCAATTGTGTATTTTATGCTTATACGTTACGTACCTTAATGTCAGAGTGCAATACTATGATAATTTTGAAGTGAAGTAGACATATTTACTTTTAGATAAGTATGATTAAAATTTTGCCGTCTATGGTTGTAAAACAAACGTACTTATATAAAATTTAACAACGCTGACATTACGTTGCTCTTAGGTTTTGCTATTGCAAAAGCCAATTTCCAAGAAGATGTCTACTTGGAAATAACAGCTAATTCTGTTATTTCGTACCACTAACTAAACTAAACCAATTTTATAGGAATAAAATTAACTGAGTTAATTTCGCTTTGTTTATTTCATTGTGTCAGAAAAGGATGACAGAAATTTTAGAGATGTCAATTTTAGTTAGAACACTCTGATACAATAAAATTGACCTCACATCAGACAAACTAGAGAGATATGACTTAGTATAATTATCGTTCTATTTCAAATGTCTTCGTGTTTCTTTATTTATTTATTTCACTATAGCGGTAGGTATAGGGAAAAAAAATATGAAACCACTTAGCGCAAAATTTTTATGTACATACGGCTCACTTACAAATTTTTCACGCACTTTTTGTCTGATCAGAAAAATTTACTATGTTGTTAGACAAAAAATAACAATTAAAACATAAAACTCAAAATTATATCAATTGATAAACTAACACAAAAGCTTAAGCTGACATATAAAACTTAATTAATCTAAAGTGTAATCTCATAAACAGCATTGATTCATAGATTATCTTGGAGTTGGACTATTAGAAGTTAATTCCAAGGTTTATTTTAAAATCCTGTTGTAATGGAACCATAGGTCAAAGGTTTATCTTGAATTATAGTCAATCCTGACGCATCTTCAATTCCCGTCTTTTGTATGTTAAGGTAGACAACTTTTAGTTATGTCTAAAGAACTGCAATTTGAGATTTTATGTTCATTTAACTGGCTATTTAAATGTTATGTCAATTAAAAGGATAGCACACAATTGGTATGAGTTGTATGGCCCTTTTTTAATAACATAAGAATCATTTTTCGCCATTGGAGCAAGTATGCTAGCTAACCAGAACCACGAAAGGATGCTGGGATGACTCGGGTAGAAGCTAGCAAAGGGAAATATTTGTTGAAGAAAATAATTCACATCGAAGGGTGGAATATTAAGGGATAAATCCCGTTTATTGAATTTTACCTTCTCTGTGAAGACTGTTGTTATTACTATATTTATCTACTATTTTGGCAATCATCTTCACACGACGCCAGATAAATGTATAATTGCATCTACTTATATTTGGTTTGTTTTTAGGGTTCCCTACCCAAAGGGTAAAATGGGACCCTATTACTAAGGCTCCGCTGTTCGTTTGTCAGTCTTTCACCAGGCTGTATCTCATGAACCGTGATAGTTAGTTGAAATTTTCACAGATGATGTACTTTTGTTGTCGTTATAACAACAAATACTAAAAAACAGAATAAAATAAAAATTTGAGCGGGTTGTATGGGAATACAACAAACGTGTTTTTTTTGCTCGTTTTTGCTCGATATAGATAACGGCAACAGGTAGACGCTTGAAATATTCACAGAATATTTAGTTATTTATTAGTATATTCACTTTATTAGTATATTCACTGTAAAAATAAATAATTTAATTAAAATAAAATTAATATTTGAGGGGGGCTCCCATACAACAGACGTTTTTGCCGTTTTTATAGATAATGGTAAGGAACCTTTCGTGCGCGAGTCCGACTCGCACATGGCCGGTTATTTGTTTTGTTTTTTCCCCAGAAGATTTTCGCTTCGCACGTCTTGTCCATTTGCCTATGTCAAATATTGAAATATTTTCAAGTTATATTAGATATCATCAAACAAGTCATAATTACAGTCAGAGTCAAGCAAAGTAGGTCACGGTCAAGTCAAAGTCATGTACCATTATTACATATCAAAACTCGAAAATACACAAAGTAAGGAAAATAATACAATCATGCAGAATGTTTTTTTTTCACGTAGGCGCTAAAACTTCTTGTTTTCAGTTTTATCTACTGTTTTTCATTTTGGATAATACATCTATTTTTCCTCTGACTCAATAGGCAGAAAAACTACACCATGTGAGTAAAAATGAGTCACGCCTAGTCACGTGTGACCTACCTATGATTCAGTGATGCTGTCGAGGCTTCACGGACAAAATGTCAAGATGCACAGCACATCTATATCTATTTAAAGTGCGCTTTGTAATTAATTGAATCACAAACATTCTTGTAGATGCATCTTGAATGTGTACTGTTACAAGTGGAACATTAAAGAGCATTAAAAGAGCATTATTAACGCCACTTATTTATAAATGGAGAAACAATTTGTGGTGTCCACATTTGATAACCGTTTTAAATGGGAATTCCTACTAAGAATTAATTAAGCTGCATTTATATACCTAATTAAACGCTTAGTGGAGTGACGGTATATTATTATGTAAGGTAGTTAGCATTGATTGAAAGCAAAAGTCGAAGATTGGGCTGAGTGACTTGCGTTGGGAAAGGCCTCTATGTACAGCAGTGGAGTGGTCTAAGGCGGGCGGATTATGACTAGGAGCTTTAAGTTCATTCTGTCCGTCCGTTCGTTTCTCTGTTCTTAACTGTCCTCATCTTTTAAAACCTTTTTAACTTCTATAGCTATTAACGTAAGTGCATAAAACTTCGCTTTTTTTAGATCTTAGTTTTAAAAGTATAAAAAAATACACTTTTGTGTTTTTGGGATGATGTATTTCTGAAATTTTGTTAAGTCCACAGTGCTTCGTTTGTGCGTATTTTTCTATTACCACCAATTTTTATTGCTCAATTTGACCACAATTATATAACTTTGTTTACGGAAATACGCGTATGTCATATGCGTGTCTCGACACACACTTGGCCAGTTATTTGATATGAATAGCCCCAGATTGTGACCACACTTCTGACTCGCTTATCTTACTTTGTGATACTACGAGTACGTAATTGAAATCAGAGTTTGATGCACATTACGCTACGTATGTAGGTAAAACGTAGTCATTTTTATACATTTATGCCATATGTTGAAATGCTTTTTCTACACGGAAGGATCATAAAAGATTTCATAGACACGAGTGCCTGCTTACTCGAATAAATGTATGCAAATAAATGTATTTAAATAGGTATATAGTCAGAGTTGTGAATGTCGCGGTTCTCACCTAAGATAATATTGGCTCAGAGCCCCGATTAGTCTCTCTAGTTAGAAATGTCATGAGAGTAAAAAAGACTAAGAAAATCTCGAGCGCACGACAATATGGTCCCAAAAATAAGTGGCGTATAAAAGAGGCCAAATATCGTGAGCGATCACGGAGGGAATATGATAATAATTTATATTATAAGTCTACATCATCAGCCTATATTTGGTGTTGATCCAATTTTGGACGTAGGCCTCTCCTAAAAAACGTCTACCCCTTTTTGCATCCACTTGCCATCAGGCGCCTGACGCAGGTTGTCGCTCCACCTAGCTGCAGGGCATCCTACTGTATGTTTGCTGATTACTCAATCTCTATTCTTAAATTCGTCTACCCCAACGGTTGCCGATTCTTCTACAGATATGGAAAGCCCATTGCCACTTCAGCTTGCTAATATTTTGAGCTATGTCAGTTACATTAGTCTCTGTCGACTAATCTCATTTCTGATTCTATATCTCTATCTTTCAAAAAACTTCTATATCTACACTAATATTATAATAATTATCAATATAAAAAAACAGACTTTATAAAAATATCAGAACTGGACCAAATTGAAATCGGACCACACGGAAAGCACCAAGTTCAAATAAAAAAAGAATCATCAAAATTGGGTCACCCTGTCGAAAGTACTGAGGTAACAAACATAAAAAATAAATAAAAAATACAGTCGAATTGAGCACCTCCTACTTTTTGGAAGTCGGTTAAAAAGGTAAAGAATGACATGTGACTGTTTGTTAGAAGACAACCTCACACATTATAGAACTGATCTAATTATTTTTTTATATGAGGCGCGCCTTGGCAGTATAACCGACTTGTATGGCGTGACGGTAAACGATATGACGTTCTCTTATGCCGTCATGTTTCACATCTGCCGGATGTTCCGTCACGGCCAAGTTGTTTTTAAATCAGTGACTGTATCACTGAGTGACATAATGTTATGTTTTTTTATATGAAACAAAATGTGTGAAAGTCTCGTCAGTTTCCATTATTAAGGGTGAGCTGTGCAATATTTAATCACGACGCGGGTGAGGTTGCTGACAAAACTGGTAACTAATAACTTACTGGCATAGGTGGGTAGTTTTCTTCTTGTGGCGCTGGTGCCGCCATCGACTGTCGTATGCTTACACATACGATCACGAAAGCGCACAACGCTAATTTTATCGAAGTCATCTGAAAAAAAAAACGATTCAAATGAGGCATATTTTCAATTCTAACAAGATATAAAACAACATTAGTAAAATACGCAATTTCGTGCAAATGTAACCGAATTTTCCTGTTATTTTAATTTTAAAGCCGATTTTGATGAAATTTCTATGGAAGAAATCCGAAAGTATATTCTTTCAATAAAAAAAACATCCAAAACGGTTCATAAATGACGAAGTTCTGAGGCAACAAAAATAAATAAAAAATATGAGAAAGTCAAATTAATTTTAAGTAATTTATCTCCAGAGTATCTTCATGAAATAAGTATTTCTTTTTATTTGTGCAAGTAAACATCTTCTAAAATTACAAAGAAAAATAAGAGCTAACTTTCTGGATTATTAAATGTGTGGAAGATTAAATAAGGATACAGAAAAAAGTCAAAAACTTTTAAGATTTGTGACGGTTTCCCAAGTTCAAGATTTGTTTATTTTTCGTACAGAAACGATTTCATTATACACGGGAGTGGGCGTTTAGAAATATTTTTACATAAAATATTTAAAATTTATTAGTAAACTTGAATTCATGAAAAATTTGTACATTAATTCAATGATTTTATGCGATGTTTTTCAATGTTATTACGATATACAGCAGGCATCTTTTTGTAACTTATTTATAATTTGAATCCGTTAAAAACATGCCCATTCATTCGAAGATTTTATGCGTTGTTACTTTATTAATACAATATTTTATTATATAAGGTCGGGGAAAAAGTTTCTTCGTATTTTTTAAACAAATTCAAGACATATTTTTTTCAAGTTTAATTACATTTAATTATAATATATATGTGCCATTTTGTTCGATAACTTGTTGCCATCTTGTAGGTAGTGACATGATCCCGTTGCTGTAGAAATTTTGGGACTTCTGATCAAAAAAATGCAACAAGTAGTTTTGACAGTCCTCTCTTGATGTTAATCTAACACTACCCAAAGAATTCTGAAGAGATCGAAGCAGGTGGAAATCTGAGGGTGCAAGGTCAGGGCTATATGGTGGATGCATTAACACTTCCCAACCAAGCTCTCTAAATTTTTGCTGAGTGGCCAAAGATGTGTGCGGTCTGGCGTTATCATGATGAAAGACCACACTCTTTCTGTTGATCAATTCCGGCCGTTTTTTCTCAATTTCTTGTTTGAGTCTCATCTGCTGTTGGCAGTAGAGATCCGAATCGATAAAGCTCATAATGAACGATGCCCTGCCAATCCCACCATACACACAGCATCACCTTATTACGTGCTAATCCGGGTTTCGCTACAGTCTGTGGTGCTTCACTGCCCTTTGACCATGATCGTTTGCGCACATTCTTGTCGTAGGTGATCCATTTTTCATCACCAGTGATCAATCTTTTCAAAAACGGTTCGGTTTCGTCACGTTTCAATAGAGAGTCGCAAATGAGTACACGATTCATTTGGTTTCTTTCAGTGAGCTTGTGTGGCACCCAAATATCGAGTTTTTTTGTATACCCAGTTTTTTTCAAATGGGTCAAAACTGTTTTGTGGTCAATCCCCAGTTCTTCAGCTACGTCGTAACTACTAATATGCCGATCTTGGTCCACTTTTTCAGAAATGGCATCTACTTTATCCGTAACAAGGCGACCAGAGCGAGCTGCATCTTTGACATCAAAATTCCCGGACTGAAAACGCTTGAACCAACATTGTGCTACTCTTGATGACACTGCATTAGGTCCATAAACGTCACAAATTTTTTTCGCGGCTTGTGTCGCAGTTTTCCCTTTTTTGTAATAAAATTTCACAATATATCGAATTTCTTCGTTAGATTCACTCATTTTATCAAACAAAAAAACAATTGAAAAATGGCGGTAAATTGCTTTTTACTTTTTGTATTCCTTTTTTAAAATGTCATATTTTTAATGGTATCAAAACCAGCCAGATACAAACAGTACAACGGATGAGATTTTTACTACAACCTTATACATACAAAATACGAAAAGACTTTTTCCCCGACCTATTATTTTAGCTATAATATTATACACAAATGAAAAATTACAATGGAAATTAACAGAAGTCTCATATTTTTTTACTAAATATATCTACTCTTAAATTATATGTTGAATCACCTTGCCCGCTGAACTTAACTTCGTACATGCATTATTCATGGGTCTAAATTATTTTGTAACCTAGCAAACCGTTACATTTCCGCAGATTCATCATCTTATAACAATACTTAATGAATAACCTAATTCAACCCGAGAATTTTGGTTGAAAATATAAATAACTATAGTTACGTGATTATAATAAGTTTTGTGTGCGTAGATTGAGTTTTTATTTTACGGGATAAAATATATTGTAGAACTAGTTTATCTGTGCGTATTTTAAGATATTGTCTCAAAAAAAATTATGACAAAGATATTCAAAATTTTAGATTCAATATTAGCAATATAACCCTACTGAAATTTTCGATCGATTTTTTTATGGTCGACATCAGACTAAGCTCCTAGCCACAGCAGAGCTTACCCGATGTTACGTGACTGTGTGCTCAAAGATGGTAAACACGCTTAGCCATAAAAATAAACGACCCATCCATGTTCACAAATCCAACCATATTGCTTTACCGTTATGAGTTTTTTTAACGCCATAGGTGGCAATCAAGCAGACGGGCTGCCTGATGGTTAACAGTCACCGTCGCCTATAGATCATCAGAGGTATCACAACTACGTTGGCCACCCTTAGAATCTATTAACTTGCCTCTTGAAGAACCCCATGTTGTAGCTTTTCGGAAACATCGGTAGCTCATTCTACATTTTGCATCACACCTCCAAGAAAGATCGCGTGAATCGCACAGTGTGCGATTTCCACTGATCTTTGATATGTGGATGAGCATTAATTTTTCAAGTACGCGACTGTGAGCTAAGGCGGGCTTCCAGCCTATTTAAGTAAGCACTGGGGCCTTACCCCTAGCTTCACTTTTGCGAGCAAACTTTTAGTAGGTACCTAAAATTAACCAACTCATATAAGCTGCATCGTTTAAAAGCGTCTAACTTGAATGAACGAAAATCTGTTTTACTATGCGTGTGTGCGTGAAAATAGCAAAGCTTAGCGGCTATCAAATAAGTACCGCTTATCGTAGTTGACGGTACCGTTTAGACAAATAACACCTATTCGGGTCAACTTTTAGAGCTAGGGGTAAGGTACATATAAAAGACCTATGCCGAAGAGACAACTTCTACGGATTTCATTTATGTAATAATTTCTAATATGTGGTCATAATTTATGTGCTAATTAGTAGATTATTAAAAGTGCTTTTAAGTTTTATTTATTCAAGTTGAGATTGTAATATCTGTAGTAGGACAAAAAGGCTTTTAAATTTGTATACTTATTTAAATAAGCACTGCATTTATTTGTTTTTCTCTGCGTTGATGCTGAAACTAATTCTTAAATATCTTTAAATATAACTATAACTATTCGTACATACATAAATAATAAAAATTAAACGATAAGAATTTTTTTTACTCTTTACCATCCAATCAATACAATTATGCATTTTAGTACTTATACAATAGAACACAAAAAGCTTGTTATTGTGTTAGTAAATACCTAGATAAGTAGGTATCAATTATTGATCAGTAAGAAGAACTAATGGATGCGACAATGACGTGATAATTAATTTAATCGTGGTAACTTTGATGTTTACATATCACGATACAATTTAATACTATACATATAACTTTATTGGTTGAACAAAAAGGACATTATAAGAAGTGTCTACGTTAGAATAGGTAACAGCTTTTACTTAAAACTAGTGCTGTTGCCCCGACTTCGTACGCGTAGGTTTTCATATAAACTTTTAACGCTTTTTTTCTCCCTCAATCCGTACTTTCTCAAAATAACATAGCCTGTACTTCAATCTGGTAATAGCTAATTATATTCGTGAAAAACGCATTTAAATCCGTCTATGGTTTGGGAGATGTGCGTGGACAAACAAACAAATGAACAGACAAAAATTCTAAAAACTGCATTTGAAATCACCCTGTTTTTAGGGTTCCGTACCCAAAGGGTAAAATGGGACCCTTTTACTAAGGCTCCGCTGTCCGTCCATCCGTCAATCCGTCTGTCACCAAGCTGTATCTCATGAACCGTGACAGTTAGACAGTTGAAATTTTTACAGATGATGTATTTCTGTTGCCGCTATAACAACAAATACAAAAAATAGAATAAAATAAATATTTAGGGGGCTCCCATACAACAAACGTGATTTTATGGCTCGTTTTCGCTCGATATTGATAACGGCAAGAGGTAGACGCTTGAAATATTCACAGAATATTTAGTTATATATTTACTTCAATTCAAAGATCAATTATTAAATTAATATAAAATTAATATTTAAGGGGGGCTTCCATACAAAAAAAGTATTTTTTGCCGTTTTTATAGATAATGGTACGGAACCCTTCGTGCGCGAGTCTGACTCGCACTTGGCCGGTATTTTTTTATATATCTCGCAGTTACAGTTTTTTTTATCTCTACGTTTTAATTAAATGTATAGTTTTTTTTACTATGTTTCATATAAATGCAGTTAATTTTTTTGATATAAATCTTTTTTTTGCGGTTTTTATGAAAATATTACATTATTGTGTAATATTGTTCTATGTCGGATCACTTTTTCCGTTCCGAATTTTATCCCTTGTAGAAATTTCGAGCATAACTCTCTCCATTGCTCTCTCCATGGCTCTCTGAGCGACTTTAAACTTGTGGACCTTAACTGGAGTGTCCACGTTTCGGCACTTACTTCCGGTTTCCTCACAATCTTTTCCTTCACCGTTGTTGAGAGATAGCATCGAATCTGCCATTATTTATTTAAGTACTAAATTAGTCATAGGTACAGAGCCGAGGATCGATCTCGGTGTCGTTATATACATTGTAAGCGCACACGCTACCGTCCGGCCATCATTGCTCAATTCATTCAAATATATAAAAATAATAAAAACTATAGGGTCTTACTTAAAAACGTTACTCAACTTAATCTATTCTTACTATTGCTCTCTCAACTTCTCGCTGACGGCAATGGTCACACGCGGAAACGAGACAGAGCAATTTTAAGTGTAGATTAACTTGAGTAACGTTTTTAAGTAAGGCCATATTTGTTGCCTGTATGCGTAGATTTTTAATATAAACTGTCTACCCTTGTTTACCCTACTTAATTCGACCTTTTCTCAAAATTTTTTCTTAACAGAGTTCTATACACAATAAGGAAACTACCTGTCAAATTCTAGCTTCGTAGGTCAAGTAGATTAGGAGATGAGTGAGTGTGTTTTATTTTTCTTTTACATATACAGGGTTATAAGGGCGTTATGCTTAGACGACAGGGGTTCAATATAATCATCATTATTGACAACTTTTACTACGGAACCAACCCTGACAGTTGTTCACACTTGACAAAAGCTGCTAATATTTTTACCTGGTCTCATAGTAAAGGTTGTTCATAATGATGAATATAACGAACCCCTTCCGGCTTAGTACACCCTTTGCTTATAACCCTGTAAAAAGCACGATATTTCCATAACGTAATTATTTTTTAGGACTTTATATCTGGGCTCTTATGTCAACTGGCTCGTTCGACTTGGACCCGCGGGGTCAGTTGATACCACTGAAGTGAGTTTTTTTTCGTTTAGATCTCTTTTCTGTGGTTGATATAATGCATATTTTGTAAGTATGTAATGTATATACTCGTATGTAGGTAGGTAATATATATTGACGTCTCTGATTTTCTCGGATCACTAGTAGCTACGAGTATTTTGTCTATGTGCTAGAAAATGAAATTATCGCATTTAAAAAAAACTATAATTATTGTCTAAGGCAGATAGACAAATTAAATTAAGATAAAAGGCAAGCTGGTATAAAAACTCGCAATCTTTAAAATGATTCATGACAGAACTGATTAAAGTATTTTCAATTTGAATAAATTAGCAGTTCAGCAATTACAATGCAACCAAGCTTATCTTAGCGTTAAGTGGGGGAGCCACCTTCGTATTTTCTGAACAAAACCTACAATCTCAAAATCTAAAAGTGAAGAAGTCTGACTGACTCATCACAAAGCCTCGAAAACTACTTGAGCTACGAAGCTGAAATTGGGCAGGTAGATTCATTATAGAGTGTAGAAATCCGCTAAGAAATACATTTGCGATAGTGCTGCATGAAGGGAGCAAATGAAGACGTAGATTTTCATATAAACTTTCAGTTTGTATGAAAATCTACGTGTACGAAGTTGCGAGCAACAGCAATACATACATATAAAAGCGAAATACCACTCGCTTATTCACTGACTGACTGATTAATTATGAAATCTTGAAAACTACTTACAAAGGTTAAAATTGGGTAGGTAGATTCCATTATTATGCTTATGGGGTGTAGAGGTCTGCTGAAATATTTGCGAAAAGGCCGAGTATGAAAGTCTACGAGTACGAAGTCGCGGGCAACACCTAGTTTCTCTTATTTATATGACTACAGATTCACGGTCGCGCTTTAAGTACCCATTAACTGCAATCGATCACAAACCTTTAAAACGAACTAAAATTTCTCACAAATTTCTTAATTAACGTAATCTGCATAAAACTTTTAGATAATAATCGATACTTGGCCTTGCATGATCGAATCGTAGGGACACTACCATCTACCAAACATCTTGCAAGCAAGTTGTTGCAATGCTTTTCTCGTCAAAAATTTCAAATAAATCTATTGTAAATTACGTTTCTTAAAAACTTAGGTACAACTAGGTTTGATTTTTAACCAACTTCAAAAAGGGAGAGAGTTCTCAAATAATTTTTTTGATCGACATCAAATACGGAGAGGGGTCTAAATTCGTTTTTTTTAAAGTTTGTTCCCTCAAAACTCAGTCATTTATTAACTGATTTGATAAATTCTTTTTTGTTTGAAAGGGTATACTTTCAGAATTGTCTCTTAGAAATTTCATCAAACTCGGTTCAGTAGTTTGATTTTTTAATCTAAATAACTAGAAAAAATATGTCATCCAAGTAAACAAAATTGCGTATTTACTAATTTAGTTTTTTTTTTTTACTAAAAACATCTAAATCTAAATAATCGAAGACATTCAATCAATAGTCTGGTAGATATATGATACACAAATATCTACCACCGATTAACCGTGTTTTTTTTAAAACAAAACTCATATTTAGACCGTGAGAAAAGTCCGGACATGCCTCCGAAGTACGTAATAGAAAAGAAAGAAATTAAAAGCGACATTGCAATGTCGCTATTCGTTTGCTCAAGTTTCAATAGGTACTAATGGTACGCAATAAATCAATAATATTACAGCGTCACACGTTTTTCTATTTCGACAATAGATTTCATACATTTCTCGCGGAGACATGCGCAAGTGTTAATTTCAAGTTAATTGATACATATAATTGGCTTTGTGTAGGTTTAATGAATTTGATTATTAAAGCGATATTTGTATTTCAACAACCTAAACTAACAGATAGAAAATACTTATATGTATTAATAAATTATTGTTTTCATTAATTCACAATTATTTTTGTGCTTTAATAAATTAAGACTGAAAATTATCTAAATACATCTTGCATTTAGTTGTGTAACAATCCACATCCACACTTCCACACTAATATTATAAATGCGAATGTAACTCTGTCTGTTTGCTACATAATCACGGCTAAACGACTTAACCGATTTCGATAAAATTTTGCGAGGTAATAGTATGTATCATGAGGACGGACATAGGCTATTTTTTCTGAAGAAATCGCGGACAAAGTTGCGGGTACAGCTAATCTTCTTATATGTTGCACTTAAGAACTCACCTTTGAGAATCACGAAACACAAATCTCACGTCACTACACGAGTTAGAACAGTGTACTGTTGACAATGATTGCGGTATAGCGTACTGGACAGGACTGGTGGCGCGGCCTGGCGTCCTCCCTCCTTTATACCACCCCACGGCCCGAGCCGCACGAAGATGCCGCAATGTCGCCCTATCATGATGGATATCCCTGCACGTGCATATCCCTAATCACGCATCAATAGCCGTGTCTAAACACTATTGTGCACATTGCTGCCTTAACGAACACCATCGAATCGAAACATTGTGATGGCCATCAATACAATTCATTCCCTCGCGTGTACGATCTTCACCAAACGTCATTTTGCGTAATAAACACTTTTAATTCACGCATTTGTTGGCATTGTAGAAGTAATTATTTCGTAACGTTTAGGGCTTTTGCCTGATTTCAGTTATCAACAGTTTACGATATTAAGCAGTTGACCGTGAACCTTAATCTTAGGCTTAAGAGAATAGACGTACTAAACTTAATTTGAAACTATAAATCATTGGAGGTTATCTTAATTAAGCATGTTTTATAAAACATTAATCATCATGTTGTGAGAATTGAATTTTGATGCACTAAATTAAGAAATGTTTAATTATTGTTACGACAAATCTTCAGCAAGCGTTATAATAATGGTAAACTTATTTTTTTTTTCTTTAACTTGTATAAAAAGCACCGAATAGACTACTAGCTGTACCTGCGCTTTCGTTTACGATTTCTTCAGAAAAAATAGCCTATGTCCGTCCTCATGATACATACCATAGCCACGCAAAATTTTATCGAGATCGGTTAAGCCGTTTACCCGTGATTATGTAGCAAACAGACAGACAGAGTTACTTTCGCATTTATAATAATGTGTGAAGTGTGATTGACATACAAACATTAAAAGTTAAATACGATACAGGGTTACGCAGAAAGGGTGTACCAACCCGAAAGGGGTCCATAATACCCACAATTACGAACAACTTTAACTATGGGATCAAACTACGCAAAAAAAAAGAAACATCAGTCATTCACACTTTCAGGGTTGGTTCCATAGTAAAAGTTGTTCTTAATGATGAGTATAACAGACTACTTTCGGCTAAGTATACCCTACCCAAGTAACCCTGTATAAGGTTACACAGAAAGGTAGCACTAAGCTGAAGGGAGACCTTTGTATTTATCATTAAGAACAACTTTTAATGTGGGACCCTGATATCGTAAAAAAATCAGCTGCTCAAAACCTTTCGTTAAGTGTAAATAATGATCTATTCTTCCATGTAATAGTTATTTTTTTCACAGTTTTAGGGTTCAAAAATAAAAGTATTCATAATTATGACTACAATTACCTCCCTTAGGCTGAGTACCAGTAAGGCTAAGTTTGGTTTTAAGTTTTAAAACATAGCCTATTTCCTTGACACACCGGACATAAAGACGAATTTCAGGAAACATTGGACGCCAAAGTCTGTCTAGTCGTTTAGGCTACATCATTGATCTAATAGTCATCATTATCAGCCATCAATGTCCACTGCTGAACAAAGGCCTCCCTCTCAGAGAAGTGTTGCCAAAATCCCCACGCTTGGCAGGCAGCTTGGGGATCGCAGTACGTTCACCGTGTACTAATAGGATGCTGCTGCCCATCCTCCGGTGGTTCTATTATCTAATCTATAGTATTGATCTAATAATACGTACCTATATTAAAAAGGGCTACAGGACACATAATATTAATTATTATTATACAAAAAGCTTTTTCGATTTATTTTTCATATTTTATTTGATACCCATATCATGGGGGTGCAAAAAATATATATGTCTTCTATATCAACGTGTTCCATCCTCGGCCACACCGTCGCTTACCATCAGGCGAGTTCGTGGTCAAACGTAGAACTATTCCATAAAAAACCGCCATCTTTGGAAATCCGCCATATTGGATTTATAATGGCGACATTTAGCTAAGCATGCATTGTCATCAAACTAAACGTTTATGCAAAATTTCAGCTCAAATCGTTGGGGATAACTGATTAAAAATTATTTGCAAGATATAACCCATACTAACAAGGCAAGTTAAATAACAGCTTGTAAAAATAGACAAACATACATCATGTTCCTATCAATATCATAATCGTATGTAGAGCAGCTAGATAAAAGCAGCATCCCGTCTTTCTGATACATATCATTGATGCAAGAGGTGAAAGTTTCTGTCATCCTCAGTTCACGACGAGGAAGTGTAAGACTTTACATGTCGGCATGTGCTTTTGTTGCCTCTATCACGAATATCACGGTCTATAAATGTGCGCTTTTAGCTCAGAGGTACCTTTAACAAGAAATATAGATACCTAACTTCAACGCCTATCTGTGCAGTCGTAAGGTAACGAGTTTTATTTCGAGTCGTTAAAGATTTCAGCCGGAATGGGCGTTATTGATTGGCTGGCTATTCACTGAATCTTAGTCTTTTTAACATACTTCCAAAAAGGCGGAGGTTCTCAATATGACTGTTTTTTATGTTTATTACATCAGAACTTTCGACTGGGAGAACCGATTTTGATGTTTCTTTTTTTATTTGAAACCTGTGCTTCCCGTGTGGTCCCATTTCAATTTGGTCCAGTTCTGACTTTTTATGAAGTCTGTTTTTTATATTGTTTTTTTTTTTTTTTTGTAAAAATCACGTTAGAACGTCGCTGGTTGAATTATCCTTACTGAGTTACTCGATTTAGTTGTATTTTTAACCGACAAAAAAGTTTTCCATATATTTTTGAAGTCGGTTTTTAATGTTATCCACTTGCTCATAACTAGTTTTCCATTCCGAACTATCCCTAATCTTCTTTTTCCCCTCAGTTCAACCTATCAACTTATATTGCCTGTATATGCATACAAAATATTATCTACTTGTATACAAAGTTTTACAAGACCAGATCACCTTTTCACAAGTTACTGTCGCATAAAAATCTGCAAAAGTCTGCTTCGCCGCGTTGTTCTATGGAAAAATATATGAGTTCTTGTAAGCAGAGTAGTAAATTTTTTGAATGCTATTGTTTACATTGTATGAGGACCTCACCCTTACAATAAACGTCTTGCTAATAAAATATCTGCTCTCAGTCTGGGTATTAGTTGTCCACGTCTTTGTACGTATTCTATGATATCCCTGACACATGGAATCTTAGTAACAGTCCGTTCAGCTGCTCAATGTTGCTGTTTTTGTAGTTTAAATTTCCCGAGATCTCCTTGTCTAAACAATTACAGTCCAAACTCTTCAATCTCCTTATTAGTTTACTATGAGTGCTGAAGATAAAATCAAAGTTTGTCTGGCTATTTCCGAAGTGCACCCTTTGCCTGCAAAGCTTTTTATTTGACTTCGTCAAATTTAAAGATATAAAATCGAAAATGTTTTTATGTATAAAGTTTTGATTTTTTTGACAGCAAAACAGTTTTTCGATATTCAGACTCTGTGATTTTATATCGTCAATAATGTGATATGCAAGCGAAACAACTGCAGACGAGAAGAGCCCTCTTAATAACTTAGATCAGCTTATTCTAGACTAGCTAATGCCCGCGACTTCGTACGCGTAGCGCAAAGTAATTAGTGGATGGACGATTAGACTGACATATCCAAATATAAATGTTACACTAACGAACACGAACGGAACTTTAAATAGGCACAAATCCATCGGATTATTTATACTGAATATTTTATAGATAATACCTACACATATGACATGATTGTAGATTTATTGCTCTCCATTTTAATGCGGATAGTCATACTATCGTCATAGTATGATTTTAGTCTAGTTTTAATCTGACTCGATACAGGTATCCCGACATGTCCATAGTTTCAAATATATTTCAAGCAAATAATATATTACTTTCACTGGTTAAATACGTTGGAAGTGTGGAGCCATGGAGCCAATACGGAAAAAAAATTGGTATAAGTCAAGCGAAATGTCATGCATGACAAACGTTATTATTGAATTATTAGTAAATAGTAAGTAGGAAGCATGGAGCGGTATCTAGAATTAATCGCTGTTATTTAACATTACTCCGCGTAAAGATTGCCAATCAATGATGACTAAATAATTTTTGCCCGCCTTCTGCGCCCCTACCCTTCCAACAACTAAACCGCTTTCGTTCACCACCATAACATCCAAAATAGCTGCTAATCATAGATCAGTAACAGATTAGATGCCGCGAGTTCACCTACTTTGCGTGTCTGTTATTGGTCTTAAGTTTGATCCTGGCAAAAAAAATTATTCATTTTAATCTCCGTCGACTTGGTATATTAGCACGTCAGAAGTCAATACAAAAATAAACGTACTTTAAATTACGCCATAATAAACTGTAAAACCTCTTCAAAAGCAGTTGGCTGTCCTGAAAATAACAAAAACAAAAAAACTATTTGGTGCAGTCTATCGGAAGTTATGCGGGTACATACATTTCGGCGATTCGTTTTTATTTCATCATCATCATCAGCCAGAAGACGTCCACTGCTGAACATAGACATCTCCCTTTAACCTCCACACTGAACGACATCCTGCCATCTGCATCCACTGGATGCCCGCGACTCTCACAATGTCGTCGGTTCATCTAGTGGGAGGCCTACCTACGCTGCGTCTTCCGGTTCGTGGTCTCCACTCAGGAACCTTTCTTCCCCATTGGTTATCAGTTCTTCGAGTGATGTGTCCTGCCCATTGCCACTTCAACTTGCAGATTTTAATAGCTATGTCGGTGACTCTGGTTCTTGGCGAATATCTATATTTTTATTTACATATAGATTATATGGCAACAGCCGCTCCAGTCTTCCTACCTACCATGTCTGCGAGTAGAAGTCTGTCATTACGACAACATTACTATAAAATAAGCTAGATGGCGTTATAAATAATTATTAAAAAAAATTTTTTTTACTATTTATTATCATAAATTAATATAGCCTATGTTTCAATCAGGTATTTTATAAGCATATTCATGGAAACTGCTTTGAAATCCTTCTAGTAGTTTAAAAGATGTGCGCGGACAAACAAACAAACTGACAGCCGTCAGATTTGTAGTTCCATAGTTTGAAAATAGATTGCGTACTAAAACGATGTTTTGCGAAAAAATTGTAAATTTGCTTAAACTTTACGAATAATATTATTAAAAACGTAATAAAGTATTCAATAATTCCTAAAATAATGAGTGTAAATGGATCGTAGTTTCACAAATATGAAAAGTGCGTCTATTATAGGTAAATACGACACTTTACCTGAATCACGCAAACGGGATTTTCTTTGCAAGTTAAACCGATATCAGGTATTGCTTCTACTTAGTTAGAAGTCATGTGTGAAGGTATTTGATCTACACATTTATAATATGGTAGGGATAGGGATAGGGATAGGGATTTTGGTCATTTCGTTTCCCAGACAATACACATTCTGAATAGTCAGGTTTTTGTTGTCGGTTTTACGAGTTACAACTTTGTAATAATTGGCCTTTGTTTTTAGAATGGTAAGAAAAAAATCATGACTATTTTATAAGATTGTTATAATACAGAAAAGAATGTTGATTGCGCGGTCAAATCCTTCGCCAGTTTACGTGTTGGAGCAATTGTTATCACATAATCTAGTCATGGGTACCATTCGACCTTCTCTACATAAATAATAGTTTATTCCTCCGTTTTTTTATTGCAATTTAGTGATTATTTATAATAATAAGAAAATGCATGACAATAATAATGCTTAGAACTAGGTTATAATGATAAGCGTGAAAATATATGGGCTACTTTATTCCAATAAAAAACCGTATACTAAAATTATTACTAAAACTAACAAACATAAAAAACAAGGTGACAAAACTGTAATTAAAATATACGCGTTAGATCTAAATAAATTACCTACTAAATACACGTAAGTTAAGGACATAGCAATTCTAAATAAATAAATTATAAACTTAAGTAAATACGAGTAAAACTAAAATACTAAATTGTCTTAGTAGCGACTAAACTTTCTGATTTCCAAGTTTCCATCAACTGCATGTGGCCGTGTAATTGATCTTTTCAATGTTTTTCGCGTACAGATACACTTTACTGTATTAGGATTAAGATTTTCGTCATTTTTCTTTGCTAGTGCGCGTTCCATTATAGCGTTTTCTCGCTCTAAGCGAAATTTCTCACGAATCAGAGCTCTCTTGGTTAGTTCTGCTTTTGAAATGCGTTGCCAGAGCTTAGTCAAACCACACGTTGATGACAATGCATCAGCTACTAAAGACTCATCTGAATGGCGCAATGGCGATGAATGATGTGGGCGCACATGTGTTTTTATCGGTTCGCGAGGTATATCCATTCCATATGGCATAACTTTTTCACATTGTGTTTCTAATTTTCTGCACAGAGTCGCTATACGCAGGATCTTTTCACACTTTGTTTGAGCAGCTTTAATCCAGTCAATGGCGTTGTCTGACACGTTAACTAACCTATTTAATTGAATGGCATCAATTTCAATGCCATGGTTCATATAGTTCTTTAGTCGTACACAAGCTTCTCTGTGCCTGTTTCGGCGATCACGGAACCCGGCTTGTTTTTCACCCGTTTCATAAGATAACAAATCTATTCGAAGGCGCCTGATTGTCTTCTCGCTCATAATTATTTTTTTAGCTTGGGCTGCAATGATTTCATTCATCATCTGCTCTTTTTTACGTAGAGCTTTTACTTGTTTTTGGTTTCCAGCAGTGCTTAGTATGTAACCTTTAATTATATTTTTGAAATCATCCCATGTAGCACTATAGTTGCCTTCCAGGATGTATTTGAGATTATCGAGTATTTCTAGATATGTACTTGCATCTTCATCTCTCCTTACCATGTTTTCTCCTTTCGTATTCCACGCTCTAGCATCTGAAGCCTCGTGACTGGTATAAAGTAGCAATTGCATATGTGTTTCTGCTCTTCTTTGATATTTCAACAAATAAGCCACCTCGATTTGGCCTTGTTTAAGTATATCTGCAGTTTGATTCTGATTTTTTTTAATCATTTCTTCCAAATCTGATAAGAAATTATTGATTATATTTCCGGCAATTTCGCAAAACTGAGCAATCGTGCGCTGGTATTGATTATTTGCGACATTTCTTAGATGCATGATGTGATCTCGTAAACCATCTCTTTTGTCATATGCTCGGTCCAAAGTATGCCACATAACTTCAATCTGCTGTCTGTATATGGGTTCCTTTATTTTGAGCATTGCATCTCGCCAAAACTGTTCGAGTTGATGCCGCCATAAGTTATGAGCAGTCATCTCGCGTTCCATATAGTCATATGTAAGTTGTCTTCTAATGGCCTCTGCAGCTTCCTTCTTTTCCAGTTTCTTTGCTTCTTTTTTTGCCTTCTTTTCTTCTTTAGTTAAACCCATATTGTTTAATTATATCAGTAACAAAAAATATTAAAAATGCGATTTACTAATACGATCTCTTGTTGCAATTCTTTTTGCAATCCTACGATTGAATTTTTATTTTCTACGTTTTCTACACAGAATGTTATGAGTTTTGTGTATTGGGTTTTGATTTGGGTTTTGATCATATAATAATAGCACCAAAGTATAGTATATACTCTGATCTATGGTATAGTATGAAACAAAGAGTACTATAATATACGGGGGATGGTATGAAATATTTGAGTGACACAATTTGGGCAGAATAGTCATAGATCTTGGTATTATATGTCTGTGCATAGATCAGAGTATATCACAGATTACGTAGTAGATCTGTGGTTTTCATAATTAGCAACGTCAGACATGAAAAAAAGAAGAGTAATAGATAATTAAAAAACTCTGGCGAATGTAGAGAGTATTTACCTATTGCACAAATTTCTTTCTCTAAAACCATTTAAAACCAATCACATTTTTTTAATGGATAATATTATAGCGTTAACGGCCTGCCTGACCTAACCTTACTTTCATTTCAAAAGATTTACTCAATGATGCTACAGGAGGAAGTGCAATCAATTGTTTTTCATCCTTACTTAACCTGTAATTTAGAAACGATATCATCATCATCATCATCAGCCATAAGACGTCCACTGCTGAACATAGGCCTCCCTCTTTAACCTCCACACTGAACGAAATCCTGCCATCTGCATCCACTGGATGCCCGCGACTCTCACAATGTCATCGGGCCATCTAGTGGGAGGCCTACCTACGCTGCGTCTACCGGTTCGCGGTCTCCACTCAAGAACCTTTCTTCCCCAACGGTTATCAGTTCTTCGAGCGATGTGGCCTGCCCATTGCCACTTCAACTTGCAGATTTAAATAACTATGTCGGTGACTCTGGTTCTTTGGCGAATATCAACGTTCCGGATTTTATCGCGCCAAGAAACTCCGAGCATAGCTCTCTCCATTGCCCGTTGTGTGACTCTGAGTTTTTCCAAAAGACCAACAGTTAAGAACCACGTCTCAGTACCATACGTCATCACTGGCAACACACACTGGTCAAAGACCTTTGTCTTTAGGCACTGTGGTATAATTGGACGAGAAGATGTCACGCAATTTCCCGAACGCTGCCCATCCGAAGTTGGATTCTTCGGGCGACCTCTTTGCCTAAGTTGGACTTACCTAACTGAATCTGTCCAAGATAGGTGTAATGGGCAACAACTTAGAGAGTATCGTTCCCAACGATTACCAGCATGGGTACAACATGGACATTGGACAGGAAACGATATATATAGTCGCTATCATGTATTCATGATGACGACTACTCTACTTGACGGCACACCGAACAATTGTTCGGCAATTGAAATGGGTTGTGCCTGCCTAATTTTTAACTGACTTTAAGAAAGGAGGAAGGTTCTCAAATCGGTCCGTATTTTTTCTAGCATCTTTGATATAAATTAATTCGATGTAACTGCGTCAAATTCAATTAACCTACGTGCCAAACATGAAATCCTAGAAAATGCAAACCCAACACCGTAGTCCAAAATACAAAACAATGTTCATAGTAACCAAATGTATTAAAAGAAGAAAACAAAACGTAAAAGTCTTAATTTAGTACAAGCCAACAATTTAGCTGCCAAACTTCCATCAACAGTATGAGGTTGATCTAAGAGTGATTCTTAGATTTTTTGACGTTAATTGTAACCAAATTGAATTAAAAAAAATTTGTGAAAGTCTTAATTTAGTACCAGCTAATAACTTTTTTAGTTTCCAAACTTCCATTAACAGCATGAGGTTGATCTAAGAGTGATTTTTTTGATGATTTTTTAACGCATGGACATTGAAAAGCATCAAAAGCATTTTTTTCTACGTCACGCTCTTCTAATTTGCGCGTCATGTCAGCGTTTTCATACTCTAACAGCATTTTCTCACGATATAAAGCTTTCTTTGATAACTCTGCTTTAGAAATACGATGCCAAAGTCTAGTCAAATCACATGTTGACGATATTGCGTTAACTACCATTGAATCGTTGGAATGCTTCTGGCGTACACTCGTTTTTACGTATGTCGAAGTGTGAGGCATTGTGGACGAACCGTATGGCAGAACTTTTTCATGTTGGGTTTCAAACTTTCTGCAAAGCGCTGCTATACGTAAAATCTTTTCACTCTTTTTGTACGCTGCATCAAGCCAATCGATAGAATCATCTGACGCCTTTACTAATCTTGCTAGTTGTTTCACGTCTGTATTTATGCCGTTATATAAAGATTTTTTCAATCGATTACAAGCATTTCTATGTCTCGTACGACGGGCACGAAAAGAAGTTTGCTTACTACCTGATTCGTAAGATGCTAGTTCAGCTCGGAGGCGTTTAATCACAGCTTCGCTACTAATCATTTTCTTGACTTGAGCGGCAATGATGTCACCCATCATATTCTGTTTGCGACGCAATTTCCGAACTTGCTTTTGGTTTTCAGAAGTCCTAACGACATACGTTTTAAGAGTCTCTTTGTATTGGTCCCACATAGCATTATAGTTATTTTCGAGGAAAGAACGAAGGTCATCGCGCAAATCAAAATATTTGTCTGTATCTTCATCTTTTTTTACCACGTTTTCGCCACGCATTGTCCACGCAAGGGTATCGGCAGTCTCATGTGCGTTGTACAGAAGCAATTTTAGATGATTTTCTGCATTTTTATTTTCTTCTGTGATACTATTCATCTCGTCTTCGCTTTGCTTAAAAAGTTTTGCAGACTTTCTGTCATTTTGTTTACTCATCGCTTCCAAATCTGCCAGAAAATTGTTGATCATGCTATCTATTATATCACAAAAATTGCAAACCGTACGCTGATATTGATCATCTGCAATGTGCTGTAAATGCGTGATAAGCTCAATTAAGTGGTCTTTTTTGTCAAGGGTTCGATCGAAAGAATGCCGCAGTACTTCGGTGTTCTTACGAATGACAGGTTCTTTTATCTGAACCATCGCCTCAAGCCATTTCTGATCAAGCTTTTTTCGCGATACAGAATGCGCTGCTATCTCTCGGTTGAGTTCATCTTTTTTTGCTTGCTTTCTAACTTCCTCCTTTGCCTTGAACAATTCAATCTTCAGTGCTTCTTTTTTCGCTTTCTTTTCCTCTTTAGACAACACCATGTTTAAAATTAGATAAATAAGACAGTATAAAAATAAAAAATTACAATAAATCTATATAGTTTAGTAGAAACGGTAGAAACTGACATAAATAAATTCAAAACAATTCATTTTGTCACATTCAAGTCACATTATTGGCATTATTGCCAAGTTGACATTCATATAATACTTTATCTCTTTTTACAAGCTTATATTTAGTTTCATCTGTCCCGGTATATGTAGTACAAGGACGTAAAAAAAATCTGTAATCAAATCTTGCAAGTTAAATTTGACTCACTTTCCGTGAGCTGAAATCATGATACCTACACTACCCAAAAGGGTACCTCTCGCTCTGCTAATTTTTCCAGTTTGAAGCGTTCAGTCCTATTGGGTAGTAGGTATCATGGCTGAAATTTAGCATACATGTCAAGTTCCGGTGCCAATATTACGGTGACAGCGAGCTGATTTGATGATGCTGACGCTGGACAACGGCACTCCTCAATGTACATATATGATAATAGTAGTCTGGCAGTGGTTGAGCTCATTTTTCAGCACACCGTTCCGATCACAAATTTCGTAAAGGCTTGGCTTGAAAAAGATATTTTTCGGTAAATAAACTTGTTTGGAGTTTTGGTGCTAACGTGAGGAAATCATATCCTTATCTCAGATCGAATAAAAAATACAGATCGATTACTTCGGACTACCAAAGTGAAGTCAAAATTGCTTCCAAAACTACGTGAATTCTCAGTATAAATACACAGACTCACTCACACATACGCATACAAAACTAGGTGAATTTCATACTGAAAACGACAAACGACCACACACACACGTTTAAAAAAAATACTTCACTTTGCGTGTTCGCTGTAATCCATCTGGCTATTGATTTGATTACTTGATCTGAGATCGTTATTTAGTTTCCTAAATTTGTATATTTTTGAGTATTAAGTGGTAATAATCATATTTATTTATTAAACACAAGTGTAGGAAAGTTATATAGTGAAGTGAAGAAATGTGTCTTTTCGTGTTGTTTACAAAACTCTAAGAATCCTCCAGTAAAGTCTCTAGCACATTAGTGAGGCATGACTTGGACTTGACTGTGACATAGTTTACTTGGCTTGACTGTGACTTAGTTTACTTGGCTTGACTGTAACTATGACGTGTTTAATTGATCTTTTTAAACATAAAATTATCGACTACTTGAAAGTTTTATTATACTTTACACTGGCTAAATAGTAATTAGTCTGGAGCTAGAACTAAAAATAAACACCGGCCAAGTGCGAGTCAATTCGTGCACCGAGGGTTCCGCAGTAGCGTTGCCAGATATTTTTCAAGTCGGGATTTTGGAACTTTTTGTTTGAAAAAAGCGGAATTCTTTCGTCGAATGCGGGACATAGTAAAAAACAGTTATAATCAGTTTTTAAATATTTATCTTTTTATTTGAGTTCAAATGACATTTACGTGACAGACAAAAGATAGCAAAAATAGCCATATAAAATGTATTATAATAAAAACATCATATTTCAAATCAGATTTACCCTATCGCTGCACGCACGGTCGAGTTATCCCTGAAAAGCGGGAATGAGCCTGTCCCGCACGGGAAATTATATTTTGATTTAAAAAAACGTGACGTCCCGCCAAAATCGGGTCTGGCAAAGCTATTCCGTACCCAAAAAAGAACATATTTTTTAATGCTGCTTGGTATCTTTATTTAGCTCGCGCCTGACTCGCATTTGGGTTGCGTTGTAGGAAAAGATACAGCCGTTCAAAGGTAGAGTAGTACAGTTAAATAGACAGCGTAGGTTTAGTAATACGAGTCGCGATGTCTCCATTTCGATACGGAATCCCAAAAAAACTCTTAGATAATCAACTTCTTGTAAACGTAGATAAGCGCAAGATTTGATGATGAATAACTCCAATATTATACTTAAATGAGAATGCTTGTGTGTGTATGTAAGTGCTAGAGTTTACTATATTTCTTGAGATTAGGCCGGTTCTCCGACTATATTCATGGTTATAGTCAGAGTAGCCGGCCTAATCTTACGTGAGTAATTCCCGCGTAATATAAATAAAATATAAAACCTGGATTATTATTTATTTAAGGATGAAACTCTTTGTAAGATTATATGACCGCCGACATTTGTAGACACCAAATATATTTTCATTTCATTTCTCGAATATATGTACGGTTTCTGTAAGATGACAGGTGCAACCGTGAGGCGTAGCTAGTCTACACTAATATTATAAAGAGGAAAGATTTGGATTTTTGTATGTTTGTAACGAATTGACTCAAAAAATACCGCTTGACCGTTTTTTTAAAATCTTTACCAATTGGGGGCCTTACTTAAAAACGTTACTCAAGTTGATCTATTTTTTAAACTGCTCTCTCAACTTCTCGCTGACGGCAACCGTCACACGCGAAAACAAGACGGAGCATATTTAAGCGTATGTCAACTTGAGTAACGTTTTTAAGTAAGGCCCTAGAATGCTACATTATCCCTGAGTAACATAGGTTATATTTATAACTAATATGTTTTAAAAACCTCCACCAGAAAGCCAGGGCGGGCGGCTAGTTCTAAATATTTAAACATATTTTAAGATTTTTACCATCGCTAACAGTTATTATTGGAAAATACTTCGCTCATCAGTTGTGCCTAAGCTTATCCAAGGTTCATAATGTAGGTAAGGTCAAAGTGCCATCGTTTGCGCTTCGCCAAGTGTCTCGCGTATCTTTATACGAATACATTTCAAAATAGCTAGCTACTTTCATTATATTTGACTCTCAGATCAGCCTAACAAAGGGAGATATCCCTTAGTACAATTTATTATCATTCGAGTTAAAATGTGTCCGTGTTTCATAAAAAAAAGTTCACTAATAATCCACTTGACGCAAAAATGTTAAGTACTACTAATTTTTCACACACACTAAGAAATTTGCAGTCGGTACCAATGAACTTTCAATTATCAATTTCAAAATCAGTAAATACACAATTTCGTTTACTTGGATGACATATTTTTTACACCCGTTTTTTAAATACACCCAGTTTGATTGTTAGTGGTGCAATTGTATTTTTTTTTGGCAAGTTCAGTTTGTAGTCGAATAAATTATTTTAATATGTTAAACCAACATGAAAGATGTATTTCAGCCACGCTACCAAGCCCTGGTAGGCGGAAATGAACCTCTCCAAAGCTACCTCCACAAGAGGTTGCCTGAAAATCTGAACAGCGAGGCTGCGTTGGGCACTGTGAACGACGTGGCCCAGTGCGTCCAGTGGGTACGGTCCACGTTTCTAAGTGTGCGAGCTGCGCGCGATCCTAAGAGGTAAACCAGCTTTTTATAAAACCTCATTTCTTATTCTTACATAATCTACTACTTTTTACCCAACTGCGCAAGAAGGAGGGTTATATTTTTCGAGTGTATGTATGGTTTGTACGCAGCTTAAATGATTTCGCTATGTGAGGTGTCATTTGAATCCTGTTTGAATCGTTTTAATTGTGGGAGTAACTTAGTGTACCTACAAGAACTCACGATGGAGTCCGCAAAATATTTTTGCCTGGGATGTCATAAGGACATTAGACCTTAATAGACACAGAAAAGTTTTTTTTTTATTGTTTTAATCTTTTCTGTGTTTTAATGTTAACAGAAAGTTTGTTTGCAGCAAAGCCACGTGATAAATGTTTTTTTTTGTTATATTTATCTAAAAATAGCACAATACTTAAAAGTTTTTAGTAAATAAATAATTTCAAAAAATACTTTTGTGATTACACCAACATGTATCATATTTGTAATACAGTCATACCCTACTATAAAACAAATTATGAAATAAAATTATTTGATTATGAATGAGTAAGCAGAGCAGCTAACAATTTTCTTGCTATCAAGAACCATCCACGATATATAAACGTGTCAAAATTCGCAAACGATAGGTACAACTTAAAAATAAATGATTGTCCAAACCTCACATTAATTGTGCATCTATACGTTTAAGGGAAACTAATATTCTACCGTTCAAAGAATAGCTTGTGATTTTCTTTTGCCAGATATCTTGGATTGCCACAAGCAGCACCACAGCAACTTATTTCGAAGAAAATAGAAGGTAAGCTAAAAAAATAATTAATTTCATATTTTTTTTATGGTGTCCTGTTCGTAGATTACGCGGGTAGGCTTGGCTATGGTTAGTGTAGGTAGGTTAGTTACCTACTTTATAGATATGCAACGCAAAAGCTTAAATAATATCAAAAGCATAATTAATAGGTATTTTATTGACTTAAGTTCGACCACAGAATAAATAATCACATCCCACTTCACGCTAATATTATAAATGCGAAAGTTTTTTAATGTATGCACCTAGGATTGACTTCCGGCGAGGGCTTCCTCAACAGTGAATAGGACATAGACATGTTTTTTTTAATACATGCATTTAAATTGTGATAGCCCGTTTTAAACTTCGTCATGACTTGGCTGCTAGATCATAAAAGCTTGCCTATAAAACTTTTTTTTAAACTAAAACTTTTTTTGCACTAAAATGGGTAAAATAAATTCATATAATTATTATACTACTACCCACTCATCTATTTGAAGTCGGTGCCAGGACTACTCTTAGGATCTCTTAATATCTCCTCTCCTCCATACAACAAATCACGACGACCAGTTAATCTTTTGCTCCGAGAAAAAGTAACAAACAAAATGACAAAACGACAAATCAATGCCGAAAGTGTTGACACAATTTTGAAAACCTATATATTTAGTATGTAGGAAACAAGCCTAAATGGCTAAAAGTATACACTTGTCACACATGGTCATCGAGTTATATGTACTACATATAACTTAGTATTTGTGTTAGGTATTCTTATAAGATGTCATGCGTGTAATGACAAGTGAAAGATGATATCTGTTAAGTATGTAAAAACATAACATAATTATATAAGTATTATCTTTTACCGTCATAAGAATGAACAGATTAAGTTAATGCGGTTTACCCTTGAACATGTACTCTTGGATAATAATTATTAATCTAGGTTCAATTTTATGTAGCATCTGCGGTACACTCAGGCGGTACAAATTTATATAAGGGTGTGTTTTTCAAAACAAAAATGTTGTTTAAAGCTATTTGTAGTTATTAAAACTACCTTTTCAGCAACGACAAAGTTCAAAAATAAAGATTAGAAAAAAGTCAGTTTTACACGTAAATCTTCGTATTTTATTGGTTAAGTTAATATTAAAATTGGCTAATAATTAACTTAAATTGATGTTCAACGCAATTTCAATTTACTAAAAGTTCCGATGATTTCTAATAATAGCCATTGTTATTAATTTGAAACGGTTAATTAACGCACATTTTAATCTATTTGCTATAGCGCTATTTTACATTATAAAAATACCAATTAAGTATGAATAAATATACCTATGGCGATGTTTTGTTGTTGGTAATTGCGTTCCGGGTTTTGTTTTTATAGACGTGTATATCGTGTTTATATGTGTTTTAAATCATTATCATACGACAAAGAATCCGGCATCATCGCAGCATTCATAAATAAATCACACAATGACAAACATGCCTTTTAAAAATCATACAGCTGGTACTATATTAGGTATATAAATAAATAAGAACTTAGGTACCGCTACCGGACTGATATTTTTTTCTTCTGAAAAAGGTGTAGTTTAGCTTTTATAGAGCAAATCATTGAAAATAAAATTTAAATGTACTTACTTAAACGATTAAGCATTTTAATGCCTTGCTAAATAGAGAGCGCATTATAGGTGAAAATGACGTCACTTGTAAGTACGCCATACAAACTCCATACTGATACTTTGCATGAAAGGGACAAGGCATACCTTCTTAATGCGACCATATATTTTTTTACACTATATCTCAAAACTTTTTTATCCGACTTAAATCATTTCTTCATTAAAGGTACGTATCGCATTTAATTATATTTTTTCACTTACCCTCATATTATTTATAAATGAAATCAACATTTATCTAATGGCCTATTATTTACTATGTGCGTTAATAAATTATTTTTTTCCTACAGAGGCTTCGTTATCCCCGCGACCCCCTTATAGAGAGAGGCATGGCGACCCCCCAGGGGGTCGCGACCCCCCAGCGGGTCGCGACCCACAGTTTGAAAAACACTGCTCTAGTACATAGGGGTTGGCAACATTTATAACTCCATAAATATAAATAAACTCTCTGTTATTATTCCATGGAAGTATAATAGTCAGCATAAATGCAAAGATTCTAAATAAGACATAGATACTGCACTATATTCTTGAATGTCACACCAGCTAGTATTTTTAAAGCCTGTAACAATTTTCAAAGAAAATGTAATTCTTTCACCAGACCTAAAATTAAAATACGTTTACATAAATGTTTGACTTCATCACCTAAGTAAGTAATAACATGAATAAGGTATAGTTATTTAATAATATTGCTCACTTACGTTAATTAATGTTGCTGATGTAACAAAATAAAATTTTCTTTGTTTCTTTCTTTTTAAACTGCTCTCGTAACGTCGTAGTAGGTAAAAAAATGCGGCTTGCTGGGCTTTCATAGAACTTGATATGCTTGCGGTATCTATGCTGGGAAAGGTCTGTGGTTACAGCTAAAGAACCACGCTTGCAGTTATACGATGATCCCAAAGGATAATCCATGGGTGTGCGTGTTACAGTCGGTGTTCAGTGTATTAGCTTAGTTCCGGATCGTGACATGAATGATGGATGGCTCAGAGATAGAGCGACGACACACGGTGATCCTTCGCAATTGTCGTCGCACGCGATCTCCGTACACTTGGCGCAAGACACAAGCACACGTACAGAAAACTGATTAGCTATTTTATATCCCTGTTCATTAACCGTTTCTAAACGGAAATTTTGGTGAACTGCGGATCCGAAGCAAAAAAAGAGTTACTCTATCTGTCCTAATTTGGTCACATTAGAATCTAACTGTCTTAAGCATTGACGCTCGACAAGCTTTTCTACTATAAAATGATTTATTTTCTCGCTGACGAAGTCTCACGCGTGAGATTGAGTTATTTTTTTTATAGAATTGTTTTTAAAAAGTTTTTATTTCAATGAAGTAAACATAATACCTACAACTATAACTGTTCAGCAGTGGACGTCTTCTGGCTGATGATGAAACATAATACACGCTAAATAGCTAATGCTAAATATCTAAACTACTAAGCTTAGTATAGAAAAAAAATGGAATTGCTCATAGGCCGTTGAAAGTCTAGCTAGAGACTATCAAATGCCTCAGAATACAGAAAGAACTTCTGTATTCTGAGTCAAATGCTTAAGCCGGCCAGTCTTAGCATGCTGGCGCGTTCCCACGTAAAATGGCAATGCTTATATACAAAGTTAATTTATAGAACACCTGTTTTAAACAATTTTGTAGGTGATTGCGAAAAGTTGCGTGACCACAAACCGTATCTCGGCACGTTACGATTCACGTTCGCTGGTCTAAACGCGGGCCCAAATAGGTGCAGTTTGCAAAGTCACGCGACCGCAAACCGTATCTCGGCGCGTTCGCGGTTCGCGTGATTTTCCAAACTGCACCTATTCGGGCCCGCGTTTTGAGTTGAGCGTAAGGCCCCTGCGCTGTTTTAGCGCTAATTTAAGCCCACGTTAAGAGTTAGCCGTAAGGCCCCAGATTAGCTTAACGAGCACAATATTATGGTAAGTCAAATATGTTTCTATTGACTACCAATCTGTGGGTCAAATACATTATTGGTCTTATCCAGAAACGTCTGTATTACAGACACCTTTAATAGAATTTCGCTTTTAACTTAGAGCACACACTATTTTATGCCCTTTACACGTTAAGTAATTTCTGATGCCTTGGAAGGCACATAATGAATATGCCTACGTTTGTGCTAAATTGTTATAAACGTTTGTAAATATCACGTCATTGGAATGGCAATTATTTTATATGCCTATTTGCAAAGCCTATTTGTTTTTATCTTTAACCATCTTCGAGAAGAAGGGTCTCAATACGGTTTATTTATTACCATCGACAAACATATAGTTTATTACCTATGTTTGTACACAGACTACTCCGCCATTTGTGTAACCGATTTACGTGATTCTCTCTCGAGATGGTCCCACAATTTGACTTTGGCTCAGTGGTTCAACACATTAAATTTTGGCTCAGTGGTTTTTGATCAACTCCAATAATACCAAAAGATAGGTACTAATAATTATGTTCATGCGCCTATTGATACCTATCCTGTCTATTGGTATTATTGGAGATGGTCAACAACCAGTGAGCCAAACTCAATATGTTGGACCACTGAGCCAAAGTCAACCCTTTACTAATTTTAAAGTGAGTTTTAACCCCCGACCAAAAAGTCTTATGTTTATTTGATTTGTATTATTTTAACTTAATTTATAATTTAATTTTGATTAATAATTTGACAACTCAAATGACATTTTTGAATAAACATGAATATGTATCAGCGGCATAAAAAATACAACCAAAATAAAAAACCCCTGCTTTTTTGAAGTCGGTTAAAAATTATTTACATATCTAAATGGATATGGATGTCCTGTGACTGGCTAATAGTAGGTACCTACAAAAATGCTGGGCAACGTTTTGTTGAAATAAAAATTATACTAAAATATTTTTACGTGTAATACACAATACGAGTATTTGGGAAAAATACTGTATAGTCATGGCGGCCACTGGGTATTTATGGACTCATTGTTTAATTGTTCAATTTATTACAATTTAAGCTTGTATTGGTTCATCGCCATTTAGTTTGCTCAAATATAACTAGATGGCGTTGACCCTCCTTAAAACGCGCAAGCGTTTGGTTTACAAAATTTAGTGCTATTAATAATAACATTGTGATCGATCAGAAGGTGTTGTTAAATCGATTGTTTTATTACGAAGAGGTTTTTATACGTAAACCAACCCACATAAATGTCTTCATCAGTTACAATTAAGTCAATTTACTACTACTAACTACATATTAACTATTTATATATACTATGTCTGTATAAATTTAATATAACAAATGAAAGAGCGGTCTCTCCTAACACAGGTTGTCAAAACTTAACAGGAGAGGCCAAACACTTGTAAATTAAAATAAATCAGACAAATAAAGAAATTTGAATTTGAATTTGAATCAGTGATGTTCTGAACCATACATAACATTATTGCTACATTACAAATGAAGAAGCTAAAATACCAGCAAACAAAAAACCTTTTACGGAAGCGGGGAGCCCTACTTAAAAGGTTTCGGTTCCGTTGCCAATCATTAATTAATTTAAGTATCAGTATTCAATATCAGAAGCTCGCAAATCCTTCTTGTTTTGTTGCTTTTAGATTCAGAATTTATTGAATAAAAAGCGGGATCGTGAGGTTTATCTTGCCTTTCAGGATATTTATGGAATTCATGATATCATATCAATGATTCGTCATGCATGTGTTCACTACAGGTGGTCCGTTCAAATGTGAGATAAGAACCTAAGCTCCAGGGTGGAAGTATTAAAGGGCATAACGCCGCTAGTTGCTCTTAGTGAAAGTGCAGCACACCTCTCTACACCCTCAGCCACCCTCGCCAATGTTGCCCCTCCGGTGCCAAGATACGGCAGCCTTTATGGGGGGCCCATTTAGTGGGTGGCAAGTCATCACCTGCCTAACTAATTTTGAGATGAGACAGGATAAGGCAGGTGCCGTTTCTCATCCAATAGATCTCTTATCCCATCCACAAGTTGTTCACCTCAATAGCCCAGTTTTTTTTTAATCCTATACTGTACAATAGTTTCATATTCCTTTTTATACATATTTCATAATTGTATTTTTTATATTCAACAGGGCCTCTTGGTGTTGGCGCTGGCTCCACCAATGCCTACCAAATGTCCGGGCTAGACCCGTGAAATGAAATAAATAATAATAATAAAGTAATATGGTAAGATGGCGTGGCGAGTCTACACATCTAGCCTAAATCAGGTTTGATACCTTTACTTGAACTCGCCCAGCAGGCGACCTTGTCGTTTTTTCCATGTAAACTATAGTTCATTGGTGTCGCTACTACTTGCGTGGTGTGCGTGAAAGGGCGTCGTACCTACGTACAGTTTTTGTGGCGGTATAGCTATATATATTTTTTAATGGAAAATGGAGACATTTGAACAATAACAATTATTGTACTAAGATATACGATATATTCATTGTTTTTTCTGATCTGAAGTTCAAATATACTACTGTTTTTAACCGACTTCAAAAAAGTGGAGGTTCTTTGTTCCACTGTATTTTTATTTTTTTATATGTATGTTCGCCGATTTCTCCGCCAATTATGAATTGATTTTGATTCTTTTTGTTTGGTAGGTCATACTTCAGAGGTGGTTCGATATACATTTCATAACGATCGGTTTAGTAGTTTCGTTTTAAAATCAAAATAACTGAAAAAAAACATGTCATCCAAGTAAACCAAAGTGCGTATTTACTAATTTTTAAGTCGGGTTTTAATGTGATGCACTTGTTATACATTTTAATGTATAAGTAGATATAATACATAGGCTCTCTGGTGTATTCCGTGACATAGGTAGGAACAGGGGCCCTACGCCTACCTGTTATAAACGATTCAGTTTAGGAGATTCCGAAAAGTTGCGCGACCGCAAACCGTATCTCGGTGCGTTAAGGTTTGCATTCGCGTGCATTGCATTTGCATTTGCAAACTGCCCGTATTCGAGCCAGTGGTTAGAGTTGGGCGTAAGGCTAGCACAACCTAAAAAACGGCTTAAAAAAATTGAGAGCTGAAAATCTCCCCTTTTTTAAGTCGGGTTATAACGGCGTCTGGTTGTAAAGTTAGGGATGCGATTAAGCTTGATTCGTTTCGAGAACGCAATCGCAAACAAATAAAGTAGAAAAGAAAAAAAAACTCGTTTTATTGGATTATCTACTTATATCCGAAATATGTTATCTTTTTTTTTATAGAGCTTTGCGTAAAAGCCATGAACGGTCTGGCCAGCTCCGGATTGATAACGATGGACGAGGCGAGTTGCATCGAGTCCACGGAAGCAGGCCGTCTCATGTCCATATTCTATCTGGACTTGGAAACCATGAAGCATATCATGAAGGTAACATTCAGATTCCACGACTCGGAAACAAAAAACAGTTTTTTATTTATTTCATAAGGCCTTTTTGTTCGTCTCGTAAAAATGGTTCCCAGATGTAGTCCACCAGGGCCCCGATTCCACTAAACCAATTGTTTTTCAATTGTTAATGAATTACCTCAAAAAATGCCCTTTTAACACTTTTGGTATAGATAAAGTGTCAAAAGTGAAAAACCAATTGTTTTTAAATTGTTAATGAATTGCCTCAAAAATTGCCCTTTTGACACTTTTGGTATAAAGTTTCAATTCAATAACAATTGAAAAACAATTGGTTTAGTGGAATCGGGGCCCTGGATGCACTTTGACTATGGTGTTGGTTATCTACTTAGGTACCTTCTGGGTAACATACGCTCCCGAACCAAAAACGCTATTATTATACCTAATATCTAAACACAATCGAAAACCAATAACTATTTGCATTTTACTTGTTGTTTCCCAAAAAGAAGAGGTTCTCAATTCGACAGTTTTTTTTAAATGTTTGTTACCTCAGAACTTTCGACTGGGTGAACCGATTTTGACGATTGTTTTTTTTATTTGAAAGCTGGTGCTTCCCGTACTGTTCCATTCCAGTTCTGTCATTTTGATGAAGTCGGTTTTTTACATTGATAATAATTATTTTGGTTTAGAATTTTGCAAACCATACAGCCTTACGGCTGTCCTGCTGACCTGTCGTAAGCGATGCTGTTTACGTGATGAGAAAAGTTGCGCGACCGTAAAGCGTATCTCGTCGCGTGAAAGTTCATGTTCGCGTGATTTTGCGAACTGCGCTGTCTCACCGCTAATTTGAGCCCGCGTTTAGAGTTAGTCGTAAATTTTATTTACCACACATTTAAAAAATATATATAATTATCAATATTTTATTTTTATTTATTTTATTTATTTATTGAGATAAAAACGATATAATCACTTACATTTACCTCACACAATAATACAGGTTTAAAAAAAAAAAAACATAAACTACAATTGCATGCAAATAGTGTCGGGTTATAATCTAAATGTCAACTAAAACAATAATCAATACAGTTTCCTAAATGTCAAAATAATAGTATAAAACAATTTTCTGTATGTCAAACAAAATTAAAATTAAGTCTAACAGTCCAAATCATTATCGGCTTTTTTGCCCCTATCCCATTGATCGATTTGATTCAATATAAATAACCGACTTTATAAAAATGACAGAACTGGACCAAAATGAAACACCAGCTTTCAAATAATAAAAGAATCATCAAAATCGGTTCACCCAGTCGAAAGTTCTGAGGTAACAAACATTTTAAAAAAAGTCGAATTGAGAACCTCCTTCTTTTTGGAAGTCGGTTAAAAACATAATTTTTGTGGTATCTTATCAGCAATCGCCATCAATATCACCACTCTTCGTTTTCGGGAGCGTTCCCTTACATCCTGAGGATTTGAGAGAGGATGGGCCCTACCCATCCTCTCTCGGAATATGATAAGCTGATAGTGATGATTATCATATTTCGACAGCCCCGTTAGCTTAGTTGGTAGTGAACCTGCCTTCTGCGCTTGGGGGCGCGGGTTCGATTCCCGCCTAGGACAAACATTTGTGTTTGTTCTTGTGTGTGTATGTATTACAATATTAATATTACAAGCTTTGCTTAGTTTGGGTTCATATGACCATGTGTGCAATAATGTCCCAGAAATTAATTAATTTATAAAAAAAAAAAAAAAAACTTGGACATTATTATTATATTTAAACTCTCTAATTCGCAGATAGACGGTACCGAAACCCTGGAACGCCTCCTGTGGATCATTTGTGAGAGCCACGAGCTTGCCGACATGCATCTCAGAGTAGACGAGCGCCGCTGCTTAAACACATTAAATAGAAACAACGCAGCTGCTACCATTCGGTTCCCAATGAAAGGCAAGATCAGCACAAGGCAGATGAAACTCAACTGGTTAGTATTTAAGAACCTTCCAAACAGGGCGGATCCACCGTTGTGGGCACGATGACCATGCCCACAACCCTAATACGTGACCTGTGGCGTCACACTTTTACAGTCTATTTACATCGATAGGCTTATAATATTATATCCAATGCCATAAAAAAAATGAATCATGCGTGATTCGGAACATAGCTTACGTAGCAAAGTACCTACTACTTCTTTTAGGTATGTTCTACGTTCATATACGCTATCTATGCCGCCACGTCACAGTTTTGACAACATAATTATTTATATGGTTTATTTTGGCATCTGAATGCTTGTATTGAAAGAAAGAGATAACTTTTGCTGGGTGACTCGCACTGGCCCGATTTTCGGGTGGCTGTGACCTTTTTTAAGGGCTGAATCCGCGCCTGCTTCCAAAGGCCTAATAGTAGATTATGATGGAATAAGCAGTGTCTTACGTCGCGGGCGGCATATTGAACCCTGAGCGTCACGAGGGAGTTATATAGAGTCCTTAGTGAAGCGAGGGGTTCAAGCTGCCCAAGACGAAGACAGGCTTCTTTCGAGACGAGCATACTCTACTTTTCACACCTGCGAGACAATAAAAAGCCAGGTTTCACTGAAAATCACAGCACCAAACACAGTCTTTTATTTTACACTCTTTGTAAACGCACCTTTTTTTTTGAGTTCTGCTTATGGTGGCCAGATCTCTATTCTAACAAACCTCTATACTCTTTACAATGCCATATGGCCATATTTTTTTTTGAGTTTTCCACGAGTTTCCACACGAATTTAACGTTCCAAATTCAAATCACTTTATTCCCTAGGGAGTTTCATACGACTTTATATCTCTTAAAAGATAATGCTTTACGTTACGTTGAGGTTGCATATGTAATTGGACATTGTCGAGCAGGTGGTGTGAAAATAACTTTTTTAAATATTTTCGAAGGGACTGGTGCTACAGTAGACAAATGGAATTTTCATCGCAAGTTCTTTCATTTTTTTATTTGCAGCATAATCCAAGCCATACTAGGTTGCCTAAATATTCCTGACCCTTCACTGAACCAAGAAGCCATGAAAATTATGAGAATAGCTGACAGAGTCTGCAAATGTAAGTGTCTTATCTTATTCTGCGTCTAGCTTACCATAACAAGCATTCTATAATTATCAATATATAAAAACGGCTTTATCAGAACTGGACCAAATTGCAATGGAACCAAACGGGAAGCACCAGCATTCAAATAAAAAAAAAACATCAAAATCGGTTTACCCAGTCAAAAGTTCAGAGGCAACAAACATAAAAAACAAATTTAAAAAAAAACATTCTAATTGATAACCTCATCCTTTTTGGAAGTCAGTTAAAAATTACTTTTGGTTGTTTACTAAAACTCCTTGACCGCAGGTCTAGTGGCCTACGTGACCCGATACGCCCTGATATCGCAACAGCCAAAATACTACAGGGCCATACTAAACGCCCTGATTCTCGCGAAATGCGTCGCGGCCCACCTGTGGGAGAACTCCCCGTATGTCAGCAAACAGCTGAGAGGCATCGGGCCTACGTTCAGCACACTTCTGGCCACCGCAGGGAAGATTAACTTTATGCTGTTAGAGGAAAGTCACCCCAGAGACTTAGAGAGGGTAGGTGAAAAAAATTCTTTAAACGAAATTTGTAAAGTTTTGTAGCTATAATTATCAATATAAAAAACCGACTTTATAAAAATGCCAGAACTGGACCACACGGGAAGCATCAGCTTTCAAATAAAAAAGAATCATCAAAGTCGGTTCACCCAGTCGAAAGTTCTGAGGTAACAAACATTTAATAAAAAAAACAGTTGAAGAGCATGTCGAGATACGCATATGGTAGGGTTTCGTTGCTAAAACCATTCTTAATTATAGGTAATTGTGGTAAAAGTCTTAGTTCATAAAAAATAGAAATTCTTTAAAAAATTGAAAAGTCATAGTTCATAATAGTAATAGAAAAAATCGAAAAGAAACGAATACGAACAAGCCAAATATCAGAGATGTATTTTCTCGAAATCTAAGGAGGAGGATTGTGTTCAGCAGTGGACGTGATGATGATGATGATCTTCTTCCCGAAATAACATAATACTTTATGTGTATTAGCCAACTACTTGGGAAACATTGATTTACGAAAAGTTTTGAGCTTTGAGCTAGAACATCTTAAATGTACCTATTAGTTTTATGACTTGTGAATTGTGATCCCAATAAGTTAGAAATGATTTTTAGTGAAGGTTTTTAATATGACATATTAGGATGGCAAGGATGGCAAGGCACTATGGCGGGCCATTACAGAGGCTAAACTTCATAAAAAGGTGATGTATGAAACCTTATTTTCATTTCCAACTAGCGACCTGCCCCGGCTTCGCACGGGTATAGCTATGTTTTATTATAGGTATATATAAAACTTCCGTGAAAAATTATCTAACTGATAGTGAAAACCGCATCAAAATCCGTTGCGTAGTTTTAAAGATCTAAGCATATATAGGGACAGACAGAGGGAAGCGACTTTGTTTTATACTATGTTGTGAAGACCTATTCAATGATAACGCAGGAGGGGGTGCACCGACAAAAGACCATCCCCTACAAATTGTTATCTACAACTTATTATTGTGCGATAAATAAACCATTTTCAGATAATGAACAAAGGTCCACCAGCCGGAAATATCCTTCGAAAACAAGTCAGTTTACTCCCAAAGTATCAGCTCACGATGACCCCAATAGACGAAAAATCAGTTACCATACAACTGGCGCTGATCAACCAGAACCATTTGGCTGAGAATATGGAACAACTAACTGCCGGCGACACTCATAAAAGCTACATGGTCGTGGGAGATTCCGATAATAATCTTCTACTGCTTACGTTCTTCAAGTAAGCATCTTGCTCCTTAATTCAACACAGAACAAACGGCATTCATTGACATAACTGACTGATTAACACTCGTCATCCTGGAACATCGTAACTCGCCTAGGCACTTCATTGTTTTGTTCCGCATGTCTGGAACTAATTTAATTGCATTTTCAGGGACAAGAACTTGTTAGGTGTCTACGATGGAGTTATCACCCACCAAATAACTAGAAAACACAGTTTCGAACATAAAATATTCGTCCACTGCATAAGCTCAAACTTTGGTGAGAACCTTGTAATTACATGTAGTCAAGTTAAACTTTTGGACCCGGGTATGTCCTAAAACTGCGACCAGAACCACCGAAGGATGGGCAGCAGCGTCCTAATAGTACACGGTGAACGTACTGCGATCCCCAAGCCGCCTGCCAAGCGTGGGGATTATGGCAACGCCCCTCTCTTCATAGGGAGGCCTTGTTCAACAGTGGACGTTAATTGGCTGATGATGTGATGTGAAGTTAAACTTTTTAACTTACTAATCCACTTATTATTTTTAGTTGGCATCGACGCGCAATGTGAATATTTATTCAAAGACTTAGAAGCAGTCTATCCTTCACATCAGACCGTGAATGAGGTGTCTATGAGGAAGGCAGATATGAAACAAACTAACATAACGGACACCTTTAAAGAACGCAAAAGGAAGAATGCTTCAGAAAATGATATCACGCAGTCGAAGGAAAAGAAGAAACGAGATAACGCTCTATTACAAAAATTTAAATCTCTTAAAGAGTCGCTTGGAAAGACTTCTAGAGACCTGAAACAAGACTTGGATAAATCAAACACAATGTCCAATAAAATTATGCAAGAGTTCACACAGTTGGAAAACCCTATGATGTCTACGGAAATGACTTCTGAGCATTCAAATAAAAGAGCTAGAATGGAACCATCCATGAAAAATGCTAACAATTTAACAATAGTAGATAATATAACCGATTGTGCTGAACAAAGGTACAGTGATGAAAAGTCAGAGTTGGATGATGAGAAAATAGACAGCATTTTAATCGAAATTGAGAATGAAATATCAAAATGTAACAATGAAATAGATTTACCACGTGTCGACCTCTGTGTTAACAAAAACACACAAAGTGTGCAAAGCTCTTGTACCTCAGAACCACTGTCAACGAATATGCCTGCTCGAAACAGTGTCTTGTGTTCTAAAGACAACAAAGCCCAGAAGTCGATAAAAACCATGAAAAAACAGCCACAGAAAATTAATAGATCAAATTATAATTTCATTGACTTGCTTAACAAAAATATGGCCCTAAGCGACGAAGAAGATGAACTTGTTGATAATAAAGACAGCGGATTTTCTGACACTATAAAAAGCCACATAGATAAATATTTACAACATACAAAAAATATTACGAGGCCTGCAGAAAATTCAATGATAGATCTTTTACTAGACAGTGAAGGATATGAAAAGAAAAGAGTAAACACCAACGAAAATTCTAAAATGGGGTCTCAAGTAAGAGAGTCCAATGTAAATACTTCAGCAAGTGAAGGTAACGATAAACCAAATGCATTACAGAGAAAAAACAATTTTGGTTTCATAGATGCCCAAGAAAAAAACTTAGAGAAAAGACAAACTATCAACGAGGTGTTACAGACAAAAAGCAATTTTGGTTTTGAAGAAGCCCGAGAAGAAAACATAGAAGAAAGTAAAACTATAAATGAAGCAGCTGAAACTAAAAAACATTTGTTACAAACTCAAAACCTTGACACCAATCGAACTGAAAAAGAAGTTGTGGACAACTGTTGCATTTTAGAAGCTACAAATCTTTATTTCGATTTAAAGACCAAAATTACTGAGAATCCATCGGAAACTCAAAATTGTAGTTCTCTAAAAGATGCCAGAAGAGATAATGACAAAAACCATGGTAACTCTAAGATCCCATTTGAATATGATGATCCGATTGCAGCATCTGAAAAGAGTCAAGTCAGGAACACTTCAACACAACTTATTTCCCACAGTGACAATTGTTACGAGGAAAATAAAGAAACCCCAAATACCATAGAATTTTCATCTATACTCCTTGATTTCCCTTATACAACTCCGTATCATTCTGAAAAGCTTAAAACTCAGCGACATATCATTTTCCAAAACGATACGAAGCCGATGAATAAAACAGGCATTAATCTGCAGCGAAATCAACCAGATATTGACGATTCGATACGAGGTATCACTATAGCATCCAAAAATAGCGACAATTACAACAATGGTCCACCACCAAAACCATACAACCAAGATGCAAACATAAGAAAATATTCTTATTCCGCTACGAAAGTTGATGTAGCTACCAGAGAAAATCACGTAACAGTTATAAGGAAGATAAAAATGGACGTTGATATCACTGAAATAATTTCTCAAAAAGATAAAAAATATAATAGACAGCAAGATATAGAAAATATCAAGAAAGGCGAAAATTATACAATGCAAAAACCGGAAACTAAATGCATAAATTTTCAAGTGCTTGAATCACATTTTGAAGGTGAAGAGAATAAAACTGCTTTAATAGCTTATAATAGACAAAAAGAAGATGCAAGACAAAAACATAATATAGAGAGCCCGGAAATAAATTGCATTGATTTTGAAATGCATGAACCACATGTTGAATATGAAAAAAATAAAACTGCTGTAATTGACTTCAATAACAAAGAAAATGTCAATAATGATTTAATCAAAAAAGATATTCAAAGCATATTTACGGAGCAAAAATATAATGAGATTCTTCTTGCACCAAAACTTATCACACTTCCTTCGCAATTGAATCTACAAAGCAAGCTTACCGCACAAATGGCCTGCAATTTCAATATAAAAGATGACAATGTCGCTGTTACATTGAGCAACAAAAACGAAAGTCCACAAAAAGAAACCGATCGACTTGGAAGTATTCTCCAAAAATATAAGAAGATCCTGAGGTTTGTATATTAATTTACCTATCTGTTTGTAAAATACGGTATTTTTACTAATATTCTGATATATTTTAGGAAAGACAACACAGGAAACCTTATTCAAACCCCTACTCAATCCAAGGTTATAGACAACAGTAAACAAACCATTACTGCACTGCCAGAAAAGCCAAAAAGACCATTCAAGATCACTGACATTCATAACTTAAAAACTCCCTTGTCGAAGTTACAGCTAAGCGAACGTGAAAACTTAGACGAATCTACTGATATGACTCCAAAAAAGGGTAACAAGCCTGAGATTCAAAACTACAAAGAACAAAAAAGAGAATTTACTTATACTCAGGTGGAGTTACCAAATGAAAACATTCCTAGTCCCCCTGAGCCAAAGAAAACTAGGCGAAACTTTAGTCAAAACACTGCCCTCAACATAGCTCATAATGATGAACAAGTGGATAATATTGAAGAGCTTTTGAAATTTAAACTACAAGATGCTGATATTGAAGACCTGGAGCCATGTACAGAAACCGATTTTAATATAGACCAATCTATGTTTAATCCAAAAACATTACTTCAATGTTTCAACAAAGATGAGTTAGAAATTGTTATTCCACCTCCTCCCGCATTTTGTGATGAAACCGAACTAATGCCTCACGACGAAATTGTAACGGTGCCTATGGATTGCTATGAACCAATAAGCTGGGATAATTTCTGTGGTAACACTCCAGAAGAAGATGTTTTTCAAGATGACTCTAATATGGATCTAACACCAAGAAAAGATATTGAAACATGGACATTATCTCAAAATGATGATGAAAACTATCAACATTATGAGACACCGGCCGGATTTAATTCTAGACGGTCTTCCACGATAATGCACGCTCCAAATCAACGTAATAGTCAATTTCAAGGAGTCTCCGCGGCAAGACAATTTTTAGGACAATTTAAGATTAGTCCTAAGAAAAAACTTGATTATAAACAGTGAAATTAATTTTAGAAGTAATAAATAAGACGTGCGCCTATTTTTAACAAAAAAAGTTTTTCGCTTTATAATATATTATTAGTTTAGTTACATTAGAAATGCGAAAGCGTACTCCTCAAAGTATGATAATTGAACTACGTAGTACTACTTCACTCTCGGATCAGACAAACGAGGGAGATATGCCTTACTACAATTATCGTGTTCAAATATCTAAATTAAAACTAGTATGTAATACAAAAATGCGGATATGCATGTGGACTCACGCAAACAAAAAGCAACAAGGTCTAGAGTGCGTTCGCACCTGCCACGCCACAGTACCATATCTCCCAAGTTTGTCTGGTCTGAGTTCTAGACCATCAGTGTTTCCTAATTTTTAGGTTTCCGTACCCAAAGGGTGCATGTATACGGGACCAAAACTAAGCCTACGCTGTCTGTACGTCCTACCTTTTAACGGCTGTATCTTTCGAACCGTAAAGAAATAACAATAAAGTCAAAAAGTAAACGTTCGGACGGACGGACAGACAGAACGAATTTATGAGGGTTCCTTGTCGGGCTACGGATCCCTAAAACTAAAGGGGGGCCTTTAGTTTTTACTTTTTGACTTTATTATTCCCCGACAGAACAGTTTTTTTTTTAAAGTATTTTTGTATTTTCTCTAATGTAAAAACGGTAATAGATATATACAGCGTTAATGCGTGATTATAGTACACACTGTAAAGTATAACCACAAATAATAAATACTGGCCAAGTGCGAGTCGGTGACAAATTTCTATTTACCACCGGTTTTCATACGACCACCAGTTAAGCAACGTCGGTCGCAGTCGGTACTTGGATGGGTGACCGCCCAAGATGTCTTTTTGTACTTTTGGTAATTACCTATTTATGTGGTACGGTGTGGTTCTCGAATGGAGACCACGGACCAGTAAGCGGAGCGTAGGACGTCCACCCACAAGATGGACAGACGACCTGAGTCCGCTCGAAAACGCTGGATGAATGTAGGCCTGCTTCCAACCGGCCCTTTTGGAAATCGATGGGGGAGGCCTATGTCCAGCAGTGGACGTCCTATGGCTGAAATGATGATGATGTAGTATGGAACCCTCGGTGCGCGAACCCGACTCGCACTTTACCGGTTTATTTCGAGTAATTTTGCTAAATATAATAGACTGAAGTTAACGCATTATCATCAAATCGTCGGGTCATAAATCATTTTTATCTCAATCTCGCTCGCACTTACAAGTCTTAAGTCTTACGACGCTCGACGACTCAGATGATAATGCGTTTACTATAGTGGAATTTCGTTGTCACCTTTTACGCAATCGTCTAGAGAAACTAGCCTACAACATAGGATAGATATAAATAAATAAATATATCTGGGACATTATTGCACACATGGTCATCTGACCCCAAACTAAGCAAAGCTTGTAATATGGCAGCCAGAGACTGATATACATACATATATATATTTTAATATACTTAAATAGATATTAACACCCAGACATAGAACAAACACAAATGTTCATCACACAAATGTTTGTCCTAGATGGGAATCGAACCCACGCACTCCCCCAAGCGCAGAAAGTAGGATCACTACCAACTGAGCCACCGAGGCAGTCAATCGAATCGTCGAGATATTCGCACTTAGTTTCCAAATAAAAGATATTTTATATGTAAGCGACACCAATTTATTACATGAAGTTAGAGCAGAAACAATGCATAGCAAAAATCAAAAACATTTCCTTTCAAAATATTCTATGAGCATGAAGGGTGAATTACAAAAAAAAGTTAATGTTAGTGACGATAACCTACGATTAACATTATTATTCTTGCAATGTTCACAAGAACAAGTAAAACCAAGACTCACTAAACACAAAATAATGCGTGAACTACATGTCCCGCTGATCGAACATGCTATTTTATTTAGTCGGTCTTGGTTGAACCGAACTCCAATCCTTTACTCGAGTAGTCTTTTCTAACTTGAACAGTGCGATGTTTTAACGAGGGCAGGTTGAACTCACACCATTCAATTTAAAAGAAACTTGGTGCGTGCAGGATCCTCGTCATTGCCCGGGAATGGCGGCAAGCATCGACGAGGACACTGTACATGTAAACATGTTACAACCTCTATACTTTGCATTAAAATAATGCCCATTTTCACAGGCAAGGGATCCTAACTTCTTCACCACTAATTCCAGTGACAAATTCATCCTAGCACTTGGTTCTCAGCTTCCCCGCAAAGTTTTCAATCTTGAAGTCAAAAGAAAACCTAGACATCACTGGTACAGAAATAAAAACAATCTACAACCCTGCCTCTTTCAATCAATCCTTAGATTTTCCAACCCTTGCACTTTGTAAAAAGTTCAATCTAAGTTCAAGCGAGTTGACTGCACGTCGGAGCTTTGTTACAAAGCAAAGGTCGGGCAGTTCGTCAACAAGACAAATTCTAGCTGAGAATATTGTTTCCGTTTAATGCTCAGCATGTTTATGAGTGATCACCCACAACACTTAATTAAATTAAATAAACAAGTAGGTATAAATGCCTGTTTCAACATAATAATATTACAATTGGCTATGCCATGATTACAATATTACATTAAAAGCTAAGACTTTGATTTGGATAAGTAGATAAATAGATACAATTGATTTTAATATGAATGCAAAAACATTGCCTAAATAATGCTGAATATTAAACTGGAAATATAGTCCACACTTTTTTTTTTTTTCATTTTACATATTTTATATTTTTTTTGTATTTTTTTTTATTATATCAGTAATTTCCACGCTGGGAAAATTACACTAATTCTATGCAAAGTATAGCTTGTATTATTTTATATGACCACTCCATACTTTGTTTCATTTATGTTTACGGGCTATGCTATTTATGCTCGCACATTGGCAGTCATAGTACAAGTGAAAAATCACTTGCTGATGAACATTTGATAAAAAAAATGAACATCTATGACAAGAACATACAACGTGAAAACTCAAGATCAACAGCATCAAAAAAACACTAATGAGAAAACAAATCACAAGTAAGATACTGCAAATATGCCAGTTATAAAGCATAGCCCGAAGTGCTGCAGGCACTAACATAATGCCATTATTCAAATGGAAAGTGGTGATTAATATAAGTTTTGGCTCAAAACCTGGCGACATCAATCACGAGCTTGCATACAAATCTTATTATAGCTTTTCCTAGTTCATGTTTTAGTTACTGTGACGAGGAATGTCGTATTGATGTCGCAAGCTGATGAGTGGATTCACTTCTTGGTCATTATCTTGAGGTACTCAAGAGCATTCTGCGCGGCGGAGGCCTGCGCATCCTTGCTGGTGAGACCGGCTCCCTGGCACACGGCGACGGGCAATGTAGATAGCTGGACGAGACATTGGCACAGGCCTGTCATGGATCTCTCCTCAATATCCACATAGGTCACCTCAAACGACTGTTCCGAAGCTATCTCTTGCAGGAACTGGACAAAATTGAAGTCCTTGTTGTTCAACGGAGTCGACTAAAAAGAACAATCAAAATATTAGAATATTAAAATCTAAATACATATGGCAGACACACAACATCAATGCTTCTTTTTAAATTTAACTTTCAACATACCACATGCATTAAAAATGGCACACAAGTATTTTAATTAATTATAAAACAGTTCAATATAAATTCCATGCTTAGTAATGAAAATGTGTCATACCTGCAACTTGGCCAGGTTGGGGCCGACAGACTGTTTGAGATGTTTGTGAAACTGTGACACCTTGTGGCTGTGGCTTGTTGTCAGAGTAGCAATTTTACTATCTTTCAAGTCGGCATAACGGGACGCGAGGCCACCCTAGAACACAACACGGATTATAAAACATTGCAATTTAGACATGTGACCCTTCTGACCATCCCAGCTTGCAGTGACTGACCGAAAGATAGTAAAATACCTGGCCAAGTGTGCTTTTAGGGCAATTATACAAAAGAGCCACTCAGTGTGTAAACTCTCTGGGAATCTGTATAAAAGAATAGATTTTGGAAGTCTCAATATGTTTGTATAGTAACCAATACATTTTAGGTTATAAATTAATGAAACAAGTCATAGCAATAAATGAGGTAAGGTTAATTATGGCGCTAGTTATGTTACCTCTTCTTCAGGTTGGAAGGATTCCGGAGGGTTGTCCTGCAGAGCCTGCCACATCTTGTAGGCAGCTTGGCGCTTAGCGAGTTTCTTAGATTTGCCAGTGCCAACCTCGCGGCGCTTCAGCAAAGTACAGATGATAGTAAACTGGCGCTCATGAGGCAAGCCTGCAATTGATAATACATAAATATAATATACCATATACTATGGCATATTTTAATACATAACTGTTCTTATTCAGCTTAGTACAACCGTTTCCACTAAATAATAATTCTAATACAATTTTAATTTACCATATACTATGGTATATTTTAATACATAACTGTTCTTATTCAGCTTAGTACACCCTTTCCACTAAATAATAATTCTGTTACAATTTTTTTATTCAGATTTTGTTTCAAACCTTGTTATATTCCAAATGAAAATTTTACTGTAAAGTTTCTCAATATTAATACAACTCCGATTTCACATAAATACATTAAACCTATTTATATCTTAAAAAAATGTGAAATGTGAGCAATAGAAGATGCAGGAAGCATGGGCTCTAAGTTACTTACGTCTGTTGACATTGTCCTCATTCTCAGCGTGGTATGATGGTGGTGGCCAGAAGCGAGACATGCACAGCTCCTGTAGCCAGCCCACCGGGTTGCCGATGAGCTTTTCTTCAAATGAAGCCACCACAGTTGTAGTTGGCCTAAATGGGCAAAAGAAATATTTAGTCTAATGTTGGAAAAAAGTAGACTGGTCTTTTTCTGTATTCAAATTCTGTTTGTTTGTTACTCTCTCAACAAAACTGCTAAACAGATTTTAATTCAACTTGGCAAGCAACATCATCATCGTCATCAGCCAGAAGACGTCCACTGCAGAACATAGGCCTCCCCCTTTAACCTACACACTGAACGACATCCTGCCATCTGCATCCACTGGATGCCCGTGACTCTCACAATGTCGTCGGTCCATCTAGTACCTACGCTGCGTCTTCCGGTTCGTGGTCTCCACTCAAGAACCTTTCTTCCCCATCGGTTATCAGTTCTTCGATTGATGTGCCCTGCCCATTGCCACTTCAACTTCCAAATTTTAATGGCTATGTTGGTGACTCTGGTTCTTTGGAGAACCTATGTTTCGGATTTTATCGAGCAAAAAAACTCCGAGCATAACTCTCTTCATTGCACGTGCAATGTGCATAGGAAGCAACATGAAGATAGACAATTATGATGATTATGATGATTTCCATAAAAAAAATGAGGAAAACAGTAGTGTGACTACAGTCACACAGAAAATAGCAAATAGTTTTCAAATACACTAGGGCACTGCTAGCTAAGAAACAAGTAAACACTTACGCGTCTGGTATATTGCCATTGGTGTTGGCATCGGCAGGGGTTGCCCCAGTCAGTTTGTCCAGCAGAGCTTTTGCAGCTGAATGTTTGGCCTCTTTCTTGGAACGACCAGTTCCCATAGCTATAACAAGTGGATCACATTAAAAACCGACATCAAAAGTATATGAAAAACAGAACAAGTGCCTATAAAGTTTGAGGGTTGCCCTCGATTTCCCTGAGATCCCATCATCAGATCCTAACTTGGTGACAATGGGAATAAATTGGAAGTATACCATACAGAAGTTTTTTAATCGGTCAACAGTTGGCGGAGAAATAGGTGAACATTTTTTTTTTTTAATAGTGGAACAGAACCTTCCTCCTTTTTTGAAATCAGTTAAAAAATTAATAATGAAAATGATATTGCTGACAGATCATCATATCAGGATTCACAAAGTTTATGAATAAGTGTTGTTTGTTTCTACTCAGCTCTGATATAGTTGTGGATTGATTTTCAAATAAACAACTATCTTCCTACGTTGAGCGCTTTGATTCCACTTTTATTGTGCCAACTGCTAGTCTGTGGAATGCGCTGCCTGAATGGGTGTTCCCCGATAGTTACAAGGGTGTAAGGGTCTGGGTGTCTTCAAATCACGAGTGAATTGGTTTCTTCTAGGCAAGCATTCCTCGCTTATCATCAAAACAAATGGCAAACGCAAGTGTATAAAAAAAAATTAAGCACTGCATTGGATGCCGATTTTAGTTGTTTTAAGCGCCAGTGCCTATCCCACATTTCTACGATTCATCATCATATTAAAATTTGGAAGTCAATAGGCAAACGCTGGTAACTCAATCAGATCCACTTCTTATCATCCAGTCCTTTACATCTTTGTCGTCCTGGGTTTCTCTAACTTGGAACTCTGCCCACAGAGGATCGAATGTGGGAATTCTTTTGGTATACATCCGCAGGAGACGACACTTGATCTGATGACTGTAGTAGACATCAGCTATCTTGCGATTTGATTTTCTACTAGTGTTGTATTGCTACTTGAGTAGCCAAGTATCAAATAGCTGCATACAAAATAGCGAAAATGCCCCAAAATAGTAGCTTTTATCATTAAATGACAACTTACCGACAATGTCAGCAACAGTCACACGGTAACGGAAGGTAGGTTCATGGATCATGCCTTCGATCTGCACCAGTTCATACTTGGGTACTGTGCCGCGGCGCGCCAGCAGCTCTTGCAGCACTGACACCGGCGTCTTCATTGGAAGAGATTCCATTTCCTTGAAAAATACAATACAAATAAAAAAACTTTCCAATTCTCTTGGAGATAAAAGAAGATTAGTTTTTCGATCTTTGCTTGGCAGTGGTAATCCATGTGATATTAACATTATTACAAAAATAAATAAAACAAAGACAATGTTTTTTTTTTTTGCATAAAACACTAAATCGTACTCATTTAGAAATGCATTCACAATACATGTTAAAACAATATATGTTTAGTCACTATCATGTTGATATTAGAGTTTGTTCTGTCCGTTTAGTTGTGAATTATAATGATTCACAGCCATTCCATACATTATGTCGAATGTGAATTACCATTTACTAAGCAGAACAGCAGATTTCTTTTTGTGATTTCAGATTTGGTCCCATAGGAAAATTTGTTCTATGGACCCCGTTCGACTTAATAGACCCTTTCCGCATAATCCAGTATGAGTACTTACCCTCTTAGCAGCCTCATCAAGCGGCAGCCTTTCGAGGTTGTTATTTGGTTTAGGTCTGTTCTGGTAGCGACGGCGCGGGCCGTGGGGTGCGTGCTCGCCGTCAGGACCAGCTCCGTGCACCGGCAGCCCGTGCACCACGCCCGGCATGCCCGGGACCACCGGGTGGGGGTGCACCACATTACCATCCATCTGTAGACATAGGAGAACATCAGAGGGTTGGAGCCACTTCTTAGCGTAATTCAGGCTTGAACTGTACATGTAATAAATTACCTAGCCAATCTTAAAATCTCTCTTTGCTATGATGAGGTGGGTAAATATTACTGTTATACTGCCTCATTAAGAAAAATTATAGCTTTTTGTACCTACCAATATTTGAAAAAGTATTCCGGGTTGATCACTTTCAGGGAAATCCTGTCCTAACGTCTTAAATGAGTTCTTATTTCTGTATAGAAACGCCCATCAATAGCAGCTATTTTAAATTGAATGGTTATCCATTAATCAATATACCAAATCATAAAGGTCAATGCTTATTCTAAGGGACAATGACTCCACTGAGAGAATATGGTTTCAACATGTGATCAGCATAATCAGCTGACGAGCAAATAATCTAATTTTGAGAGGTCGCCGGAATTACGAAAACTAACCTAACTTACTTTTGAATAATTCGACACGAAGAATAATGAGCTCTAGTCGAAGCTACTTTTGTGAAAGATCTAAAAACCAGGACACGCTAGACTGCACAAGTAGGTACCGTATCTCTGCCGTACCTACCTGCATCATGTGGAGGGCGTTGGGTCTCACTTGCCGGTACTGCACATACATCGTTTGTTTATTTATTCAAGCGTCACACACATACAGATATTTGATCATTCTAAAACTGCCCAACTTTTTCCACTGGTACAAGCACTAATATAAAACTGGGATTGCTAAAACATGTGATCAATGACATGGCGCCCGCCGGCCATTATCCAAGTTGAATCAAAATGGCTACGCCGCATGCCGGACATGCCGGTATATCGCAGCCAGCAAAGATCGTTATTTCACAGAAATTGCCAATTTAAGTTAATAAACACACGCAAAATCGAAAATAAGGATATTTGATACAAACAATGAAGGCAAGTATTATTTAAAGGGTTTGACTGAGGCGGATATGAAATCGATGACAAATGGCCAAGGACAGAACTTGTTACTTACCATCTTGATTAAACTATCGATGTACTGCAGATTGACCCTGTAAGGGATATTAAACGATAATTAAAAATAATGTTACGAGACTAATCAATTGTTTGATATAAATTTAAAATAAAACAGACCACTTTCGCAAACTCCTCCAATGTTCAACCAATAGAGAGCGAATGAAATGAATGAACTGAGTGAGTGAACAAACAAGAGGTAGAGTAGAGTAAAAATATAAAGAACTAGCGACCCGCGGAGCTATTATGGATCTTTGATCGGGATCGCGAGTGTCAAAATTTTGTCAAAAAAAAAAAGTACGAAGTTGGAAATAGACAACGCGTGTAATATCTATGTCAGCCCCATCTAAATACCAAGTGCGAGTCGAACTCGCGCACGAAGGGTTCCGTACCATTATCTATAAAAACGGAAAAAAACACGTTTGTTGTATGGGACATTAAGGGTAATGTCTAAAAGCCCCCCCAAAAATATTAAAGATTAAAAAAAAAGCGTGTAAAAAATTAAAGGGTTACCAAAGTATTTTTACATCTCTCATATTCGGTAAGTAGGTCCTTTTTCATCACCATGCGGGTGAAACCGCGGGGCGCAGATAGTATCATATTTGTGAAAGTTTGGATGGATGTATGGATGGATGTTTGTTACTTAATAACGCAGAGACAGTTGGATTGATTTGGATGAAATTTGGAACATACTTTGCTTATATCCTGGATTAACACATAGGATACTCTTCATCATCATCACTGATTTTCATCACCACGCGGGTGAAACCGCGGGGCGCAGCTAGTGACATTTCACATTATACAATCCTTACTTACCTATTAGCTTTTCCATGCGCAATGCTACCTACTCTACTCTGGCTTGAAAATCAGGTTATTTACTTATTTACTTACTTTCTTTGTCTATTCTAACAAAATAGTTCTCTGTCAAGGTCATAGAGGCCCCATTATCCTAATGTGCCCAGGGCCTCCAATAGGATAAAGACGGCCCTGCTTTGGGATTCTGTGCGCTTGGCGGTACATGTCAGGGCTCCTGATTTTAAACGAGCTGCGCCCAGCGGTTTTGTCCGTGTGGAAGTTCCCTCATCAAATATAAATGTTACCGGCATAAAGTATCTTAGGGCACTTTTTAGGCCTCCAAATAATTGTATGCTAAAATTCTTAAGGGGCGTTGCTCTGTTGCTACGTGAAAGAGGAACAAACAAACGCAATTTAATATTTTATAAGATATCGTAAGTATGATGGTGAATGAAAAACCCACCAAAAACAAAAGAAGTTTTTGATGGGATAAACTTATTGGGAGCCAACAACAACAACAACTTAGATCTCAGATTTCTGAGAATGTAACGCTATGTTGCGCTTGGGAGCAATGCGCTGCGCGGAACGACCACAGATCGGATGCGTAGGAAAAAAATGCGAGGTCTGTGGGAGCGACGCTCTCTCGTTCATTTCATCGAAGGGAGAGAAGAGAATACAATTTTCATCCGTTGTTATGCCTTTGTATAGTTTGTGTAATTTGTATTGTGACAATATTGTGATTTCATAATTTGCTCTGAACTGAAATCAAAACCAATTGGTAAAACTACATGTTTTGTTTGATAGATATCGTATAAACTGGAATAGTACTGCAATGATCGTTATAGTTATTAAAGTATCTAAAACCGAGTTAAAAATCAACTAAACATAAACTGAATTCCAGTCCTGAGTCCCAGATGTACCCAAGACTTGTGTGACACCACCTGTGAGACCACATATTTATGTTTTTAGTTGTTTTACAATATAAAACAGTACTTTTGATCCCTGCACAGAGAAACCTATAATAAAATAACCACACAAGGTGGTGAAAACAGACCACCAAGGTAAATAGTCAAAGCTCCAAGGTCTAAACAGCGCTGGTGTCTGAACTCTCCTTGAGTTAATAGTGTTCTGTGGCTAACCCTTCGCTATAATCTTCGCAAAAACCACAGACAGGAGGTAGAGATTAAAATAAATTGGTATTTTACCTACAACTTTTCTGGAGTTTATTAATACAATCATTTATTGGCAAAATATTATTGCAATTTTCCTTATCTTTTACCTAGTTATAGCATTTCATTCTATATGTTTACAGCTAAATTTTAAAATGGATGAACCTTCAGTGAGTACACAACAAGAAACTGAGGAGAAAGCCTATGATTGCCCGATAACTGATCATGAATCAGCACAAACATTCAGTTATAAATTGCACTTCAAAACGTTCACTGGACAAAAAGTGCATAAATGCCCAATGTGCGACTATGAAACAGTACATGCAAGTAATTTAAAACAACACATACGAATACATACTGGCGAGAAACCATTTGTCTGTGATATATGTCATTATAAAACAGGACAACAAAGTGATCTAAAACGACATTTTAGAATACACACTGGAGAGAAACCATTTAAATGTAATTATTGTGACTACAGAGCAGCACAAGCTGGTAGTATGAAACTGCACATGCGTAAACACACTGGAGATAAACCATATGAATGTTATATGTGCGACTTTAAATCTGCACGGTCTAAGGATTTAATGCTACATGTAAGAACACATACTGGTGAGAGACCGTTTTCATGTCAAATGTGTGATTTTAAATCAGCAAGAGAGAGTGGATTGAAAAAGCACCTTAAAATACACACTGATAAAATATATGGTTGTGATATGTGTGATTATAGAACAGGATCAGAAAGTCACTTGATACGACACAAAAAACGACACACTGGAGAAAAACCATATGAATGTGAAATGTGTGATTACAAATCAGCAGAAAAAAGTCATTTAAAACGACACATGCGACGGCATACTGGTGAAAAACCATACAAATGTGATATATGTGATTATAAATCAACACAACTAGGCATATTAAAAGAACACATAAGATCACATACGGGAGAGAAACCGTATAAATGTGAAATGTGTGATTATAGGTATACACCTATTTCAAACTGTTAAATTTAGTCATTTCACTACTTTAAAAATATTTGACCTTTTATACACAGAATAAACCCTCAGTAAACTCCACAGTCAGGCCCCAAGATACAAGCCTCGTGCTTAGTTTGGGGCTCACCGATTAGTCTTAAGGTGACACGTTTCATGTTTGGCGGGAAATTCAAATTTCAAACAGTTTTTTGTCCTTGTAGCTAGGCCAAGTAATTATTGTGAAATAACACAGTGTTTGCGAAAATTGTTGGTTGTTCTTTACATTATCGTGTACAGCTATTAATCAGTAACTCACCATATTACTTACAATAAGCTGTTTGAAACAGCAAAAATTTGTTTATTGACAAATGTATGTAATAATGTGCATTAAAGATAAATAACTTTACGTAAGTTTGTAAAGAATAATAATCAATTTTCGCAAACATTATGATCGTTAACAATAATTACTCGGCCTAGCTAAAAGAACAAAAAAACTGTTTGAAATTTGAATTTCCCGCCATACGTGAAACGTTCCACCTTAACATACATATATATACTAGGAATCTAACCACCCTGTGTTAAAGTTTTTAAGTTGTTTACCAAAAATGTGGCATTCTTTGTATATTGTATACTGTTATTTTCTGTGAAATAAATCATGTTATCTTATCTTATAGATCAGCAAGAGCAAGTAATTTCAAAGATCATATGAAGACGCACACTGGAGAAAAGCCATATAAATGTAATATTTGTGACTTTCAATCAGCATATGCAAGGCCTTTAAAACGACACCTCAAAACACACACTGAAGAAAACGCATACAAATGTGATATGTGTGACTTCACATCAGAATGTGAATCTACATTAGAAGATCACTTGAAGATACATAATATGGAAGAAACTCTATGACTATACATACTTATAGGTAAACACATATTTATTGTACATGGTACTGTACCTGTAGTAATTGTACCTAGTTCTTTTCTGTTAAAAAAAATAGGGTTATGTTTGGCCCCCAACTCACCTGATGGAAGCGAAGGTGGACGAAAATGGAGCATGTAGACGTAGAAGGTACTTATTCACTCTGGCCTCGAAGATATCCAGATTGTTTTCAGGAAACAAGGGCGGTAGCAAAGCATTCCAGTCCCTAACAATTTGCAGACGGTGGAGTCAAACCGGCTAGTTCGAGCAACTTTTTTTTAAATGATGAAATGTGCTAGCTTTTGACCACAACGCACAGGATGGTAAGCGATGATGCGGTCTAAGATGGGGCACACTTGCCCATGAGGTGCCTATATATTCACTCTTGTTTTGAAGAAACCTAGGTTGTACTTTATAGGGAACACCGAGGCAGGCAGGAATGGAATGCATGGGAGCGCAATCCATTCCTGTTCAGTTCGTATTAAGAAGGAATTTTGGAAATCCTGCGTACGGACTTTACCAAAGTTCACGACGTAAGTCTGGAACGACCGCCTCGATGACCTGTGGCGGAAACTTGTGCATATTCTCCAAAATGTAGGCGATAAAAATTGGACAGACAAGCTACCTCCATCGGGATGGTACTCATGTGTTTTTGTGATGGTACTAAAACAAACCAGCAGTACTAATAAGAACTGACACAGCGTGATGAAATTTATGTACTATGTTGCTTCTCGTTGGCCCTGTTGGCTATGGATTCGGAACGCGCCTTTATACTAAATGTGAACCTAGAGGTTGGTGCCTAATTCTGGCACAAAAGCTTGAGAAAGTCAGACAGAAAACACTTGTATGAACAGTTTCACAATGTGATTTCCTTTTAAACTATTTCAGCACTCCAATGCCACTGATCAACGAAAGAACAAGTCACAAAAAGATAGATTATGAAGGCGTTATACATAGATGGTCCTGGTGAATTGTGGAGAAAGCGGCGATAAAAATTGAGATGTGGCAACAGAAACAAAGATTGGGGGGCGACAAATGAAGACGCTGGCAATAAAAATGGTTGCAACGGAAACAAAGATGGGGTGGCGACAAATGAAGACGCTGGCAATAAAAATGGTTGCAACGGAAACAAAGATGGGGTGGCAACAAATGAAGACCGTGGCAATAAAAATGGTTGCAGCGGAAACAAAGATGGGGTGGCGACGAAGAAGATGGCGGTGCCAAAAATGAAGTTGCAGCAACGTAAACGATGATTGAAGCGGCAACAGAAATAATGACGGCAAGAGATTTACTGGTATATTAACATAAGGACCAACAGAACAGACCTTTTTAATTATTTCAACACTACAGGGTTACGCAATTCATAATACTCAGTAATAAACCGAAAAGAAGTCATTGTACTCATCATTATATCGTACCTTCGGTAGGACAAGGGCAAAATAGCATATTTTTAAATTTGATATTAGAGACAGTTGAATTGTTTTAAGTCTTTACCTAATTTTAAGTTTTTTACAATTAAGCCCTTGTATTACCGAAGGTATGATATTATAAATGAACAACTTTGTCCATGGGATCAAACTTGAAACCGCTGAAAAAAAAACCAGCTGTTCCATACAAAACGGTCATTGACACTCGACAAAATGTATGGAACATCCGATTTATTTTTTCGAGATTTCAGGGTTGGTCCCACAGTAAAAGTTGTTCCTAATTATGAGTACAATGACCTCCTTTCGACTTAGTACAGGGTAATCCTGAATATTATACACAGGGTTATGGATATACAGTGTTACCTACCTAAAAAACTTAAAAAAAAATGAGAGACCTTTGAACTGCGGATCAAGCGAAATTTCTACCCATAAATACCTCCTTTTAGCTGCGTGCAGTCTATATGCGTAACCCTATAGATGTTCTACTTAGATTTATTGATAGTATGGTTGAATTCTGTGTTGTATGTAACACAGAATGACTTATGTATCCCTAAAGTTGATCAAGCTAAAATGTCGCTTAGGAGCCTTTCGGGTTTGTTTGTTACTTACTATGGTTGATATGTCGCAAGTAAATTGTCAAAGCCGTAATATTATAATTTCACTAGGTTAGTTTAGTTTTTAAAAAACCTGAAAAAAACACTTCATCAGTGAAATTGTAATTTTACGGCATTGACAATTTACCTGCGACATGTATACTAGTAATTGAATCCCGCGGTGTTACTCGCGAATTTCCAGTTTTTTCCACATTTCTACAGGCCAAAAGTACCCTATGTCCGTCCTTATAATGCATACTATCTTCCTGCCAAATTTCGTTAAGATCCGTTCAGTCGTTTAGCCGTGATAACGGCTACAAACATCCAGACAGAGAAACAGAGTTACTTTCGCTTTTTAACCGACTTCCAAAAAGGAGGAAGTTATCAATTCGACTGTTTTAAGTAGGAGCATATACAGTACATGTACAGCGCACAGCTTATACAGAGTACAATACAACCATTCGAGCGACTCGCAGAGTCGAAATCCCATCATACTTCCTTCGGCCCTACAAAAAGACCTATATAAAAGCGACTATTGTGCTGGCAATGTCGTTTTTAAATTTGTTTGCCTAACTCTGTATTTACCTGTATGTAGTGGTAGGACTCTTTTGCAGAGTCCGCCTGGGGAAGTACCACACCTTTGCTAGTTATTCAACCGCCAAGCAGTAGTGTGCAAACACTACTGTGGCAGGGCAATGTTTCCAGCGAAATTACAGGGCACACAGAGATTTGACATCTTATATCTAGGGGTGACGAGCGCAGTGCATTGCCATCCAGGGTATTGAACTGTTGAAGTTCAAAATTCTGAGTGGCATTGAGCTGTTATGGGCAAGCGTGAAGAGCCATCAGGTGAGCGACTTCGCACGTCTCGTCACTATCAGTATCATTAAAAAAAAAAAACCTTATGTCAAAATTTCGTTCACGAGAACAGTCCTAGTTGGGTTTACAAAGCAGCCAACTTTTTCTGTTGAGTTGAATGCCCTCATTAAATTCTATATCCTTACTAATATTATATAATTATCAATATAACAAACCGGCTTCATCAGAACTGGACCGAATTGAAATGGGAAGCACCAGCATTCAAATAAAAAAAAGAATCATCAAAATCGGTTCACCCAGTCAATAGTTCTGAGGTAACAAACAATAAAAAAAACACCCGAATGGAAAACGTCCTCCTTTTTTGAAGTCGGTTAAAAACTCAAAATGTTAACTAGGGGAATAGGGGGGACCTTAAACAAAACTACAAAAAGTTATGTAAGTAATACTTTATTGTACCCATGAATATTTATGTTGCTTTATCGAATTGTACCAAAATAATAATATACATCGCCGTAGCCGCTATTGTCTAAAAAGAATAAAATTAACATTTGTAAATATGTATATGGTTTTTTACTTGTATCTATGGCTTAGCGGCTTACAAAAGGCCGTGGCAAAGTCAACTCTCTTCGGTTTACGTTCGAGGTGTAGCGGAGGGGTGAAGCGCCGAAACAATCATCTAGCCAGCCATCTAACAGACATTGATTTGTAAATAATGACAGGCTTAGTCAAAAATATAATTAAATGTTATACAATACTGAAGATTTTTTTAAGTTCTCAGACAAGCGTTTAATTTTTTTATTTCGATTAGGAAGGGATGCTCTATCCCATCATAAGACAAAAAAAAAACAGTCCCGTAGCATATTTTGAACCTATGGTAAACCGAGGAGAGTTGCCTTTTCCACAGCCAATCACACGCCGTGACGCCATCTCCACTCTTTAGTTGATGTTGCGCCAAAAAGTCTTACCTTGAATGTTAAAGTTGCATCGAGAGGGAAAAGTTCGTATGCGGTTAATTCATCGCCGTAAAATGAAATCGCTGATGAGAAATGTTGCACCTGAAAAAATATCAAGGACAATAGAAACCTTCATCGTGTAATGAGTTACCAGTGGGGCTAGTACGAGAACTTGTGAAAAAGTATTCGTTCCGTAAACGATAAAACGAGCAAATGTATGAAAAAATCTGTTTCTTTTTATGTCCGATAGAGGCGCTGTTCAATTTTTCATATATTTTGCTATCGTTTACGGAACGAATACTTTTACGCAAGTGCTCGTACTAGGGCCACTGGTGTCCAGGGTGTCCTGTATTATGTTCATTATCAGCGTAGTATTTCACAGCTGGGTCACAGGTCTACTCTTGGAGAGAGAGAGAGAGAGGATGGGCCTTAATCCACCATGCTGGCCCAGTGCAAGTTGGTGAATGCATATCTTTGAACTTTTGAGGTTCATAATTTTTAAGCGATGGCATCGAAATGCACTTAATTTATTTAAGTACTATAAATAAGTCATTGGTACAGGGCCGAGGATCGAACCGGGTGCCGTCAGATTGTAAAGCGCAAATGCTACCACTTTGCCATCATCCTTGTATTCATCATCATCATCATCATCAGCCAGAAGACATCCACTGCTGAACATAGGCCTCCCCCTTTAACCTCCACACTGAAAGACATCCTGCCATCTGCAGACGCTCCGCCAGATTATACAGAAGACTGAGGAGTATAATCGGCTATTATGTCTAGCGTTTGTGGACTATGAAAAAGCCTTCGATTCAATCGAGACCTGGGCAGTATTGCAGTCCCTCCAGCGTTGTCATATCGACTATAGGTATACCGAAGTGCTGAAGTGTTTGTATAGAAACGCCACCATGTCGATCCGATTACAGGACGAGAGCACGGAGCCAATCCAATTGCAGAAAGGCGTGAGACAGGGAGATGTTATCTCTCTAAAACTGTTCACGAACACATTGGAGGACGTTTTCAAGCTTTTGGACTGGAACGGATTGGGCATCAACATTAATGGCGAATACATCACTCACCTTCGTTTTGCCGATGATTTAGTTATCATGGCAGAGTCGCTGGAGGACCTCAATACAATGCTCAGCGACCTCAGTAGCCTTTCCCAACAGGTGGGTCTTAAAATGAACATGGATAAGACAAAAATCATGTCCAATGTCCATGTTATACCCGTGCCGGTCAATGTTGGGAACGATACTCTCGAAGTTGTTGACCATTACACCTATCTTGGACAGATTGTTCAGTTAGGTAAGTCCAACTTAGGCAAAGAGGTCGCCCGAAGAATCCAACTCGGGTGGGCAGCGTTCGGGAAATTGCGTGAAATCTTCTCGATCAAGTTACACAGTGCCTGAAGACAAAGGTCTTTGACCAGTGTGTGTTGCCAGTGATGACATATGTTACTGAGACGTGGTCCTTAACTGTTGGTCTTTTGGAAAACCTCAGAGTCACACAACGGGCAATGGAGAGAGCTAAGCTCGGAGTTTCTTTACGCGATAAAATTCGGAACATAGACATTCGCCAAAGAACCAGGGTCACCGACATAGCTATTAAAATCTGCAAGTTGAAGTGGCAATGGGCAGGCCACATCGCTCGAAGAACTGATAACCGATGGGGAAGAAAGGTTCTTGAGTGGAGACCGCGAACCGGAAGACGCAGCGTAGGTAGGCCTCCCACTAGATGGACCGACGACATTGTGAGAGTCGCGGGCATCCAGTGGAAGCATCCTTGTATTAATTATGTTTAACTAGTAGATTAACAAAATAGGTATATCTAATTTTAGGGTTCCGTACCCAAAGGGTAAAACAGGACCTTATTACTAAGGCTCCGCTGTCCTCCTGTCACCAGGCTGTATCTCATGAACCGCGATAGTTAGACTGTTGAAACTTTCACAGATGATTTATTTCAGTTGCCGCTATAACAACAAATACTAAAAAACAGAATAAATTAAATATTTAAGGGGGCTCCCATACAACAAACGTGATATTTTTGCTCGATATTGAAAACGGCAACAGGTAGACACTTGAAATATTCACACATTTTTTTAGACTTTAAAAATAAATAATAAAATAAAACAAACATTTAAAGGGGGCTCATGGGAGCAACATTGGGTTGTATGGACAATAACCGTGATTTTGCCGTTTTTTTAGATAATGGTACGGAACCCTTCGTGCGCGTGTCCGACTCGCACTTGACCAGTTTTTAAGTAATGGCAGGTCAAAGATAAGTCGGTAGTTAAGTTGAAAATAAGGCGCCGCAGTAATATATTATTAATACTCACTTCCATCATAAATCGCAAGTCTAGTTTTTCCGTTGGGATGCTATGTATGGCTTTGCCTAGTTTCAATACCTGAAATGAAAAATTCATATCTACGTCTAAGCATGTGCTAACTACGAAAAAATATGTAAATTTTACATCGCATCCCGCTTCTGACCCCGTAACTATGATCACCGTAGACGCGTAGGCGCTACTCTGCGTAGAGGTCTACGCACGCAGCGTAGCGCTTACGCTAGAAGCTCTTTAGCTACGACGGAATAGAGAAGGTACATGCGCTTAGAGTAAGAGAAGAGAATGCGTATGTATGTTTGTGTGTTTTATTTTTATTTGAGAGCAGGTTTCATTTCAGTGAGCTGTTTGATCAAAATATATTCAATCGCTTATACGAATAAGAGAGGACTTCGATATGGTCATAAGTTTTTAAAATGTGTATGTCTACTTGTTATGAAACGCGTGCAGGCCATTATCTCTAAGGCATCATGCTGAGCCATATTCCCGGGAAAATGCTGGCAGCATTTCCCCTCTTTCTCCCAAAATCGCTGCGAGTCATTCTAATTTCTCTTTGCCTTATTTTAAAATAATAAATTGGATTTCATTTGTCCGCCAGCTCGCCTGATGTTAAGCGATGATGCGGTCTACGGTAGAGCACGCTTGCCTAGACGAAACTGATTCACTCGTGATTTGAAGACACCCAGAAAAAAAACTGATTAAACAAGTGAGTGTGGTCAGTGTCTTCAGGCTCGACTACCCACGAATCCTAAGGTCATTTTTAAGTCGGCTGCTACGACAGGACACCGAAACCTCCCGATTCAAAGGTACTAAGTATGAAAAAGGCCGGTTTTAATTTATTTATGCTTTATCTCAGTTTAGACCCTCATTAAATCAGTTTTATCATCGTCAAGCACTATACTGCGTGTAGGCTTATTCTACGCAACGTAGTGCATGTACATCTTAAGAGCCCGATTACAAAATGCAGTCGTAAATTATAATTTTCTATCATAAACCGAAAAAATAAACCCGTGATGTCAAGTCGAATATAAAACTTTTTTTTTACATATAGAATAGCCACCGTTTGGCCACCAACTCGCCTGATGGTAAGCAAGTCCAACGTTTCAACCATAACATTAAATGTTTATTTTTTAATATTTGTAATTTAATGAAATCCTCTCTCAAACTTTCTTCGCGAGAGTTATACGAAAAACTACTTTTGTAATGTATAAGTTAGTATGCTGAGTTTTTACAAAATATGAAATTTTAAAATTTGTTCGAGGGCTTACTTGTTTTAGTTTTTTTAATGATAATTTTAACTCATATCTAATTATATATACTATTATATATATACTGTTTTACTTAGTTATATGCCTAAAGATATATTTTTTCTGTAACAGGTCGTCAAGTGTAGGTACTTATATTAGTTATACCTAAGATCCGAAATAAATTATTTTATAATTTGTTCGAGGGCTTACTTGTTTTAGTTTTTTTAATGATAATTTTAACTCATATCTAATTATATATACTATTATATATATATACTGTTTTACCTAGTTATATGCCTGAAGATATATTTTTTCTGTAACAGGTCGTCAAGTGTAGGTACTTATATTAGTTATACCTAAGATCCGAAATAAATTGAATTAAATTGAGAATTATTTTATGTTGATAATAATGAAACCAGAAAACTGTAATGATAAAATCATTCGTAATTTGTTTTTGCTAGGTAAAAAATTACCTCTAGTTTCAGAAGATTGCCTGCTCTAGCAACTGCGTAGATTTTCATTAGCTGATACACGATCCACACAGAACAGTTGACGATCACATGTGTAACCATATCCTTTTGGACAACAATGCCATGGTATATGATATGGGACTCGCTGACTATCGAATGGAAACATTGCATAAGAGTTATTAAGATCGGCGCTTCAAAAATATCATTCACCATTCGTTTTAGTTCTGACATCTCCATGTAAATAATTTCCATTTGTCTCAACGTCAACAATCTCGGATTAGGATCTACATTTATAAGGCCATAAACATAAATCTTCTTTTCCATTGCGATCACTGACGCTTGCTCTCTGATGCTTCTTAATACTCCGACTATCGTGATAACGAGCACGTAGAAAAAGGAGAGACACGTGAATTGTATCAATTGCGGTAAATTGAACGTGAAGACGACCAGGAACATCTTCCATATGCTGTCAGTTCTGGTGAAGTTTACACATATTTGCATTATGCACGTCAGACCGATCCACCCTAATGCAATCACTCGAATTTGGAAACCCAGAGCAGCTAAGACCTTCTCGCTATTGTTATTGGGTGGATCGATACGGGAAGCCAGAGCATTTAAAATCTTCACATATTTAAAGCGATTGAGATAAACGGAGAGATATGCAATAATACAAAATATTGTGAGGTTAAGCAGCTCAATGATGTAATTCATTTGTGTCATTATAGCCTCGGTCATAGCACTGGTTTCGAGCGAGAAATAGATGTGTCGAAGATGCATAGTCAAGAAAAAACATACTGTTGAAATATAAAATAGCGCACAAGTTGAATTCAAATATATAGATTTATGAATGATGGAAAAACGATTGCTACTGTCCTGTGATTTGATGCTGTACGGAAAAAGGCCCAGCAAAGATAACAGTAAATACATAGGCTTGAAAACCTCACGCAAGCAGTTAAACCTAGCATGATATTTGCACCAATTTTTTTTACGAGTCAATTTCTTCATTTTGTTAGTAACGAATGATATAAATGAAGTCGTGATACGTATAAAGGTTGACACACGTATGAATTAAATACAATATACCACAATTTCATGCGATTGTTTTAGCTAATAATTTATTCATATGTATCGTGTTTGTTGATACATAGCTAGCGAGAACATAAGTGCTAAAACAATGCTCGCGTCAGGCGTCGACGCATCGCCGATGTTATCTCAGTGTGTTATGGTGAGAAAATATAGGGTAGAGGCCACTTAGCTTGCCATTAAGCAAATTTTTACATCAAATAAGCTGTTGCTTCGAGGTAATTATGACCTTATCTATAACTTAAGCTACTTTTTAATTAGACTGTTTCTACTTATATTCACTACTAGTACCACTATCGACATCACGAAATATCGAAAACTATTTGACCTTCAGAAAAAGAAATAGCATATGCTTTGTATTATTCTGTGATTTGATCTGCGAAGCATAACAGTCGTTGGCTGATCTAACACAAAAAAAATAGTACGCGTGATCTTCGTCGTTTGTGTTTTTTTTTGCCAAGGTTGAAAGTTTGTAGTATCGCGGGCAACAGCGGTAGACCTAAAGAATTGATATGTTAAATGTTCGTAAAAAAAAAAAAGCATAGGCAAGTTCAGAGCAAATAAAAATAGCTCTGAGTAGGCAAGCAGGTCGTTAGGTCTAAAAGAAAATATTAAGATCTACATGGTAAAGCAAACTGAACAGCCAAAGATCTGTGTCAATCAAATAAGAAACATTTTCATCTATCATGAACGTCAAATTTAATCAAAATTGAGCCAGTTTACAGATTTACGTTTATCGAAATTACAAAATTCCAAAAAAAGTCAGCATAATACAATGCAGCTTATTAGAGCTGCTCTAAGACGTGGTTTGAGTCATCATATTTTGAAAACGTCATGGAACCTTACAAATTGTAGTAGCCAACCAATCAGAAACTCCGAGAAATATTATAGTAATTGCCCTGATGGCATGAAAATTTGTATCGTCGGGGCCGCAGGATGTACAGGTACCTAATTGGGTACTCATTTACTAGCTGTTCCTAACCTATAGAGGGTACAACTCTATATTACCTACTTGTTTTCTGTAAACAATTATTCTGTATCCATTTTCAATCCAGATCTCTTTAGTAAAAATTTAGACATATGGACAAAGGGACAGTTATTTTGGAATCTCATTACATGCATCACACTTATATTATTAATGCGAAAGTTTGTATGTGAGTAGGTACGAACTCAACTTCGTAACAGCTGAACGGATTTGTTTTTTTTTTTTTTTTTATGATACTGGGTGACGAGACGAGCGAAGTCGCTCGCCTGATGGCTTTTCACGCTTGCCCATAACAGCTCAACGCCACTCAGAATTTGAACTTCAATAGTTCAAAACCCTGGATGGCAATGCACTGCGCTCCCCGAGATATAAGATGTCAAATCTCTGTGTGCCCTGTAATATCACTGGAAACATTGCATTGTATAAAGGTATACAGCTTTTATAAGACGGTTGCTGATGGCGGAAAATTTATTGGTTCCTGTAGAATCATGTGGAACCGGTTGCTGTTTATAATATTTGCCTAAACTTAGGTAAGTATACGTTTTCTTGTAACGTTTCTCTGTCATGTCAGGGTAAAAGAAAAAAAAAACTTCTGTCAGTTCGTTTGTTCATTATGTATCTTTATTGGATTTGCCTTTTCAGGTCAGCCGTTAGCACTTTTGCTGAAACAGTGCCCTCTTCTGGACGAGATAGCACTTTACGACATTTGTGCGACTTGCGGTCAAGGCATGGAGCTCAGCCATGTCGATACCAAGTGCAAGGTGTCTTCGTATTCCGGCCGGCACATGCTTTGTGATGCGCTTAGGGTGCGATATTTGAATACTTACATTTATATTTTTTTCTTTTGAAAGAACAGTTATCCTAATTTCGTACAAAAAAACGCTTTGAAAACTTACTGTAGCACGCGATTTTCCAATTTTCAAACGACACTATAAGCCTTTGTTTTCAATAGTTCTTTAACAGTTCCTTTGAAGGAACTACTGAGCCTTTTTTGTGTTCATTCGGACTTAGAGTATAAAAAGGCAAGTATATTCAAAACTCGAAAGTTTTCTATAAGTGCGTCTTACCTGTACTAACCTATGGAGCCGAAACGTAGACACTGAAGTACGTAGACAGTGAAGCTGGTCCATCAAGTGAAAATCGCTCGCCGAGATATGGAGCTAGCTAAGCTTGGTGTTTCTTTAAAAGATAGAATCAGAAATGAGATTATGAGACAGAGAACTAAAGTAACCGATAAAGTTCAAATGATTAACAAGCTGAAGTTTAAGTGAATCGGTTTCTTCTAGGCAAGCGTGCTCCATCGTAGACTGCATCATCGCTTAAAATCAGGCGAGTTGGCGGTCAAACGCAAGCCTATTCCTAAATAAATAAAAATGTGGCAATCAACATCATCAGCCAGAAGACGTCCACTGCTGAACATAGGCCTCCCCTTCGCCAATAGGCCATTAAAAAATGTAGCAATGGACTGGACATATCTGTAAAAGAACCGTCAACTGTAATTGGGGTACATGGGTTCTAGAGTGGTAACCGCGTATCGGCAAACGTAGAGTAAGATGCCTGCAGCCAGGTGGAGATGACCTGCGAAAGGCGGCTGGTAGCAAGTCGATGCGAAAGCAGAAGATCGTGCCTTGTTGCGTTTTTAGGAAAGGCATAGGTACCTACCAGCAGTGGTCGAACATCAAATAGATTGATAACATTCAAAGCTATGCATATTGGTTTCGAACCAAAAGTAGACCAAAGAATAAACAGACTAACTATTGAAGTTATTAATCTGTGCATTAAGTTTATTTGTTACAAGTTAAATTAGATATTGCTACGACAACATATGATTTAAATTGGATTGTCGGTATTTCTAAAACGCATGCACATATTATTGGTTAAACACACGACACTTTTTTCGTAAATGTTGTACTATCATGTCAACATCCATGTACTTTTAAATCAATGTGAAAAGGTAACAAACAGGGAGACAGTTACACACCTATTTTCATTATAATTATCAATATAAAAAACCGACTTCATAAAAATGTCAGAACTGGACCAACTTGAAATGGGACCACACGGGAAGCACCAGCTTTCAAAAAATAATAATCAAAATCAGTTCACCCAGTCGAAAGTTCTGAGGTAAAAAAACATAAAGGTAAAACGTAAAAATTGTATCGTGAGTCGACTAGTAATGACTAGAACGATTTTTCACTATTTTCCGAAATTCTTTTGTAGGGTTCCAAAGTAGTGGTCATAGCAGCTAGGGATTGTTGTGATACCTTTGAAAACAGCGCTCCTATACTCACAGAGGTGACTCTTCAAATATGCAACATCTGTCCGCAGGTGAGTATTTGTTTCAGACTATTCATTCACATTCACATTCGAAAGTGTTTCATTGCTTAGCTTTTGCTAATTGGTTTCTTTATCATATAGGAGTTGCATGCAAAAAAGATTATCTAAGCCACGATGATTTTCCTTCAACTGGTGAATTTTTTCACCATAATGATAGCTGAACCACACAATTGTTATTAACGGAGTTATCTACGGTTTAACCCGAAAGAAATCCATTTATTTCCGGGATAAACGAAACCTATTGTAAATTTTTGTAAGAAGTACCTGAATCCTCGATACCAAATTTCATTCAATTTCTTGCTATATATACCCACGGACAAATCAGGAACGGACATCTATAATAAGTCCGATGTTAGCTAAACATGCTATGTTAGATTTTGGGCGCAGGAGACCTGGCTTTAGTTGGACAAGTATCTACAATATGGAATATGGAGTACCTTCAATATGGGTCATATGGGGTTCTTCAAAAGAGCTGATAATACTCTTTAAAGGTCGGCAACGTATCTGAGATACCCCTGGGGTTACAGGTATAGGCGACCGACGGTGATTACCAGGCGGCTCGTTAGCTTGGTTGCCACCTATGGCTTTAAAAAATATTTCAGACATTTACAATAGTAGCAACGGAGCCGGTAGACAGCATGGTGCCACTTGTCGGCGAGATCCAGCGTCTGCGCTCTGTGTACAACCCTCGCACGCTACTGGGCTGCGTGGAGTTGAACTGCGTGCGCGCCAACACTGCGCTGGCAGACTTCCTGCGGATGCCGCCCGAGGCAGTGCGCGTGCCAGTGATCGGCGGCGCCACGCCCGCGACGATGGTTCCCGTGCTGTCCGCTGCCGTGCACCCATGCACTATGAACCAGGAACAGGTTAGTACCTAATAGTATATTGTGACTGTACGCGCCAACACTGCGCTTGCAGACACAACAAATACCCCAGGCACTTAAGCCAAAAAATGGGTCAGCCTTGGAATAACCTATAAACTTGTATAATCCTTTATTTTGGCATTCTAAAGGTAGTCTCATAATTTAATTATCAGTTTAACAACCGACTTCACAAAATTAGTAAAATATGCAATTACGAATTTTCCAGTTATTTCAATTTAAAAGCCAAACTACTAAACCGATTTTGACGATTGTTTTACGAGACCAATCTGAAACGGTCCATAAATGACGGAGTTCTAGTGTAACTAACAAAAAAAAAACTATTGAGAAACCCTTCCTTTTTTAAAGTCTGTTAAAAAGTATCTTAAAATCTCGTGTCCACGTCTTTTTTTAAAATAATTGTTTTGACCTCATCGCTTAGGGTGAATTTCTTCTGAATTTAGCAAAACTTGAAAATATTTTCAGCTAAACAGTATCACAACCGTTTCGATGTTTGAGTCAAATATAATAAAGATAATCTTCTTTGTAACCTATTTGTTCTTCTCTAATATTAAAACTAGACAACATCTTGATTTTAAGTCTATTGAAAAATAATTGATCTAAAGATTACATCTCCAGGTTGAATGCGTAACGTCTTGCATAATGAGCGGAACGGAAGCCGTCACAAACGCCAAGTGCTGCGCGGAGACGGCGTGCCTCGCAGGCGCGTACGCTGTTGCGCGCACCACCATCAACGTCGTGAAAGGTCTCCAGGGCGGCAAGAATGTGCGGCAATGTGCTTACGTTGACAGTCTTGGGACCTGTGCGCCAGACTGCCAGTTCTTTGCCAGCGATGTGAGTCAAGTGTGTCACGTTACTAAGATGACCTAAACAATCAATACAGTACAGTATCGCTTAAATTTTCATATTTATCTATTTTACACTTAGTAATTTAAGTATTAGTGTGTATCACTATTTAGTATGTAATATCATTAGAATGTACGTTTATATTATTTATCACACTATTAAATATTGCACGCCCCGCCTTCTACCTCCTTTATGAATCCTCTCCATCCTAAGGTTGCCTGGAAGAGATGGCTCTTAGCGATAAGGCCGCCGATTGTTGCACTAAGTTTTTAAGCTGTTTTATCGTGTATGTAATTGTAATTCTTGTGTATGTAATTTGTAGTGTGAACAATAAAGAGTTTATCTATCTATCTATCAGCCTATCATGTTCCCACTGCTGGGACACAGGCATTATCTCAGTGGGAGAGGATGGGCTCTAAAGCAAATAATGAACTATGCCAACCAAGTCTGAAGCGCTGATGAGGTGACACAGTTATTCAAGTGTTTGACACCAGACCAGCGCCAGTTAAGTAATTTAACTATAAGCCTGTAAGCGTCTGTAGCGCTAGTTAAATAAGTCAACTAAGCCTGTAAGCTTAGCTTGTTGCTTCTACAGCGTCAGTTTGGTGAATCAACTAAGCCCGTAAGCGTCTGTACTGCTAGTTAAGTGCAGTGAATCAATTAAGTCTGTAAGCATCTGTAGGGCCAGTTAAGTGATTTAACTAAGCAGTAGCACCGCTTAAGTGAGTCAACTAACCTTTTAAGAGTCTGTAGCGCCAGTTAGGTGAGTCATCTTAGCCTGGAAGCGTCTCTAGCACCAGTTTGGTGATTCAACCAAGCCTGTCTGTAGCGCTAGTTTTGTGAGTTAATCAAGTTTTTCCTGGAAGATAGTGTGATATTCAAACACATAGCGTTTTCAATTTCAGATAATGTTGGGTCCGTCTGGTGTTGAGAAAAACATGGGCGTTCCAGAGTTATCCAAGTTTGAAAACTGTCTTCTAGGCAACTGCTTGCCCTACATCCGAAATGAGATCGCAAGAGCTATCTGGCTGGTAAGTAATACCTATTTTACTTCATTATACACAATTCTACAAGCGATAACTCGTCTAATATTAACACAAGTATATTATTAAAAGAAAAACAAAATACCCGACTGGAAAATATAGCCTGCATTTGTCTTGTAAGAGGTCAGAAATATTAAAAAATTACAAACAGACAAACATACATACATACATACATACGCCCCAAAATACATTACCCTCCTTCTTTGGCAGTCGGGTAGAAATCTGCTGTGACGGTTGACCTTCCATTGCTTAGTTTGGGGTCAGATGACCATGTGTGCAATAATGTCCCAGATATTTATTTATTATGCTGCCTAGGCTATGGATCCCTGTTGCATTGCAACTAACATGCTGCATAATTCAGTTAGATCTTAGTCATCTCGGCTGTAGTATTTTAGAAGGCCACACAATCAAGCTTTTATTTAAAAGAAGCGTATTTAAAAAAAAAACAATTTATTTTGGCGGCTATTTTTAAAATATTACTATATTGCACATTGTATTCACCGGAACGAAAGCTGTATGCAAAATTTCAGCAAATTCGGTTAGGAGGAACCAGTTCTAATGCAGCTTGCAAGATTTTTTTACCGAAACACACTCACAAACATAGTAAATTATTAAAAGTATCTGCTAAGTAATACTTTTTTGTAAAAAATTCAAGCTCTATGACAAAAAAATATAATAGAGCTAAGGTTTATTTTAAATTTAATGGGGTTTATTTCTCGATTGTATATTGTGTTTTATGCCACAAATAAATCTGTCTAAATTGCGCCATAGTAAACTGTAAGAACTAATCGATAGCAGTTGGCCATACGAATAGAGTAAAATTACCACCAAATTGCACTCGAGATGATATTCTGTCCCTCTTTTGGAAAGCGTGCGGTAATATAGCATTTGTATGGCGTGCGCATGGCTTGACGTCATAACGTGCTATAGTGTGTTCTTTGCCTGTCATTTATTATTAATGAATTTTTTTTTGTTTTCTTTTACGGGCTCTATTTATGACCAGTATTTTAACACGTAATAAATAAATCAGGACACAGGATATCGATACAGGTTTGTGGTCAGCACCGGATAAAATTCAAATTCATTTAATTCAGGCAACAACCCATACATTAGGACAAATCAATAAACTAAAGTCAAAAAAATTAATAGTACATCTATTAAAATTAAAATTTCTTAAATACATACATTAAATTAAATTAAATCAAATCAAATCATATAAGATAAAATAAACAGCTAGGATAGATAGCTAGGCAGTGAGTGTTTGTGATATGACCTTGTGTGTTCCGTGTTTCAGGTGTACACGATGTGCCAGCAGTGCTGCTGCGCGACGTGCTACGCGCACCCAAGCACCTGCTACACGCCGCCCGTGGTGCCGTGCGTGCCGCCCACCAACTGGACCTGCGACTGCCCCGACGCCTGCCGCGACGAGTACCTCGCCACGGTATGACACCACCTTAAGATATCAGAGCTTTAAGGGCCTGAATACTGGGTGCAGCGATCTCGGTCGCGCATTTAATGTTCTTTGAAGTTATAAAATCACTGTCAACTTTTTAAAAAGGTGCTTCGGTCATTTTACAACGTAAATATTTAAAAATATTTAGAATAAATTATTATCATATTTTTTTAATGAGCGAATCAATGGCAAAAATTGGTTACTTATACCATCTTTTTGTGGTAATAATAAAATATATTATAACAAAACTTTGTTCTAAATATTTTGAAATATTAACACTTTTGCACATTGTTCATAATTATCAATAAAAAAAACCGACTTCAAAATGAATAAATACCCAATTTCGTTTACTTGGATGATATTTTTTTTCAGTTATTATGTTTTAAAATCCAAACTACTAAACTGATTTTGATGAAATTTATATAGGACCTCTGAAGTATGGCCTACCAAAAAAAGGAATCATTAAAATCAATTCATAATTGGCAGAGAAATCGGTCAACATACATAAAAAATATAAGTGGAGCATAGAACTTCCCCCTTTTTTGAAGTCGGTTAAAAATAAGACTAATTTTATATTAAAAAAAACCATCTAATGTACGAATCAGTAACCTTCTCGCCATATTCTGGGCCTTCAGTACAGTCCGTACCTTATCGCTAAACGTGTGTGGCGCGGTGTAGCGACCATAACTCTAAAAGCGATATCTTCCAGGTCACCATTTGTTATACAACCATTAACCATATGTATCTCCGCTAAGAAGCTTTTTGTGTAGTCCGCAGGTTTCCGCATAGCTGTAAATTCGCACAACTGTCATAATCATTCACAGTTTTTTCTTATTACATGCATACATACTATACATGCCTCTTTTTCAACGCTTTCGTTCTATGTTAATTACATTAAAACATAAATTTAAGTTATTTCGGCCTCTATGAAGCGGAATGCTGCTCAGATAGGCGCAAGTGGCATCTCCTAAACTGAATAAAAAAGCATTAGAGTTTACTTTTATGGCCGTTTTTATCAGATAGCTCCAGCGCAGCAAACAAACCTTTCAATAGACTCGTACGCTATTTTGGCGAGTACACAAAATGTAAACGAAATTTGTAGCAGTCTACGAAACTGCTACGATGTAGATATCTTAAGACTGCTATTGGCTCTGCAAGATGTCTACACTAGAGACATTTCGTAAGAAACGCAGTTTTTTTAGTTATCCTTGTTGACCGATATGCCTAAACTACAGTCACTATAAATATCCGTAACGCAGTTTTAAGTTATACTCTTCGAGATATCTACGCCACCCATAGTGATTACGTAGCACTTTCGTAGATGGTCTACGAGCTACAGCTATTCATAAATAAATCATATATTTCAGAAAAAAACACAATAAAGTTAACAGCACATAAAATTTCTAGTAAACTTACATATAGAAAAAAATTTGGATTATTCTAGTCTGACCCCCTGTCCCTGTCCCTGTCCCCTCGGGGGGACAGTCAGGAAAAACGTTCCAATTGTCTCCCTGTCACCGGCAAGGGGATATATAGAACTAATTATTTCCGGTCTGTCCCCCATGCTATTTTCTTATGCCATCTTATCCTTGATCCAACCGCGAGAGCCTATTAAGGTGTTGGTATTATAATTAGCTATATTGTATACTTATAGATTTGCCGCGAGATGACGTGCGCTTGTGGCTCCACCGAGCTCTGCTGGCGGCCGCGCGAGGTCGACTACGACGCGGCCCGTGCTTCCAATGTCAGGCATCAACTACCAATTCAAGGCACGCCATGCTGGGAGTGCAATGTACCCAGGAGCGTCAGAATCGAAAAACAGATGCGGGAAAAGGCCCGAGACCCGTTCTAAACAAGCTTTAAGCCGTCATTGCATTTGTTTACCTCACAGACATATAAGTATAGACACCGCGATTTTACCTACTTTACATGTATGTACTTTGTCTTAAATTGGATCAATGCTTCAACTAGCACGCCGCAAAATTCAGTTCTATATTCATCGTTCTGGTAGTGACACTCCATTATTCACTAAACCATATGAGATTCCTTGCCATAAGCGCGCCACGTGTTAACATGCAAGTTGAATTGAAAATTTGTGATTCGTTTCTGTGACCACATAAACTCTTAACGCGGCCCCATCATGTTAACTATGCGTGAAATTGGCAATGTCAAGTTTTCTAACGCGATGAGATTATATTACGCGTGTTTTTATTTATTTATGGAATTAGGGCCCAGATTTCAATAAAAATAAGGGAAAGAAGTTATATTAACGATAATTTGCTCTCATGACGTCATATTAGGTACAAATAATGTACCACGCTGGGCTTTCATACAAGTTGACGTACTCGCGGTGTCTTTCTTGTAGAGTTTGTGGTTTACTCCCATTGATTCAGTCACCATTGAAACCGTACATTAAAATTAATTGGTGTATCTTTACACAGCACAGGGTAAATTCTTTTGATCAGTTGACAGTCTCGCTTATGTTCTCAGATTACCTTCTATAGATTCCGCATTCAAGACAATATTCAGCTCGTAAATCGATGACAATGTTCTACTATGTAAAACATTTATTAAAATCAACTCTCATTGGTTCATTGCTAGACGCGGGTACAGCGCCGGCTCTGAGGTAGAGGAGCGGTCGCACTAGGCGCTAGATAGTAAAGGGCACCAAAATGCCAAAAGCGAAAAATATTCGAGCGAAAATAAAATGCTTATAGCGCCTCGGGACTCGGGGCGCGGGCGTGGGCAGCAGGGCACACCTGCATTGCTTGTAACCAGCATAAAGCTTTGATGTGGAAATAGTTCACACCCTGGATCAGCACATTGGCTACTTTTTATTCCGGAAAATATACTGTTTAAATAGTTTTCAGAAATGAAATGCGCCCAAAGTAAATCTCTAGGCTAGGGCCGGCGCTGCGCGGCTAGACGTAATCTTGAAACAGCCAATGGGAATGCTCTGTCTCAAGCCCTGCAACCTACGCAGTTTGTACAAATTTTTTTTCACTTGTTAGCAATCACGTAATCTATATAGAGGGTCATCTGTGTTTGGAGTCAAAAAAATTATTTTCCATCAGTAGTTCCAAGGTGCAAACGATAGTGGACACATAAATAAGATAACCCAATAAAACAAAAGAATGTTCGCTATTTTTGAAGTCTGTATTTGTGTTTTGGTATAAGTTTGTTTAGGTACAAAGTTTGTAAATAATCACAAATTTATTTTAAAAATAAATAAATTTACAAAAAATATTGCCTTGCGATTTTAGATAATACATAATGCATATTTATAATTTTTGTTGAAAATAATAAATAAGTAGGTTATAGGTAAACAAAATTATGTAAAGGTGTTTTTTATCTTGTCGCCCATATTTGAAAATTTCTCCTTCAAGGTGCCAAAAAATGTTGCTTTGTCTTGAATAGGAATCTGAAAATATTTTAATTTAATAATTGGTTTGCATTTGACCGCCACCTCGCCTTAAGTGATGATGCGATATATGATAGAGCACGCTTGCCTAGAAGAAACCGATTCACTCGCAACTTGAAGTCTTATCTTTGAAGACCCAGATTGTACATTTGATGTGATTGGAACACCCATTTAGGCAGCGCATTCCACAGTCTAGGACAATCAGCGCAGTCGCACAATAAATATGGCATCAAAGCGCTTCGTACAGAGCGTTTCGGAGTATCAATCATTAAACGGTGTCGCCTTTTCGTGCCTAGCCAGGATCCGATGCACGATGTGTATGTGTGCATATGCCAACTTAAGGTCAACTCGGCGAAGACCGTCTGTCGGGAAAGATCGTACAACAAGAATTACCACGAATTCAGCAGAACTACGCAGATGGCAATACCATCACCGGAACAATAAAACCATTTAAGTTCTTATTAATTGATATAGTTGGCGGTATTTATAGTGTGAACGGAAAAAAATGCGGTTGTTAATTTAGTACGATGAGCACCTTTGCATTGGAGTGTGCCACGTGCTTACAAAAAAAAGGATTTAAAAAGAAAATTCAGATATTCAACAGATCTATGCAAATAAGTTTATTCTTCATTAATTTATCTATTTGATTATTAAATTACATTAGTATTATAGACATTTTTTAGTAATTTATGGTTGATGAAAATAAAAACTAACCTCGAAATATGTTGCGGGGAAGTCCGTATAGGTCTTGGAGGGTAATAAATGTCATATGCCGGTCTTCGCCTCTTACAGAAATCGTCAACCTTTGGTGTTTTGTTAAGCCTTTCTAGAATACCTATATAAATTATCAAAGTGTCCTAAATATAGAGTTCTACAAAGTAGCACATACTATAAAATCAAGAATATATGTCCGGATTTTTTTAAAATATAATGTTATGTATCTTGTATAATCAAAGTATATGTGTAACATATGTGTAGGTTTTCAGTTCCGTACTCAAAGGATACCAAATTCTGCTCTGTCCATTCGTCTGTCACAGGGTCAGCACCGTGAGCACACTCTCGTGAGTGACGGTGAGTGATTATTTCAACCACTCAGATTTGCTGTTATGGTCACGTGACCGATTTTCTATTGATCTGATTGGGAGAGATAATTAATTACTTATAGTCACTCACGATAGGGTACTAGGCGTCATTTATTTAAATTTTTAGTTTTAATTTATTTTAGCCATGGAAAAATATACGCGAAAAACGGAAAAAGGGTCGTATTCGAAAGAGAAATTAAAAGAAGCTATACTAGAAGTTCAAAGTTTTGCACCCCTGGAACTGCAACGTAGCCGGTCTTACCCGACAATTGCAGCATCTTGCCAAATAAGCGTAATAAAACCTTATTCCTGAGAGTTAGGGTACAAATATTAAGTTGTTACAGGAACTGGCGTTCGTACACTGATTCATTCACACAGGTCTTCGTATCTATAACTACGCCAACTACCGCTAACCAGGGAAATTTGCCACTAGACGGTCTTAACCGACATGGGAGCCAAATCCGTCTATTTCTCTGTGTTTTCAAAAATCGTTTTTATTTTCTGAACTGATAGTTTCTTTGTCATTTCGACATATTTATTGTCAGATCATCTAAATATATTATTATATAGTTTAACCAAATTTGGATTTAAGATTATAGAATAGCCACAATAAGACCATTTGTATTTTTTTAAATTTAGTATGCCGGTCTTCGCCGAGTTGACCTTATATTTTTTTTGTAAATAGAGCGGCATACGAGCATTCTGTCCGCCTGATGGTAAGCAGAAGCCGCCGCCTATGCACACCTGTAACACAAACGGTGTTGACAGTGCTTTTCCTGTCCGGAGAGGTATATAGTTGTAGACACCCATTTTAAAACGCTTCATGTTGAAGCTCAGCGGGAAGACTTTTGGGGGATGGACATTCCACACCTTGCAGGTCCGCTGATGAAAGTAGCGGAAAATCGGACGATGGGGGATTTCCAGCTTTGCAAGATATGGGAGTGATTTTTCTGACGGTGTCGTTGATGCAGGAATCAAAAAGGAGATCAAAATCAAAAGCTACCAGAGCATTCCGCGAAAAATAAGCGATAAACATAATCATTCTTCTAGGTAGCTTCTTGCTCAATTTATGTGCTAAGCTACGTGTGCAACGAGCTTTACAAATACTACAATTTCAACCCCTTAGTGAAGTGTACGTACTACGTGTGGAGTCATCTTTTTCTTCGGAGTTTGAATTCTGATGTATGGTTCTCGGTAAATTGTTTTGTTTATCAGACATCTCTACAATAAAAAATATAAATTAGCTTTTACTCATTGGTCGTTTTGTATGGGTAGGTATATGGTAAGATAGATATTATATGCAAAGCTGAAAGGGTTCATTTGTATTCATAATTGAGAACAACTAACAATAAGGGCGACCTAAATAGTTTATAAGACGTTGTTCAATAGCTTCTTTCTATGGATTTGCTAGTTTATTCCGCTATTTCTATGTGTTTTACGCTGCCGTTACAATACAAACGTAAATGCATGCGTTTTAAGCGATATCCACACCGTTTATTTGTTATTTTCGACTTTATTTCAACAATACTAAAGTTTTTGCACACGCTTATGTAAACGCAACTGTTTCCAAAGTACAAATAGAAAGGTATTTATTTCGCAGAAGATAAGTTTGTCAGATTGATAGCGAATGCCACAATAAAGGAATTGCCTCAGAGTCTCTAACTAGACTAACGGCCGTACTCATAAACGTTACTTAAGTAATACTTAAAATTGCTCTGTCTCGTATTCATGTCTGCCAATTTCCGTCAGCGAGAAGTTTACAGAGCAATTTTAAGTTTTGCTTAACTTAAGTAACGTTTATGAGTACAGCCGTAAGCCTGTATGTTGAATTTCGAAGACCATTTGCTATATGGATTTGATATAAAGACGTAAAATTACTCAGTGTTTGGAACCTGCAAGCAAAGAGAACGACCTGCATTGATGAACAAAAATTCTAAACAAGTATAAAGTAAATATTTTTAAACCCCAGATAAAAGAGCTGATAATACTGTTATAAACTATCACGGTTGTTCACTACAGTTATATGATTATTGACGGGATATTTACCGTGGTAAGGTTGTGGAAGGAGCTCCCAATATTGCGGTACTTGTAACTGTGCCGCAATATCGGGAGCTCCTTCTACAAACTTACCACGGTAAATATCCCGTCAATAATCATATAACTGTAAAGCTGATAATCTTCAAACGGCCAAACAGTTTTTCTTGAATCATAGCTAAGAGCACTTTCAATAAATTTACCTTTCAAACAAACAAAAAACAATTAAAATCAGTTCTGCCGTTTGGGAGCTACCACTGAAGTGAGAAATTTTTCGGGAGCTACAATGCCGTAGATAGACACACAGATACACAGACAGCAGACACCGATACACAAGTTAAACTTATAACATCCTCTTTTTGCGTCAGAGGTTAAAAACAAACAAACCTTCGATAACGAGATACTGATCATAGATTTTGCTGGTTTATAATCTTCCATTTCAGGTATCGCACATTTCTGAAATGAAAAATGGGATCACTTGAGCAGGAAACCGATATTACCTTACTAAATATGAATTTAAATAATCCACAAATATTCATTATATAGAACTTCGTCATCAATTTGTAAAAACATCACAAAGATCTTTCTTTGGAGACAATCCACAGATCTCTACAATAGGATATTAGAAATGAAGCTTTGTGATACAAAACAAATTAACCTTTGCTAAGCATATAGCTATTCCCGAAGGCCTGCCAAATGGTGCAGCTACGCGGAAACAGGGGCCTAGCGATGATTTCCGCTCCAACATACAGGGTTTTGCTGTTGCATCCTGAAAATAAGAACAATATTTTTTCCTCTGTTTATAGATCATCACCATCATAATCAGACTATTTTAGTCCACTGCTGGACATAGGCCTCCCAACTCAGCCCGATCTTCAGCTATTCACTTGCAGCTTTTACTGCCTTACGTATATCGTAGCTCCGTAGAACCTCAAGGCATGCTAGGTTACGTTTGCCGATTCGTGGTCTCCACTCTTGAATACGTCTACTTCAATAGTTATCGGTTTTAATCAAATCAAATTAATTATTTGTCGGAACATGGTAGGTACACATACATATTAAAAAAGCATACAGGGTTGTAAGAATGGAAACGTATCATTTGTTCCCGTAGTTTCTAAGACCTTCGCTTCGATCAGTCGATATATGGATCTTTTTCCGCATTCTTCTTCTCCTAGTACTTTTAAACTTGCTGTAGTATTTCTGTATTAGTTACCTCTAGTTTCACCTTTGTCAAATACTCGTCATCTTTCCAAGAAATTTCCTTTTTCTTAGTATTTCCGGAATCATCAGCCTGGAAAATACGAAGAAATTAATTGGATTTCATAATAAGAAATAAAGGAACAACAGAAAGAGCTAGAAGAAAGATCATGAAATAAAATCACACCCCTATAAGTAAGTAGCTATCTTACCTGTATTCAGAAGAAAATGAACGTGCAAAATGTAGCTTTCGAATTCAATGGGTAGTATAAAAATCTGCGGTTTTCCAGCAACTAAATTTTATACCTAACTAGCTGTTGCCCGCAACTTTTACTCTTAGACTTTCGTATAAACTTTTAACTCATTTTTGCCTCCATTAATTCGGAAGTTAAGCAAAATCTTTGGAATCTACGTGCCAAATTTCAGATTTACGTGGGTTTCAGTGTTCGAGATGAGCCCGTATTTCGCTTTTTAACCGACTTCAAAAATGGAATCTCAATTCGGTTGTATTTTTTTTTTTAAATGTTTGTTACCTCAGAACTCCGTCATTTATGAACCGATTTGGAAAATTCAGAGTGGTGAGAAAAGAGAAAATTTTGTTACTTGGATGACAATTAATATGATTATCCAAGTAACCGAATTTGTCTTTTTATACTTATTTTCTGAAGTCAGATTTTTAATTGATAATTATATCTACACTAATATTATAAAGAGGAAAGATTTGTACCTATTTTTGTATGTTTGTATGTTTGTAATGAATAGGCTCCGAAATTACTGAACCGATTTGAAAAATTCTTTCACTGTTGGAAAGCTACACTATCCCCGGGTGACATAGGCTATATTATATTTTGTAGCGAGGCCGAAGGCCGAGCTTACACTCGTGCGAAGCCGGGGCGGACGGCTAGTATACGCATATAAAGAATAAAATAGAGACCTACCACAAATAATGTTAGTAATGATGTTGTTTGTGGTCTTACTAAAATGTAGTGAAAAAAGTAGACCATAACACTTGATGTAAACATTTGAAGAAACATTCGCGAAATTAAATCAAGGTCAGTATTAAAATTACTAACAAGTCCATCACCGGCTTCAAAATATATGAAAAACGTAGTAAGTGCCCATAAAATTTTAGGGTTGCCCTCGATTTCCCTGGGATCCCATCATCAGATCCTAAATTGGTAACAATGGGACCAAATTGTAAGTATACCCTACCGAATAAAAGTTTTTTTTTTTTAATCGGTCACCAGTTGGCGGAGAAATCGATGAACATAAATAAAAAAAAATATACAGTGGAACATAGAACCGTCCTCTTTTTCGTCGGTTAATCAAAAACAGCAATGAAATGAGAAAATAGCTTTAATTTTAAAATAGTACAGAAATATTCCCTAAACAATGACTGCATAATTTGTAAATTATTGCCACTAACTTGTCACAATATTCAGTTTCCAAATTTATTATTTCAAAATAATAAATCACTGTCACAATTCAGCGCAAATAAAAAAAAAGATTTAAAACTGTAAGGATCACTCTGAGTAAATACATAATGTCATTTTTAAGAATGAAAATTACATTTATTAGTAATTTTATATACACAACTAAGTACACACGCGTCGTTCACATGGAGGTATTCCTTTTGTCCAGCTGGCCATTCCCAAAAGCCGTCAACGAGCGCGACGATTGAAAATGGCCAGCCACGGCGACATCCATCGTCGCAAACATGGAGCCGTGTATGTGGGTATAAGGCCGCGTTTATACGATGTCGTGCTCGGTGCGGGGCGACATGTTGTGCTCGGAGGGGGGCTCCAGAGGCATGCCGCAGCAGAACAGCTGGCGCACAGCGCGAGAGACGCGCGACGCACGCGATTCGCTGCGCGGCAGCCCGCCTGCCTCCTCCTCATCCGACTGGAACAACAACCCATGTGAGCCCGTGAGTACAGCTTGTCCGTAACCCATGCCCGTACTAACTACGCGAAACCTGCTAACATGTTGGCCGCGACCAGCAAAGCGAGTATAAGGCGTGCGGGCTACCGCGGCAGCACTCTACCATTCTACCACTGACCATCATTATGCTGACTTAAGTCTGCTATATCGACAGTTGCTAATGTTTTTATTAAGCCCTGACGCAAAAAGAGGGGTAATATAAGTTTTACATGTGTATCTGTGTATTTGAATGTCTGTCTGTGGCATCGTAGCTCCCAAACGGGCGAACCGAAATTGATTTAGTTTTATTCAGATGATTTGATCGAGAGGTTTCTTAGCTATGATTCAAGAAAATCTGTTCCACCGCTTGAAGATTATCAGTTCTTTTATTGGAGGTATAAAAAATCAATTTATACTTACAGCATAGCAAGTTTTAGTTTTATCTTTAATAGCTGATCACATACCTACCCGATGTAAATTTCCTTTAAAATTTATATAATAATAATGCACACTATTCCGTACAAATCTTAACCTAATATAAGTATTTCAAAATCATCATCATTATCAGCCTATCATATTTCCACTGCTGGCACTCTGGTATTCTCTTAGAGAGAGAAAGAGAGTGAGGATGGCCTCTATTTCACCATCCTGGCCGAGTGCGTGTTGGTAAATGTCGTTGACTTTTTCTTTGAGGTTTTTGGCCATACTGGTTTCTTAACGAAGCACTTAAAAGTATCGCATGTGAAATAGAAACGGTAAATATAACAGGTTGCAACGTTTAAACTCACCCATTCCGAGGAGACTTTGGCCACATCGGGGGTCCGCAACTCTGCGATATCTTCGACAATGCTGTCCTCGTCTTCCTTTGCCATCTCGGGACGCTTCGCTGCCAGGCTGGAGTCTGCCGCACTCGGAGACACTTGTGGAGGGATTGGCTGCGACGGCGTTATCGATTCTTTCTGTTAACAATGGATTTTTAAACGTCCATGTTTTTATACCAGCACTGTAGAACATGAAACTATTTAAAACAAGCAATTAATCATGTGAAAATAACAGCTTATATCATGACAGTACACAAACACTCTGATAGCAGTATCGGGTGGAATTTAACGAAGAAACATGACATTGCAATAAGGGTTTATTGGCCGCACCTTCAAATCGACAGCGAGTGTAGCCAGCGTTATGGTCTCAGGGGAGGAGGTGCGCCGTTTGGTAACTGACGATAGCTTCTTAGCAACATGCTTATGCTTCTCGGAGGTCATCGCTGCAAATGATATTGAAAATTTAATTTCACTGACTAAACTTAAGTATTAATTTTTATATATTCATTAGGCACTCGATAACAAGTCACAAGACAAACATGAGTACGGTAACATGTAGGAAAAGAGGCAAAAGTTGGTGCTCTCTCTCACCACGCTCACTTTCGATTTTTCCTTTGCTCCCAGTATTTACACTGTCCTTAAGTTCTTCTGTTACTGCTGTGAACAAAACAAAGCTCAGTTTACTAAAAGCACTTGCAAATCTCTAAAACTTTTGTTGATTGTACAATAACGGCTACACGTTTTGTGTGATGACATGATTTATAACATATGGTATCACGTCAACTACAGTAGTGAGACAAATGTAACGATTGTCATACACGAAACGGCGGGAGCTTTGGAGCGCTTGTGCTGCAATTCCTTAGGCACATCTTCCTGCATGTCGATGGGGCGGAATGGTTGCTTGTGTCGACTCGCAGTGGACTGCTCTACTAGTACCACTGACGAGTCCGCGGTGGTGCCGCTCTTTTTCTCTTGCTCAGACATCCCTCACGATCACACTAGCATCCATACGTATTTATTTCCCTAGAACGACACCAATTTGTCATCCAAATATTGAACAACAATTTTTTTAGAAAATCACAAAAAGGCAAAACGTCACTCTTTGTAAATTTTGACAGTTGTCTTTCTTATTTTCCAATGTCTTCTATTTTCGAAATTGCGTGTTAAAAAAGGATTTTGTAGACTTTAAGAATTGCATAGTTTATGACCCCCATAATCCTAACATTATGACCGTCGTTTCCAACTAAATGCTACCATACCAATGCTACTAATTGTCTGTGTCCCTATAGGTATACCTATTAGTAATTCTCTAAATCGGAGAAACTAAGATCAAAACATTAAATTGAGAGCCCTATGTACACTGCACAGCAAACATTTCAATTGACCAACGAGTGTACAATATCGAGTATACAACGCGTAGACCACGTTTACTATACAGTCGGGATTTGCCATAGGACGAATATCGATGCATTGCTTACAGTTTCCCCAATGTTAAGTTGCTTTGATATGATGGATTTAACTAGCCCAGTGAAGTCTTACTAACAAACGTAAACGACGAAAAAGCTTGACCTTTTATCTAAAATCAGACGTTTCTGAATAACGCCTTTCCTATTACTAAGGATCTGTGGCCCTAGTACGAGCACTTGCGAAAAAGTATTATTTCCGTAAACGATAGCAAATGTATGAAAAATTGAACAGCGCCTCTATCGGACGTAAAGGGAAACTGAATTTTTCTTACATTTGCTATCGTTTACGGAACGAATACTTTTTCGCAAGTTCTCGTACTAGCCCCACTGATACTCATCGTATATCTTATCTTAGGTACACGTTTCTTGCGTATTACACAGCAAAAATATGCTTAGTATATAGGATGGTTGGGATGTATAGGAAATCTTTGATCATTTATATAGTTTAGATCTAGTAGCAAAAAAGTCTGTAAGGGGGAGAGGTAAACACGTATTGCACCACAGAAAAGAGAAGAAATATTCTCACTTTAGTGTATTGCACACACTGTCAATTTGTTGGGGATGTGGATGGCAGAGGTTTTAACAATACAAAAAATTCCATAAATCATGGCAGATGTTGGAAAAGAACTTTGACGACCATAAACTGTCAATCTGACAGAAGTTGTATTTTTTCGTTTTATATTGAAGCTAAATTACAGTTATACCTATCACATCTTTTCAGATCGCGAATATTATAACTATGCAGGGGAAGAAAAAAATAAAATGTGATGGAAAATAAACAGTCACCATCAAAGAAGAAATTAATATCCATCCAAGAGGAGAAATTGATAAGACAAGTGGATTATCTTGCAGCCAGTCCCATTCGGCAGTCTAAAAAGCCAATCCCCTTTGGTAATAATCAAAAAGTTATTGTCATTTCTGTCTTTTCCCCGCTGAATGTTTGAAACACTTAACTTTTGTCACAGGTTTAGAAATATTACAGAAAAGTCCAGTCTTCGGGCAAGGCTCCCAAAGGGTGCTGGTTTCTATTAAACCGCGTGCTCCAGCAATCAAGACACTATACATTGCAGAAAAGAACCGTTATCATTCAAAAAAGGTAGATTTTATCTCAAAATTCCGTTACATAATTTTTAAGTATTTTATTAATTGTTATTTTGATTTCAGGGGTCAAGTAAATCAGGTTCACGTCTTGCTATTGGTGATCATTCGTCTTTTACTACTCGTAAGTTACTAGTTATTATTAATATTCGTAAAACATATTATAAACTCATTGATAAAATCTCATTAAATTTTTCCAGGCTTGAGTGAAGGCGAATCTGATGTAGTAAACTCTATAGCCTGCGGTATAGATCTCCCAGATAGTAAAATAGAAACTTCAAACATAATATCGTCAGTCCTGATTCAAGTTGAAAGTTCCGCGTTTAGCTCCAGATGCTCACAATCTGAGCGTCCGCCCAAAGTAAACGTTTATAATGATAAGCCTAGGTCTCCAGAAAAATGTTACATGTACACGCAGCCGAATATGAATCTTCCTAAGCTCGAAGCTAAAGTTAACGTATCAACTTTAGGCGCAAACAAAGTTGACATTGCAACATTGATTGTGACTAACACGTCTTCAGAAGAATCTTCCTTTCCAATCAATAGCACAATAAAAAAATTAAGTCAGAGAATCGACCACTTAGAAAAAAAGATTTTAAGGCAAGAAATGGTATTCCGTGCACTCGATCCTTGTATTACGGCTACGTCTTCTGATGACGACAATAAAGATAAGGACAATGAAATGAGAACTTGTTCTGGGACGGCACGGCCTGGGTGCAGCTACATACAACAGTACAGCCACGTGCCGGAGACGTCAGCCTTTCAGAGGTACACGCACCAAGCGGCACCGTTGTCACCGAGCAAAGCTACCACGATAGAAAAAGAACATAACTCTGAGCAATACGGTCGTGACTTCACTACATACGATGGCATAACAGCGCGGGGCCGCCGGCAGTGCGCTTCCGTGCCGTGCAAACGTGATGATATTCCAAAACTGGCTGCTGAGCGAGTGCATAAGATAAGGCATAAGCTCAATCCCGTCCGTGACTACAGGCTCATGGACACAGTCCATTACTTGGCCCAAGGAGAGTTTGCCCCGCGCGATGACGGTATCAAACTTACTCCCTCACGAGAAGCTGTTCTCAGTGATATAATTTACGAAGACGTGTGTCGTACTCATTGGCCGAACACACGGCTGGGTCGGAGAGCTCACGCTGAGAGATGCAGTACAAGAGGGGAGCTGCAGCGACTCATTGACAGTATGCTGAGAGAACGAGTCGCACATGTTGAACGCAGAAGGAGACGTCACTACAGAATAGTCAAATTGAACCACCGACACGAGAGCTGCCGACCGCTTGGAAAGACTGGCGACATCATAGTAGCCAGCCATAAAAACCGACCAGGTAGTGAAGAAGCCGCTGGTAGTGACGTAAACCCAGGCAGTCTCATAATATCTGATAGAAGGAGAGAGGAACAAACTTCACGCAGAAGTCATGCAAGTCATGATATGATACCAGAATCACGACACCGCCGTCGGGCTCGGGCAGATGAATCTTCTTCCCCTGGACCTAGCTACGCTAAACGGTCGCCCTCTTCGAGAGAACCAACATGCTGCTACCACCACACATCAACGAAACCCGATTCAAGTACTTGCGAACCTCCAGCAAATTATAGTACAAATGAGGCCAAACAACATGATCTGACAAGCGGCAGTAGTTTGTCCGGTTACAAAAGTAAAAATCCACGTCTCGTGGTTAAAAAGGATGGCAACCGTCGCAAACAACCGAAAGAAGAACCAAATCTCGAACATTACATATTGCTTCCGACTCTGGTCGTTCGCACACCTTCTAATATGAAAAGACAGAAAAAGTTCAATGAGCTTTATCATAAAATATTAAACGTTCAATTAAATAACGGTATGTATAACTTTCGAAATTTATTGAACAAAAGTTGATATAATCAACGTCGAGATAAATACAAATACAACTTTCTTTGTATGGTCCTAATCCAATAATTGTTGACGAGTGAGTCAACATGCCTGATCCTTATGGATCAGGCGTTTTAGTGTCCTTATGGACGCATTTGAGTTTTCAGTTTTTCAATCTATATCTTGTTCACATTTTGAGTTTTAATATCCTTTTTTTCTTTACATAGGGGCAAGTGGTTCAGATTCAACAGACCAAAAGACTGGTAAAATTATTAAAAAGAAAGATATTGGATTCAATATCAATATCACTCTATCGGACAGCGCAGAAAAACTGGCCAATGAGAGACATCACGACAAAAAATAACAAATTCAAAGTACTTATTATTTGTCATTTAAATTATAATTTTACACTTTATTATGGTGTCTCAATAAATATAATAACATGATTAGATATTTGAAATTTCTTATTTTGTATGTGGTTATACCACGGGACTAGGTAAATCTACTTCAGTTTTTGAGTTATAGTTACTAGATTTAGTAGTTTCCATTGTTAAGCAAAAACACTAAAAGGATTACATTTTGTTTTGCGTATTTTTGCTAATACACATTATTAATTATAAATCTATCTCTGCATACCGCATCGCTCTATCATTAATCACGCCGACGACTCGTTGTTGCGACGATACGGTTTTTATTCGTATACTTTCGCTGAGTCAGGAACACTAATGCTATCAAGTTGAGATACAGGATAAGTTAAAATCTAGTTAAAATTTATCTATTTTTAATTTATTTCCGGCCTGCAGTCTGCTCAAAGGGTTAGAATTGCTATTTAACGTGTAATGCGATCAGCATTTTGGGAACGATTCCCACTGGCACTGGATTAATCGGTTATTTAGTATTTAGGTTTTAATTTGTTTGTTGTTGTTTTTTCCTTGTAAGCCTACTATAACCATATGTGTAATAAATACTTTATTACACATAATATGTGTACTATAACATTATAGTCTGATAAAATTGGTTTAAATTCTAAATGAATTAAATAAAATTTTCACTTACCTTTAGGTACTTTTTCACAAACATAGTAACATAGTTCCTTTTCACAACACATTAATATTATAACTACTAAAGTTTGTGCGTAAGACAATAAGTTTGTATATTTGTCCGCACTCAACTGTAACAACTCGATGGATTTAAATGAAATTTTGTATGAAGTTGGTGGTTGGTTGATTCGTGGTTTGTAGTTTATACCCTGGATTAACATACATGCTTTAAATAGTTGATTGAATCAGGCGTTACTTTGCGGAAGTCATCAGAAAAACAGTTTTTTATACAGGCTTTTTTAATTTCAGATAAATTCATCGCTGCTAGTCATTTATAATTCACATCGCAATTCAATAAATTTTATAATTTCTTCGTCCTCTTGTACTATTTACTATATGCATAGTTATAATTGTGCAAGGTTGAGTTGAGTAAATCAATAATGACAATTAACGCCTTTAATAAATCGGTGTGACTCAGACAGCTGCCCATTCAGTAAGACTAGTTCCTATAGAATATTTTAGAAAAATGCAGCCAAAACTTGCGGTCGAGACTGTATCTATTGTCACTGACTTGATACCGCTACGTCTCAAGTGTAATGAAACCCGTTAGTTGGCTATACTTTATCACACTTCTACGTGTGCCTGCAAAATGGAATCACATATAAGTGATAAATTTCAGCAAAATATTTCTACAGGCCTTTTTAAGTGATTCTGTGGACAAAATCATTGATATCTAAAAAAATATCTTAGTATTTCGCTTCGTTTAGTGTAGCAGATAATTTAGTGCAATTCAGTGCAAGAGTCAATTTAAAACATAGGTATTTCAGATGTTTCACTGCTGCGCCTTTTATCCAATACTAGGCCAAGAGAAGTGTGTCAGTTGAAGCGTTTGTTAATATTTTATAGGAAACATTTCTATCGTCCCCAATAGACTATACCATGGTTATCTACTTTATCGATTGACGTTATACAAAATTTTATATTCAAAAGTTAGTACTGTAAATGCTATTTTTAAACATTGTGTTTGTGAAAAATATTATCTGTGATGGAAAGTGTCAAAAAGTGGCTTTCTGAACGAAACGTAAGGAAAAACGGAGTGTACGTGCATTACAGTCCACCTAGACGTAAGTACATATTTGAATTATATATTTAAAATGTGAGTATGTATAGTGCCGGCCCTAGCCATTAACCAGGGGCATTACGGCTAACTCTAACCGCGGGCTCGAATCGAAGCGCAGTTTACAAAATTACGCGAACGCGAACCTTAACGTGCTGAGATATGGTTAGCGGTTGCGCAGCTTTTCGCAATCACCTAAATTAAATAGCTTTTAACAGGTAAGGCCCCAGGGTAGAACAAGTTTGTCGTTCAGCGCGTTTCATTTCTGAAACCTATCGTACAGTAATCAATATTTTTTTCCGGAATAAAAAGTAGTCCAATTTCGCCAAAGCAAATTTTTCCAAAGTCGCCCACATGTCACTTATCCGATGAAAATAGATTTATTCAGAATATTAGGTACTCTTTGCTATAACTACTTAATTTACGCTGATAACTAAAAGTAATGTACAGTAGTTTTGCATGTACGTTGGTAGGACGTAGACACAAAATAAACATGTCCAATGGGCCTGCCGCCTGTCTGGACGTCGCGTGCCGACAATATAGCTCCAGAACATTCTACGTGTGGATGGCTACGAAATTGGTACAAATTGTATTTTTTAGAATCGTGTCTATCTATCGTTATCATGACTCGAATAGGTGAGGATTCCAGTTTTGCGTTTTGATACTGAAATAGTTTGAATTTCATACATTGCCTTCTTAATCAATGTAAACGAGTATTGATATAAACTTTTTTCTATTGAAATTATGACTGATGTGACTAACAAGTCGCTTGCCTGATGGTAAGCGTCACGCTTGTCCTTAATAGTTCAGTTACACCCAGAATTTTGAACTTCAATAGTTCAAAAGTATTGCCTGCGCGGCAATACACTATGTGCTCGACACCTTGAAATATTAGATCTTAAGATCTGTTTCTTTTACGAATCTGTAGTGTATTTCCGCTTTAACGTCGTTAGTATCGTTAGCAAACTGACATGTTTTTCTTTTACAGTTATAATTAATTATTGTTTCAGGCTATGTTAAATTAGCGTCATTCACAAATTTCTGTAGAGTAAAACAAAAATAATTGATCCAAATTCATGTACCTACTTAATGCGACGTTAAAGCAGAAATAATGTTTTGAAGATGAACTTCCGCAAAGTAACGCCTGATTCAATAATTAGATCTTAATTATTATTCCATATATATTACATAGATCAGGTAGGCAGCGTAGGTAGGCCTCCCACTAGATGGACCGACGACATCGTGAGAGTCGCGGGCATCCAGTGGATGCAGACGGCAGGTTGTCGTACAGTGTGGAGGTTAAAGGGGGAGGCCTATGATCAGCAGAGGACGTCTTATGGCCGATGATGATGATTATATAGATCTACGTTTGGCCATTAACTCACCTGATGGTAAGCAACTATGTGGAGTACGTCAATCTAAATAGAAGAAATATATTCACTCTAATTAGTCTTGAAGCACGCTAGATTGTATTTCTCAGGAAACAAAAAGACGGCAGGGAGTTACACCTAATTAAGTACCTAAAATAATATACTTTGATACTTAAAATGAAGATCGCATTTAGCAGGAGAATCAGAAATCAAATACGAGTTAATATAAGGTCGGGGAAAAAGTTTCTTCGTATTTTATTAACAAATTCAAGACATATTTTTTTCAAGTTTAATTATATTTAATTATAATATATATGTGCCATTTTGTTCGATAACTTGTTGCCATCTTGTAGGTACATGATTGTAGGTAGGTACGTGACATGATCCCGTTGCTGTAGAAATTTTGGGATTTCTGATAAAAAAAAATCAACAAGTAGTTTTGACAGTCCTCTCTGGATGTTAATCTAACACTACCCAAAGAATTCTGAAGAGATCGAAACAGGTGTAAATCTGAGGGTGCAAGGTCAGGACTATATGGTGGATGCATTAACACTTCCCAACCAAGCTCTCTCAATTGTTGCTGAGAGGCCAAAGATGTGTGCGGTCTGGCGTTATCATGATGAAAGACCACGCCCTTTCTGTTGATCAATTCCGGCCGTTTTTTCTCAATTTCTTGTTTGAGTCTCATCAGCTGTTGGCAGTAGAGATCCGAATCGATGGTTTTGCCCGGCGGTAAAAGCTTATAATGAACGATGCCCTTCCAATCCCGTCATACACACAGCATCACCTTATTACGTGTTAATCCGAGTTTCGCTACAGTCTGTGGTGCTTCACTGCCCTTTGACCATGATCGTTTGCGCATATTCTTGTCGTAGGTGATCCGTTTTTCATCACCAGTGATCAATCTTTTCAAAAGCGGTTCGGTTTTGTTACGTTTCAACAGAGAATCGCAAATGAGTACACGATTCATTTGGTTTCTTTCAGTGAGCTCGTGTGGCACCCAAATATCGAGTTTTTTTGTATAACCAGACTTTTTCAAATGGGTCAAAACTGTTTTGTGGTCGATCCCTAGTTCTCCAGCTACGTCGTAACTACTAATATGCCGATCTTGCTCCACTTTTTCAGAAATGGCATCAACTTTATCCGTAACAGGGCGACCAGAGCGAGCTGCATCTTTTACATCAAAATTCCCGGACTGAGAACGCTTGAACCACCATTGTGCTACTCTTGATGACACTGCATTAGGTCCATAAACGTCACATATTTTATTCGCGGCTTGTGTCGCATTTTTCCCTTTTTTGTAATAAAACTTCAAAATATATCGAATTTCTTCGTTAGATTCACTCATTTTATCGGACAAAAAAACAATTGAAAAATGGCGGGAAATTGCTTTTTACTTTTTGTATTCCTTTTTTAAAATGTCATATTTTTAATGATATCAAAACCAGCCAGATACAAACAGTACAACCGATGAGATTTTACTACAACTTTATACATACAAAATACGAAAAGACTTTTTCCCCGACCTATTATATCTGTGGAAATCAGTGATCAAAGCGTTATTTACAGCAATATACTTTGTGAAGATAAGGTTAGGGGTGAACAGCATATGGAAATGTCTTACTTTCGTGACATAAAAGTCTTTATTCGCCACAGCTGCTAAAACTTAACATAACCATTGCTGGTAGGTACTTATTAAATTAAAAACCCGGTAAAACGTACCGTTGTTTATACTGAACGCGACCTTAGCGTGATACTGTGAGATTTTTTGCACCAACCATAAGCATTGCAACAGTAGCACGCCAAGTGCCAAACCATAATGTTATTAATCAAATAAATCATGACAGCCGTAAACATGCATGTATTAAAATGTACGCAAGTATGTCAAACAACAGTAATCCGTCCAAGTATAGTCTGGCTCGCCTAGTTTTACAGTGATTAGGGTCTACCATTCATATTACATGAGACTTCGTGAATAGATGGGCATCGAAAAGGTTTACAGCGTTGTCAATGGAGCGACCTAGTTTGGTATTAGTTTCTAATTTCATCAAACCCGATACATATTATATGAAGAGTTTTAATTGTAATTTTTGCTCGATGACGCAAAACAGGAAGGAGGACGGTATTTTGTTTAGCGTATGTGTGTGTATGTACGCTTGTAGGTTTGCACCAATATCCTAAACGCCTCAATTAATTTTGATAAATAAGGTTTCGATAGGTTCGTGTTCGTGTATTCCGATATGGTCACTGTGTAGGTGACGTCATCATACTTACAGGGTGGGCAAGTAAAGTAGGGATAATAAAATAAAAACTGCATCCTTGTGTGACGTATCATAGAGTATGTCTATTAAAATTTAAGTTAGGTTTGGTAGTAAGTACATTTTTTTTCAGGTTTACCATTTGCACAAAATGATTCATCAAAAATATCGTTGTAGGGTTTAATATATTTTTGAAAAAGTAATCTTGTTGCATTTTTAATTAACTTTCACTAATCGTATGCAAAGAGAATGTAACGCTACGCTAAGAATCGTATGTATGAAAGTACCTTCCATTTCAAAACATATTTTCCAGATTTTGTAATTGATTATTCGGCCACCCACATTATTTCAAGTAAAATGTACTTGAAATAATGCAGGTTTATGACGCCCTAAAAACAATTTACATATGCTGGATAGCTATGAAGTAAAGAATATGAGGGAAAGATTTTTCCAGGGTTATTATACTTTTTTATAAATTTCATAGCATTAAATTGAGGTTTCGTGACAGGCATGATGGTGTGATAATGGCATTAAAATAAAGTAGATTTGCAAGCCATGGTGTGCAGCATGGAATATGGACACCATGGAATATTGATGCGGTTCACTGACCATAGGCTGTTCACCTCCATGCGGCCTATCGAATTATCCATGTATGTATGTACATTGAAATAGAGGTCACAATGTTACAATTTACGACTATTAGGTGTGATCTTGATGAGTCAGTCAGTCAGTGAACGAGTGGTATGTCGCATAAGCAAATATATAAAAAACTGACGCCTACTTTGACAATAGTAAATAAATATCCAGCCCTCCTGCTTTGCCCTCCAGCATGGCAATGCTGCCAGCATTCTGGTAATTATGCACTCCAATAAGACGCTTATCTATACTAATATTATAAAGAGGAAAGATTTGGATTTTTGGATGTTTGTAACGAAATAACTCAAAAACTACGGAACCGATTTAAAAAATTCTTTCACTGTTGGGAAGCTACACTCTCCCCGGGTGACATATGCTATATTATATTTTGTAGCGAGGCCGAAGGTCGAGCTTACACCAGTGCGAAGCCGGGGCGGGTGGCTAGTAATTTATATTTTAACCACTTCAAAAATGAGTGTGTTTTCAATGGGAAGTTTTGCAGAAGATTTTTTTTTGTTATTTTAAATGCGATAGATGGCGTTGACTAGACATGGTTATGAAGTTTTGCAAAACCACAAAGAAAGGTCAATAAAAAAACTTGCTTTTTCTCATAGACAGACAATATCTATCTGTCTGTTTGACAGTCTGGCATGCTTGATTTTGTTTTATTTTATTTCGTAGTAGGTATAGTGTGTTGTAGTAATTTTTTGCTAACAAAGCAATTTTTTTCCATAACACAACACAAATTATTAGGGACATAAGTGTTCCTTGCCTACCCATGTTATAAAATGTCTCCTCTTCCTTATATTGTAGGTTTTATTGGACAAATGAACATGTCCGTCAGCGCCATCTATCGATGGTAGCAGAACTATGTTTTTTCAACTGTCAGAAAACCGCCCATTTGGTTGTAACTCCGTCATTTATAAACCGATTTGACTTTCTTTTTTATTTAACACTACATGCTTTCAGATTGGTCCCATAGGTTTTTTATCGGTCCAATATAGCTTTTAAATCAAAATATCTGGAAAAAATATGTTATCCAAGTAAACGAAATTGCGTATTTACTGATTTTAAAGTCGGTTTTTTAATTTGATAATTATTTATTTTTAGGTATCTACCATTATTCTTTATAAATATTTAGTACATACCATTCCACAAAGTCTTGTTGTAAAAGAGTTGTAAATTCTCTTCAACTATCAGCATTACTATTTCAACACTCGTTTGCAACTTTCCATAAAAATAACTTTCACTCAATTAAAAAGTACAAGTAAGTCATGCGAGCTGTTTTGCATAAAATTCTTGCTGAACGTTCTTAGAACCTCTAGCTAACTGGTCAGTAGGGCTACTAGCAAACAATCAAACTGTAAATGCAAGCTCACGATAAGGTGTAAGGTCAGCAGATGAAGCGATAAGCCCAAGTTGTTAGCGTATAAATCTCTTATGTAAATCATGGTGGGTGAAATAGCCGTGACAAACAGGCTGTTTTAACGTGTTTTTTTACCTTTTTTAAAATAATTACTGGTGAACGGGTAAGATCAAACACCTTAGTAAATTAATGTTATATATATATATATATTTCATTTTTTCTTTTCATTGATGATCTAGTTTTCAATGCATTGTAAATGGTGACGCATCTACACGTTCTTGTAGATTTTTATTTTTATATTGTCGGATAAATGACTTGTTGTAGCTTTACCTAGTCAGTGTGTTGGATATACAAACATCAATAGGTTTTAAAACGTCCTTGATAAACATAGTTAAGAAGTAAAAATTCCATATGTCAATGTGATCGGAAGGAACTAAATCATTTTGACATTTACATTTTTGAGACGCTCAAGGGAATTTCCTGAAAAGTCATTCAAGGAATTGGATGAAAATAGGAATGGACGTTCAGAAAATTTTACATAGTGGTGAACTAGACATTTAGAGAACTGGACGTGGTGAACCTAAACCTTTTTGTAGTTTGTTAAACTGAAGTGACAAAAGATCTTCATAATTTAAAAATTTGTGCTTGAGAATGGTTAGATAAAAGTGGTGCTTTTTACCGACTTCCAAAAAGGACTAGGTACTATGTTCGTCTGTATGTATTTTTTTTAGTATAGCCGAGTGAAGCTTTTGTAACACTGCACCAACAAAGTAAGTTATATCATTTGCATGTTTAGGTATTGTTAAACCAATCACATTTACGTTCTATTTTGCTCGAGAATTTCAAAGTTTATTTATTTTATTCATAACAAACTTACTGTCACAAATATATATTCATAGATGGTAATAAAACTCTAAGTAGGTACAATCATAATAACACTATAATAACATAATTATTACAATAATAAAATTTTAATTAAACAACTTCAAGTGACTTTTATATTTGTCATGTCGTCGAACATTCACCGAACATATAAAGAACCACAGAGAAAAAAACCTCAGTGTATAGAACGCCACGTTAAATTCCTATTCTATAAGCGATTTTATTTTTTATACTAGATTTTTTGCCCGCGACTTCGTACGCGTAGATTTTCATATAAACCTTCAATTCTTTTTTCTTCCCTTAATCCAGCCCTTGCGCAAAATAACATAGCCTATACTTCAATCTGGTCATAGCTAAGCATATTCGTGAAAACAGCATTTAAATCCGTCTGCATTTTCTTCCAGGGGTTTAGGAGATGTGCGTGAACAAACAAACATAAATTCTAAAAACTGCCTTAACATGTTCAGCTGCTTATTTTATGTCGCCCTGTGTGAAGTATTGATAGAAGCATAAAAGTAAAAACACCGTCAACAGTTTTCAAATCAAAAGGATAATGTGATCACAGTGCAGAGCATGTTTTGAAGTATTATTTTTATCTAAACCATTAAAAGTATATCATGTCATGTCGGGATGATACATCTCTGAAATTTGACTGTCCAGCTTCGCTCGTTCGAATTTATCTATGACCATCCAATTTCTGAATTATGAATACGACCACAAGTATATGGCTTTGGCCACGGAACCCTGACATATGCTTGTCTTGACACGCTGTTGGCTAGTTATTTCTTATTTTGCGTGCATTTGTATGTATACCTTGATTAAAAAGCCATGAAATGGAATTACTCTATTTATCTGTTAAAATATCACAGTAAAATTCATTCTTTATTCTTATTGCAAATATACACTTTCTTCTTCTAGAAGCTAAGTTTATATACCCTGCATAAAGGGTGCATCAATGACTTATGTAGTGGCTGGTCACAAAACCAGACCACAGACAGAAGTAATTTTAGCAAAAAAAAAACATACTAAGGGCCGATTTCACCATCAAAGTGAACGCGATCAACGCAAAACTAAACTGGTATAAAGTGGCTTATTGAGTTCAAAACGTCAATTTGGGTTTCACCAACATAAACTGATCGCAGTTAAGTTTAAGTTATTTTAAATGCTAACATAGAATAAAATCTCCGTATGAGTATTATATTCTCTTGGGAATAAAATACATTGGATTGAATCACCAAATAGGTTGTAAGGCCTATGTTTTTATAACATCCTTGATCTACACGTTCATTCATCTAAGAAGGTTCCTTAATTTATTTAAAAGTTTTAATCTGGCTGATTATCTGAAAGACAGTTGACAGTTTCAAAATTTTAATGGCTATGTCAATAAAATTCTCTTTACTTTGGACCTGCTTGCTTGAGGCTATGTGACGATCCTCATATTACGTTTCGGGTAACGAAGAAAATAATCATTGAAGTTTTAATTTCTTTTATGTAATAATAAATAATTAAAATAAATGATATAACGTAGCCTATGTTTTAATCTGGTAATTTCTAAGCATATTCGTGCAAACCGCATTTAAATCCGTCCAGTGGTTTAGGAGATGTGCGCGGACAAACAAACAAACAAACAGAAAAAAATTCTAATAACTGTCCTATCGTGTTCAGCTGCTTATTTTAAGACGCTCTGTGTCTTTTTTTGTTATCTCGCAATTACAGATTTTTTTATCTCTACGTTTTTATTATATGTATAAATAAATAATATAGATTTACGACGAAATAATTATTTTCATAAAACGAACACCTTGTAGGCGGTGGTAAAACAAACAGGAAATCTTTCCATGTAGTGCAAGTGACGATAAGCTTTTGAACAAAGCTTTAGAACACTACCAGTAGCGTATCACTTCTATTTGGTCAAATACTCAGCTTTTTGTGAAGGAAACCCGTAGGCAGAAATGAAATACTAAAATTTTAAAAGTGAAAAATCTAAAAATACTTTTCAAAGTAAGGTGATAGTTTGTATACAATTTCTCGCTAAAAATGCACAAATAAAGCTGTGAATCTTATAGTTTAGAAATAATGATGTAAGATTAAGGTAAGTTATCCTACTCCTAATGAAAACAAAATGAAAGAGTTTGGTGAAATAAAATCCTACCTACCCTTTAAATTCTTTCTGCAAAAGTAATAGTGCAATAAATACATATAACATATTTCTACTAGACTTATACGTTTCTGCATCAGAACCGTACTCTGGTGAAAAATTGCCTAACGTTCTAACCATAGAAATGGAATAAGCTCTACGTGCAAACTTTTTAGTTTTGTTGAACTTTTTGATGTTCGAGTCTTTGATCAATGGATCTACTTTACGTGTTACGCGGAAAGTGTGTACTAAGCGGTAAGTGGGCCATAGTACCAATAATTATGAATAACATTTCTATTGAAGCAACTCTAAAATTGCGTAAATAATATCAGCTGTTCCATATATTTTGTCGAGTGTGAATAACTGTTTTCTATAGAACAACTGATATTTTATTTGTGATTTCAGGGTTACCTATAGTAAAAAAAAAAAAACATACTACTGTACTACGGACCCCCTTTCAGCTTAGTACGCCCTTTCAGCGTATCGCAATCTAGTGTAGAGTTCTGGAATAGCAGCAATAATAGCTAACATTTACTACAGATTTTTGGACTAAGTCGTCAATGTCGATATGTTTAGTTCAGTTTAAAACATACTTCGCACATTAAAATCAATAAAAAAATATGTATTGGATATATATATTTATAGTCCCACAACACTTCCAATTTCTGTGCGTGTTCGAAAACCAAAAATAAGAGCGCAATTATTCTTTAGAGAAGTTTAGAGAATAGTTAAGTTAATACTGGCTAAATGCCTGCAACTTTATACGCGTATGGTTTAGCTTTCGTTGTCTCCAGATACCTTTCACAGGTTAGATATAGATTTATAATTTTCAAAAAATCCTTTCTTATTGCTCCTCTACATTTATAAGGAACTCTTTCATCTCATTTTTAACCCCTTTCAGGGTAAGTTTCCAAAAGACGATGATAAAACTATTACTTATAAGCACAAGCCTAAGTACCAACATCCTTTCAACCCCTAATTCTGTTTAGGGGGGTGAATATTCAAAAATCGTTCCTTGGTTCGTAATATGAGCAATACTTGTGCAACATTTCATAGTTCTAGACCCAGAGGTTTAGAAGGTGCGTTGTCTGTCAATAATTTCAAAATGTTTTTTTGTGTAGAAGATACTCTACTGTACTGTGCTGCTCGTATCCCAGTAGTAGGAGTGGTGTCAGCTGCGGAGCTGCGGTCGTGGGCTCGCGGCCCGCCGAGCAGGCTGGAGCGCGCCATACTGGCGGGGCAGGGCCGCCGGCTGCTGGAAGAGGCGGCACTGCCGCTCGCGCACCACCTGCCCGCACTTCAAGCCAAGTGTGACGCTCTCCACGATGCTGTGGAGAAAGGCTCACTGCTGGAGCTGCAGGTACTATGTAATCAGCTGTTAATAGACGTGAAAATGTCAGGTGCACATTTTTTATTTATGTTACACGGGAATTACTCACGTAAGATTAAGCCGGTTACTCCGACTATAGTTTCAACCGCATTAGACGGCCTTTTTCAAGGTGAATGCACGCGCGCGGCTGCGTCTCGCTTTGCACTACGGGCCGCCGCGCGGCGCGCACGTGATGACACCGGCTGCTTGTCGGGTACGGGGGTGGGGGTGCGTAGAGAAATATGTTGCGCCGGCGCACACTGGAGCTCTTCCTCACTCGAATCTTCCTGCGTGTCGGGAATACTCCAGCACGCGGAGCTCACCACGTCGCCACCAATCTCACGGTCACTCCCACGAACTCCATGAAGGCACGGCTTCCAAGTCGGTGGCAGGTTCCATCCTCCATCCCTATTGAAGGTTGGACGTCGACTGATCTCGATGGCTTCTCTGACTTTCCGGGGCACAAAGAATTTCTCCCGTGCCAGCACTTTCGCTCTGTCGAACCTGATATAATGCTGTGCGCCGGAGCCCAGAGAATGTTCTGCCACCGCGGAACCGTTGGTGTCGAGCTTTTTCATGGAACGTATATGCTCCGTGAGCCTCGTGGACACGTTCCTCTTTGTTTCGCCGACGTAACATTTACCGCAATCGCAGGGGATCATATACACACCGGGAACCCCCAAAGGGTCTCTATCTTTTGGAGAGCGGAGCAGCTGTCTCAGTTGCCCTATAGGACGGAAGATCGTCTTGATGCTGTACCTCCGGCGTAACAAGTGCACACTTCTTTGTAGTTCGGTATGACATCCTTAAACAATCGCCTACATGTGTGTAGCATGCTACGACAATCTACGATCATCACACACATTCATGTAGCAAGCTACGACGTCTCTATAGTAAGTTACGATTTCGTCGTAGCTAATTACGATTTTCTTGTGTAGCACGCTTCAACCTTACCACACTGTTACAAGTTACTTCATCTCTTAGAAACCTACTAACATCGCTGAAATAAATAGCAATAACATCTTCGTAGGCAGATACAACGTCTCTAAAAACGCTACGTGATGTCGTAGCACGTAGAGCGTTTTCGTAGCAAGCTACGACATTCCTATGGTAAGCTACGACATTTCTACGTACTATAATTATTCTAGTAGTAAACTACATGCCTAGAGCAAGATACGATATTCTTACGAAAAGCTACAACATTTCTGTAGCAAGCTACTATCACTGTAGCAAGCTACGACAATTATTATTACTCCATCATAGTAACAGATATCAGTGTAGCAAGCGGCACAGGTATAACGAGCTTCAATATTTCTGTAACTACACCTTTCCCATTTAATTATCATAGGAGCTTCTGGAAGCTGACTACAACCGTCGCAAGTTCGTTATGTGCCGCGATGAGGCGGGAGTTGGTCTACTGCATAAGGCAGTCTACTACGACTTCATGGATATCGCCGAGTACCTTGTGAAGAACCACCCGCAGCTAGTGCATGTGAAGGATTCAGTGAGTCATTAGAGAACGTGTTAAGTATAATCTTAACAATTTTAGTTAACATTAATCGAAATAAACATTGAAAGAAGAGACTTCTCTAAAAGTACAAGGTTATAGTTGAACTATTTTATTTATTTATTTATATACTTTTTATTGTGTTTAAGTCTGCGTTTGACCATCAATTTGCATACTGGTAAGCGACGATGTGATCGAAAATGAAGCATGTTGTTAAGAATACCTATGGCAAGTAGTTCTGTACCTTGACTGTATGGATTAAAAACGTAGAATCATAATGTTTGATAACTTGCAGATTTTTTTATTTATTAGTCTTGCGTTTGACCCACCACCCCTTATCCAGAAAAAATCCACTCATTCACTATTTACTAAAAAACACGCAGATTGGAACTATCGAGAAACACCCATCCAAACAGCTTATTCTACTCTACATTCAAGCGGTTTGCACAATAAAAGTGGATGCCCTAGCCGTTCAATATAAAAATGGGCAGGAAGGAATTAGATCATACAGATCCGATACACTATGTAATGTATCCGATAAAACTAGCTAGATAGACTAGCAACTTTCCGTCGATATTGAAGGCTAAGAAGGATAGTCTCCGTTTAGCCGTTTAGCTAGTTGAAGAAGTTTGTTGTGTATTTGATGAAAGTCTCGATGTCGAAGAGATGTCATGCTAACAGTTATCAAAAATGTGATGAAGGAAGGTCGTACGGCGCTTCACTACAGCGCGCTATGCCGCGACGCGGCAGCTGGCGCGTGCTTGCTGGAGGGCGCGGGCGCGGCGCGAGGCGCGCGGGACGCGGCCGGTCGCACGCCCGCCTTCTACCGCCAACACCGCGCATTGCTCGTGCTGCCCGCGCCGCCGCTGGACATGGCTCGTGAGAACAGGAGCCCGCCCGGTGAGTCCACATTCATTCATACCTACGCTTCACATCCTCTGCGAGCGGAGCCAACACACTTTAAAGCTACTAGCCAACTGCGAGTAGAGTTTGAATATTTGAGTATATACCTAGGTAAGTGGAATTTATATAATTGTTAGTAAAAAATAAAAACTTTGTAAAAAAACAAAAAAAATCGATACATACTGATTTTTTACAACAAAAAAACCTAAAATCAACTTTACGGGAAGTGGGTTAAATAAAACAAGTATTAATTTAACTTTTTTTTAACCCTCGTTAAAAGAGCTAATAATCTTTAAACGTTTGAATTTAAGTAAACTAAGAACACTCTCGATTAAGTCACCTTTCAAACAAACAAAAATACTGAATCAAAATCCGTTTAGCCGATGCCACAGACAGATACATAGATACATACGTTAAACTTATAGCACCCCTCTTTTTGCTTCGAGGGTTAATAAACGGGTTATACTCCCTATTTTGCCATCCTTAGAGGTGGTATATTTTCTTCACATATAAATGCGATCACCCTCGAAAGCCTATTCAATAAAAAAGAATCGATAATAGGTTAACGATCGGCGAAGGTGTCGCAGATGCAATTTTTTACGGTGAACTCGATGTTCACAATAAAAAGACAAAGTCTCGAAACTTTGTAAGTAGTCGTCGTCAACATTTCTGTTTTTTGTGTATTTTTTTTAGCTTATCCTCCCCAGATTCAGGTCTTTTTGTATGCAATAATATGTTTCGGGCATAGAGGGCGGATGGCAGTTGATAGCATAGCCTGGACGGGAGCACCGCAGTGACGTTGATTTGGTTGAAATATCATAGCTGACCATGTTTTCTTTACATCAACCAACCTTGGCACAGCACTTGTACTTCTTTATGGAGTTGATAACTTTGCAGTTCCTACACTAAACTATACAGTTTTTATACACTTAATCTTCGTTAACTGTAAAACAAAATACCTACTCATTTAGGTTTTTAAGAATGAAAACTGCCGTAATAATAAACTTACTAAATATTTTGGGTTATAAGTCCACGCTCTCCAGTGAGAGCTGTCTCTTTTGCAACTTTTTAACATTTTTAAAGATAAAAATTTGCTAAGTATGTATCAAAAAACCATTAATGGTTCAAAATAGTAATCGTTTCAAATCATAGTAAACGTTTTAAAGTAATTTTTTTGTTGATAATTATTTTGTTTGTCTTGTGTTTTGTTTCATTTTGGCGAAAGAGATGGAAAAAAATACTTTGTCCGAATTTTTTTGTCTCCAAAAAATATATGAATCAACAAAAATAAACAAGAATACTGATTTATACCATTTGCAATGTCATTCTAAAGATAATGCCTAGAGTCTGTTCAAAAAGAGAGTAGACTTAGCCAAAAGGAGAACCAGAACGAATTTTAAATGGCATTCCGGTTGTGCCATCTGAAAAAATTCAAACTCGGCTATCTTGAGCTGTCCTGTCATCTGTTGTTTTGTTGAGTGAATTTGCGTGTTATTTATTGAGATATTTGTCCATTCAACCTCAATCCAAGTCCACCTTCTCTCTGAACTGACTCTATTAGTTTTTTTTTATTCTCACTCAGTGTTTTTTTTATTAAAATGTTTTTTCTAACAGAATAATAGCCGATAGTCGCTTCTCTATATCTAGGTATATAGTATAAAATAAAGTCACTTTCCGCGCCTTTGTTGTTTGTATCTCCGTTAACTCCTCCTAAACAACGCAACGGATTTTGATGCGTTTTTCACCATCAGTTAGATATTTTTACACGGAAGGTCACATATACATGTATGTATAATAAAACTTACACCTGTGCGAAGCTGTGGCGGGTCGCTAGTAAAATATAAACCACGTACGTGTTGGTATACTTACTATCTGTTAGATCAGCCATTTATCCAAGCGACGGTATAGACTGTGTCACCACACGCCACCACCGACAATTAGCTGCCCTATTTATCCTGATGGGCAAGGCTTGGATTCAATATTTGTTTGTACCTACTGGTGAAGTCAACGGCAAATTGCCTAAAGCCGCGCGGCCCTAGTAAGCACGTGGCTTAGTTAAATATCCTAAAAACAAATGTATCACAAAAGAAAAGCAAATGACTAGATATCATCTTTAGTTAGGTATAAATTTATTTATACGATTATTAATTTATTCGATTTATCGTACAAGTAAACAAGTAACCTAACCAAATGACCAACGCAGTCCCTGTGGCCTGTGGTACAAGTGAGTGTGTATTAAGTATGTCTGGCTGCTTTCAACCTAGTCATCAACATAGTATATATTCAACCGATTTCAAAACAAATATGTACTCAATTCATCTGTTTTTTGTGTGTTACGCTGATGTTACGCGATATCTACGCCGATTATGAGTCATTTTTTTACATTGCATATAAGCTATAATTAGAGAATTTCCCTATTCAAATTTGAAGAAAGTGTTCCACTTCTACGGCACGGAAATTAGGGAATGAATCCCGTTTAATACATTTTTTTTCCAAATAGTAAAAAACATCACGTTATTGAGGATTGATTGATTCAATTATTAATTACTAGCTAATGCCCGCGACTTCGTACGCGTAGCGCAAAGTAATTAGTGGATGGACGATTAGACTGACATATCCAAATATAAATGTTACACTAACGAACACGAACGGAACTTTAAATAGGCACAAATCCATCGGATTATTTATACTGAATATTTTATAGATAATACCTACACATATGACATGATTGTAGATTTATTGCTCTCCATTTTGATGCGGATTGTCATACTATCGTCATAATATGATTTTAGTCTAGTTTTAATCTGATATCCCGACATGTCCATAGTTTCAAATATATTTCAAGCAAATAATATATTACTTTCACTGGTTAAATACGTTGGAAGTGTGGAGCCATGGAGCCAATAAGGAAAAAAAATGGTATAAGTCAAGCGAAATGTCATGCATGACAAACGTTATTATTGAATTATTAGTAAATAGTAAGTAGGAAGCATGGAGCGGTATCTATAATTAATCGCTGTTATTTAACATTACTCCGCGTAAAGACTGCCAATCAATGATGTCTAAATAATTTTTGCCCGCCTTCTGCGCCTCGACCCTTCCAACAACTAAACCGCTTTCGTTCACCACCATAACATCCAAAATAGCTGCTAATCATAGATCAGTAACAGATTAGATGCCGCGAGTTCACCTACTTTGCGTGTCTGTTATTGGTGTTAAGTTTGATCCTGGCAAAAAAATGTATTCATTTTAATCTCCGTCGACTTGGTATATTAGCACGTCAGAAGTCAATACAAAAATAAACGTACTTTAAATTACGCCATAATAAACTGTAAAACCTCTTCAAAAGCAGTTGGCTGTCCTGAAAATAACAAACACAAAAAAAACTATTTGGTGCAGTCTATCGGAAGTTATGCGGGTACATACATTTCAGCTATTCGTTTTTATTTCATCATCATCATCAGCCAGAAGACGTCCACTGCTGAACATAGGCCTCCCCCTTTAACCTCCACACTGAACGACATCCTGCCATCTGCATCCACTGGATGCCCGCGACTCTCACAATGTCGTCGGTCCATCTAGTGGGAGGCCTACCTACGCTGCGTCTTCCGGTTCGCGGTCTCCACTCAAGAACCATACCTACTTCCCCATCGGTTAACAGTTCTTCGAGCGATGTGGCCTGCCCATTGCCACTTCAACTTGCAGATTTTAATAGCTATGACGGTGACTCTGGTTCTTTGGCGAATATCTATATTTTTATTTACATATAGATTATATGGCAACAGCCGCTTCAGTCTTCCTACCTACCATGTCTGCGAGTAGAAGTCTGTCATTACGACAACATTACTATAAAATATGCTAGATGGCGTTATAAATAATTATTTAAAAAAATATTTTTACTATTTATTTTCATAAATTAATATAGCCTATGTTTCAATCAGGTATTTTATAAGCATATTCATGGAAACTGCTTTGAAATCCTTCTAGTAGTTTAAAAGATGTGCGCGGACAAACAAACAAACTGACAGCCGTCAGATTTGTAGTTCCATAGTTTGAAAATAGATTGCGTACTAAAACGATGTTTTGCGAAAAAATTGTAAATTTGCTTAAACTTTACGAATAATATTATTAAAAACGTAATAAGGTATTCAATAATTCCTAAAATAATGAGTGTAAATGGATCGTAGTTTCACAAATATAAAAAGTGCGTCTATTATAGGTAAATACGACACTTTACCTGAATCACGCAAACGGGTTTTTTTTTTTGCAAGTTAAACCGATATCTGGTATTGCTTCTACTTAGTTAGAAGTCATGTGTGAAGGTATTTGATCTACACATTTATAATATGGTAGGGATTCACATTATAAAATTTCAACAACAACAAAACTTTAAAACTTGTTTAACAACTGGCGGCCTAATCGCTAAAAGCGATTTCTTCCAGGCAACGGGAAGAGGGTGAAACTAAATAATCTGTGTTTATTGAGTTTCTGACATAAAGTGAAGAGGATGAAGCTCAATAATCAGCCTTTAGTGAGTTTCTGAGATCATGGGAAGAAGATGAAAATCAATAAACAGCATTAATGGAATTTATTTCCGACATCACGGTATGAGGAACGACGTTCTAGGGAAACTTTCTTACTTTTTTGAAAAAATAATAATGTCGCGTACTTGATATTTTCCCTCTAATGATTGTCTCATAACTACTTTTCTTATCATCAACAAAACATTATCATATAGCGAGCTGTCCATCGAGATGATGGCTTCAGGCCCATTAATTTCATTAGCATGGAAGGCTTGGCCAGGCGTGGTCGGTCGCGTGCTCATGAATATTTATTTTACAAAAGCCTTTCCATTCTGGACCTACCCACGCTCCTATAAAGTTTATTTTTAACAAACACTGCAGTTGCTTTTTGTAATAATCTGCAGGTCATTTATTTATACGTAGATTATGAGTAAGTTTACTTTATTCTACCCAACGACTTGCTTTTCAAATCTTCTAGAATAATCACTTTCTTCTAGAATAATAAACCTTAGTTGTACCCTAAACAAAGATTTTGTAAACTATGTAGATCGGGTCAGCGCTCAAGAAAGTCGGCACCAAACTTTTTTCAAGGTACTGCAATCATGCTCACGGCCTATCTGAAGATAAACGGTAACTGCCATAAGTCATCTGCATATAGTGTCAGCCTATCATGGTCACACTGCTGTGACACAGGTCTTCTTTCAGAGAGAGGATGGGCTGGTCCACTATGCTGACCCAATGCATATAATTTAAGTACGGTGCAGGGCCGAGAATCTAACATGGTCCTATCAGAATGTAAATCGCACATGCTACGCTGGGCCATCATCGTTGACTAGGTAGTAGACACCATAGGCATAGGCTCACTATCTCTGGTGGACAGTGAATTTCACTTAATCTTAAAGAGCATCGTTACTGCGTTACTTTGGCTTTGGTCTTCAATTTAATAAATATATTATTATAAATCTACGCTATTTAAATAAGCACAGCCCCATTAGGTCAATTCCAATTTACAATAAATTACACAATCTGTGTTATCGTTTCACTTCAAGTGAGAGTTCATAATGGCTTACAACGATGACGAATTTGCCGTGGAGTGTTCTGAGACTCCTGTTATGCTAATCTGAGCTGACACGCAAACTTGTTGCGTTTGTTTTATGATATTTACTGTCTGTATAGAGCTTCATAAAGTCTTACACGTTTACGTTAGAGGGTTATGATTTAATTTGCTAGAGGTTTGCTTCATACAAAATATTACCAACCTACTGCGATACTCAATCTGTTTGTTTTAAATAGATTTAACTACAATCTACGAATCTAAAGACATTTATCTTGTACTTGGTTTTTTTATTAGTTGTTCGTCCCAAAATTTTGACCTCGCAGCCCGATTTTGATCATGTTCGAACTTAACAATTGAATTGAAACAAACTACTTGTCTAAAAAATTTCATTAAGATTAAACGAACGGTACACAATTATCGTCGAACGGTTATCTTCGAACAATAGACATCCAAACGCCGATTTGTCCCATCAGAATCTGAGTCCTCTCTTCTCTCGGTCAACTAAAACTTACTGTAATTGTGCAAAGTTTTATGCACTTACCTTATAAGTTTTAAAAATTTAGGACGCACGGACAGGTGCGAACGAACGAACGAACTTCCTTGCGGTTCCTTGTAGTACTACGGAACCCTAAAAATGGTATGTAAATATGTCTGTGATTCCATGCGTATATAACTTGTTTATTCCACCGAGTATAGCCAAATAGAGAGTATAGAGTAGGAAATACTTTGAGTACATTGTTTACCTGTTGTTTTATAGCTATGTTAGTTAATAGTTAAAGCACCATATCGGATATATTTTTTCTGGTGCAAAAACAAAATCTATGTATAAAATGGATGTACTTCCCTGCCTTTAAGTGTGCTTTAAGTTACAATATAGTTACAATATATACAAGTGATAGCAAATTATATAAATTTTCGTAACCCTTGTATTTATGTTGTTGTTAGTTGTTTATTACTTTTCTACGTATAAGCTGCATTAGTAATTATTATGCATTATTTAAAATTGCATTGCAAAACTGCATTAAGTATGCATAATTTAAAAATATATGAAATAGTAACTAAATATTTTCCACTTATGAATGTTTGACCTTCATCACCATCAGCCAGAAGACTCTTCGCACAAATCTTTCTTCCCCATCGGTTATCGGTTCTTCGAGCGATGTGGCCTGCCGATTGCAAGGTCAACTTGCAAATTTTAATAGCAGAGTTTTACCTACCATTAAAACTCATATTATGTCCGGAGCCTTATTCGAGGCCTTTAAACAATATTGAGACGACTTCTTCTGTTTCCGGCCGTATTGTAGATGTTGTAGTTCCATTTTACACCGCAAATGTGGCGACTTCCGGCCGCCATGTTCACCAGGTGACATCCTTTGTGCTTCTCTTCATTGTGGTCTCAATAACCTACTTATTTATAAATTAACTAACACCAGGCAGAGTTTACTGTAAGGCCTCGAATAAGGCTCCGGACATAATATGAGTTTTAATGGTAGGTAAAACTCTGCTATTATGTCCTTCCGCCGTTATTCGAGGCCTTTAAACAATATTGAGACATTGTTTGTTTTCGCCTGGTGAACAAGACGCCAATGTGATTACATGATATTCAAATTTACTTCAAGTATCTAATAAAGCTGAATTAGCAAATTATTTATAGAGATTTTATGTATACAACGATAAAAATATATATATTTTTTTTTATTTTTTTTTCCTATCATAACATAATGCTATATTTACAAATTATAATACTGTACAACCATGTTTCGATAATTTTAGTATATACAACTAATCAATGACTATCTTAGTGGTTCAAAAAGAGCTCCCAATGAAAGACTATTTGATCTAGCATTAGGTATAGATCTTATTTCTTTTTTATAGAATTTAGAAAATGTATTTTCGGACCTCCAATTAGCTCTAGCCAAGATTTTGTCCAATGGGTCTCTGTCAATCCAGCCCCTAGATGCTACAGCTGATCTTACGCTTCCAGGGGTTGCATCAACACCAGCATCGGACAAAACAGATTTAACCCAGCCAGCGATTATAGTTCGGGAAGCAGCTTTGGCTGGTCCTCGGTCTGTTACAAATAGATTATTTACTTTAGCTTCTCTACGTCTGTTCCCACCAATCTGTACCAACTTTCTTACCCATAACACAGGATCTATATTTGGGTTCTCATTATTTGAGTACAATTTCCAACCGGATTGGGTATACGAAGCAGAATCAGTTTTAGATCCGAATATAGGCCAGAAAGTTACACAGTTCGCATCAGTATCGTCTATAAAGTTACTGTCCGATACATCTAAAAGTGTGAGATCATGTACTCTACGCCCCGAGCAAAGTAACAATAAAATAGCACACCGTCGTGAGACTTCCCACAAATTTTGAACAGATAACTCACTATTTGATAACCAAGATATTACAATATTCGTATCCCAAATATTAGTTTCAGTTCGAGTCTTAGCATTACTAGTGGCGATGGATTTTAATATCTGTTTAACTAAAACATTAGAGCTGGCAACTACCTTTAGTAGTACATAAAGTAGAAACAACGGACTTGTGGACCAAAATTGTTCTATATGCTAACTTTTCTTTAAGGTGGAGATCAGCCAAAAATTGTGCCAATTCAGAGCCCGACGGATTAGTAGGATTAACCTCAGAGTTCTGACACCATTTTACCCACCGCGCCCACGCAGGTTTGTAGGTGTTTAGAGTGGATTCTCGCCATCCTGCCCGCAATAAAGCTTTTTGTTGTGTAGACCAATTACCTACTGCTTCAGACCACCCCCACATTTCCAAATTTCGAGCGTCATGTCCTGTACTTTTGGCGGGGGATGGCCCGTCGACCGGTCTATTAGTTTCGACTCTAATTGGCGGACTGTGAATGGCGGTGCTATGGCTCGGGCTTTTAGATCCGCTCTCCAAAACGCCTGAGGCCACCTCGGCGCTACTATTAAATATGTGCCTATTGCACGATTGAGATGCATGAGGACTCTCGGTAATAAATTTGGAGGGGGGAATATCCACGCTAGTTTGAACTTCCAATCCCAGGCAAACGCGTTGTGTCTCCACGCTGCATGATCCGTCTGGTCTAAGCTGACATATTTTGGAACGACGTGAGCACGATCTGACGCGAACAGATCTACTTCTGGGACACCCCATTTTCGAAAGACAACCTCTGTCAACGCAGGAAGCAGGTGCCACTCGGGTAGTATCGACTTCCGAGAAAGGCGATCGGAGACACCATTGAATTTTCCCGGAATGTGATGTGCGACTAAGTGAATGTCGAAACGATCAAAAATTTTGAAAATCTGATACGTCAGACTCAACAGCTGTACCGATCGAGTTCCTCCTTCGTTCCTTAGGTATGCTACGACTGATTTGTTGTCGCATTGAAGCAGAACCGACGAATGACTCAGATAAGGACCGAATTGGTACAAACATTTCAGAATAGTCAACATTTCTTTTTGATTGGAATGAACTGACTCTTCTCCGCTCAACCAGTCGCCCAGTACTTGCACGCCGTTTAACTCGGCTCCCCACCCCGAGTCGGCTGCATCTGTTGTGAGAAAATGTGTCAACAACGGAGGGTGAAGTCGAGTAGACTTGTCGCAGTTCCGCATCCACCACTCGAGTTCTTCGATTGTCTGTGCAGGAAAAAGAACCTTGCTTTCGGAATTGCTCCGAAGTAGGTCGTTGCAATGTGTCAAGAGACAACGAAAGTTTAATCGACCCTGGGGAACAGCTAGCCGAGCGAAATTCAAGGTTCCCACCAAACTTTAGACGTCGCGAAGCGCCGCTTTTTGTTGTTTGAGTAACTTCGTTATAGTGACCCGTAAACCTTGTATTTTCTTCTCGGGCAAACTTTTCTTGTTCTTCCAAGTGTCCCATACTAGACCTAGATATTCTAACGATTTTTGGGGGACTAGAATTGACTTGGAGGTGTTGAGGACCCATCCTAAATTTCGTAGAGTCCTCAGAACGGTCTGCGTCTGCTCCACCAACCTCGATCTGTCCTGGCACGCTATCAAATAGTCGTCGAGGAACACTGCGACACGAATCCCCTGCTCTCTCAGAATTTCCGCTGTCCAATTTGAGAGGGACGCGAACACTTTGGGAGCGGTGGCAAGTCCAAATGGCAAAGAGGTCATCTGTAGGAGACGGCCCCGGTAAATCATTCTTAGAAAGCACCGATGGGATGGTGCTATTGACAAATGAGAGTAGGCCTGTGTCAGATCGATTTTCACCATCCAATCGTTTGGTTGTAAAAAATCTGGGATTCGATGAACGGAGATGAGTCTGAATTTGGTTACTTTTAAAAACTGATTCAATCTTTTGAGGTTGAAAATAGGGCGCATGGAACCATCGCTTTTCGGGGTTAAAAACAGGGTAGATAAAAAACTCGGCGTTTCGGGGGCGTACTCTAGAATCTTTTCCATCAATAATTTGTTTATAGTTTGATCCATTGCGTAAGATGGAGCAGTTTGATACCGGCCGCTGGTGAGGCGCGGTAAAACAAGCGGCGGCGGCTGTGCTTGGAAAGGAATTTTGTACCCTGTTATTATGCGCAGCAAAGAAGTTGGCGCCCCAAACTCGGTCCATACATCCACAAACATCCCTAGCCTGCCTCCCTGAAACGGTTGTGCTATGTCAATATTTTCTATTTCCCCGCCCCCTGCCGCGCGATGTTCCCTGTTGACTAAATGGTTTTCTAGGATTGGCCGGGGCCTGTTGGCCCGCGGCAAACGACTGTGGTTTAAATTGAGGTCGAAAGGACCGTTGGTTTCCAGCGTAGCCTGGAAAATCATAATTAAACGCATACGATTGCATAGGGGCGTACGATTGCAATGGGGTATACTGTCTTACCCCTTGAGGGGTCTGATATCGCAACGCAAACGGTGTCGTGGGACGACCGGCTTGGTTGTAACTACTGGGTCCAGGTTGCGCAGCCTGAGATCCCGATGTAACTCTCTTCTCTTGCGCAGAGAAGGAGGGTCTTGAGAAAATTTTATTAGTACCTCCATTATTTTTTAAAAAATCCGAAAACTCTTCTTTACTAAATAAAAACTCGCAAGATGGAGGTATCTTTTTTAAGGTTGATTTTAAGAATTTATCTTTGACTAAATTGAGCAATGCATCTCGTCTTTGTTCAATTATATCGGCTCGGCGACCACACAGTAATTGTAAACAATCACGAGAGATTTTTTGAAAATCACCCGAAAAAGCGTCTTTAATTTTTGTAAGCAATGAGTCTTTATCAACACTGTCACTATCATGGACCCACTGCATTAATTCAGATACCCCCGTTTTTAAAGCGTCATTTTGCTTAATAACAGCATGTGTTATCGCACCCAAGGACCTATCAGTTGCAATCAAATCGTTTGACTTGTCGAACTGTTTAATCTCATCGTTCACCTCCAGTTCAACGAACCCCGGTCGAGCATTGTACGATTTTTGAATTTCAGAGTAACGAACATTTGTCCAGTTATCAGATTTAAAATGTTGTAATGAATTTAATAGTTGCAAATGGTCAGAAGAGGCACTTGGAATTGTAGGTTCTTTTAGATTTGTCGTCAAATCGAATTCGAAATTAAGGGCCGACTCGGCGGGCACCTCGACAGTAGGTGTATCTTGCTGGCCGGGCACCAGGTGATCCTCATTCGTCACTCCTGGGAGGTGATACTCAGGACCCACTGGGTACCAACCCTGACGGGGGTAGGTACTACATGCCAAATAGTTCTGAATCTGACTTACTTGTTCGGTAAGGCGTTCTAATACCTTACTCTTTTTCTGACGTCCGTCGTCCATACGAGGCCGCTTCCGCTTACGATGCTTTCGCGGGTCCTCATCACCACTGGTGGATGAGGATGACGACGGTTCACACTCGCGCACGTTTTCTTCACTTTCCGACATTATTTGGAAGTAATTGCACACAATTTCACTATTTCTTGATTTTTAGTGGGTAGCTGATAAAAAATATTTTCTTATCTTTTTCACGTAAATAATTATAATATATTAGAACAAAAGTTTAAAACTAGAAACTACAACTTTTATAAAATTATATTACAGAAAATTTACTTAGAAAAATTTTCACGAACGCTAACAGCGTTAAACGTTACGGCTCGAAAGTCAAGACGCCAATGAAGAGAAGCACAAAGGATGTCACCTGGTGAACATGGCGGCCGGAAGTCGCCACATTTGCGGTGTAAAATGGAACTACAACACTACAATACGGCCGGAAACAGAAGAAGTCGTCTCAATATTGTTTAAAGGCCTCGAATAACGGCGGAAGGACATAATAGCTAAGTATGTCGGTGGTGCTTCGGAGAATATCCACTATCCTGATTCTATCGCGCAATGAAATTGTTTAACCTTATATGTGTTAATGTCTTTACATATTTTACGAAATTTCTAGATTTCGGTAATATTTAAATGTAAGTGGGTAATGATTTTTGATGTTTGATAACTGATGACTTGTCGAACACTTTGCATTCTACCTGTGACAACGAATACTGCAACAAAACACTGCACTGTGTTCGAAACATTAGGTACTCGTATTAAATTAATGTACAAATGGATCACATTAAAAACCGATTTCAAAAATATATGATAAACGTAATAAGTGACTGTATAATTTGAGGGTTGCCCTCAATTTCCCTGGGATCCCATTATCAGATCCTGACTTGGTGACAATGGGACCAAATTGTAAGTATACTCTACCGATTTTTTTTTGATTTTTTTTAAGTCGATCATCTGTTGGCGGAGAAATCGGTAAACGTACATAAAAAAATGACAGTGGAACATAGAACGGTCCTTCTTTTTAGAAGTCGGTTAAAAATACACGCGATAAAAATGATTAATTTCATATAAGTGGGTATACTTACAAAATTTGATATTAAAAAATACACGCCAAATTTAATCAATTTTCCCGCCCCTCAGTGTTCTCGATGCAATATGCTGTACCTACAACCTATAAATATGTAGATACATAGTTACGAGTACGTAGGTAAACTTGTAGAGGTCACAATATACCTAAAGTTCTTTTGAAAGCCTATCAGGTGTAGGTCGTATGTCATCGATCGATGGCCGACTCATTAAACATTAAAACCTGTCTATCTAAGTCCTAACCTGTGTAGTATAAAATAAGGCCTTGACATGGCTTAAAAAGCTACGTCAACTCTGTGACAAGCTGAGTAGGTACCTGTATGTATGTTTGACATTACCTGTATTTATTTACAGGGGGTAAGGGGCCTGTATAAGGGGGTAAATGGAAGTTGAAAGTTTATACGAAATTTTACGTGTGCGTAGTCGCGGGCAACAGCTAAAATTTATATGACACGTCTTAGCTAAAAGAGCTGCTTGTTTGCAACCAAATTAAAGTTTTAAGATTTTAAAACCGCCCGAAGACCTCCGAAAATAGCACTAGAAAGACCACACATTACACAGAACGTTAGGCCAATAGACCTTTAAGTTACCTTACGTTAACTTACCAATCAATGTTATCAAATTGGGTTTGTACATATACATAAGCGCCCAAGCAGTACTAATATTTAATTAGCATAATACAAAGTTTGTTCTAGCTGTAAAGAGTTACAAATGTCAAGTATGTATAAACAGTCGTGACCCGTGATATGAAATAACGTGAACGTACCGTAACTACCGTGAATTTATTATGCAGTGTACAAAGTATGTCATATATCGCACCTTTAGAACAGTAGTGATTCAATCCGAAAAATATTTTTTTTGGGAATTCGCAAAATTAGATTGAACATTACGGCGATAATTGTACTCTTTCAGATATTTTTTCGTTCTATTTTGAGTAAACACAAAAAAAGGTATTGTAATTTGTTGAGAAAACATTAGGCTTTTATATATAAAACAGTTATCTCTCAAAAATAGGTATTTATTCAATTATAGAAGCTTGAAAATTATAGTCGTTTTATTCGTTTGGATATTTCACGAATATGTACTCACTTTGATTATTATATTCTTTGATATAATATATAGTTTGGATCTGCCTTTAAACTCGAGCTAGTACTAAAAAAGGCTGCTAAAAATGAAGGGGGTGAGGTAAACACGTATTGCACACACTGACATATTCTTACTAGTTCTACAAACGCACACTTCAATATTGAACGCACACTGCAACGCTGTGCTATGCTCAAAATGTAAAAGAATGGACGACCGAGAGGGGGGGGGGGCGTTAGTACTAAAGGTGAAACTAGGTATAACGCTTCCATTTATTCATTTTTTCTGAGATTATAATAGTGTCATAAGTTAGATTAGGTAAGAAAATATTTTTTTATTACTTAAACAATAAATACTTACATGGAGCAAATTTTCTAATGGAATAAAAATAATTGCTAAGCTAAAAAGGTGTTTTTATTTGGAAATAATGTGAAAAAGACTGACCGATATTATGAACAATAATTTCTCAACACAGTGCAGCACTTTCACACCAACACGAGCCACGAGTTTTCAAAATAAAAAAAAGACCAATATATTCGTTTGGAACTCGAATTCCTTTCCCAGACGAATTGGGCAGCTTCAAATTTAAAGATCGGTAGCGTAGTTTGTTTTAAGTCGGTTTCACTAACTCATTTTACGAAAATTTCGAGTTCGGTCACTATTGTTTTAAAGGTGCGGTATATTGACATACCTACGTAAGTCAATATTTGTTTAACAATAGCACCTAAAACGACCATTTCTGAAGTAAAAATTATTTCTACAATAAACTTAGTCTACTAAATAACGATGTTTGCGATCTATCCCTGCGGGCCATCAACGTGATCGTCACGCACCTGACACCTCATTATCGTAACGACCTAAAAGTTTCACAATTCTAATAAATTATGTTCGTTGGAACATTTCAATTTCTTTCAATGAATTGATTGAAGACGGATATAGAATAGACGTTGGTAAAATCAATAAATTTTAGTTTCGGTACTTTTTGACTAATAAGTTTAGTCCAGTAAGCCGTGTCAAAACTAATCACCAAAACGTGCATAATTAAGCTTATTGCGAACTTTGAAGCTTAGAAAGTAAAGTTGCTTGTAATAACAACTTTACACAAGCTAATAATATTACTACAACTCTAGGCGGTAGATGGTGCCAAAATGCCAAATGCGAAAAATAGAATTTTGATTACAAATTTTGTTATTTTTTTGGCTTTGTTAGTTTTTTCCTCGCGGTCGGGGCGGAGGCGGCGTGGCAGGCAGCGGGGCAAACTTGCATTGTTTGTAACTAGCATAAAATGGTGATGTGGAAATAGTTTGGCACATGTTTTTAGCGATAAAACTCGCCAAAAGACTATTTGGATTTACCCTGATTAAAGGCTAGGGAAGCCCTGGTAATTAACTCCCTCGATAGTACGCGAAGGACTATCACCGAAGAGCAGGTGTCCGTGAGAAATTTATCATGCTGAATATGGAATAGTAAAGTTTACGCATTTTTTTTTACTCCATGGGCTCATATTTACTTGTATATTTAACCCCCGACGCAAAAAGAGGGGTGTTATAAGTTTAACGAGTGTTTCTGCGTATCTGTGTGTATGTGTGTGGCACTGTAGCTCCCAAGCGGCTAAACCGATATACCGGTTATGATTTAGTTATTTTGTTTGAAAAGTGACTTGATCGAGAAAATTTCAAGAATATCTGTGTAGCCGTTTGAAAATTATCAGCTCTTTGACAGGGGTTTGAAGAAATTGAATTTAAACTTGTACTATATGAGTTTTTCTGGTAAGAATCGCTCACGATCTTTTATCGCTGTCGGTTGTGTCGTTATTCGGTATATTTTTTCGGAATTAAAAGAGCGCGTTCCTAATACGCCAATGGCACCTACTACACGGAACAGGGTTTCCCTCTTCCGTGCCTACGACGTCAACAGCATAAAAATAATGAGAACCAACATGGTGGCACAAAGAATGGCGTTGATTCGAAATACACTCAGTGTCCTATGTCTGTTTTCAATTTCTCATAATGCACACTACCCACTTACTTGGCCAGCCAGCAATTTTGTCAAGCAAAGTTAACGAGACAGAAACGACTAAAGACAGAGACAAACACACAAATTGCATTCATTATATGATGTTATTTATAAAAGTATTTCATCAAGCAAAGTTTGAGACTTTCGCAGTGGTTTACTATATTTGATCAAGATTAGAGCTTAGTGACGTATAGCGTATAATACTTCATCAAAGTGAAAAAGCCTATTCACCATATGCTTTGTGGTAAATAATTAAATACGATACCACTTTTTCATGTTCCCCTTATCCTTTGAATGTGGCGGCCCTGAACTTTAACATCGATTGCGATTCCAACAAATTATAGTGAACATACTCATCGCCACTGGATAGTAGAGGTGTGATTACGTATGATTCGATTACGAAGGTCGAAGCAAATCGGTCAGACGACATCGTGAGGACAGCAGGGTATCTGCGGACGAGACTGATGCAGAACCGGCACAGAGGACGCGAAATATATTAAATTTATACCCAGCAGTAACTTTTAAACTTTTGTGATATAAATAAAGTACTTTTTTTATGACAAGAAGAAATACAAACCAACACCACGTGAAATGAATGTAATTGAATAAACGGGATTCATCCCCTTTTCCACCGTTAGAGACGGGATATTTTCTTCAAATATAAATCGTATAGGTGTCCAATTTTCAAGATATAACCTATTTAATAAAAAAGATAACTAAAATCGGTTCACCGCCTTTTTTGAAGTCGGTTGAAAAATCTTTATTATATATATAATTCGCATACGCATGTTTGTCACTGAACTCCTTAAATGTTTGGACTGATTATGGTGTATTTTTTTTTTGTGAGTGACCGAGCTCACAAAAAAAATTGTTGATTGTTGCGTAGATTCATAATTGGACCCGGTGGGTGGCTGGCTGGCAAGTAAAACTGCGGGGCGCAGATAGTAATATTAATCAGCGCCGGCCCTGGAGTAGAGCAAGAGGAGCGGTAATTTTAGGTGCCAGATAAGGGGCGCTAAAATGCCAAAAGAGAAAAACAAATTGGCAAAATAAATATATTTGATGGCGCTTCGCGCCTCGAGGCGGAGGTGGCCTTGCAGGCGGCGGGCCACACTTATATTGCTTGTAACCAGCATAAAATTATGATAAGGAAATAGTTTACATCTTGGATTAGCACATGGGCTAGTTTTTATTCAGGAAAAACATAAATTCCTGTAAGATAATTTTCAGAAAAAAATCGCTGAAATACATTCTCCCCCTACTCTGATCAAAAACTAGGGCCAGCGCTGATATTTATAAGGAAGAAGATACCTATTTACCCTGTCCTTGAAGACTTCGACTATATCTCCCAGGAAACAAGAAAGCCGGCAAGAATGGAAAAATCCAAGCTATTCTTAGACATCTGTTTTGTAAATTTCACTAAAACAATAAACGTCTGTATTTCAGGGCTCATTATAAAAAGCCACAACATACGAATCTGGTGCCATGACTGCGACATGTCGCGACTGCAACGCGTCGTGTGGGAGGGCCACGGGACCCGCTTGCTCAGTGAGGTCTGCAACCAGCCAGTTGTCAAGAAGTTTCTCGAAGCTGTTCCATACATCATGGTACGTACGTAGTCAATAGACATTTACCGATAAATCGATTTATTAACAAACAAATTGATTGGAATATTTTATAAGCTCCCGTGGTCTTGCTTAGAAACGTATAACGATAATCTATGCGTCTAATTCTCTTTGTCAAAAATAGATTCGCTAAAAAACGAGACAAAGCTAATTTAAAAAAAAACTGTCTGTAGGACCGCTGACGATAAAGTTCTGTATTTAAAGCTTTAAAACAGTGACATTAGTGTTACAAGCATAGTTATATCTTAGTGTAGATTGGTATAATAAACCAAACTTAGGCAATTGAGGCAATATACCAAGACCAAGGCCACTGAGGTCCACGTGTTTCGAGCAACATTGGAAGGTTTACGATTGTGGTTTTACGAGTGTTGGATTCAGAATACCATATTAAATATACGTCAATTAGCAAATAATATACAGTTTAACACATTACAGCTTTTAGTGGGATGTAAAAAACTATAAACGCCTATGGATATTTCAGTGAATTCGGATCCAGGTACATCCGTAAGCTATGTACATATTTATCTAACAAGTACGTAGTTATGAACAGTCAAGTATTGAAGTTATTGTAAGTAAAGTAAAGTAAAGTTTATTTCCAGAAAAGTTTACAGGTTAACGTAGAGAATGCCAAGAGTTATTTAAACTATAGTGCGTAAGTATATTGTTTTACCGGTGGACCCCAAACTCGGCTAGGCCAGTCTCTTAGTGGCCCTAGGAAGATTTTACAAAATGATAGATCGCGCGCGCTTAGGAGTTTCTACTACTTAGGACTAGTAAATTAACATAAATTAAATTATACATTATAAAGCTGACAAAAAACAAGTAAAGTTAAATTAAATTAGATTACAAAGCAGACAATATATACATACAAAAGCACAATATATTATTGTAACCAATCGAGCTGTCAACTATGTGTTTGTTGTGCTACGCTGTGGGTGTGAGTGAAAGTGTGTGATGTGAGTATGTGTGTATGTGAATGAATGCTTGCGTGAGTGTGTATGTATGTATGCTAGTATGTGTGATGTGAGTGTGTGTGTGTGAAGTTGTTTGAGGAAATTTGCATTAGGAGTCGGTGTCATAGACTTTAACGAGTTCTTCAGTAGCTTTGTAACTGAGGGACTGGAGCCATGCTTTTACTTTGGCTCTGGCTTTCCTGTGAGGAATTTCCTTAAGATTACAGTGCTTGCACACCAAGTTGTATCAGAAAACCTGGATGTATGGTGGTAGACGGCATGCAAACACTGTCCTGACTTTCGGGAGTGGGGCAGCTGTAGGGCGTGTTTTCCTTTTGGAGTGGAGTTATAGATCTATAGTGTGAGTTTTGGCTACCGCACGCATAATAAAGAGTTGCCTGACAGTGAGAACCCTCGCCTCCTGATATAGCTCTACAGTAGGATGTCGTCGGGGTTTTCCTAACATGACTTTTAAAACAGCTCGCTGTGCCCTCTCTGCAGCAATCATGTAACACATAGCGGCCCCTCCCCATACACCAATGCAGTACTGTGTTAATGATTGGCACAAAGACGTATACACTAAACTCATTACATCTGGACTAGCGGCCGATCGAAGTTTCTTCATGATGTGAATAGTTTTCCTGACTCTTTTAGATAGAAATGCGATGTGCTGCTCGAAGGAGAGTTTTTGGTCAATTTGTATGCCCAGATATTTCATGCATGTAACTCTGCTCACATTACTACACAGGCAGTCGGAATTATTTGTTGTAGAATGGCCAGCAGAAGCCAGACAGGTATCGGAGTGAATTTTGATGTATGGGTTAAAATAAATATGGGTGGTAAAATTTCCAAATCAATCCAATAGCAGCGGAGATGGTGGTGGCAATCGAGAATAGACGTTCCAAATCACGCTACCATATAACGTAAATTTTTAGCTCAAAAGACGTAGATACTCGTTATAACAAACCGAAAAATAGGTTCATTCTTACTTTGAAAATTAGGAACAAAGCAATACAGGACTTGATTTGGAGGGAGAATTATAGTGGTTTATAGAAAAAAGAAAACTACATATTTTATTTAAAAAAAAGGAACTTTGAAACAATCTATGCTGTCATCACAGAATACATGACTTGGTGGGAACTACAGATTTTAAACTCGGGTCGATTACGGCCCTCGCTACGGTCGTGCTGCAAATGCCACCCTCGTTAAAAATATATTAGTTTACCCCCGTGTAATGTTTTATTATTAGTTAAAGCTTTAACACAGTGTTAGTGGTATCATAGGCATTTTTCTCTCTTCCACGACACTCTGACTGAGAAAAAAATACCCACGTTAAATTTCAAATGCTCGATGCCAGTTGAATAATGTGATAAAAACTGATAAACATAATTATCTTATATTCTAGAACACAATCCGCGACATCCACCAGGCGGTAGTGGACAACGACTTGGAAGCTCTGATGAAGCACTCTGGGGACCCAGTGCCACCGCAGGCTCTATCCAGCAGAGACGTCCACAACATGACCGTCATGCATAAAGTACTTACTGCATTGTCAAGTAGCTCTGTAACGTGTTAAGCGGGCATTACACTATGCGATTTAATGTAGCGATTTAACATACTCACTGAATTAACTTATCTAGCCTCGTGTAATCGCAGTTAAGTATAAGAAATTTTTAGTATTAAATCCCATGACTAAATCGCTAGAACACCGAATACTACAATGCCCGCTTTAGCTGTTGATATGTACTATAAGTTCCAAGCTATTTTGTGAACTCTATATAAATATTGTGCTGATTAAATCATTGATATCGTGAAAAGGCTTGCTCTTGACCGCCACCTCGGCTGATGTTAAGCGATGATGTGGTCTACGATGCTTGCCTAGAAGAAACCGATTTTCTCGCGACATGAACACATCGAGATAACACAAGAAGTAATATATAAAAATAAAGAACACAAGAGTAACTATCGGGGAACCCCAGCGCTTCGTACGGGTTTTTGAAATATCAACCATGAAACTGTGTCGCCATGGTTTAAAAGCCCTGGCCGTCCGATAGAAAAATCGGAATTCAATTAGACAGATCTGACGCAAACTCTCCGAAATGTATCCGATAAAAGAACCTTCTTTCAGAATTTTCTTTTAATATCCCAAGCACGCATGGTCTAGTTAAAACAAATTCATCATTAGTGCAATAGAAAATAATAAGTTATTACAAAGGTGTCCTTTTCACGGAGTTAGCGATTCTATGCAGGGATAGTCAAACAAATAAGGATAATTTTTAGTTCACATATTTTATACCAAAACATGCTTACGTTGATTTGTTTTATTATTCTACAGGCTGCCGGTCTCGGTCACGGCGGTATACTTAAATATCTAGCAGACAGGTATCCTCAAGGAATCAACGACATTGACAACGATGGTAGGACGCCACTCCACTACGCCGCAGCAATGAGAGATGACCAGCACACATACAACACGCTCGTCAGCCTTGGAGCTGACGAAAGTATTGTTGACAACGTAAGTACCACGTAGGAAGGTAATATAAAAAATAATAACATCATAACCAACAACCATAAAATATACATCGAATTGAATAAACTAGATACTGGGTTAAAATCATTAAAATGCATGTTTCTGTTGATTCTAGAAAAACAAAACACCAGCTTATTACGTTAACAGGCCTCAAGAAATAGATAAAAGTTTGTTTAAAACTGTACCAGATGCGCCAAGAACACCGTCTAGCGCTTACCCACCATCATGGGACTGGAAATTATTAGACAACTACGTGATAACAGATGTAGCCAAAAAGACAAGAAAGAAAAATTTTAGAGCCTCAACTGAAAATATTTCGTCAAAAACTATCACTAACACAATATCTGATAGCACAGCTGATAACCGAGCTGGTGCTATGAAAGCCAGTAGTACACACGAATTCATTAAAGATTTACCCGAGTTAGATGAAGGAAAAACAACAAAAAACGAATGTGAACAAAACTCAGAAGAAAAAGAACATGAAAATAGTAAGGTAAGAGAATGCCCTGCACACGACACAGTTATTGGTTTTTGTTGATTTGCTTGGCTTGTTGGTCGACATTTGCATGAATATTTATTTTATGTATTTTAGGAAACTGAAGTAATAGATGAAAACGCAGCATCCGAAGCCAATAATGATCCAGAAGAAGAAAAAGTTGAGAATACTACTGATGATATAGAAGATGCAGTCCTACAAATTCATTCTAAGAATGAACTTGCAGAAGAAGCCAATGATCACGAAGAAAAAACTGAAAGTCATGACAAGATGGAAGAGCATGTAGAGTCAGATGAAGATCATGCGGAGACAGGAGATGATCATGCGGAGACAGGAGATGATCATGCGGAGACAGGAGATGATCATGCGGGGACAGGAGACGACTATGCGGAGACAGGAGACGATCATGCGGGGACAGAAGAAGATCATGCGGAGACGGTAGAAGATCATGTAGAGGTTGAAAAAGATCATGAACAACTGATTCTGATGATAAAGGCGTCAACGGATGCTGATGATAAGGAAAGTGATGAACCCAATGAAAACCTACGAGAAGACTATAATGACAACAGTGAATCACAAAAAGAAAATCATGATGAAAATGACAGCCAAGAACAACTCACTGGAGATGAGATTCTTCAAGATATAAAGGAAAACGGTCACGTTGAAAACAGCTCAGTAGATGAAAATGAACTTAACAACATTGAATACCCGTCGGAAACTGATGATAAAAATAATGATACACACATCTATCATGATTTTGAAGAAAACGGCCAAGAAGACAACAATATATCACCGGGTCCAAAAGTAAAAGCTGAAGATGATGACACCACAACAAATGAAGGTAATAACAACAGTAGTGCCATCAACGAAGACGACGATGATGTTCAAGTACCAGGAGACACTAGTTCCGAATATAGTGAATACAATCTTAAAAGCACTGCGGAAGCATCCTACATTGGAAGTGCCAAGATAGGTAAAAACGAAATCACTTCTGGAACTGCACACGAAATACTCAAAACATAAGTTATACAATTATCTACCAATAATGAGAGGGTCCCAGACAAGTTCAATATTTTTCATTATTTTGCTAATTAAGGACGCGAGGGCAACGGCCGAAATACTCAAGAAAGTCTAATTGAAGGCATTGTTAGTGGTGAAGCTGAACAGGATTCTCAGGATGCAAGTATCACGCAAAGAGATGAATCGATTCACGGAGAAGTTCTTGTTGTAGTAAGTATATTCGTAAAAATTGTTCCGTCAACTAAGACCATGCGACAGTTTATGAAGGTAAAGCGTAAATTAATTAGTTGATTGTGGTGTTCATTAGATTAGAAGCATCATTGTAGCACTGTGTACTTTTCACAGACACCTTGTAACACCACTGTCATGAATTGATTTGCTAGCTTTTTAGTACCTATCTGTTTAAATCAGTAACTTAGACCGCGATTGCATTTCACAAAACTAGTGTCATCTTTGTGAAGTACGATAATTCTCAAGAACGTGTATGTCCACAGAATAGTGAAATAGATCCCGAAGTGTCAGATTTAATAAATAGTGCAAATATGGAGATGTTAGCTACGCTGGTCTTGAACGGTGAAGGGTCAAGATTGATTGGAAGACGATCGGGGAATTCAGAACTTCAAGGTTTCTTGGATAATGTACCTTCGTATATGGTAAGAACGAGTAGAGCTTTTAGTACTGTTAATTTTTTGATAATAATATTTTATTACAATATCTGTAATTGATTTTAGCAAAAAATAAGTCAAGTACACATCGCAGCGCGAGAAGGAAATTTAAAAGATTTACAGTCTGCGTTAGACAGGCGGAAATTCGCAATTGCACGTGACCCTATGTCGCCGAACGGAGCGACTCCCATGCACGTAGCTACTGTATATGGAAAAACTAACATCATCAAGTATTTAGGTTCTAGGTTTGTAGTACCTTCATGACCATATAAACTGAATATTGCTGTGTTAGGACTAATAACTGAAATTTATCATTTTTGTGATAGATTTCCAGAGACATTGTCCGCGGTAGATTTCGAGGGTAGATCAGCTTTGCATTACGCAGCGGTTCTGCCTGACAATGGCCATTATTATAATTTGATGCAGCAACTTGGCGCCAATTCAAAGGATTTAGATGATGTAAGCACAACAACTTCCCCCTGATTTAGGTGCCCGATTAAATATAATTGAATATTTAAGTCACAGTATAAACACAGATACAGTATAAAGTTATGTACTTGTAATAGCGTAAATAAAATTGCCATTAGGCAATTTTATTTTATTTAAGCACAATAACAGTACTGACTATTTATTGATAAGACGGCGTTCGTTATATTACTTAGCTATTTATGTTACTTCTATACTTTAATTTATTAATTTAATTTTCAGAACGGAAGTTCAGCTGAGGATTATATCAAGAATCCTAATTTGCTAACTTTTGATCAACTGTTATCAGACTTTGGAATAAGTGAGGAGGCTGCTCAGACTATGTTTTCTGACAAAGGTAAGAATTAATTGTTCGTTTCGTTCGAAATACAATAACAAATGATGTATGAAATAAATTTAAATATGTATAGTTCCCGAGGATTACGTGTCATCTCGTCGGAATTTGGAAGCACCTGAAGCTTTGGATACCTTGGAACGGTGTTACCGTCTACTGTTTTCTGCAAGACCGGCTAGAACTCCATTATCGGCTTCATCTAATAGAGCGACACCACCACTTGTGCTAGGAAGATTTCTGAAAAAGCCTATATTTGACATAATCAAATACAGAATTACTAAACTAGACCATGACTTGTTTGATGTGATTTGGCCAGCAGTAAAGAAACTACCAGATAACAGAAATCTTGTTCAAACAGTAGAGGAAGATTTTCCAGGTGGTATAACAGCTCCTGATTACTACGTGTACGCTGTTTTCATAGAATTCTTAACACCGCTCATTAAAGATCTTCATAACATGAACGTTGGATCTGATTTGCCAATACATCCAAAGTCAGATTTCATCAAACCTTCAACACAAAAGCTATCTAATGAACCACTTGTGGAAATAAACATAGATCCTAACGACGATTTTGTACTTTCTGGAACAATTGAGTGTTCAAGAAATTTAAAAGATTTTGAACTGCCTTTAAATCTCAAAATCGGGAAATTAGAAACTATTGAAAGAATTGTCACAACGATATTGACCGAAGAGAGTTTCACAACAATTAGCGAGCATCCAAACCCTGAAGCAGATCAAAGAGGCGGGACATATTACACACTAAATGAAGTTTTGGAGAAGCCGTCTGAAATATGCGCCTTTTTAGCATCGAGTGGTTTATTGATAGCATTATGTGATAGAGACGAAATCGATGATTGTACACGATTGCATGGCAGACACTGGCCTTATGGACGTGGTGTGTTCCTTAGCGATGATAAATCTATTGCAATATGGATCAACGTCCATGATCACATACGTGTTCTTGTGTCAACTGCTACTGATTCTCCGGGAGAAATAGGCTTACCTTTCAGCAAGCTGTCTTATATCATGACCTATCTTCACGAGAAGCTTGAATTTGCTTGGGATGAGAAGTTCGGTCATTTGTCTAGCAGACCGACATTTTTAGGTTCTGGAATAAGATTTAGTTTAATTGTTAATTTTCCTGGGCTGTCAAAAGATCCTGATAATATGAAACAGCTGTGTGCTATGAGGGGTCTGCAGTATCGAGAAACTTTAAGCACTGGTATAGCAAGAATCAGTAACTACCAATGTTTAAGTATTACAGAAACCAACTGTTTTAACGATTTCTCGACCGCATCATCTAATCTACTCCATTTGGAAAAAGATTTATCAATGCAAAATTCCGCTCACATTGCAACGATGCTAACAAATATTTTCCGGCGGAAAAGAAGCAGTTTGGCTGATTTAGACAGCCCAGAGAAACGAGAGAAGCAGTAGAAAATATGCCGTTGTCATACTAGTTCTTAGTTTAATTTCATAATTTATTTAGCAGTCACAATAGGACAGTCACAATAACTTTTATCGAATGTTGGAAAGATTGTGCTGGAAGTTATATAATCAGCATCAACTTTTAAGATGGTTTTTAGGTCAGTACTTCAGTTAATCAACTTCGTGTTTGTACGTATTTGCGTGGTGTGACGTGTATGCATGGGTTTATTTATAATAGTCTAATTGCAAATTATTCGCTAAATTTCTATCTAGAGAAGCTTTTTCCTGCACGCTCATCACCAGCCATTTCTTGTCTTTCCAACATTAGATACTTCACTTGTGACGTTCTTGCAAGTATGTTTTATATTAAATTGAATTAGATAGGTATGCTATTTATTTAAACTCTGATATAACCCATATTGACCCAATTTAAAAAAAGAATAGAAGGCAGTTAGCCATCGATCGATACAAAATAGGTCATATCAATCATGTCTGTCATTTGTTAATAGAACGTTTTCTGTCCAGTTTCCGCCACCCCGTCACCCCTTTTAATAGCCTGACCACCCCTGCAGGTGTTTTGTTCTGTGAATAAGGGCACATGTACCACATGTTCGTGTTTCAACGTCACATCGCAAACTGAAGGCCGTTAGAGTAAATAATTGATTACTTTCAGGGCCGACCGTCCCCGACAATGGGCATATGGACATTCCCATCTTTCAGACCGAAGAGGGCAGATATCTTGCTAAGTGTAAGCTCAATTTTCAGTTACTATTAAATTAAACTTTAAATGGATAACATGGACAAAGATATTTATACAAACACTGTATTCACAGCTCTCGGCGATCCTTTGATCAAAGGTCTGACCGAGGTGGCTAATGTGAAACCTAAGGATCCGGTAGCGTTTCTCGCGAGCTTTCTCCATAACTTTCCAGAGCATGAAAAGCCGCAAGTGGGGACACCGCAGGTGAGAACTTAGACTTATACCAACAATTGATACAATTTGATAAGTTTTATAAAAAAAAGGAAATGGTTAAAAACTGGTTTGTTCTGAGTGAAATTTTACAACATTTTTTTTGTAGGTAAAGGAGTCTAACATCGTCGTAGCGGAAGAAGCAGAGGTGGAAAACGAGCAAGCTCCTGTGCTTGTAGCTGCACCAGTGCCCAAGCCAGTACGAAGCGCGGCCCGCACCGCCACGCGGCCCCATCGGCCCATAGACGTCGTCACCGTGGATCCACAGCCGTTGACCAGTCCTGATGCGCCGGAGACTGCGTTTAGCAGCGCCAAAAGAGTAAGTTTTAGAAATATAAATATGCATATGAGTCGATGGATGACGACTTCATCGAGGATCCATCGCGGAAAACATGTGGATGAGATTAGTCTGAGGCGGATAGAAAACAATAACACAAGGGAAAGGATTTCAAAACCGAACAGTTGGTGGATGATGATGATAAAGCACGAAATTTAAGGTTCCCTACGAGTAGAAAATAGATAATAATGAGAGAATGCAAATACAACACGAAGTTAAGTTCAATCTTAATCATTTAGCGAAAGGTAATCTAATCTCATCTATTGTCTTTTTAGGATGAACACGGGCAGTCGATGCTACACTTCGCTGCGGCGCGGACACACGCTCGAAACGCCCTGTTCCAACTACTCCAGGAGTCGGATGTCAGTCTCGGGTACAGAGACGAGCTATACAGAACTGCTCGCGATGTCTCTACTCAGGCTAATGTGCCAGAGAACACCAGCGAGATCGACAGATTCGTGCTGCACTTGGCTGCAAGGGGTGCGTCAATCATTTATTTGTAAATAAACTCATGATCCCATCAATATGACTATTAAGATTTAGATTTCGCGGTCCCATTGATAGTGCTATATGTTGGGACCACGAAAAATTAAGCAAATTTAATTACTGCTGTAAAGAGAACTCAGTGTTTCGGTAATTTACGATAGGTATCATGATAGACTAGAGATATACGCACGTTCGCAGTGACTGGAACCGAAATGCCGAAGATCTATATAAGCAGTGTGCCTTAATTTGGGGCTTATCCGACAGTGGATGAGTGGACGAATATGGGTCGATGATCACAATATCGCTTTAATAGGAAAGGAAACCTAACGGCATATTTAACAAGAATAAGATTCTATTCTCTGCAAGGATATCCATGTTGAGTAGTTTATAACACTAGAGCATCTCCCACGTTATTAGCATTACATGGCATAATATATGTTTTCAGGGGAAACTGACAAAATCATGGAACTGTTGATGGATGGTTATGACCACATCTTAGATGTTGTTGATGAGGAAGGAGCTTCAATTACTGACGTAGTGGCGCAGCGTGGAGACAATCAGATGACCAACCTACTAATTTCTATTCCAACTTTTGAGGTAATTTACATAATACAGAATTATCTACTAACAGTGTCAATGGATTGCAATTAACCGGCTTCAGTAATCATTACAGTTGGTTGACGGCCCTGGCCTAGAAACGTGCACTTATAGGCGTAACTCAGCGCCTCCTAAGAATATGACAAACCTATACAGCCGGCTTACTTCGGCCAGAATACTTGCGGGTTGTGTACAACCAGCAACATGCTGAGTTGGGGCCGGTTTTTGTGACAATGTAACTGTATTCGTGTTTTCAATATTTCTTGTTTTTAGATCCGTACCCACGTACGTAAACGGCACCCTATACTAAGCCTACGCTATTTGTCTGTCTGTCAGTCCTACCTTTTAACGGCTGTTCCTTTCAAACCGTAATAGATAGCCAGTTGAAATTTCAATTAACCTTTAACGCAAGTTCTACCTGACGTTGATTTAATTAGGTGGCGTATAATGTCACAACATCCTTGACGATGAACTGATTCATCATCATCATCAGCCAGAAGACGTCTTCTGCTAAACATAGGCCTCCCCCTTTGATTTCCACACTGAACAACATCCTGCATTCTGCATCCACTGGATGCCCGCGACTCTTACAATGTCGTCGGTCCATCTAATGGGAAGCCTACTTACGCTACGTCTTCCTGTTCGTGGTCTCCACTCTAGAACCATCGGTTATCGGTTCTTCGAGCGATATGACCAGCCCATTGCCACTTCAACTTGCAAATTTTTATAGCTATGTCGGTGACTGGTTATTTGGCGAATATCCACGTTCCAGATTTTATCAAAGAAACTCCGATCATAGCTCTCTCTTTGTGTGATTTTGAGTTTTATGAACTGATTATCAAGATACAATTTCTGTTTACAGGAATCCCGTGACGTCCTCCTCGCTGCAGTGAGGCGAGGTGACCTGCCAGCTGTCAGAGCGGCAATAGAGGCAGAGGGCGGACGTACCCTCGTCCGCAGCCACAACTCTTTTGGAAGGACCGCGCTCCATGTCGCAGTTTTGGCAGAAAACGAAGAAATAGTTGCTTATTTAGCGCAGACCTGCCCAGAACTACTACGCATCGGGGATAATGTAAGACGCCGTGATTTTTAACCGACTTCAAAAAAGGAAGGGGTTCTCAATTAGTTCTCTTTTGTTTAATATCTCAGAACTCCGTCATTTGTGAACCGATTTGGAAAAATCTTTTTTTTTATATAATTGAATTGTCGTATTTTACTAGTTTCGAAATCATCTTTTTAAAATGATAATTATTTTCAATTCGATCTATCTATTAAAAAAAGCGGCGTTGCCTGGAAGAGATCGCTTTAAGCGATAAGGCCGCCTGTTAAAAGCCTAGTGTGGTTTTTAATAAAGAGTTATTGTATTGTCGGCTATAAGCCGGCTATGTTCCGGCTATATATAAATCAGCCCTATTACTAACTCTACATAATAAATTTACATAAAAATACACTAGTATTGCGTGCTAACTCAAGAATACATTTTTGTGGGAGGCGTAAACAATAAATTCTTGCCAACACTTCGATGTGTAAATGGGCGAAGAAAATAAATACCTCACCTTTGGAATTTTTATAGGGCTACATAATTAAATTGGGCTTCATTACGATTAAATATAGGAAACATTTGATAATAATCAGCTCATAATAATTTTGTAAGTTTTGCTAACAGTATTTTCATAGTTCATAGTTAATTTATTCATATCAGAAAGATACATGTCACATACAGATTATTATTAAGTTATGATAATTATTGTTTTCTCTAACAGCTAGAACGAACGCCGCTTCATTACGCCATGGGAGTCCAGAAGATAGAGTCCCTCAGTCGAGTGCTGATTCGGTCCGGATCGAAGCGAGTGCTGAAGGATCTAAAGGGACGCCAACCCTCTTACTACTTCATGAATAAATCGGACATACTGCGGTTGCAGGAGGAAGAAGAAATCTATTAAAAAAATTAACATTTAAGAGCCAGATTCCCGGCCAGAGCTAACTCTTTCACAATTCAACATTAGTAAAGAAAAACATATATGTACTAAGTGAGAATTAAAAAAAAAACGATTATGTTTTGAATAACATTGCAGATGGTTTAAAGCAATTTTCATGTTGGTACTTTATAGGATTGCGGACAAGATCAAAAACATTGTTCGATCATCTCCGCCAAAATAAACAAATAGGCATAAATGTTGCTTACGTTTGCAATATTAGCTACATTCATTCACTGACAGCCAAAGTTTAAGCACAGCCTAAACCGCTAGGTCGAAGCATGAAATTTAGAAAGGTTTTTTGAAAATTCGTCCACTAAGAGGGTTACATACAGGATGGATTTTTGTATTTTACAAGTAAGAAATGTGGAAGTTGGTAGGTATGTTTTATCATCGTTTTTGGATATAACCTTTAGATGATGTCCATAAACATATGATATAACTAAGTTTTACTTATTAGGATACGAAAGTTCGTATAAGCTTCGCCATTCTCTATTTAACCGATTTAGGGTAAGAAATTTCAAAAATTCTTCCTTAGCGCTAATCTACTCGTACGTTACATTAAAAACTCATGTGCAAAATTATATGCTTCTAAACCTAGCGAATTAGACTGGACTGTCTAATATTGTTTACAACTTCCGTCTTATTTATTCTCCTTCAAAAATGTTTCAAAAGTGTGAGCAGGACTGGGGACCGGGGAATGCCTCTTAATAGAGTTCGTGCCAACACTATTTCTTGGTAGTGTCATGGGGATTAAAAATACTTACTCGTGACACCACCAATTTTGTGATTCGGTGGTGTCACGGGCTCATCATGCTAGCTACGACCAAAGATGAAAAGTGTGTACTAGATATACTTTGTCTAAAGGAAAGATGGATGTGGCTTGAAGAGTTTTTATAAGCAGGCTGTCTGAAAGTTGAGTAGGAGCTTTTTTACACGCACATTATTTCAATTTGCAAAGTTTCTTTATATCTTTAATTGATTATGAATTAGGTAGATCGCGTGCCGAAATTAAATAGTGTGTAGTTCATATCTAAAAAAACCATTTACTAGATTTTAATATATTTACCACGAAATAAGGAAGTAGGAAGGAAGTCGCATACTTCCTTATTTCGTGATACTTACACTTGGTGGGACCCTGCTAAATACATTTTTGAAAAAAACTATAGTTTGAATAAAAAAATATTATCTAAATCAATTATCTTTTATTTCAACGATCGTCCAACAGAAACTAACCTTGATGTAAACAGACTAGTAGATACAAAATGTTAATCTAAAAAATTTAAATATACTCTAAAATAAATTAATTACATAATTAAGAGTACACTAGTAAGTATAGTAAGTAATAAATAATAACACATACAATCACGCGGATTGGCGTGACACAAAGATCTTGGATTTTGACCCGACATTAGTTACGAACAATGTTATATAACACGAAGCTAATAATGTAAGGTAAATACTTATTATTTAATCTTCATGTAAGGGACTGCCAAGGCACCGGGTTTATGTACATCTGGGAAACCGAGCCACGCATACCTGCCATGATTGAAATAAGTATTAGGGAAGAATCTATGGATAAATATAAAAACCGGACCTACTACTAGCGGATCCGGTAGGCAGACCATGTCCTGCCACAAACCTCGCCATAGATCTCTACAAAACCGACACCATTCGGCTGTACCTACTCTGGCGCAGTGACTGCTTACCATCAGTCTGCTTGTTTGCCACCTATGGCATAAAAAAAAAAACTATTGCTAAGAAGGTGATCCAATAAGTAAAATTTTTTCATTTAAAGTCTGTCCATTTAGAAAGAGAAGAATTACGAAAACACGCATACCGTAATTTTACTATACATAAAGATTAGTAATAGTTGACAAAACAGTTAATAACTATTTAATATTCTGCGCATTTAGACTACAAGTTTAGCAAGCTAAATTGGACATTGTTATGGAGACATAATATTTAAATTTGTTTTTCGGCAACTGTGTAACGTCCAATGCCAGACAAACAGCCGCATCACATTTCCTTGTCGTTATGTTATAAAACAAGCAATGTTGTGTTCAAAAAGGTTTGTAAATTAGAATGAAGCGATAAATCAAACGCACAAAACCAAACATCGTCGGCCGTGGTAAATTAATGGTTTTCGAATTTCAGATTCACCAATAATTGCTAGATACCTACAGCATACAGGGCACAGGGCATCCTAGTTAAGGCAGAGTGGAAAAACATACATTACAAGCCATTGAATAATTATAGATGTAGGTACATAGTAGACACCGCGAGTTTACATACTTTGCATGTATGTGGTCCGTCTTAAGTTGGATCAATGCTCCAACTAGCATGCCGAATAATTCAGTTCTATCTTTTTCGTCTTTGCTACTGGCGCTATTGCCATGTCTGAGGCATGTCAGGCGTCCATACAAATAATTATCAAGTTAAAAAACCGACTTCAAAATTAATAAAAATACGCAATTTCGTTTACTTGGAGCACATACTCGTATTTTTTCCTATTAATTTGATAAAAATTACCAAACTACTGAACCGTGATAAAATTTCTATAGGAACTATCAGAAAGTATAACCTTCCAAATAATAAAAATAAAACCCAAATTGGTTTATGTACGAGTGAATCGGTTTCTTCTAGGCACGCGTGCTCCATCGTAGACCGCATCAGGCGAGTTAGCGGTCAAACGCAAGCCTATTCCTTGAAATAAAAAATATACAACCGAATTGAATTTTTGTATAGTGGTAGGACTCTTTTGCAGGGGTCCGCCTGGGGAAGTACCACACCTTTGCCAGTTATTCAACCGCCGAGCAGTACTATTGTGCAAACACTACTGTGTTCCGGATTGAAGGGCAATGTTTCCAGCGAAATTATAGGGCACACAGAGATTTGACATCTTATATCTCGGGGTGACGAGCGCAGTGCATTGCCATCCAGGGTTTTGAACTGTTGAAGTTCAACATTCTAAGTGAGAGTGAGAGCTGTTATGGGCAAGCGTGAAGAGCCCTCAGGCGTGCGACTTCGCTCGTCTCGTCACCCAGTATCATAAAAAAGCCTGTTTTGAAGTCGGTTAAAAATAACAAATTGCGCGCTATTGTAAACTGTAAAAACTCTTCAAAAGCCTAGCGGGTCGTACAAATGGAGTTACACCACTAAATTGATCTCGTTATGTCAAGGGAAGGTACAAAAACGCGGCATTCATACAATTTGACGTGGTCGCGATGTCTACTGATTAAGGTGTGAGATAGACTCACTGAGTTCCCCCTGGTTGAGCGGCACTGGCAGCGGCTTGTTCTTGCTAGTGCGCAGCCAGTCGCGGTAGGCACGCTCGTTGTTCGCGCGCCGCCGCTCCTCTTCGATGGACGCGCGCGCCGCCTTGCGCTCCTCACGGCTCTTCATTACTGCAACCAACACAATCATACTGAACGATTCTCGATTAACACCTAAGGGACCTAACGGCTACCTCTTAACGCGGGCTCGAAAAGCACTAAAACAGCTCAGTGCGGAAAAGGTATGTTTTTTATTTCATCAGGTGCTATTTAAAGGTAAAAAAGCTTACGTTTCATATTCTCCTCTTTCTTCTTAATCCATTCGGAGAGATTTTCCTCCTTCTCCCGCTCCTTCCTTGTGCGCTCGCGCTCAGCCTGCTCTGTCCGTCGCCGGTACGAGTCGAAATTGCTAAAGGTGATAAAGCTTACGTTTCATATCCTCCTCTTTCTTCTTAATCCACTCGGAGAGCTTTTCCTCCTTCTCCTGCTCCTTCCATATGCGCTCGCGCTCAGCCTGCTCTGTCCGTCGCTTGTACGAGTCGAGATCTCAGATTGCTAAAGGTGAAAAAGCTTACGTTTCATATCCTCCTCTTTCTTCTTAATCCACTCGGTGAGCTTTTCCTCCTTCTCCCGCTCCTTCCTTATGCGCTCGCGCTCAGCCTGCTCTGTTCGCCGGTACTGCCGCATGATGTCCTCAGCGCGCCGCCGCTCCGTTTGTAGCCGCTTGCGTTCCAGCCAGCGACGGTACGACTCCTCGCGCTGTTCCGCAGAAGTTGACGGCGGGGAAGGGTTCTTCAGCTTTTGGATGCGAGCTTTCTCGCGTTTCTAAACAAACATCAATTTAAAAATATCTTTATCAAATTACTGTAACCTCCAATTCATTGGTTTTCAAACTGTGGGGCGCGGCCCACCCAGTCCCACTAGGGAGGCACAAAATGTGAAGGGGGCGCGGACGCGTGAATAATATTCCGTCCGTCCGAAACATTGAAACTGTATTTACCCTTTTCAATTACATATTTGTAAGAAAGAGCATTTTCAGCAGTTGTAGCTATAAAAACGAATTATAGAAGCAAACTTTTTAAGGGTTCCGTACTTTTAATTAATCCTAATATAAAAGCTTTTTTCGCACATGCGAATAAATATGCCGCTCTTATTATGATTATTTACATTGTTTTGTATTAATTTCTATCCACTAGTTGTATCAATATTGTTGTTGATCTAAGTACGATGTGCTTTGTCTCTTTCATTGCTTTGCTTTTACCTGAAAAGTGTTTGGGTCTGATAACCGACGGTTGTTTTAACTTACCTCAGCCTCCTTACGCGCCACCCATTGCTCGAACGCGTCCTGTTTTTTCTTCTCGTTGCGCTCGCGCTCCTCTTTGGCAGTAGTCGTGGTCGAGAGCGAAGCGACAGATAGACGGAACGTATCAGGCCCGTCTTCCCGGTATGTACGGTCGAAGCGCGATGTATCCTCTTCTATGTCGTACGGCCCCTGAGTGCCGACTAGTCTACAAGACTTCCGCTTCACACTTCCCGACGACTGACTAGACTCTCTCCCGCTCAGTAAAGGAGTAGAATTGCTCCTGTAGGAGCTATGTGGGTGGGGGGTGACGTCATCAGAATAGGAGTCGGTGTGCAGTGACGTCACGGAGTGCGTAGATTCCACTGGTTCGATGTAGATTGCGGGGTTGATATATCGCGTCTTGCTCTTGCGGGAAGCGAGCGATTCAGAGTCGCTGTGGTACTGGATATTTTCACCGGCGCCATCAAACACATGGTTGGAGGACTTGCCGTTCAGTTCGAGCGCGGGCCGCGTCCGGGCACTGTCTCCGAAATTTCCTTGGACGATGTCGCTCGCCATTCTCCAGGCCCTTCACAGATGCAATGTCATAAACTAACATAAAATCAGAAAGCAAAATAAATACAAAAATATGTAATAGTAGGTATATAAGAAATGTCAAAAACTTACCCGAAAAGTCAAGTCAAAATAACACTTTTTGAAAAATATGTCACTTATGATATATAAAATGTTGGTGGCCAGTATCAATAATTATGACTAAAAAGTCATGTCATATCCCAAAAAACTGCTAAAAAGAAATACTCATGTTGATCAGGTTAACAACGAATGAAATAAATTATTAATAAATAAATAAAAACAAGCTTTTCGTATTCTTCTCAGCAATCCCTTTCATTTGATACCCATATCAAGAAGGTAGATATGGCCACCCTCCGGCTCCATCATCAGGACCCTGGTCATCATCTAGGATCGACGGGGTGACGTCGTTTCGTTTAGGAGTTCCTATGGCCACTCTGTCTCCTTCATCAGACCAGCTCGATGGTACCATACCATTGTCACCAAACTTACATAAGTATGCCAAATTTCAGCTCAATCGGTTGAGGATAACTGGGCTACAATTCATTTGCAAGATTTGTCCCACACATACCTACCTACATACATACATAGTAACAGGGCAAATTGAATAAAAGCTTGTAATAGACAGGTTGTACCATAGATTTTGCGTAGCAAAAATCTTTTTAGGTCTATGGGTTGTTCAGACGAAAAATTCAAGATGCCATTTTTTATGTATACTGATGAAAAAAAAAATTTGTTTAAATTAGAATGGCTGTCAAGGCTTTTTTGTAAGAAATTTGTTGTAGCCACTTGCACCCATATAAACCCATAGCAACTGTGTTAGCAACTGTGACGCGGAGTTCGACGCGTTGACATAAATAAGAATGTTCAATCAAGTATATGTCACAATACCTGGCGACAGAGTTTCCTTCTCATTTCCGTTCTATTTCTCTTTTTTGTGGATAAAGCGATAAACTTGGTTGCACCATGGTAGTAGTTTTTATGTCAAACTTGACAATAACAGTAACGCTGACTTTAGCAGTTGCACCAGCGTATTCACTAGCATAGTTAAAGTTACCAGGATTGCAAGTCAAATGAGACCTTATTTACCCAGCTGGAATTATATGTTATGCATCTGACAGATATTTAACATATAAACTATAACAGTAACCAGCGAAGCGTGGATAGTTTCGATTATAGTTATCATTTAACAGTTGTCAGACGGTGCAACAATTTTTTAGCCTAAAAGGTACTTTAACTAAAATTTTAAAGTAAGATGGTGCAACCCACCCGAAGTCGTTATCAGAGTTCGTAAAACGCCACGCTAGCACGAAGACACGCCCGTGGACGGTCAGTGATACGACTGGCGTTAGCCGAATACCCGTATCAAGCCTGTATACTAGCCAAGTGTAAATATTCTGCCATGTGTTTTTCTGTTTTCGGGAAAAGTAGTGTATTTTCCTGCATCCTTTTTAATGTCATCTACTAGTCTAGATTACCCGTCCCCTCATCATATTTTTAACTACAGGTTTATATCTAAATACAAAACAACTGTATTTCACATTCTTAGAAATGTATTTGTCATTAAAATAGTGATTACAAATTAAATTAAATATTGACTATTAGTCAATTACATCACTTTATTGGCCATCAGATGTCGTCAGTTAACCCGGGCGTACATAGGCGTAGCCAGGGCCAGAACCCCTCCCCCCCCTAGGCAAGTGTGGATAAGAGCTCGTTCAGAGCTTCACTACCTAAATAATTTTGAATATTGCATTTGCCCCCCCAACTGCCCCCCCCCCCTCAAAAAATCCTGGCTACGACTATATATGCCTAAAAGGTATCTCTGCTGTGGGTTTGGTATCTTAAGTAACAATTTCACAATATTTGCGCTTAATTTTAATAATAAAATAATGAAATGTCTTGAAACACTTACACAGAATCACATCGTAATTTCATAGCAAGTAGATACTTTAGTCCAGACAATATTTAGAATCAATACATAAAATGCTTTTAATAGTAAGTCCGCGTCAAACACAGACTCGTCATTTGAATTGAAACCTTATTCTACACGAGTCAGTCTCTTGGTATATAATACCAGTAACTCTTGCTACGAGACCACAACACGACAGAAATCTATTTTTTACTCACTAGAATACACAGGGGCCATTTAAGTATCACGAAAGCACCAAGAGAGGGGGGGGGGGGCATCCTTGCTTTGCTTTTTTTTAGGGGTCTGGGTGGTGATAATGTCAGCAATATTTATTGAATTTTTCTGATTTTTCTGCAAAATTTGCTTGAATAAATATTAAATTGGCAATAAATTTCTTATTTCTAGACTCATAAATAACAATAAAGAAACATGGAAAGATTAAAAAAATTACAAATGTTAACATAAGCATAGGAGGGGGGGGCTTTGCTTACCTTTGCCAACAGGGGGGAGGGGGGGTAGAAAATAGTAAAATTCTGCATCAGTAATACTCGAATAGCCCCCTAGCACCGAAACGCTGCTTAAATGTGTAATGTTAGATTTTAAAGCGCACTCGCGCGATTAAAAGCTAGCGATGGAATGTTTAGCGCAGGGAATTTTTACCGCGCAACGTTTAGCTCTGTATTCGTTTATTTACACAATATGGCTAGTGAATAAAAAATTCGATGTGTTTTCGTAAGTTTAACATTAGTTTGTCTAATGGATTACTATTTGAGTTTGAATTATGTCCTAGTATAGTGATTCTGCATTGGAAGAGCGAGGCTTCTTGATCTTCTCTAGGTTTTTGATGACGATGTCGTGGAGCGAGCAGTAACGGTTGCGGATCTCACACATCACCAGCCACAGGGAGAGGTATTCTTTCTCGTCCAATTCCTGAAATACACAAACAAGTATTAACGAAGTTTTTTTTTCTTAACTTATACTGTCCCACTGTTGGTTAAAGGTCTCCCCCATTTCCTTCCATAAATCTCGGTCCTCCGCCACCTTTTGCCTACCTCACCGGAATGAGTCAAGATCGTCACGCCAGCGTTCCCTAGGCCTTCCTTGACTGCGTCGTCCATCAGACCCACTGTGTGACGATCCTGGCCTATCGGTCGGAGTTCATACGCGCCACATGTCCCGCCCAATCCCATTTTATTCTGGCAGCCTTTTGGCCCTTTTGGCCGAAACGAAGAATTTTTATAACCCCCGATAAAAGAGCTGATAATCTTCACACAGTTGAACAGATTTTAACACGCTTTTACTAGCTTGGTTTGTATCTATGTAACGGAATCTTTGAACGTGATTTTCACCCCTTTCAAAACGACGGATTGATCTGAAACTTTGCACACTTATCAAGTACCGATGACGATGCAATGATTCGTATAGTTTGTCCTATTATCCTTACCAGGGGCCTTACGCCCAACTCTAAACGCGGGCCCGAATAGGTGCAGTTTGCAAAATCACGTGACCGCAAACCGTATTTCGGCGGGTTAAGGTCCGCGTTCGCGTTATTTTGTAAACTACACCTATTCGGGCCCGCGTTTTGAGTTGGGCGTAAGGCCCCAGGATCTTCAGAATTAGCTATTTTAAAGCGTTTTTTTTTTTACTGCGAAAATTATTTTTATGCATACTTGCCCAATGATGTGCTTGCGAAATATATATAGACCAACTAGGACCCACGGGTCCAACAGGTACCATGAAATTTTCCAGGACAAAAAGTAGCAGTAGTCTATGTGTAAATACACGGTATAAGCTACCTCATCATCATCAGCCATAAGACGTCGACTGCTGAACATAGGCTTCCCCTTAGCACGCCACACTGAACGACAGCCTGCCATCTGCATCCACTGGATGCCGGCTGCGACTTTCATGATGTCGTCGGTCTATCGGGCCTACTTACACTACGTCATCCAGTTTGTGGTCTCCACTCTAGAACGCAAGCTTATTACTAATAAAAAATTACCTACTATTGCTAATTTCCTCGAGTGATGTGGCCTACCCATTACCATATTTTTAGCTAAAATTTTGATTTATGACTGTATTATTATTATTGTATTATTCCCAACATTTTTTATTTGAATTTCAACCTTATTTGCATCAGTATATCAAAGAGAAGTTGTAGTATTGAAATTAAAAGTGTGCCAATCAGAATGTGTACGCTGTGTGTGTGTGTGTGTCTTTGTGTGAGTAGATGTGTGGGTGCGTGTGTATGTGTACGCTGGATGCAAGCCGCTTCTAACCAACCCTATTGGAAATCAATGGAGGAGGCCTATGTCTAGAAATGGACGTCCTGTGACTGAAATGATGATGATGGATCAGAATGTTGCCTTGCCACTTTAACTTGACAACTCTTGACAGTTATGTCGGTGACCGTGGTTCTTCAGCGAATATCCTCGTTCAGGATTTTATCGCACAAAGAAACTCCGAACATAGGCTCTCTCCATTGCCCGCTGTTCAACTCTGAGCTAAATCAATACCAAATTTTATTCAAATCTATTCAGCTGTTGAGAGGTGGAGTGTGGACAAACACAGACACTTACACATAAACATTCACATTTATAATATTAAATGTGTTAAAGATACTTACTCTGACTGCTCTTCTGTAATCATCAATGTGTGGGTATTTGGCAACCTTGGAGACAATCTTGGCTCTCGATATGAAGTACCGAGAGATCTGGTCGAAGAAGGCTGCTGCTTCTGACTCCACTGACTGGATCTCAGCCAGCGTGTCCTCTTGTATTGACACACCAAAGTTGTTCCCGTCTTCGATTTTTGGGATCATGAATGAGATCCACATTTTTAGCTGTGGAGCAGATAAAGGGTTAAGGCTATATTATATTCTAGGAAGCCTGGTAGTGGTGGTAAGGCTCCAGGAAACACAGCTTTCCAAAAAAAAATATTCAAAATTATGAGTAGAATGCTCAGATCAGATAAACAAGGGAGATATGCCTTAATACAATTATCGTTTGTTTTTAAATGCTTCCGTGTTTCACTTAGTTTTTTTATAATCCCACTAAGCCACCCACAGCAAAAAAAAATCAGTACTGCACACTTACTCATTATTCACACACCCTAAGATACCAATGAACTAACTAATTTAGTCCACAAGCAAAAAAAGTGGTTTTCCTTTATGACATTACACATTGGTAAATCCTGATTCACCCAATTGTTAAATCATGAAAGGCAGGACAGAAAATGACACAACAGTGAAATTGTTGATAAGTGGTAGCTATCAGTTGATCAAAACTATAATAAGGATCCATTATAAACTAATAGCAGACTAGACAAACGTTGTCCTGTACAAATCCCATAGCAAAAAGCACTGTTAGTTTTACCAGAATTTTCTAATTTTCCAGACAAATTTTACGATTTTATTATCCTTCTAAACCTACACTGTATTGAGAAGAACGAAACAAAAAAAAACGGGTCAAGCCGTTTTTGAGTTTTAGCGAGACTAACAAACAGCATATGATTTTTATGTATATAATAACATATGCATATGAGTGTAACTCGTTTTGTCATATTTTTTTTTTCTTTATTTAACCTATACTGTCCCACTCCTTGGCAAAGGTCTCCCCCATATCTTTCCAGACAGTGCGATCACCCGTCAATTTGTCATAGTTTATAAGTTAATTATATTAATTTGCTTAACTCTGATCCCCTGGGAGCGGGGAAGGGCTCTCGTTTGGGATGCTACATGCGTCGATACGTTAGCCCCTTCTCACCTCAGGGGTACAATTCACAGAGCCGGAGCCGCGGCGGAGGCTGCAGAAAACGCCAAACGGCGCAAGTATGGATCACTTTTGAATCGAGTTTCGATTACGTCGAAACTTTTGGTCCATGGGGTCCATGTACCAAAAAGGTTTTTAAACTAATTTCGATACATTTAGTCGACGTCGCTGGTGATAGGAGAGCTGGCTCATTCTTAGCGCAGAGAATTTTTTTGGCAATTCAACGCGGGAATGCAGCCAGCCTGCTTGGTACTTTACCACACGGACAACATCTTGTTTTTGATATTTAGTTAACTTAAGTGTATTATTTAAGGCTGTTTCTTGCTTCATCTACACTAATATTATAAAGAGGAAAGATTTGTACCTATTTTTGTATGTTTGTAATGAATAGGCTCCGAAACTACTGAACCGATTTGAAAAATTCTTTCACTGTTGGGAAGCTACACTATCCCCGGGTGACATAGGCTATATTAGATTTTGTAGCGAGGCCGAAGGCCGAGCTTACACTCGTGCGAAGCCGGGGCGGACGGCTAGTTTCATATATATTTGTACCTACATAAAACTGAATAAACTTTTTGGAATTATGTATGTAAACTTAACTATTTAGTTGTTAACTTATTGACAGGGAGAAATGAAGGTCTCAGAGTCTATGGGAACAAATTGGATTTTTATATATCTTTACTAGATTCATAACAAAACTCGAAAATGACGATCTACAAAGCTGAAATTTATTATAGCAGCATATATTGCCCATTTATTTATTAGCAGTTTCCTTATGGGGTATAGGATAAGAAAGAATTTTGGTACGATACATAAGAGGATACTTTATATCCCAAAAAAGTAAAAACTGGAAAATAGCACATATTTCAGCTAGGTTTCTAGGTTTTTAGAGTATTCAAATAACTTTGCTCTTATAGATTACTAACTACAATGTGATAAAATCATCTTACCAAATTGGAGTCTTCAACAAGTTCCCTAATGTGTGGTTTGACGAGGTGTATGAGGTCGCTGAGAGGTATGTTGCATGGCACTGTACCATTGGGGAGAGTGTACACTCGAGTCCCATCAACTGTTGTATTGCTGGATGCTTCTGAAGTATCAACCCGCGGTCGTTTGGCATTTGGCTCTTCTTTCAATGAGGCTGGGGCTGGCACTGGAATGTTTAGGTCCTGGAAATAAATTAAAAGGTTTTTATTTATTTATATTATAATTTCATTTAATAATAATCACTGGTAGCTTTGTTCATATTTATATCAAAATAAATTTAACTCCTGGTATGTTATATTGCTGACAATAGCTTTGCTATTCACTGTGGTAACTTTTTCAGAATGAACATAACAATTAATTATAGCAATCAAACAAAGGACAACACACCTGGTGAACATCAGATAGATTTCGATTCTGAAAGTTTGATGTTTCCAGCAGTTCATTGAGCATTACTATCTTCTCAGGGAAGCCTTTTATGATCAAATGCTCGGCCTTCTTCTTGAGGGAGTCTTTGTAGTCTTGAACCTGGAAGCATACGTAATCAAATATTACCAACAACGGCCATTACGACCGATACATTTTCGATAGCCACCCCACGGCCGCTAGCGTTGAGGTTATGTTGACTATTCATCACTGAAACTTACAGATGACATTATTGTGTTTTCCACGAACCGCAACGGTGTTCAATAACTAACGAAATCACTGAACTAACACCAGGCACACGGTGCAAATAATATTTGAGCAGATAAATAAATCTATAGAACTGTAAGGTCACGCACACTAATCAACGTATCGCTGTTCGGTGCTCACTCGTGTCAAAGGGATGAAACTATTTTATACCTTAGAATTTACCTTCTTCGCTATGTCTGTCATTGTATTTGAATATTTTTTTCGGGATTTATAATTTTTAAACCCCTACAATATTATCTATCAGCGAATTTCAATATTTTATTGGAACAACTAGCGTGTGTTGAATTGAACGAACGAATACAAGTGAACGAACAAAATGAACAATAAACACAGACTATAAATGAACGAATTGAACTATCGACCGACATTGATACGAATTCGAACGAATGAAATGATTATAAACAAAGGCATTTCCATTCGTCAACAAAAACCTTTTGGTTCCCATCTGAAAAGTCTATGCGAAATGATTTCGTTTCGTTTTGTGTATTATAGCTAATTACAAACAGTAACAAATGTGTGTACCTTTTGTAGATTGAGCTCAAGCTGTAATTCTGAATTCATAGTTTTTTCGAGTTATTTTTGGTAACAATCAATTGTCATTTTAACTTTTTAATTTACCTTTTTTTTAAATTCATGCGGCCTTCCTGTGGTTCGAGCTGCTTGAAACCTTCTTAACAAACTTCTGTTAGTATTTAATCATAAACCGAGTAGGTACTTATAGACATGTTCTCTATTTAAGTAAGCAATAGGCATTCCGTGAATATAATTTATTGCTAAGCCACACAAAAAAAATTAACCTCAAATTGTGGCTAGTTTGGGTAATGTAATGATAGGTAGGTATCAATCAACTAAAGGTCAATGTATATACATACAATTTTTAATTTATTTAATATAATTATGTTATGTTTCAGGTACTTGCCTATAATATAAGGCTGCGCTGCCCATCTAGGAAATATATATTTATATTTTTTTTTTTTTTAATATAAAATTGCTAAATTAGAAGTATGAGTACCTTCAAGTTTAATTTTTCTGGTGAAAATATGAAATCAACAGGAGGTAGGTACTACTTAAATTATATTATGCTAAGCTACTTAAAACAATTCGCTGTGCTTCACGTTTTTACCCGCTATTCTAGTAATATATCTATTTAGAATGTTATAAATATTTTTTTATTTAGGTGTTCCATACTCAACATAATAATAAATAAAGCAGCCTTTATTTTAATCACAAAAAAGATATTTTATTTACTTCTCTTTTCTGTGGTTTTAATCCAGGGAATAAAACATATCTATACCTAATTTTATCTCAATCCGTTCCAACTATTACAGATTTGAGTGGAAGCAAACAAACACACACTTTACACGCAAACTTTCGCATTTTTATTTGTGTGATATAGTAATTTCCTTCTACATAATTTTTTTCTCTGTCAAAGACCTATGTAGGTATATTGTCTGCGCCACAGTAAAGAGAAGGGAAAAAAATTTCACTTCAGTGGTCTGTACCCTTAGTACAAGATTTGATAGTTTTCGAAAACTTTTTTCGTTTTCGTTTTGATGCATACATTGCTGGGCTGAAAGCTATTCGAAACTATTTTTCGTATTTGAGTGAAGCAACCTATACTGCCGATTACTACCGATTTTAGTTTATCCGCGTTTCTGCTAGAGGCGCTTTACTAAAATGTATGGGACAATACGGAAACGAAAAAAGTTTTCGAAAACTGTCAAATCTTGTACTAAGGGTACTGCAGTATAATTATGTGTGTAATATTTAGGCGAAGCAAATAATACAAATTGTACCTATTTGTTACAGATCAGTCAGATAAGAAGGAAAATGTTCAGTGGTTCGAGAGTTGGGAAATATTACCGAGTAACCAAATAAATAAAATTGACCAAATAGCAGCGCACGCTAAAATGTTTACCTGTGGAGATGTTGAGATTGGTCATGTCATGATCAGCAATACAACCTCTCAAATTGATGAGGACGGTGACCTTAGCAGTGTCATTAAACTAGCTGAAAAGGAACACAGTGATCTCGTTGCAGGCAAATATGAAGGTTTGTTAAATTGAAACAACTTGGACTTACTTAAAAACGTTACTTAAGTTAATCTATGCTTAAAATTGCGCTGTCTCGTTTTCGCGTGTGACCTATGCCGTCAGCGAGAAGTTGAGAGAGCATTTTTAAGTTTAGATCAACTTGAATAACGTTTTTAAGTAAGTCCCTATGATGTTATTACATTACTTCGCCAATACTCAACAATTTATTTTACATTATGAAAGTTATATACCTACCTACAGATCGAATCCAAACGTAGGTATTTAATGCGCTTTATTATTTTTTAACTTATATACTTAAATTATGTATTTCTTTCTAGATAAATATTTTGCTACTAATAAAATGTAATAATAATGTTTATTCGTGACTTTTAGGTGGTTTAAAAATTTGGGAATGTACTGGTGATTTAATTGAATATTTTGAAGAAAATAACGGTGATATAAACTTTGAGAAGAAACAAGTATTGGATTTAGGATGCGGCGCCGGTATTCTCGGAATTTATGCTTTTATGAACGGAGCTAATGTAACATTTCAAGATTATGTAAGTATTTTCTTATCTAAATGCCTAGTTATAAAATACATAGTTAAGACTGTTACAGTTTTTTTTTTTTCAGAACAAAGAAGTAATTGAACATGCTACGATTTTAAATGTTTTACTGAATATTGAGGAAGATGAAAGAGAATCAGAACTAAAAAGATGCAAGTTTTTTACTGGTGATTGGGCATCATTCAACAGTAAATGTGACGATGTATTTGATATTATTCTCACATCAGAAACAATTTACAATCAATGCAACTATGAAAAGATTCTTAAGCTTTTTGTTGACAGACTAAATAATAACGGCGTAGTGTATGTAGCTGCAAAGACACATTATTTTGGCGTAGGCGGTGGAACACGACAATTTGAGCAAAGTATCAAAAACAATGGATTATTAGAAACTGAAGTGTGTTGGAAAAGTTCAGGTGGAATACAGAGAGAAATTTTGAAAGTAACGAAGAAAATAAAATCCGCATAACTTTTTTAAAATAAAGATGTGAGATTTCGTTTGTCTACTTTATTGTTACGTTTTAATAACCTTATTACGAAAAAAATTTAATGGGCAGTTAAAAATATCTTCGGTTATGGCGATAGCCTTTCATAAATCCACCCATCTTCACCCTCATGGAGAAGCTTCCCATCTGGCTTTTCGCCTTCTTTGGGTTTCCGGAACTTAATTCTGTCATGTAATCGGTCTCGCTGACCCTGCCAAAATTCCACTGCTCTAGGACGAATAATGTATCCTCCCCTGGAAATAAGCAAATATTTAGGTTTGGTTTAAGAACATCTGCAGGCCTAGCATGGGCCGTGGACAAATTGTCTTTCCATCGTTTTTATCCCGCTAGAAAGAGACAAAAGTATCCATATTCTAGCTCTGTTGCGTCTACACGCGGATAAAAACGGTAGAAAGACAATTTTTCCATAACCCATGCTAGGCCTGCTGAAATAACTTATATCTGCTAAGCTCGGTTCAAGCATTTATTTGCTGTGACAGCTGCGATAACATTTTAAAAAGGTGAATAAAGACTACGATTTCTGATCACTTTTACTGGGTTTTGAACGTTAGACTGTAGGTACCCGATATACTTCAGTGAAACGAGTTGATAGAAAGCGTTACGTAATCTGTCACATACCAATAGTCAGGTTTCGGAACTTCCTTCTCAGGAATCATGTATTGAGCTTCGAAAACAGCCTCGCGATCACACAAAACATCTCTAGATTCTATCGGTGTGCTTTGATAACTAGCACATGCAGCAATCTGGCTAGGAACCGGACGAGTATGGAAATATGTAGTAGACTCTTCTACAGATAGTTTCTCAATCTGACCTTCGATTCTAATAGATCTGTTTAGAACTTCCCAGTAAAAAGTCGCAGCGACATTTGGATTTTCACTCTGAAACAGAATAGGTATGATACGTGTAACTATAATATAAACTATCACTTTTATAACTATAAATGAGCATTTGTATTGTCTTTAGACCTTCAACGTTCCATGGGCAGTCTAATTGTTTTTGTGGTGTTAGTGTTACCTTGTAGGTATTTTGTTTAGTTGATAAAGGCAATTCCCAACTATAGGTAATATGATATACCTATTATAACCTATAAAAATATTATGTTACAGTGTAGTGACACAAAATATTAGATGGATGTAAAGTATTGTGCACACCAAAATAAGAAATAAAAATTACAAACAGATAGAAAACAAGTGCCACAAGTGTTGACCTTATCGCTTAAAACGATCTCATCGGTAACCATTATCATATTGGATTGATTTTTTTGCATTATATTTATATACATAATCTAGATATCTAAAACTTACCATTTCACTAGCTTTGCGACTTCCATAGTTAGTAAAAAATTTAAATCCATCTTTTCCATAACCTTTGAGTAGTACAAATCTTGCAGATGGACAACCATCCCTGAATAAATAATATACTTTTTAATATTATCAATGATCTTATTAATAAATTTTTCCATAAAAATCAGAATTGTATAAGTAAAATTAACACTTACTTCGAAACAGTAGCTAAGCACATAGCATTTGGTTCCAAAATTTCTTTTCTAGAACAAGCTTCTTCGAACCATGAATGAAACTGACCAAATGGTTCCTTGGACACCAAATGTTTCTCTAGAAATGTATCATTTTTATCTTTGTATTTTATCCTCATACCTGAAACATAGTCAAAGATGATGAACAATTACTACACATTTATAAATGTAGATATAGAAAAATATAGGTATATAAAAAACTGTAAACAACTCACCTCCAATATCAATACTCATTTTGCGAAAATTTGTTTTAGTTGTATGCAATACAATATTATAATAATTAACTTTAGCAACACACTTGAAAATCATTCAATTTGTGTCAACAGAAACGTTTCCGGACAAAATATTTAGAACAACTGATTGGTTTGCAGTAAGTCACACAATATTTATAATATGAATTTAGGTAGGTACTTTATAGTATGTATTTAACTAGTTACGTGAATGTTTGACCTTGTAATGTTAAAACTGAAAATATTGTTGTTTAATTATATGATATTGTTTATCTTGTTTTGTAGAGTAGTAGATATGTAGTATCTTCTTATTAGTTTGTAGGAAAGTGATATTGTACAATGTACATCAGAAACAACACCGTTATACATTCGATACACACGATAAAAGTGAATTAAAGTGAGAAAAGCAAGAAGTTATTATCATAATAAATAGATATATAACGATAACATGGCTCGTTCGACGTTCATTCACTTAGATTATATACCCCTTCATTCACCTTGTGGTGGAACGGAACGGATTACGGAACGTTATGGAACATACACGACAGACTATAAAATAAAACTACATTACACAATTTATATGATATAAAAGCTTGTCGCGTTGTACCTACTCGTATTAGTTTTATTAGTAAAAAAAATATAAAAGTTTAAATCTACAAGTTCATTTATCTACAGTGATAAATCTCACGACAAGCTTCTAAATCATTTGTGTAATAACGTTGTAAGTTGATAGTAAAAGTTTTAAAGGAAAAGATTTTTTATTTTTTTTAGCACATATAAATAAAAGCTTGTTTAAAAAAGTAGTTTTATTTTCTTTACTTTTTGGTTACCCAGTAGGTACCAATTGCACAGTACACCAAAATTTCAGACGGATTGGAGCAACGGAGTTTATCACCATTACCATTTTATTTTTTTGAAGTGAAATCTTCTTTTGGTGCGTGGAGCACTTTTTTGGGTGAACATAAATCATGGAACTCACGTCATCGTCACCGAACGCTGTACCGTGTATTTTAAAACAGCGCCATCTCTTGTAGAATAAGTGAATTGAAGTGAACCAGTCCTATGACTGATATTTTTTAACTCGCATTCGTATTCTCAGCATATCCTTTCATTTGATAGGTACAATGGGACAATATGCAGGGGTATTATGAATCTTTGATCGAGATCGCGACTTGTCAAAATTATGTCAAAAAAAAATAAGCATTGTCTATTTCCAATTTCGTAGTATGAAATTGGAAATAGACAACGCTTTTTTTTGCGTCATAACCCCTTTCAAGTGTCAAAATTCTGTCAATTCTGACACTGACTGATCCCGATCAAAGATCCATAATAGCCCCGATGGGTATATTGTAGGAGAGCATAAAAAACTTAGTCCGCCATCTTTTGAAGTCCACCATATTGGATTTAAAGTGTCGTCACTTTATTTTTCAAGTAATTCTTAGCAAAACCTTTCATTTGATATCCATATTGTAGGAGTGGATTAAAAATAACAAGTTCGCCATCTCGGGTGTTCCGCCATGTTGGCTTTAGAATGACGTCACACAGCTAACCATGCACTGTCATCCAAACTAAGAGTGTATACAAAATTTCAGCTCAATCGGCTGAAGATATCTGCTTCAAAATTGAGTAGTAAAATTCCACCCGAATAAACATAGTTACATACTTTTCATAGTTAAATAAAAGCTTGTAAAAATACGATAAATGCAGTGTTGTGTCATTTGTGCGTTACGATCACGAGGCTACTACGCTGGTACTACACCTCTCTACACACTAAAGTATAATGTAATGTATGTAATGTAAAATGAGACTCAGGTGCATGATTATTATTTATACTTAGGTGGTATAGCTTTAATGGCGTTAGCCTGACCAGTGATTGGGCGAAAACCACTCGCTCAATAGACAATAGTCAACTGTCATTGTTCCAGGCGTATTATGAATCTTTGATCGGGATCCCGACTTGTCAAAATAATGTAAAAAAAAAAAGCGTTGTCTATTTCCAATTTCAAACTACGAAATTGGAAATAGACAACGCTTTTTTTTCAAACTACGAAATTGGAAATAGACAACGCTTTTTTTTTTTACATAATTTTGACAAGTCGCGATCTCGATCAAAGATTCATAATACCCCTGCGGGTCTATTTCTCTATGGTCATCAGCAAATTGCGTCTGTCTGCGGTCTTTGTCTTTTTGTGTTTGTTGTCAAGTCACGTCATTAGTTTTATAGATCATTTCGAATTTTCTTTGATGTGTTCTGTTGGAGATACATCGAATTAGATTGTTACAAACTGTGAATAATTATAACAAACTACATAGCTACTAATAGTTGCCATGGATTCAGAAGTAATAAAAGAAAAGATTCACACCGAACCGCTGCTGAATGACCCACGATACATAACCTTACTGAGCCTTATTGTCCTTGTTACTACTCTTGGTAAGTACTCAAGTAACATTGATACTTGTTTTGTTTTATAAATGTTCTGATGAAGACGATTTACAAATAATTAAGAAAACATGAATCGAATGTAGATTAAGTGTGATGAACTATTCAAAACTTGGTTTTCCTCTTTGTTTCAGTCTTTTGGTGGTGCTTCTCAAGAAGACGCCATGCCCGCAGATCAGTCCTTCTAACAGGGCTCTCAGATTCCGGGAAGACTCTTCTGTTTGTTAGAATGGCGTACTCGCAGTATCGCCAGACTTTCACATCTATGAAGGAAAATGTTGAAGACTATATAACATCTAATGTAAGTATCTGCCTGATATAAACTAGTATCTGCCTGTTATAAACTAGTAACAACCAAATAAACTACAATTCAAATACAAAGATTTGCATTTTGAATTTGGTGTCGTAAATAGTCTCAATAGTAGTATTTTTTTATATTCATAAACAGACTTGGGTTTGATTCCCATCTCGTCTGATGTTAAACGATGATGCAATCTACGATGGAACACTCTTGCCTAGAAACCGATTCACTTGCAACTTGTATATAATATCAAGAAAAAGACACCCTGATTGTATATAATATCAGAAAACAGCACTTAGCACAGTACCACAGTCTCGAAGTTTGCAAAGTGAAAGTTATTAAATAAATAAATAAATATCTGGGACATTATTGCACACACGGTCATCTGACCCCAAACTAAGCAAAGCTTGTAATATGGCTGCCAGAGACTGATATACATACATATATATTTTTTTTAAATACATACTTAAATAGATATTAACACCCAGACATAGAACAAACACAAATGTTCATCACACAAATGTTTGTCCTAGATGGGAATCGAACCCACGCCCCCAAGCACAGAAGTTAGGTTCACTACCAACTGAGCCACTGAGGCAGTCATTAAATTAAGAACACTTGACACATGTTTTTGGAATATCATGGATTGATGTTGCTTTTTCTGCCCGCCCTGAAAGGCAGGAGGGAATTACATCATACAAACCCGATGCACACTCAGAATCAGAAATGTGTCTGAAACAATGTTCAACAAGGGAGTTGCCCTAACTTCTTAAGCTCGTACTTAGCCAATTCATCCCTAAAGTGCGAACAGTACTGCATGCACATTCAAACTTGTGAGTGACTTTCTTGTGTACAATTTCGAGAGGATACCTGCTTTCATATTTCATATAGCATTAAATATAGGAGCTAAAGCTGCGGGTTGAAATCAGGCAAAGCCCAAAAGCTCAGGAAGCTCAGTTGCCGGCTTGGATACATCTCAGAAAGTAGGAGACAATTGCAATGCCATCCTTTTGGCAGAAAACAGACACATCCGAGTCATAGCTGTATTGAACTTACTAGGTTGGTGTTGTCTCAATCAGAGAGTGTTTTAAAGGACAAGTACCATGGTCACTCAGAGACACTGGATTTGTGGTCCACTGATCTGTGCATTGGATATACAGCTCTATTCAACAGTATTGTCATTTGTATACCTAAAGGCACCAAGCTTTTTCAGATCATGGAATGGATGTGCAGTAGGAAGATCATTGCAGAGAAAACTCTCTTGGGAAACACTGGCATTGATTGGCATTGATTCGATCGGAATTGAGATGTTTAGGAAAATGGCGTTATGCTAAAGGAACCCCAGTAGAACGGTTTTAGCAGAAGTCTCATTCCCAAGTAGAGGCGAGTTCCAGTATTGAAAAAATTTATTAAACTGAGTTTGGCCTATATTTTGTAGAGTTAGCACGACCGTGGGCTTTGGGTAGTTCTATTTTAGGCACAGGTTGCACATTAGCAAAGCTTCCTCAAGATAAATATTTTCACCGAAAACACAAGAAAGTAGCCCCTCAAAAGAAGAAACAGTCCGTCACCAATAAGAAGCCAGTCATTATTTTCTTCTATTGTCTCTTACATCAACCGATCCCACAGGATCAGTTGACATAATGCATATTACAAACAGATAGTGCATTTAATTTTGTTTCTGTATTTCAGAGTTCACTGAAGTTGATAGACTTGCCAGGTCAAGAAAGGCTGAGAAACAAATTTTTCGATCAATACAAGAGTAGTGCCAAGGCTATCGTCTACGTAGTGGACTCTGTCACCATCCAGAAGGAGATACGAGATGTCGCTGAGTAAGAACCATTATTATTTTATTTGTAAATATTATGATGCTGACTGTAGCAAACTATAGCCTTAACTTGTGTAGAGAGGAGGTGTGCCAAGCTGACCCCATACATTTCCAACTGCACGCTATTCATTGCTCTTCTACACCACACTAATAGGCTACCGGATTGGTTTTTTTAATTGTCTTATAAAAAAGCTGAGCATAAATAGAGTCGATCGCCATAAACAAACTTAACCCGGCGGGCATGAGGTGAAAAAAAGTTACATCAAGAATGTGGCAGGGTACGACATACCCATAATTTGGTGTACCATAATACAATTCTTATTTTTATTTTCTTAATTGTGTTGATCTCATTTTGTATGATAATAAATTATTTAATAGAATTCAATGAAAGAAGTTTTTAATTATGAAATAATTATTATTTATTAATGTTTTTCTTATACTCTATAATTATAGAAACAAAAGTTTAGAGGTTTACAAAAATCAACAATTTAGCAAAAATATTATTCATTGGAATGTAAATCAACTTAATACCGAAAGATATTGAGGTTCTTTTCGTTAATAAACTTATTTGTATTTTTTTAACTAAAAACGAGAATAAAGACTACTGTCGAGATCAGCACAATTTTCGCAAACAAATTTTGCGTGCTCCATACATATGTTTTCCTAAAACTGCGACAAGAACCACCGGAGGATAGGCAGCAGCGTCCTAATAGTACACGGTGAACATACTGCGATCCCCAAGCCGCGCGCGTGCGAAGTCCAAGCGTGGGGATTATGGCAACACCCCTCTCTATGAGGGAGGCCTTGTCCAACAGTGGACGTTAATTGGCTGATGATGTATGATGGGCTTGGCACAAGCATTGCAGGAATGCTTGGTTTTCCTAAAACGGGGCTCTTCTTCTGTGTCATAATTCACTTCATGCTCACTACAGTGATCGGTTTCACCTTCTGAACTGGATTCATAAGAATAATCACTTAGTTCTTCCTCTAACATGGCACGGATTCGCTTTTCTTTCAATATCCATTTTGAGCAAAAACTGAAAATAATATAACAAAAAACTCAACTATAGGAACGAAAGACAACCAATATAGTAAATCATAAAAAAAGAACAATAGATAATACAAAAAAACTAATAAAGCAGTTAAAATAATAATTGGAAAAATTACATAAAAAAAATACCTCAAAAATGAGGCAGGGTATAATATACCCGAAACAGGTTTGCACATGAATATCCCGTACGATGTCCCCTGCCACACTGCGATCACGCCACTATCCTCTCCCGCACGCCCCTGGCTCCAGCTAGTGTTGTCAGACGAAAGTTTAAAAAATACACAACTTAAAAAAATTACCAGGGTGTAAGATACCCTGGCTCATGCTCGCCGGGTTAACATGTTTTCAAAATTAAGGAAAATACAAGCACTTTTATGTCTTACCAGACAGAGAGCGCACTATATTTTTAAATGGCGTACTGGTACGTTTGTCATACAAACTCCAATAGTAATCATTTCTTCAGTATACACATTACATTTAATTATGTTGCCTAATAATTTTAACTATGGAAATAACTGTCCGTTTGCCTAATTCATAAAAAAAAACTCATCTACGCTATGACTGTTCTTATAAAAACAAAGACATGGATTTCAACCAATGTGAATGATCTCCACTCTTCTTGTCTTTGCTTCTTTAGAAACCCACCCTTAGTTTAGTGTCACACTATTTCATAAATAAATAAAACTGTTTACAGATACCTGTACACAATCCTGGTGGACCCGGTGATCCAGAGCAACTGCCCATCCGTGTTGATCCTCTGCAACAAGCAGGATCAACCGCTTGCGAAGGGTAGCCAGGTCATCAAAGGATTGCTGGAGAAGGAAATGTAAGCAAAATACAAGCTCTGTAATTTATTTACAAGGTTATGCATTTAGACTGTACTAAGCAGAAGGTCCTATAGTAAAAGTTGTTTATAATTATGATTACAATGACCTCCTTTCAGCTTAGTACAGTTTATATGCAGAACTCTGTATATGTATGATAAATAAATATCTGGGTTTTTTTTTAAACACATGATCTGACCCCAAACAATGCAATGTTTGTACTATGGCTGCCAGAGACTGATATAAATACATATATGTACAACCACAAATGTTCATCACATGAATGTTTGTCCTACGTGGGAATCGAATCCACACCCCCAACGGCAGGTTCACTACCAACTGGGCCACCAGAGCAATGATGCACTATACTAAGAAACTTTTAGTGACACCTATGAACTAACTAAAAGTCCACATGCAAAAAAAAGGGAAACAAAAACATCTGTAGGAGGAGTTCAACAAAAGGCAAAGGCATCAAGCATAATATAAAAAAAAACCTGATTTAAGCCAGATGCGTTTGCATCCGCCAAACCAACTTGCCATATCTCTTATTTGTCTCATCTGAGATACTACCAACACTGCCCTCATAAGCCCAAGAGTGGTAACTCAAAAAATATGAGATTTCTGTTTTATCGCGCATCTGATAGCTTAAAAAATTTCGCACCAGATGAACTAAGCAAAATTACCATATCTACATTGGAACATTGAAATAAAACACTAAAAATGTTTTTTTTTCTATTAAAACTCATGTTTAAAAACTATTAATTCTAAACGAAATGACGGTATCTCATAAAAACACAAAAAACTATAATTTTGGATTTTTAACATATTATTTAAGAAACATATTGGTCCTAACATAGGCACATAACTGAAAATAAATTAAATTATATGTCATTAAGGCAACGAAAAATCAATATTCACAAAATCTCGATTTTCTCGAAATACACCTAGGTTGAGATACCTAGGTTCTTGAGCTTATGAGGGCAGAACAGTAATTTTTTATGCCAAACCATCTTATTCTATTTCAGAAACCTCGTTCGTGTCACAAAATCCAACCAGCTGCAGTCTGTAGATTCATCTCAATCCTCCAACATGTACCTCGGCAAGCAAGGCAAGGACTTCGAGTTCTCCCAGCTTAACAGCCGGGTGGAAGTAGTGGAGGGCTCAGCTAATACTGGAGATGACGACAACCCCGCTGATATCAAGGCTTTGGAAGACTGGATCTTGAAACTATAATTTGTTACCTTGTGCGGGTGATGATCAAGTTGCATTTTCTGCTAAGAAGTAATACAGTAAGAACTCTTGATCTGGTGGCGTAGCATGGAATAGATAATATCATGAGAGAGTTCGGCCACCATCGCCGATCCTATGGACAGCGCCGCTCCTATGAAATCTGTCGCCGGGGGCAATGGTTCCCCTCCACGCTACGCCACCGTTTTGAGCATTTGTCTTTTTGAGAGAATTTGATCTCAACTTAAATTAAAAAAAAAATTGACGGTAGGTAGGACCCACTACTTATCGACAATACCACTGACTTTGACATTCCTACTGTCATACTCATAAGTCACTGTCATACTAGTGATGCGCGGTCATGTTGGTAATCATATTTTTTTGTATGTTACTAAAACTTATTTTTTATGAAAGCATTAAAAATTGTTTTTTCAAAATCCGTCCATCAAAATTGGAATTAAATTTTATTTTTATATCTTTGTTATTATAGTGCATTTTGTCTTTGCAAACGGAATTATGTTGTAATCTATTTCTGTTAGCATTATTCAAAAGTGTCTTTCCTTAGCTTATCTCGCAAATTATGTTGCTTTTGCATTTCCTCCTTTACCCAGATAAGTTTTTTTCCTATTACTTAGTATACAAGTTTGGTAAAGTAAATATTATTTTGAGAAATTTATACATTTTGAGTTTCATAATTTGATAAGTACATACTATTATTAACAACAAGTACTTGTAACAATGTTCCAGGGGCCCGATTCTACTAAACCAATTGTTTTTAAATTGTTAATGAATTGCCTCAAAAATTACCCTTTTGACACTTTTGGTATACAGATAGTGTCAAAAGTAAAAAAATTGAGGCAATTCATTAACAATTTAAAAACAATTGGTTTAGTAGAATCGGGGCCCAGATTTGTTTCAAGTAGGTAATTATAATTTATATAATATATAATTATTTTATCTTAAAGTTTAAGAAATTCCCAAATTATGGGTGAACTACTATAGTGAAGTGAAGTGATTCCCAGAGAGGCGCATGTATGTCCTTCGTCAAGATATATTTTTGCGAATAAAGCTTGACTGATTTTTTAATACTCAAAATAGTTTTTATTTCCACCTTTCATTAGATTGAAGTAGAAGATTTATCGAAGCTATTTTGGGAGATTATGCTGTTTTCTGGATATTTCCGGAATAAAGAGTATTCCGTGGTCGGCCCTGTGATGTACAACTACTTTCTCGCCATATTTCGTAAAAATTGATTCAGCTTTTTAGTAGAAAGACGGCAAAAAAACAGACGTGATTTCGTCTAGTCCAAGGTTTAGTCACTAGACGAAACAGTCATAGTCTAAGAGCCGGTGAAGATCGACCTTCACCGATTTGATAACCAGATCAGACGTATTTTTTATCAAATATAATTTATAAACAAATATGCCTATGAACTTGCCTATCAAAAAGTGTTCATAGCAATTTTTATTATATTTCTTTCATCACCCTCTTATGATAACCGAATGAGTTTTATCTGAACTGATAGTTTTTACTTTTTAACACACAGAATATGCCTAGGTAGGCTTGCCTACTCATTTCTGTGCATGGCTACCTGGCAAGCAAATGTGAACAGGTAAGTCAATATAGGTAACTACACCGATCTGCTAACCAATCGAAATTGATATCATAGGTTAGATATTTTAATCACAAAAACAAACATATAGGGTTGCCTGCAAAAAATCGTACTTAAAATATTATTGCCAAGCTAAAACCTTGCTATGAACACTTTTTGATAGGCAAGTTATCATAGGCATATTTTGTTTATAAATTATATTTGATAAAAAATACGTCTCATCTGGTTATCAGATCGGTGAAGGTTGATCTTCCACGACTCCTCTACTATCAGTAGACACACCGACAAAAGTCACCCGTGCGCACCAGGGGCCTTACCCCTAGCTCTATTTTTGCGAGCCAACTTTTGGAAGGTACCTGATAGGTACCTAAAATTAACCAACTTATTTAAGCTGCATCGTTTAAAAGCGTCTAACTTGAATGAACTAAAATCCGTTTTACTATGCGTGTGATTGTGATTATCGTTCATTCAAGTTAGACGCTTTTAAACGATGCAGCTTAAATAAGTTGGTTAATTTTAGGTACCTACCAAAAGTTGGCTCGCAAAAATAGAGCTAGGGGTAAGGCCCCTGGCCTGCGTCATTTGGAATTTGATATATGTATAACATTAGGTAATGTAGACTACACGACTACGTTCGTGTACTCTACATTACCTACTGTAACAACACGTGGCCCTTTTTTAATGGCACCTTTGTGTCGAATTGATATGACAATAAAAAAAAGTTCTAAAAACCGCTGTGCAGAGAAATTCTTTAACCCTCCGCTATGAAATTGGGTGCGCGATTTTTTTCTTTCTTTTTCGTCTTTTTTATAATGATTACTCGATGACTCGACAAAAGTAAAGATCGAAGCGAATATTGATTATCGTAATTGTTATTTTTGAATATTCATGATGCAATAAATAAGTTATCGACGGATATCGGTGCCTATTGTTCATTACAGAGGTGAAGGGTTAGATCAATAGTTTTTGCACGTAACTTAGGCATCATTATTATGGTGTATTCTGATTCCTGCTTTTGAACTCTCTTGCAAATTGATAACTTTTTGCATATTCATGGATAATCCATTAATTACATTTGAATAATCGATTTTCAAAATCAAATATATAATGAATGATATGATTTTTAAGTGTAAGCAAACAAGCCTATAACTAAATAAATAACTGGCGAAGAGCGTGTTGAGACACGTATATGGTATGGTTCCGTAACCAAAGCCATATAACTGTAGTCGTAGTTCAGGAATTGATTTTTATAGAAAAGTTCGAACGAACGAAGCTCTGTGGCCTTAGCCAAATTTGAGAGATGTATCATCCTGTCATAGCATATACTTTTTATGGTTAACGTACCCCACACGAGGTGGTGCAGTTAAAAAAAAATGATATCTATATTACAACTGTCATTTTACAAAGTTTCATGGATTTATCTTAATAATTACAGAAGTTAGAAAGTTCTAAAAAATTCGGACGGACGGACAGACAGTCGGACGGACGGACAGAACGAATTTATAAGGGTTCTTTGTCGGGTTACAGAACCCTAATAAAAAAGCTACTCGTGTGACATTGTAACCTGTAACAAAACTCCTGAGCAAATTTTTTGCGGAGTGAAATTTTAAGGAGTGCTTTTCATGAAAGAAGTCTTCCAGACGCGGCGCTGTCACCGCTTACCAATCACTATCAGTATCATTTCTTGAGCAGCACTTTTAACAACTTTAGGCATCGTACAAGCCTCTGTAACGATGGCAAATTAATAAAACTCTCAGTATCGTCCAAACATAGTAACAACACCCGACAAATACATAATTATCAATATAAAAAACCGACTTCATAAAAATGTCAGAACTGGGGCCTTACCCCTAGCTCTATTTTTGCGAGCCAACTTTTGGTAGGTACCTGATAGGTACCTAAAATTAACCAACTTATTTAAGCTGCATCGTTTAAAAGCGTCTTACTTGAATGAACGATAATCACAATCACACGCATAGTAAAACGGATTTTAGTTCATTCAAGTTAGACGCTTTTAAACGATGCAGCTTAAATGAGTTGGTTAATTTTAGGTACCTATCAGGCACCTACTAAAAGTTGGCTCGCAAAAGTTAAGCTAGGGGTAAGGCCCCTGGACCAAATTGCAATGGGACCACACGGGAAGCACCAGTTTTCAAACAAAAAAAGAATCTTCAAAATGGTTCACCCAGTCGAAAGCTCTGAGGTAACAAACATTATGAAAAACAGTTGAATTGAGAACCTCCTCCTTTTTCGAAGTCGGTTAAAAATTGAAATTTTGTTCCGCTGTATGCCGTGGAACTTCATACACGAAAAGTACTATTAAAAAAAGTACTGGTTTAAAGGCCGATAAACAGTTTCATACAAAGAAAAATTATTTTCAATCGTAACTGTTATTGAAAACAGCTATCTCGTGTAAGGATAAATAAATAAGTAGTATCAAATAAAACATAATTTGGTTTCTTTTTTACCTGGTTACGAAACTATGGTTACGATGGCTACGTAAGCGGATGTCATGCCGATAACAACCCTATTATGGTTTTACTAGGCACGTCATTATCTATTGGAGCTTTGAATCAAGTATACCTACGTCTGAAACCTTGATGCAAGCGCCTAGGAATATATTGTACCCCTAGATACAATTACTGATTCAAAAAGGGGGAAGACGCGTGACATTCAAACATTGTATCAATTAAATATAGCCCGGTTCAAACAATTTTTTTACAAGTACTTCACGTGCAATCAGAAACGCCAGTTCGATTGTGACTGAATTCGATTAGGCCCGTGGGCCTAATTTGTGCGGTCCACGTCAAGGAGTTCATCCCGTATCTTCCGTACTAATTCGTTACATCAATGTCTAGATACAATATTATGTACCTATTCTCAAATAGGTGACATGAATATAATAGCCTTATTAGTTGGTAATGCTTGTGCTTATTCACTTTCCGAAAATAAAGTGTTGGTGCCATTAAATTGAATTATGATTGCGTTCATCAGCCAAGGAGTCGAGGGCCAGACTTACGAGTGCTGTAATATTAATATTAAGTGCGTAATAGTTGTGTTAAACTCATAAAAATCCTCATAAAAGTTTTTGCTACGAACGCTCGCTTTGAAAATAAGTTAACAAAATAATTATATTCACTAAACATAATATTATGACTAAAACAAGTTTGAAATTAGACTCGTCACTCGAAAGGCTTTTCAGGCCTCGTACATACTTCGGTAACCACAATGGGGTGACTACAGTTTAAGAAGCCTAAAAATAAATAAATATTATTTTTAAACCGCCTTCCAAAAAGGAGAAGGTTCTCAAAGAACTGTTTTTTTTTAATGTTTGTTTCCTCAGAACTTTCGACTGGGTGACCGATTAATAATTCTTTTTTTATTTGAAAGCTGGTGCTTCCTCTGTGGTCACATTTAAATTTGGCCGAGTTCTGTCATTTTTATGAAGTCGGTTTTTTATATTGATAATTATGTTAAGTAATATCTAATTGTAATGATATAGGTTCCCACGAATTTTGTCAAAATTCAATAAAAGGACGTCGCAGCATGACAAAGCCTTCGTCATAATGATAGATTCCCACGGCAAAAGGCTTGCAGGACCCTCCCACGGCCACCAGCGGGTATCCTGTCATTCAAGCACAAAAGAAATCAACCTGTGGTCTTATTCAATGGACTTACGACTCATGGACTCCTTCCGATTCACACAATGTGTAACTTCAAGACTAATAGATAGGCAATGTAAAGACGGCTGATTATAAGTGTAATGTACCTACTGATAGACATCCTCATTTCTAGCCTAAAAGCATGCTACCAAGAAGCAGCAGAAGCAAATACTAAGGACTTAATAGCATGTGTAAGTTTTTTTTTGTAATGAGTAATGCCACAGTCCGGCCGCTGAGAGAATGCATCTGACAATTGCAATTACATTGTAAAAAAAAAAACGAATTAATACATTTTATTTTAATATGTTGCTGTAGTATATTGGCTACCACGGGCATTATATACGCCCAACTCTAAACGCGGGCCCGAATACGTGCAGTTTGCAAAATCACGCGACCGCAAACCGTATCTCCACGCATTAAAATTCGCTTTCGCGTGATTTTGCAAACTGCACCTATTCGAGCCCGCGCTTAGAGTTGAGCGTTAACGTAAACTATAAGGTACCTATCACCTTCGTTTATAAGAAGGGCGAGCTCAAGCAGCGCGAGCCAAACTGGCTCCGTGGCGAATGGTTAATTATTTTTAATCAAGGATTAATCGAATACGAGTCTGGGAGATAAAGAGGATTTTGCGTCCTCACTTGTCATCGTATTACTACACTCCGAGCAATAAGCTGTTGAAATATCCAGTCGTTCGCGAAGAACAAACACGCCGCTGCGTGTGTGGTCTCAACATATCGCGGATTTCAATATTTATCGATGAGTAAGCTCGTTGCTTTAATATTATCGTGCAGTTATGCTAAATTTGCAGAACCTCGGTATCTTGTGGCGGATGCAATGTTAATTTGTAGGAGCTGATTTGGTAAATGAAAGGATTTCTTTGTAACGAAGATTTTATTTAATTGTATACTCACCTAAGTACTACCTAATTGCACCTGTATGTATGCCTGCAGACTTAATGTAACATACCTTGCAATGGTTTTTTTTTTTTGCCCAAGAATTAAAGCGTGTTCCGTCTTGGACTGCATCGTCACTTTCCATTAGGGGAGTTGTAGAAGGTAGGTACTCACTCATTATTAAAAAGTAAGTAATACTTACGTATCCTTATCTACATAGGTACATATACACTTAAGAGGTGTTTCTTTATGATTGAAAACCCGTATGAGGTGCTTTGATTCCACTTTTATTGTGCGAACTGCCAGTCAGTAGAAAAATAGACAAAGTAGTATACTATTTTTGTCTATGGTAGAATGGGTGTTCTCGATAGTTACAATCGTCAAATCGCGAGTAAATCGGTTTCTTCTAGGCAAGCTTGCTCCATCGTACATCGCACATAAGGCGAGGTGGTGGTCAAACGCAAGCATATTAATCAATATTAAATTAAAAAACCCAGGTTATTATATCGCATTTATCGACACTAGCACCAATGTACTCATATATATTTTTTACCGTCAATGTCAATAGCTACAAATAGTAAACATAACAGATATTCAATCAAAAGAAGCCCATGTCTTAGTCTACTGATATACATAGCAGTAACTAGGTACTCGTAAACATCTTACTATGTATTTTATAAGCGCATCAATCAGTCCCTTGGTAGGTTGGTTACCTGGTAGACTCGTTACGGGTGCTCAATTAGCCGATTATGGCGTAGCACGCGTGGCGGTCCCCGGGCCTTCTCTGGCCTTATTCGAAACCCGCCTTTGTCGGCCTTGTTGACATTTTGTGGGGCAAATCTTCATTCCGCGGTGCCTTTGACACTGCACCTACATGCAGTTTCTGATCTCAACACGAATGAATAGAAGCCATATGTACCTACACTGACCGGCTAACATATTGAAAAATAGGCAATAGTCTGTTTTCAGGTCTCTCTTGCGGATCGAAAGAGGACTAGGAGAGATGAGTAATTTTGCCGCCTGATTTAATAAAACTGCCTGAGTTCGCGGATTGGGTGTAATGCGTGTGTGCTTAGAAATAGGAATAATGGTCGGTTAGTCCATTAACTTGCTTAACCTTATGGTCCATGTACTTCCCCCCACTACGCCATTTTTTACTGTATATAATTATTAGTTTTATACCTACTTAATACAGTATATTACATTACTGTATTAAGTAGGTAGGAGGTACAACACACCAGGGGAGTTAGCGGCCAAGCGCAAGCCTATTTAGCATTATAAAAATACTAGCCGCCCGTCCCGGCTTCGCACGGGTATGGAGTTTTTGTTTTTACACATATTGTATTAATAAATATAGCCTGTTAATCAGGGATAATGTAGCATTCTAATGGTGTTTTTCTAATGGTTCAGTAGTTTTTGAGTTAATTCGTTACAAACATCTAAAAATACAAATCTTTCCACTTTATTTAGATTATATTAATAATAAATAATAATAAATAAAAATAATAATAAATTTTATATTCAAAAGGGCCTCTTGGTGTTGGCTTCGGCCCCACCAATGCCCACCAAATGTCCGGGCTAGACCCGTGAAATGAAATAAATGAAGGGAAATAATAATAATAAAATAGTTTATTGAACCAAAATTTTTAAGACTACAATATTGTTAAATAACTTATTAAACTAGACATAACATTAGGATTTCATTCAAATTAACAAAAATGTTAGTGTCTGGAACTGGCTGGCACCCGTACTAGTAAAAAAACTGTGCTACAGGCACCCTGGCCTTCCGTTAGGCCACTATTAATTTTAACAAAGTTTTCTGCATAAATTTAGAAAGAAAATAAAATAAAAAAATTAACAATTTAACACTATATAAAAAAGGTAGGTAAAAAATTAAGATTTACGCACATCAGGTATTAGATATTAAGTTTAACATAATATAATAAGCATGCAGTGTAGTTAACCTAATGTAAGCGAGCATAAGGGGAGTGTGTTGTGTGTGTGTGTGAGTGTGTGTGTGTGTGGGTGCATGTGTGTGTTGTGTGTGGGTGCGAGAAAGGGGTGTAAGTATATGTGTTTGTCAGAGTGTGATGCATCTCAAAGATATTCCATGACTCCTTAGAGTCAGGGTCCCAAGATACGATAAGAATGTGTGGTTATCTGTGGGAGTGTAAGGGAGAGTTCGACAAGTGTGAGGGGGAAAGTAACTGTTAACTAACAATACCTAATATTATAGTGTAGATAGAAAGAAGTACTTTACTATGGAAACTGACGTGGTTTGAAGACAAGTGCGGCTTCTACAGTAAAGAAATACGCAAGTTTTGATACTGTAGGCGTTAATTATTCTGCAAGTTCTTTGATGCACGGTATACCTATTATTTAATTTTGATGTAAATACCTACGCCTTCTATAAATATTGCCGGTAATTGGCCCGTTTTTGTTCTTGCTACCTGTTTTGTCTACGAATATTTATTATATTCAGATAAAGGCGGGTAATTGATATACATGATTCCAGAATGCTTTATAAGCAAAGAGGGACATAGTTTATATACTATTAACTTATTCTATTTTCTGAAGGGTTTATGATAAAAAGTGTCGCGAATTTATTGCAGAAACATAAAGTTGGACCTTGCATGTGAAAGTTTGTTTACCTATCCGCACTTAATTGTGTAACATCTGAACGGATTTTAAATAAATTTGGTAAGAAAGTAGATTTACAAATAGGTTACTTTTTATCTCGGCCCTGTTAAACAATGCCGCTAATAAACTTTAATGTACATACTCTACTTATTTTTGGTATAAAGGTATTTTTTGGTAGGTTAGTTGCCATTGTCCCCATCGACAGCGGGATTTCAATAAAATAATTATAATGGTTTTATATATCTGAAAGGGTCTACTTTATTTACCGAACGTAGTAAACGTTACCATTTAAACTAAAAACGACATTATTTGATTTTATTCTGTATTTATATTGCATGTATGTACGAATGAATTGGCATTCATCAATATGAAATACAAATATGCAATTTTAACTGGGCCCATAACCTGAAGAAGTGGCCTTGATAGTTTGATCCAACTTCTAGGCTGGAAGTACCCGCCCTATTCTGTTGTCGGCCTTATTCCTCAGTTGTCATTGGTTACCTCGTGATTGATATTCGTTTTTCATGTATGGATATAATTGCCTGGTTGGTATGCTGTCGATCGATAATCGCTGAATTTTAATAGCTTGTTCGAGATGGAGATGAAGAATTAAATGCGATGTATTGTTTGAGATATCCGTAATGAGGACTGACTGTGCCGACCCTTTTTTGTTAAATAAAAAATACTTACAGTAAAAGATTTTAAACATTTCTTTGGTATTTTTAGAAGAGAATTCGTTAGATACCTAATACCTATACATAATTACATAATATTTGCCAAAAAGGGTAAAAATTTCAGTGCAACTTGTAAAGCTGACCTACAGGTAATAAAAAGTTGTTCGCGTCGAGTAACAGTGTCACTGATTGGGAGTTTTCTAATAAATAATTATCAATTTAAAAAACCGACTTCATCAGAACTGGACCACATTGTAATGGGACTAAATGGGAAGCACCAGCTTACAAATGAAAAAGTTCTGAGGTAACAAACAAAAAAAAAGTCGAATTGATAACCTCCGCCTTTTTGGAAGTCGCTTAAAAATAATCTAATAACAGTTGTAGGTGTTACTCGTTGGGAACAAACGATATTATGAGACCTGCCACAATCGCTACGATCAAACGCAACCGGTTCCAACATGTTCTTGGGATCCCTTCTGCGAAAAATCCAGCAAAAATAACAAATTTGATTTTTATTAATTGAACTGCCAACCGGAGCAATCATGCAGCAGTCGTAAGAACGACGCGACGTACATCTGCCCCATTTATTAATACCGTCAATAATAAAACATTTGAAACACGTTCTTGCGAATCAATACTCACGTTCCCGGTATGAATTATTTATGTATTTTATTGTCGCTTTATCGCCTGCATCGCGGCCTCTGGCAAGATGCCGCGCGAGTTCTTCTCTTGAAATAATAATCAGAACGTAATTTTTATTTTTGACAAATAACTGGGCAGACCTGGACGCGGGCGAGCCAGGTTTTTGTTTGACCCGGTGCGTGGTGCGGATTCCGGGTCCTGTTCCAGTCTTTACCTGAATAAACATAAGGATGTGGTATGCCGTTCTCGTGTAATTGTCCCGAATGTCGCAAGAAAGTGGTCTACTGATGGTATGAAGCTGATAGAAACTGCCAGTGTTGTTATGATTATCTCGTAGTCTCATATAGTGGTATGCCTTCAACGTGTTTTACATAATATATATACCTACGATGATTCAAATCAAACACTGCGCTAGGTACCTATTCAGCTAGGTAAAATTTGCAAATAAAGTACAAACTCAGATTAAACTAAAGTCCATAATTATAGACGGGAAATTTCAAATGTCGTAAGGGTCACTTTGTCGTAAGTACACCAGCGAAGTACACTGAATAAAGTGAAGCGACACAGCGAGCACGAAGTACAGCGAAGTACGATTCAACCTTTTTTTTTTTGATATCGTTCCGGACTGGTAGGATTTTGTTGTTTCTTAAAATGAAAGAGTTATGATGACATTCGCTTTGTAATAGGTAAGTGCAACGTCGTAAGTCTCTATAACTGTGACATTTATACGTTGTAACGAACCTACAAGTGTTTTATTCCATTACAACATATATATAGAATAAAGCTACGTTTGGCCATCAACTCTATTATCAAAATCCTTAAAAATGTTGAGGAAAAATATTGTCGTATGTAGTAACAAATTATTACACTAAGTCGCATACAACATTATTTTCATGAAAATAGTATAATCGGTTTCAGAAATATACAAAAACTCCGATCCTCATAATAATATACTTTTGTTTATTCGTTTCGCAAAAAATATCGTCAAAATTATACTCAAGTCTAAAGAAATCTAGCAAAATTATTGCAACGTTGTAACGGGCATCTCTTCCAAAATCACAATGTGTAAGAGAGTTTGTTCTGTATCCTGCTAGAGATAAAGTGATTTTAAAACAATCTCTCTAGAAAAAATATTTGTGAACAAAAAGGTTATGATGTTTTTTTAGGCAAAATTTTGTTTTTTGTCTCTACTGTAAATATTTTTTTTTATGTTACTGAGTGCGAGACGAGCGAAGTCGCTCGCTTGATGGCTCTTCACGCTTGCCCATAACAGCTCAACGCCACTGAGAATTTTGAACTTCAACAGTTCAAAACCCTGGATGGCAATGCACTGCGCTCATCACCCCTAGATATAAGATGTCAAATCTCTGTGTGCCCTGTAATTTCTCTGGAAACATTGCCCTTCAAAGGCCTTTAAAGTAGGGCTTTATCCCTTCAACTTTGAAATTCCACAATAGATATCGTCATACAATTTTACTTAAACTTACTTCGCACCAGCGATGTTCAAGAAAATTCACATCACATAAAATGCAAAAAGTTTTTGCATTAGGCATTCAAGAAAAAACAGCATCCTGCCTTTTCTTACCGAATATCAGTCCATCGATTCCCATTCGCGTACTTTATTGCTTTCCTGTGCAATTTTAAAACGTTTAAATTTAATACAAGACGGATACTTTATATGACGTTACAAAAACATCGAACAAATCAATTCTGTTTCCTCTGATTGTGTCGCGCGCTAAGAAATCGTACGAGCTTTTATAAATGGAGTTGTGAAGCTTGGCGCGTTCAAGACGTGCTTTAGACAGTTATTAATAGTGTGTGGTTGTGCGTCAAGTGGTAACGTGGTAGAAAGTAACGCCCATGCTGAGTCCGTTCAGGTTTTCCACACGATATATAAATCATTGTCATATCGCTCCAGAGGCGCTGTCTGTAGCGATTGAGCTCATTTGGTTACTCTAAAAGCCTGTGTCCGAATGCATGAGATACTGTGTAGTGATGGATTGAACGAAGTGGCTTTTTTCGGTGATACGTTTCATGTTTGGCGGGAAATTCAAATTTCAAACAGTTTTTTTTTGTCCTTGTAGCTAGGCCAGGTATTGTAAAATGACACAGTGTTTGCGAAAATTGTTGTTCGTTCCTTACATTATCATGTACAGCTATTAATCAGTAACTCACCATATTACTCACATTTGGCAATAAACCGTTTGAAACAGCAAAAATTTGTTTATTGACAAATGTATGTAATAATGTGCATTGGAGATAAATAACTTTACGCGAGTTTGTAAAGAATAATAATCAATTTTCGCAAACATGATCGTTAACAATAATTACTCGGCCTAGCTACAACACCAAAAAAACTGTTTGAAATTTGAATTTCCCGCCAAACGTGAAACGTTTCACCTCAAGTCTCGATATGTTGTGTTTATACATTCATCTTATAGGTTTGTTTTCTAAATTGAATTTCAGACTGACTTACTATTTGTGCGTAGGTCCTAACTTCTTTCAGATACTCTTTTGGTGTAGGTGGTATAGGTACCACTTATAAGGCAAAAAGAATCTGTAACAAAAAAACGGACAAGTGTGAGAAGTCGCACCCTGAGGGTTCCGCACAAACTTAATAAATACGTATTTAGATAGTTTATCCATCCCGGGAATCGAATCTCGATGAAAGCAGCTTCAAATTTTTTTGTAAGGTTGAAATATTGTAAGAAAAACTTGTCTCTGTAGTTGGCGAACAGATGTTCCGAGTATCGAAAAAACAACTACAAAATGTAAGTTAGGGATAGTAAAAATACATATTTTTAATGTGATGCTACATTAAACTAACATCTTTCGGATTTTTTCCTTTATATGTGCTGTGAGAACTTGCTTCTCCCCAAATTTCTTTCTAGGTCAACATGAAATTATTCTAGGTCAACAGAAAGTACCCTATAGGTTTTGATTCCCTCGCGAGTGTCAAAATATGCGGCATAAACAGTCTTATCTTTTGATTGCATTAACTTATTATTTAGTTTTTATTTGTAGTTTTTATTTATTATTTGTTTATTTAGTTTCCCTAGTATGTAAGTTCAAATTTTGCATGCCGAAAGGCAGAATAATGGCGAACCATTTGTTTTCGTTTCACTTTTTTGTAAACCCATTATACGCAATAAATTATACAATACAATACAATTTCTTTCATAGCTCCAAAGGATTGCAGACTTGAGTATTTTATATTAATTTTCAACTTGATACCTCCAGGGGTTCCTAAGAAAAAGAGTCTTGACAGACATACAGACAGACGGATACCAAAGTGATCCCATTAAATAAAATAAATAAATATCTGGGACATTATTGCTCACATGGTCATCTGACCCCAAACTAAGCAAAGCTTGTAATATGGCTGCCAGAGACTGATATACATACATATGTATTTTTTAAATACATACTTAAATAGATACACCCAGACATAGAACAAACAGAAATGTTCATCACACAAATGTTTGTCCTAGATAGGAATCGAACCCACGCCCCCAAGCACAGAAAGTAGGATCACTACCAACTGAGCCACCGAGGCAGTCAAAGGGGTTCCTTTTTTCCTTTTGAGGTACCGGACCCAAAAAAATTTTTTTTTTCTCTTCCACTTTTCACAAAGTTCCATCGGTCTACACTTGCAGAGTATTTTACTCAAAAATTAAACAAAAGAACTTTCTGAGCAACAGAATTGACTCCATCCACTCAACTGACTGATGAAAATAACCTTTGCATGTATTATTCTCATTTTAATATTGTTGTTTTTGAGCCCATCTCTGAATCGGAGCTGCATGACTTTAATGAGTGCTCATTGTCAATCGGCTGTCGAAGCAAGCAGCCGCAGGCGTATGCAAACTGATGACCATTATCCCTTGAGCTCGCCTTCCTTTTGTCGCAATTAAGCGAATATTATAATGTTTATAGCTCATTACGGACTTTATGTGACAGTTTAAAGTCATTTGATGAGTTAGACATTCGACGGTATGGTAATTCCTATACTACTTAAATGTTATACATAATTTAAAAATCTCAGGGCGTAAACCCCGGATGGTGTTAGGTCGAATCCAGCTGGTCGTAAATTTTTTGAATTGTATTTTATTTTTTAGGTAAATAGTAAATCGCAAAGAAAGAAAAAATACTTGAATTTAAAAATAAATAAAAAATGTCTATACTACTATCAAGACAAAACTGTAACTGAGCCGAATCTCTAGCAAATTTCCGTTTCAAATTAAAATCATTTTTTAGGCAGTTTACACTAGAGATTCGTCGAAAAACACTATTGAAAATGAAGTTGCGCAAAGTAACGCCTGATTCAATCATTTACTATCAAGTCATTTGATGCATGACAGAAGGATTTTGGAGCCAGCTAGGCTACTAGCTAGCTTTTATATATATGTACTAGTTCCTGGCATATAAACTATGTCATTATAGCTTCCTTAGACATGTGTTTATAGATTTACTTACACGACGTATTTGGATAAGTTCTGTTTTTATATTCCAGTACCTGCATCCATTCGCAAAACCATTGCAACTAAAGATAAATTAGCATTTACGTCGGCATTTTAGTCAAACATTTTGCAAAACATTATGTTGATTCGAGAAGCGTTCGAATAATAAATGTGTTTTTATCAAAACCTGCTGCATAACAAATGGCGGGACAGATTGTGGCTCCGCTGCACAATGCCAGCCAAGTATTTTAATTAATGCCTCACCACACACATGAATTTTCTGTGCATTTCGCCGATTAAATTTTTCTCTGGTCTTGCCGCTTATCGACAATCCTCGAGTTTTTTGCCCGGTCGTAATAACAAGAAGCACACGTAGGTATAATCTTAAAAGCAGCTATAATCTTCACGTAGGAAGATAAAACCTTCGTTGTAGGCAGAGAGATGAACATGATTACAATTTTATAATATTGTAGAGGTATTTTAACCACAATCAATATTTATTGCTCTACCAAGTACCTAAATTAAGACCATAAAAGCATTTGATTTGCTTTTACTATTGATATGAAAAGTAAAACATGCTACTTGCCTATATATGTAATAGTAAACGCTTAAATGAAATTGGACTTGAAATAAAATTTAGATTCTACATAAAAATACCCATGGGACCACCAGATCAAACGAACACGGGAGATATGCTGTTAATGTAGCGTGGCGGGTTCAAACGCACCAGACGCAACATCAACGCGGCCTAAATCAGACATGATCCTATAGTCAAAATCACCCTGCAGACTCCTTTGCCGCTCTTTTTTAAGTGGACCTGTTTCTTAGCTCTTACAGGTTTTGCTTTAATAGGTGTAGGGTATAGTGAATACAGTGGGTGAAATACGGAGACATTATGAACATACTTACGTTCGATAATTATTGTACTAAGGCAAATCTATATAAACTTCAATTGATGTATAAATTATGGGTGAAATAACTTGAAATAAATGAATTTATTTTTCTTATTATATCTCCTTTGTTATTCTGATCTGCGGGTTTAACAGAACATTATTTTAGTCATGTGCCAGTAATTATCTTGCGAAATCCGATGGAAACCTCATTGATTTCCAACTCGTTGTGCAGCCGCTTAATTTGGCAAAAAGCGAAGCGTCATCAATATGTGCCAGTATTTCATGTGGTGAAATCTCGAAACACGAGACAGGAAGCGAACGCGTGCTGCCGAGCCCAGTGGCGAACGCATCGAGTGCCGATGCGTGCATCATTCGATGCAGTATTATCGATAAATTAATGCTCACATTCGGATGCCGCTGCCGTACTAATGGCGACACGCGGCGCATCACTTTTTACTGTCCTTGCAGTTGCACAGTCCAGCCATTCAGCCATCCATTGATACGGGATACCGTCGCAAAAACTGGTCGGCACTCTTGTACGCGAAACTAACTAACGTTGCAGGTTTTTGTGTGTTCATCGACAAGGACGTGATCGGTTCTTGTTAACCGAATACTAATTGCATCGTCGATTGATAATCCATACGATTGAGGCGAAAATACTACTATGCAATTTCCTTTACATTATTATTTTCATAATTATATATTAAGACTTAACTTTGGTTTTATATAGTTACAAGGAAAGTGTATGGGTGATATGCAGCTTGCTTGATACATTTAGTAGCATAGCACGCACCATACTTTTTATGGGCTAATAGTAAAACGCTGTTCACACAAAAACGTACAAATAATATTGTAATAACGTTGAAAATAAAACATCGTACGAAACAAAAGTTTAGTGAAGGAACAAAACGTAAAAATGGCATAACTTTAATGCAGCTTCCAACCCATAAAGTTAAACGCAGCGATACGTTCCAATAAATAAATCGACAGTTTACAATTATTGCTGTTTTATGAATGTAACTGTCCGACGAAATGTTCCTAATTAGCGTTTTATGTGAATTGTACACACTGATAAGTAATCCTGCCAAAACGTGTAATAACATTCGGAATTATGAGTGCAAAAGTTAAATTACGGTCAATATACAGAAACAGGATATCATACCGATGATGTAGTTAAAGATTTCAATAGAATTTATTTTACAGAAAAAAAATACGCATTTTATTACGGTTGAGCTCAAAATTTCCTAAATCTAGATTGCAATCAACTTCATACCTCAGATCAAATAAAAATATCTGAGCTTCATACTCAGTAATTATCATTTGAAAATTTGGTTTTCGGAATCAATCGTGTACAAAATTCAATGTTCTCACTAAGCGAAGGCAGTTTCTTTACTTTTGAATAAAAAATAACGCTTGCGAGCAAAAATTGTTTCTTATATCTTTAAATTTAACACCATTTTCCAAGAAGCACTCCGTCACCAGTACCATATAAAGTAGCAGTTTGCAGGAACTGTTTGTTCATCTCATTAGTTAGCGTTATCATGGCGCGGTCGCCATCTTGCTTGATGCTAATTTGCTGCTCGTGCGATGAGCGTGTGACATCCACGAGCCGCGCACGTGCTTGTGTAGTGTGTACACTGTACACATCTCTAGGTTTAGTGTATTATTACATAGGTCGTGACGAAACAAATCTTTGTACATATGTGATCATGCACTGGTGAGACTGATTTTGAATTTGATATGTAAAGTTGCTGCTAAAATTATCATAAATAAAAGCGGTCAAGTGCTAGTCGGGCTCGCACTCGGGGTTCCGTACCACCACTTTAATTGTTATCTACTAAAGTACAATAAAGTAGTGCAAAAAGACATCATGCCTAGGCGGTGACCCATCCAAGTACCGACTGCGCCCGACGTTGCTTCACTTCGGTGATCGCAAGAGAACCGATGGTGTATAGAAATTTGTCACCAACTCACACTTGGCCAGTATTATTACCGTTTTTACCATAGATTTGCGTAGCAATTTTTTTTTTAGGTCTGTGGATTTTACACTAGAGCAAATCAAAATATGTTTTAAAAGAACGTTTGTTGTATGGGGACATCCCCTTTAGTTTTTAGTATTGACTTTATTATTATTTCTTAGTTAATCCACCGTAATTACATATTGACTTGTAACTATGGAGCTATTAATTATTAATTAAAGTATTGTATTGTATTTGGTGAAAATTTCAACTGGCTATCTATTACGGTTCGAACGATACAGCCGTTAAAAGATAGGGCAAACGGACAGAAATCGTAGGTTCAGTAAAAGGGTCCCCTTTACACCCTTTGGGTATGGACCCAAAAAATATACCATCTAGAACAAGGATTAAATACATACCAAATATGATAATAATAAAAAACAACACGAGATTATATGTTTTTTTTTGTATGTATCGGCATACAAATACAACACGCCTTAGAAAAGACATCAACGCGCGCGTCACGATATTCATAGCATATCGTCAAACATTTCGTCTATCGCCTAAACGATCACATATTTCATTTTCTGAGTGTATAAAGTTATTCTCTCATACCTTCGTGATGGCAGATCAAATTTGGATAAAGGATGACGTGGAGGTCGCTTGTCACCTGGATTAAAATGTCTATGAATGTATGTGTCTGTGCATGTGAGTGTTAAATAATTATAATTATTTATTATCTTATCTTGAAACACTGATTCGACTAATTAAATTAACAATTTTCGTGTGATTATTTTAGATGTGGAGCAAAAAATAAATAAACTTCCGGATTTTATGTTCAAGGAGACGACATTAGATACCTCCGAGAAAAACTCCGTCGCGTTTAGAATGCTGGCTAACGAGCAGGCGACCTCCTGTGCAGGGGCTCACTTTAATTGATAATTCCAGAGAATAACGGCTTGTCTCTAATTGAATGCAGCGGTAGCGGACTCGAATTATTTCAATAAGAAAGAGCAGGCAGCGGCGCCGCAGCAAATTGCGCGCCGTTTTCCTTTTGTACCATGAACGCGGTCGCAACGCAGAATATTCAGTAGTTGGTAGGTAGCAGTATTCCTATTGGTTGGTTTTAATGAGCCCCGATCAATGGGCGTAATTATTTCTTGTATCATTCTTTGTAGGGACGCGAGCGCGCTGTCATCTCATAAGGTCCGACCGGCCAGCTCCGGCCCCGCATAACCATTCAGACAAGAAGCGAGTTTTTGCAACCGTTTTTACGAATTACCTTATAGGGAAACCTGAACATATTTCGGTCTTGATTTTCGATGTGAATTGACAGATCATTTGGCTGATTGGGTTTGATATTAAAATTTCGATCTCGTTCCGGTTACTAAACTGACTGTACCTCGATTTTTTTTTCAAAATGGATGCTTATACAAGAATTTATCCATTATATCAAGTATTCTTTACTGCGTAGAAAAAAAACATACTCACCAAAGTGATAAAAAGGAACGTATTTATTAGTCTGTATAGTGCTTCGATTTAATAAATTGCTAGATTAATTATTATTTAAAAAGCTTCACAGTCTCTGCGGTCTTTTTAGTTAGGTTTACGATGCCCATAGACATACTTTACATTTCTATACGTGTTGATTTATTTCGATTTTCGTGTATATATTGAAAGTATGCTAAATAAGCTGGGGTACAGAGTTCACATTTTTGTAATCTATAGAAAATGTTGTTCTAGAAATTATACTGAATGAAATTTTACTTCATATTTACAATCACAATATTATGCAAATATCAGTTACTAGCTATGCCCCACGATTTTACCTGCGTGGAGATTCCATCAGGAACTTTAAAAAATACTTTAATCATCCGTTGCTCTGTTGCTTTGTGAAAGAGGAACAAACAACCCCGCTTTTTCATTTATAATATGAATATGATTCGTATTTTTACTTACAAAGTTCACTTACTTCTCAACAAAATGAAAGCATAGCATACCTAGGTACTTAGCACGTTTCTAAATTAACAGAAACTAAAGCTTTAAACCTGTTACTTTGCTTAATTGATACAGCGAAAAGTGGCCATCATCCAGGCAGAAGACAGTACTCAAATCACTTCCACCCGTACCTTTACGAGGTCCATATATTTCCTAAGTTGCGCCAATTACTGCACCTCAGTCAATCGACTGCAAGATGGAAGTGATCAGCTTTACCTGACCGCTCATTAACTGAGCTTCTGATTCCCAGCCTTTAATTGAAATGTTAACTTGGATGGCGATAAGGGACTCTCAAGTTAATGTCCTGTCGGATTACGCACTTTATCTTGTGTTTGTGACAACGCCGGCTGGCATTAATGGGTGTAAAATTACACAAGAGCACAGCATTAACGGTGCAGTTGTAGCAATGACGATTTATATTATCTGCACTTAAACAAATCAAGGAATTGCAAAAAAAAAAACATTTTAATAAGTAAAATTAATTTTGTATCGCAACAAATAAAAACTTCATTTCTCAAAAGCAGGTAATGGACACAAGGTGCAATGTCGTGGTTATGATTTGATTTGGAATTCAGATACAATGGCTTCAATTCTGTTTTACCATTCTCTAAACTAAACTAATTTAGCAGGGCTAACGATATATTAACAATTATAGGTCTGATGACAAATTTACAAACACATTTCTATTGTGCTCTTACGCATCTACGTTTTTCAAAAGCAACTGATTTCTGTAGATAATTAGTGTTTAATAGCAGTTATTGAGGTTTTTCTAATTTCGAACACGCGCCTAAAACTCTCACTAGCGTTGGTGTTTGGCTTTTGACGTCACGATTTTATACATTCCATGTCAACACTAGCCGAGTCCTGAACTTTTTATGAACTTTCAAGCAAAATAGTGTAGGTATGTTTTCATAATCGTGGCGTCATATAAACCATCAACCCCATTCTGACCCCTTAATATGGCAATTTCGCAAAAAAAAAAACATTAGATTTCTACCATAAGGAATCTATCTGCCAAATTTCGACTTCGTTGGTCAAGAAGTATTCGAGATTTCATGATGAGTCAGTCTGTCCGTGAGTGGAATTTCTATGATATACTAGCGACCCGCCCCTGACCCACCTTTCGCAAAGGTATAAGCTCGGCTTTCGGCCTCGATACTATGACCCGCTCCAGGAACACAAAATTTCATCCAAATTAGTCCAGCCGTTTTAAAATGTAAGAACCTTCCACGAAGTATTATAAAACATTTCAAAAAGAGGAATGAAATCGGTAAGGCCGTTCTCAAGTTATAGCGTGACCAAGAGAAATATATAGGGGTTCATTTTTATTTTTATAGATTATATAGCTTTTATCAAAATATATATTAATCCGTAAGAATTTATTTTTATATATGAAGTGTTCTAATGAAATTTTAGTAATTGTCTATAACATTTAAATAAATATTAATCTCACTCAAATATACATATAAAATATAAAAATATATGTTTAAAGTAAAAATTATAATCTTTTTAACCTAATATTTGATTATATTGGTGATTATTAATTACTGTCATTAGGCATGTTTATTATTTTTATTATGTAAGTATGAAAGCGGGATGGCGACATGGTTGACGCCGCTTTTATTTTGTTAACTCCAAACTAGCTTAGTCTTTTATCTATAGATGCACTCAGGCTTGTTAAGATACAGATAATCGATCAATCGTGTAAGTTTGACTTATAATTGCAATTTTGTTCTTATAGGTAGCTATTAATCAGGACTGTCATACTTAATCAATGCTCTTTTGACTTATGTAGACTCGACACAACTACATTCTGTCGATGAAAGGTAATTTCGACTCGAGCTGTCAGAGGAAATAATTGCTGATGCTGCGGAAAAAATCTAAGTACTTCAATCATCATCATTATCAGCCATAAGACGTCCACTGCTGAACATAGGCCTCCCCCTTTAACCTCCACACTGAACGACAACCTGCCAACTGCATCCACTGGATGCCCGCGACTCGCACTATGTCGTCGGTCCATCCAGTGGGAGGCCTACCTACGTTGCGTCTTCCGGTTTGTGGTCTCCTCTCAAGAACCTTTCTTCCCCATCGGTTATCGGTTCTTCGAGCGATGTGGCCTGCCCATTGCCACTTCAACTTCCAAATTTTAATAGCCATATATGTCAATGACTCTGGTTCTTTGTCGAATATCCACGTTTCGGATTATATCGCGCAAAGAAACTCCGAGCATAGCTCTCCATTGCCCGTTGTGTGACTCTGAGTTTCTCCAAAAGGCCAACTACCTATATCAACTATCTATATAAGTAGGTACTTACATCACACATCACACACATCATCAGTCAATTAACGTCCACTGTTGGACAAGGCCTGCCTCATAGAGAGGGGTGTTGCCATAATCCCCACGCTTGGCAGGCAGCTCGGGGATCGCAGTACGTTCACTGTGTACTATTAGAACGCTGCTGTCCATCCTCCGGTGGTTCAGTGGGTACTTATCTCTGCTTAATATAGATCTCTTCATAGAGGTGTGAGGATAAATATTTCAGTTGTGCTCTTCCTTTACGAAAAATATTTATTATTCGTAAATGGAGTATAACAATGTATTCGGAAGTAGTTTTTTTAAAGATAACAATAAAAGTCTATCCTTGCCAATACACAAAGTCTGATTCTAAATTAACGTGTCTTTTTATTCACTCGCTTTTATTACTTTCACTTGTAATTTACTTTATAAACGAGTCTTGATTGATTTTAACTTCTAATTGTCGTATCGATTTGAAACTTTGCAAGTTAATGTATTCTGGAAGACAATACAATAACTTTGTGTCATTTAACTGACCTGGTGATATATCCCAGGATAGTGGAACACTTTAATGGCTTTTAGTAAAACTTTTGAGTTTGGGTTCATTTGGTTTGTTTTAACCAGTCCCGCACATTAAATTTGGTGACGAGGTCTGATGATGGAGCTGGGAGGTCGATAGTGGAACTCTGCATTAGCTACCAGAAAACTCCTAGTGTTAGCTCCTTTGATTTGTTTTAATGTATCCTATAAGTGTTTTTTTTTTAAACTGTGACAAATAACGTGGACGCGAACCTTAACGCGCCGAGATACAAGTTGCGGTCGCGTAACTGGCCGTAGTCATCTAAATTGAATCGCGTTTAAGACCTCTAGGTACGAACTATGAAATATACTAATCAACATGATAAGATTTCAGGCCTTATTTTCGGTTAAGAAAAGTACTGATGAGATAAAGATTACGAAAAAATTTAAGTGCTGACGTATTCATATGACGAAGTCTTAATGTAGGCGTGATGGCACTTTACAAAAGTTAATGTGCGCTTTAAGGTCTCCACCCACACACCCAGACTAAGAAATACCCAGAATTAACTTTAAATCCTTCTTTCGTCGGATCCTGTGGGTGCAAAGGTAATAAATTCCGATACTTATTGATGACTGGTTGTATGTCGCGAAGGGTTTAAGCGAGCAACGTATTTGGTGCGTGGGATCGTTAACATTATCCATTGATTTAATGTCGATACAAGGCTATTATCGAAAAAAAATACCTCTCCTGAAAAATAAATTTATTTCAAACCTGAGAACTGAAAATCAATGTTCAGTTTTTTTTCGTTCGTGAAGCAAGTGCGCCGAAATAATGGGAACTCAAAATTCAAACTAATCAAACTTCAGGATATTCTACTGCTACCTAATGCAGAAGACACACTTGCATGCTAGTTCACATTCCAGGCTAGGCGGGTAGCATCTTGTCCTTGTCTTCTGTGTTCCATGCCATCTCCAACACAGGGAACCCTAGATTTGTGTGTAGAGTGTGTGAAAAAGTAATTAAAAACAAACGACTACACCGTCATTTAATTAGGTGAGCTGTGGTCAGACGCCTAGTCTGTCTAACACAAAGAAGACCCATTTGTAGTTCTTGTTGAGTTTAGTTTTTAAGAAATCGGCTGTTCCATAGAAAACTGTCATTGACACTACAAAATGTATGGAACAGTGGCCCTAGTACGAGAACTTGCGACAAAGTTATCGTTACGTAAACGATAGCAAATGTATGAAAATGTTTCCTTTCACGTCCGATAAAGGCGCTGATCAATTTTTCATACATTTTACTATCGTTTACGTAACAATGACGTTTTCGCAAATTCTCGTACTAGGGCCACAGCAGATATTTTTTTCGCGGTTTCAGGATTGGTCCCATAGTAAAAGTTGTTCATAACGATGAGTACAGTGACCTCCTTTCGGCTTAGTACAGGGTATATGTGTAACCCTGTCTAGGTACAATTGTACGCGTAAAAAGAGATTTACATGTATATAGGTATACGATTCAACACGTAAAAAAAATCAGTCTGGTAGCCCTTTTACTGCATTACAAGTATAAACATGTCATAGGTTTATCTTAAACAGCAGTTAAGACAGGTAAGAAAAGGAAACAATTTTACATTAGTTCTCAGCCGGTCTATTCTACAATCTAAGTGAACGCGCTAGTGAGGTGATAAGCTAAGTGAACGTGTATTTTTCTTGTCGATTACTATAGAGAAAAGTCAAAATGTCGAGTGATCACCCTTGACTGTAGTCCCTTACACTTACGATATAACTCGATGTTTTGACATTTATCTGCAGAAATAGGTAGATGTAAGTGTATGGTCATTACCTCGCTCGGTCGCCGTCGGTAATAGCGGCCTGTGATAGGTGGCCAGACTCAGCACTAACCTTCGTCGACGTAGTTCCGGCAATTCCATTGTTTCTCCGCTAATTGAATCGATGCCACTGATAGATTGCGTGGAAAAGGAAGCCCGGCTACACTGAGTTTAATCACTAGTTCATGGTTAAAATAATATAGCCTGATAGAAAACTGTGTAGTATCAACAAAATGCGCTGTAAAACTCAAGTTCTTTGAAATCTCTCCAAGTCATACATACATATATTTACACAAGTTACAAACGAATACAAAACGACAGTATATACGAATACAAAATTAAAACTTCATGATAAGCCTTTCATGTTCTCACTTCTGGGACACAGAACTTCCGTCAGAGAAATAAGATGGACCTTAATTCACCATGCTGGCCCGATGCATGTTGGTGAGTATCATATGACATTGCACTTTTGAGGTTCTTAGACATACCGATTTTCTCACTATAAATATATATCCTTCGCCGTTTTTGAATGATGGCGTTGAAACTCCACTTTATTATTTACGTAATAAATAAGTTCAGGGCTAAGGTTCGAACCGGGTACCGTCAGATAAAACACACATGTAACCGCTCGGCCACCATCGCTCTTCATCTTTGGCAACTAGTAGAGAATAGAATAAGTATCTAAAAACAGAGTGATCAATGTTAGATGCCGTTCAAGTATAGGTACATAATGTATACCTACTAACGCCTTTGTGTGTGTTATGCATATATCGTATTGATATTGGATGACTTTTTAACACGCTTTTATTAACTTAGTGTGTACACGTATCTATGTAACGGAATCTCAGGACGTGATTTTCACCACTTTAAAAACTTCTGAATGACTTGAATCTTTGCAAACTTATCAAGGACCAATGACAATGCAATAATTTAAATAGTTTGTCTCATCATCCTTACCAGGATCTTCAGGATTAGCGATTTTAAAGCGTGTTTTTGAAACTACGATATTTACAGCTAGGCTTTAATCCAACATTCTGGGTACGCTATCAACTAGTAGTGGGCTTGAACATTTAGATCGTCTCTACCTTCAATAGTCTATGGGCAATCCAACAATTTTTGTATTTAGTGTGAATGTCATGCTTTCACCAACATGCACTGGGCCAGCTTAGTGGATTAGGACCCATCTCTACCTCTGAGAGAAAGATCTATGTCTCAGCAGTAGAAACATGATAATGATGATGATTGGTTGGCAAACCATCGGTTAACAGTACGGTAGTGTGTACGCTCCCGTAACAGATCGTTAGCGCTCGCAACAATGAACAAATCGAATCTGTCACGGCGCCCGCGCACCAGCTTTCAACGAATTACGCACCATCACTTACTAGGAACAGCCCGTGTAAGATACGCTGATTGAAAAGCTTAGGAAAACGCATTGTGATACAATCAAACGAAAAGTATTTCAAAATGCACGCACAGGCGTGAAAAATAAAATGGTTATATTTTGAGCTTTAACGGCATTACATACTGAAATTACCTATTTCAGTGTGTAATGGCGTTAGGCCTACTTTTCCATTTACATTTTATCGCAGTGCGTCTTCTCGAGAGCCAATGTGCTATATAATGCACGCATTTCAACATTTATGAAGATATACAATAATTGAATTTACTTATGTAAAATTTAAGCTGTACGTCTAAAATAAATAAAAGTATCGCAAGAAATAGCATCACAAAAAAATAAAAATAGAGATTCATAAAAAAACATTTAAAAAAATGTTTTTCGAAAAATTTCTAGTGTAATTCCGCTTCTACGTCGCTTCAAGTACAATAAGGAATTTGTGATAAATTTACCTGGTAGATATTTGTAGATAAAGTTAATTTAATTGAGTTTAATTTTGCCTAGCCTGAAATAAAATATTAATTACATAAATTGAAAATTAACGTAACCTGAAACAAAAATTAATTAATTTTGAAATAATTTTTAATTTTAAAATTATTAAAGTAATCTGAAACTTAAATTAATTAATTCTGACACATAAAATATGATAATACTAAACCTGAAAACAAAAATGTATTAATTCTGAAACATAAAATATATATTAATTGAAATTAAATGTATTTTAATTGAATTTAAAAAATAATAAATTATACCCGTTTCCTGAAAATGGACTTCCGCAAAGTAACGCCTGATTCAATCAACTATCATTTTTAAAGAAAATAACATTAAAAATGTTATTTTCATAATTCATGTAATGGTAGCAATCCCTACCTGTATATATGCCTGATTGCCCCGTTGGCCAAGCTGGTAGTGAAACTGCATACTGCGCTTAGGGGCGTGGGTTCGATTCCCACCTGGAGCAAACATTCATGTGATGAACATTTGGAATTGTTCTATATCTGGGTGTGTTAATATATATTTAAAAATATATAATATGTGTGTATATCAGTCTCTGGCAGCCACAGAAAAGAGAAACGAAAAAAATTCTCACTTTAGTGCTGGCAGCCATAGTAAAAGCTTTGCATAGTTTGGGATAAGATGACAATAATATTATGTGTGCAAAAATGTTACGAATATTTATTAACTGACACCAAAAAAGGAGGAAGGTTCTCAATTCGGTCAGTATTTTTTATAATTATGTATTATTGTTACAATTTCAGTTTTTTATACAATGATACTAAATTAATAGCTCTTTAGTGCCATCTTTAGTGCCATCTTCTCCCACTTTTGATGTCTCAAAAAAAGCTCAGGCTCTCCCACAACTCTAGGCAAAATAGATGTAGGTACGTATTTTTTTGCAGACATCAAAAATAGGTCCTGTATAAAAACCCACCATTAGTGATTATCGTCTGACAGTTAATTATACACTGTTATTCGTTGCTGCATTGTGCTCCAATATCGTGCGACCAATCAGCACAAAAAGTACGACGTCCAGCTTTGAATAGGCCATTACAAGCCCATCCTATAAATAGCTGCATTGTACAGTTCTTTTGCTGATGCTACATAGATCACAGTCCATAATTAAACTTAATAACATAATTTCGAAAAGTAATTAGCTCAATAATGATTCACAATTCACTATTGACAGAGTCGTTAATATGCGTGAAGGCAAATGTATTGATTAAGAAATCCATTCAAGGGATATGTAATTATGACATGTATTTATTTCTCAAGCTGTAATAATGCCTATAGAGGTACATTATCAAGGTACTCGAGCTTAATAATGTGATAATTAAGTCTATTTTATAGTCTATATTATTTGTACTATTTGCACCTTGAAGTCATTAGTGTTTCTCTCATCTTTTTTCTATAGTGTATTTAAATAGGTGCTCGGTTTATTTTATTGCACTAACACAGAGTTTTTTTTTTTATCTGCACTTTTTTATTTTACTAACATCATTGACGTTATATAGGACTACTTTATGTCCAAGCATTTATTTGCTTTTCCAGCTGCATACATAGTGAAAAACTGAATGAACATCACGAATTCCAGATCACTTTCGCTAGAATTTTTAACGTAAGAATGTAGCAGATACGCGATAAACTTTTGAAAAAATATTAAAAGAAAATGTTTTTATTCAGCTTTTTACAATGTTATTGCAGTTGTCAGAGAAAATAAATAACTTGGACCGAGTTTAGATGGAGAAGAAAAGTTCTTGAGTTTGGATCACGAACTGGAAGACGCAGTGTAAGTAGGTCTCCCACCTAGATGTACCGACGACATTTCGAGAGTCACGGGCATCCAGTGGATGCACATGGCAAGCTATCTTTCAGTGAGGAGGTCTATGGGACCTGCCTGATAATGATGATGGGTTTAGATGGAGAAAACCTCATTCAAACTCGGCCACGTTTAGATATGAAAAAGTAGAAAAGATTTTAAGATGTTAACAAATTCAGCCAACAAAAGTTAGCAAATTACTATGAGCCTTATTAACATGACTATGAAGAATTGAAGATCCATAACGTTTAACGCACATTGAAGCAATTTGACACGTCCGCACGCTGGTAATTGGCGTTAACTAGTTCAAAATAAGTCAATTTTATTCGTAGCCATGTTTTTCTAGAAATTTCGGCTGTGATCTTTCAACGTGTACAACACTAACCAACCTAATAAGCAAGTATTCCGTAAACAAGCGTCATCTACGTAATAACGTTTATCGCAGTTCTAATGTATCCGAACTGCACCTTCAGCACAGTTTTCTACATTAACTGCTATTACACCGGGAATAAAATGCTGTATAGCTATTAAATACAAGCATAAGCAATCAATAAGCTGCGAACATTTTACCGTCTATGTCATCATACCTACTGTAATGCCGGTACTTAGCTCGTCTGCTCGTAAGAGGTGCTTCGTATACGAAGGTAATTACTGTGCTCATAAAGTAAGGCAATAAACCGATGCCCATAGCGCGCTTTCATTGCAGAAGTGGATGCAACCGCTAACGTATTGCTATGAATGCTTGACTCACTATATAGTTTTACAGACTTCAAAGTACGTAATATTAAATCTGAGTAGTAAGCTGGTAGTTATAGGCCCGGAAACCATACACTACACTAGGAAGGTAGATAAATTATTTTGATATTTTTTTTTAGGGTTACGCACACAAGTGCATCATGAAGTTGCACGATATCGGGGTTTTATCACCCTCAATATTCACGCCTCACGCCATTAAGTTGTGGTGGATGGGCGAAGGACCACCGGGACCTGCGCCAAGTGTAAGATTTACGATGACAAGTCAATGAGGCTTTGTGGACACGTCACAGCTAAACAAGTCCCAGAAGATCCTACAAATTGTATACTTTCCTGAAGTACCCTTTGTCGTTTAAGTAATCGGTGTCTTGGTCTTTTTGGACTTAGGGTCCAAAGTCCCATCCTTAGGGTTACACAAGTCTATTTTTTTTTTTTATAAATAAAAATTCTATATTTGGGAAATAAACTTCTAACTTGTAAATAGCTTGATTAATCAACAGCTAAGAACTACAACAATGAAACCCTTTTTTTAAATAAAAAACCTCATTCAAATCGCTCCACCGATACATCGGTTACATGGACATGCAACCCCAAACGCGTAAACCTTCTCCGTTCCGGCGTGGGTAAAACTGAGGATGAAAGTTCGTGGAAAAGTGTCTTTGACACTTTTGCTGTGCCTCCACGGTATACATTATAGACAATATTAAAAAGAAAACATAACCAAAAAGGAAACAATAAATGCTTTTATGTAGGTATGTCCTACTATTCTATAGACGCGTATAATAACAGTCGACCTTATTAAAGCTGTAAAAGTGAATGCCCAGAAGCAAATACCGACAAGTTCCATCGGTAAGTTTCCCAAACATCGTATTAAATCCTTTAAATAGGTGTCTCCGTTTTATCGACTGATCCTAAAGCCTAATTAGGTGACATAAAGCTAAATTTATGTATGAAATTAAAACACAGCGTGAAACCATCGTTGGGTATGCAAACTGCTTCGAGTAACTCGCGCAAGCTATCATAAGATTACTCAATAAAAATCGACACCAAAAGCGATATTCAATTAAAGAGATAATAATCTAGGATGGTTAAGTGAATTTGTGCGGTGTTTAGGGCTTCGATACTTATCGGATGGAGCGAATTATTCCATGGGAAAATCGGTTAGTATAGTTATCGGTTATATTATACTAAGTAAAAAAGTGTTTAATTTCAATGCGAAATAATAGCGAAAATCTAAGAAATCTCGAATTTTTGCAACTAATTGTACATCAGTTCTGGAGCACCTTCTGCAGTCGGATGCAACATAAAATCAGTATTTTTTAATTTAATAATTTCTAATGACAAATGCGTGGAGTTGCGTGGAGCATTTTATGCATTGTGCGGGTTTTATACTTTTTCGAAGCCTACTGGCTTCGAAAAAGTATAAAACCCGCACAATACTTGATGGAATATGGAATCGATGGAATACTTTGGGTACAATTTTATATTCTCATGGAGTAGAATGAAACTTAATTTATAAAAGACTTTTTTTTCGTGAAGTAGTTTGAGACAATTCCTTGTGGTGTTTTGGGAACAACCCCGTAATCATAAACTATAAATTTAAGTGTTTTGAGAGCACTAAAAATAATTCAATTATATAAATACGCACCAACAAGATATTGAAGTAGACATTTGATTACGTATTTGCACAAAAAGTCTAATTCACAGAAGTTATTTTAATATTAACAGCCAAATATGAATAACTTTAAATAGTTGATTGAATCAGGCGTTACTTTACGAAAGCCCATTTTCAAAACTGTTTTAATGATGAATTTCTAGTGTAATTCCGCTTCCACAAGCGGTAGAAGCGGAATTACTCTAGAAATTCATCATTAAAACAGTTATGTATAACTTTTTTTTTTCGTCGCACGTCTGTTCCTTTTGCCAGTGTCAAGTGTGGTTTCAATTTTTACTAAATATTGTCAAATAAGGCTTCTTTTTCACTTCAATTTACCCAAACTCGAGCACGTTCACGGAAACTTACTAAATAATGCTCTACTATTATTACATATTATTAACACACGAAAATACACAAGTTTAGAAAAATAAGGCGACTAGTTGACATTTTCAGATGGCATCTTTTGATTGGCTTGTTATATAAGCCTTATACCTATTACAAGCAATAACAATCAGGAACCATAATGGTGCTGACATAGTCGCGAAGCGACTAAAGCACCGAAACAAATTTAGATTAAAAAAAGGTACTGTTTTCTTGGGTTTGTCTTTTTGAATCCCAGGATCAGACTGAATTAGTTATTCAACCACCAAGCAGTAGTGTGCAAACACTACTGTGTTCCGGATTGAAGGGCAATGTTTCCAGCGAAATTACAGGGCACGGAATTACAAGCACGGTAACGAGCGCAGTGCATTGCCATCCAGGGTTTTGAACTGTTGAATTTCAAAATTCTAAGTGGCGTTGAGCTGTTATGGGCAAGCGTGAAGAGCAAAGGTGAGCGTCTTCACTCGGCTCGTCACTCAGTATCAATAAAAAAAAAAGTTACGAAGTTGTAAAACAAGATCACGGTATCAGTGGACTGATACCGTGGACCGTGATCAGTTCTGAAAACTATTTTATTTTATTTTTCGTAGTTACGGATTACGGACATCTTGATCAGCGGGGAAATGATTTCTTTCTTTGAACGAAACGGATCATGATATTATAAGTTTAGTGGATACAACTTTCCAGAATCTGTGGCTAATTCAATCTGATCCCGGAATCCGTGTCGATCATAATCATCAGCCAGAGGACGTCCACTGCTGAACATGGGCTTCCCCCTTTAACCTCCAGACTGAACGACATCCTGCCATCTGCATCCACTGGATGCCCGCAACTCTTACAATGTCGTCGGTCCATCTAGTGGGAGGCCTACCTACGCTGCGTCTTCCAATTCGTGGTCTCCACTCAAGAACCTTTCTTCCCCATCGGTCATCAGTTCTTCGAGCGATGTGGCCTGCCCATTGCCACTTTAACTTGCAAATTTTAATAGCAATGTCGGTGACTCTGGTGATAAACCCGTTTATTTGTTTTCGAAGTTCTGTTGCTGGGCAACGTTTTATTTTACGTGAATATACTTTGGCCTCGGATACACGTCATCTTAACAGAATTTTAATCTACTGTATCTAGTTGTATGTCTGTGGTCTGCCCATATTTTCAAGTTCGTCTATAAATACTTCTGTTGCAGCCTACTGCAGTAGTCTGTAGGTAGAGGTTCTCTCTAATAATTAATTTATTATTTAATTATCCAATTACAAATTACACGCTTGTAGTGGAGTAATTATCATTAATTATCTTGTCCTTCGTTTTATTCTACCTATATCGTGTTAGGTATGGGGTTACCCAGAGAGGTTTGTACTAAGCCGAAAGAAGTCCGTTGAACCCAACAACTAACCCTGAAATTGCAAATAAAAATTCAGCTGTTTCATACATTTTATGGAGTGAAAATAACCGATTTCTATGAAACATTTCTTATTTTTTACACAATTTCAGGTATGGGATAATAAAAGTTTTATTAATGATGGGTATTATAGACCCTTTCAGCATAATGCACCCTTTCCGCATAAAAAAAAATCTACTAGGTTATCCCTTGCAAAACCTCTATAAAGCCACCTTTAATCAGCATATATTTTTAGAAAAAATCAAAATAACTACCGACTTCTTGGGTTTATTGAACTTTTTTTTTCAATTTATGGTAGAACTTTTCACGTATGGCGGGAAATTCAAATTTCAAACAGTTTTTTTGTTCTTGTAGCTAGGCCGGGTAATTATTGTAAATGATCATGATGTTTGAGAAAATTGATTATTATTCTTTGCAAACTCACTTAAAGCTATTCATCGTTAATGCACATTATTACATACATTTGTCAATAAACAAATTTTTGCTGTTTCAAACAGTTTATTGACAAATGTAAGTATGTAATATGATGAGTTACTGATTAATAGCTGTACATGATAATGTAAAAAACAACCAACAATTTTCGCAAACACTGTGTCATTTCACAATTTCGCAGATGGCGCTGCATAGTAAACAAGTAGTTCTGTTCCTAAAAATTTAAATAACAAATTAAAAATAGTTTTATGTGTTATTGCATCTCAATATGTATAAAAACAAAATATAAGTGACAATGAACGTCTGTGAGTGTTGTCTAATCAATACGTACACACAATAACAATCGAGAGAGTGAGCGAGCGCGCCATGCGAGTGTCAATCTACACATTTTATTTCGATAATAGTGTATAACCAAGTGTTTCGGAAACCTATTACTCACATAATTCAAGATATCTAACCTCCAAACCTCCCTACGGTATCCGGACAGCGGTGAGATAACAAACTATAGACATAATTACCATTTTCTTATCATACACAAACATTATTGGCAAGACGAAATACCGTTAAACAGTTTGAATTACACTTGGATGTGTTATTTTGTATTTTGGCAATATCTAAATCTTTATGAGATAAAAGCTCACTGCGCTGACTCATGATATCACTGACAACAGAAAATGTCAATTTCATGCTGGCTATCGATGACAGTGACTTTGACAGATAAATTTTTGTACAGATGACAATTACTGTACAATCATAGGCGAGATATAAAACCAACTATTCAGGAACTTACTTGCTCACTATTATGGATTCGGACAATATTACTTTTCGTCGCATTGTGAAATCGAGTTCCATGAACAATCTCTCGACTTCAACACTTTTCGAAGCCGAAAGCACAATACTAAGTTTACCAAGTAATACTTTAGATGAGAGTCATAACTATGCGGAGCTTAGTAAACAGATAGAACAACTCTCAACTAATCTACAATCGGCAAATCAAGAGATTGATATTTTATGCTCAGAAAACAATCGTTTACAAACTGAAAATGATAATCTTAAAAAAGTTGTAGAAAGATATAAAAAAGTGGGTTATTCAGAAAGTCCAATCTTGAGTCGAAAACGAATTAACTTACAACCAAATTTAGGAAAAGATTTAGATAGTCCGAGGGTGACAAGACATTTAGGAGAAGTGAAGACTATTAAAGATCAAAATATTTTGATTGACAAACAACTATCATCTGACATAGAAACACCACAGTCACCACACACACCTCAAGACACTCAAAACAAGGGTAAACCCGTTCAAACATGTACGCCTAAAGAGCAATTTGTCACAAATGGCAAAACAAACAAATGGTGTAACAAACAGATAGATCTCAACACATATGTAAACACATCTGACAAAAATGTAGAAGAACCTAACATCACAAATGTTATCACATTAATAGATGAATCACAGGAAATAATGGTAAAAAATGACGAAATAATAAAGAAAATAAACGAAGAACTTAAAACGAAACAAAACAGGAACACAAAAAAAGACAAGAATAGGAAAAAAGTTCTAGTTTTAGCAGATGATCAAGGACAACACATTCAACACACACTACAAAAGCTATTGGGCGATGACTATAATGTTAAATGCGTATGGAAACCTGGAGCTAGTCTTTATGACGTAACACACACTAATGAAACTACACACTACAACAAAAATGACTGTATTATCCTATTAGCGGGAACAAATGATCGTGTTCCGTACGAATTTCAATCCCGTCTTCAAACATGGTTAAAATCAGTTTCACATACTAACGTAATAGTGCCAGAAATATTATATAATAAGCATCTCAGGGAACAAAAATTGAATTACGAATTGGAATTTATATGCAGTCAGTATAATCATGCAACCTTTGTAAATATGTCATATAGCCAGTCGCGACCAACCAACCGTGAATTCTGCATTAATATATGTAGAAGTGCACTGAAAGAAATTTTACATATAACATATAAAAATGATTTCATTAGTTATCAAAACAAAAATAACAATTGTAAAACTAGTGTTGAAGTACAAACATTGGACATTACAGACAAGACTGCCCAACCCGATAATTTACAGGGCATGATTAAAGTTGATAAAGGTACACAAACATGTTCCACGTCACTTCAAGATAATGATGAGACAATGAACACTGAGAAGATAAATCAGTTTTTCGTCACTAATGAACTGCAAATTATGCACCAAAATATAGACGGCTTATTGAGTAAGTCAGACTTAGTAATTGCGAACTTGGAGGCTCTTGAAATTGACAAAATCATGTTAGATGTTTTGTGTATTACTGAGCATAACATGAAGAATGAAGACACAAAGTTACTAAAAATACCAAATTACAGTCTTGGTTCCTCTTTTTGTAGGAAAAACCGTCGCGGTGGTACATGTATTTTGGTTCGTAATACGCATAAATTTGGACCGATCTCTGGAATACAAAAATATTGTGTTGAAGGCATTATTGAGTGTTCTGGGATAGAGCTTATCGAACACAAAATTATAGTTCTATGTGTCTATAGGCCCCCACGATATCTTCTTCGACGCTACGATACTTTCTTTTCCAACCTTAATGATCTATTAGAAGAAATTGCTTTTGGTACAAAGAAGCTGGTCCTGTGTGGCGATTTTAACATTGATTTGCTTAAAGGAAATAATAAAGTTGACGAATTTAAACAAGTAGCTAATACCTATAATCTTAAATTTGTAATCAATGAGCCAACTAGAGTAGTCAGTGGAACCTGCTTAGACAACATTTTGTGCAATGTGCGAAAGTGTAAAGGCCGTATTCTCGAACTTGCAGTATCTGATCATTCAGCACAGCTACTTGTATGCCCAGTCAAACCAACATATTTTATAAAGAAGTGGTACCTTCAAAGACGTGACTATTGTCGAGAAAATATGGATAAATTCAAAGAATGTCTTAATTCAATTTCTTTTTGTGACATTATTGAACAAAATGATCCAAACATAGCTTTTAATGACTTCCATGATCTATTTATAATGTTCTATGATTTGTGCTTCCCCATACGCAAAATAAAAATTACGACACGACAACGGCCGAGGTGGCTCACAACTGGTATAAGAAATTGTTGCAAAAAGAAAAGAGCACTACTTTGGATGTATCGGAAAAAACGAACTCAAGAAAGCAAACGCAATTTTAAAGATTTATCCTCTAGACTAAATCGTATTATAAAACTTACCCAAAAGTCTCAAAATGACAACTACATTACTAAATCTTCAAATAAAAGTAAGGCCATGTGGAATATTATAAATGGTACAAAAAATAATATTCCCAAAGAACCAATACGGCTCAATATTAACGGAAATATGGTAGAAGAACCAAGTACAGTAGCAACTCTCTTTAATAACTACTTTATTGAGCATACACCCGTACATAGCGCAAATAAAAATACATTTAATGCACATAATATGAATAATACTGGCTCTCTATTTATGAATCCCACAATACCACAAGACATACATAAGATAATTATAGGTTTAAAAAATACTAACAGCACTGGTTATGATGATATATCAACTCAAGTGCTTAAACATGTATCGGTTACTGTGTCTCACGTCTTAAGTCATATCATAAATAAATGCATATTAAATGGCGTTTTTCCCGAAAAATTAAAAAAGACGGTAATTAAACCTCTTTTCAAAAAAAAGACAAGCATGACATAAATTGTTATAGGCCAATAGCGCTGGTCCCAGTTTTGTCAAAAGTATTTGAGAAAGTAATTAATGATAGCGTTTACAGTTTTTTTGAAAAGAAAAACCTATTCGCTTCAGAACAAATGGGGTTTCGAAAGAATAGAACGATAAATCTAGCTATACGTGACTTTTTAAATACTGTAATGACAAGCACAGATGCAAAAGTACCCGTATGTGCCTTATACATGGACCTTACTAAGGCATTTGATTACGTTGATCATAATATACTTTTAAGCAAATTGAATGCGTATGGTGTCAGGGGGAACGTTAACAATCTCATAAAATCTTACCTAACAAATCGACAGCAGTGTACGCAGATTACTTATGTTTGCCCTAATCTAAAAGAAGAAATGGTACATAATTCGGAGTATAAAACTGTAAAGTATGGCGTGCCACAAGGCAGCGTGCTTGGACCGTTACTGTTTATCATTTATATTAATGATTTCCCTAATACCACGAAACATCCTATGGTATTGTTTGCTGACGATAGCACTATATTATTTACAGGAAAAAACAAATCATGCATTGAAAATGACATTAAAGAGACGCTGGACAGTACTATACAATGGTTGACATTAAATAATTTAAAAATAAATCTTAATAAGACAAATATAATGACATTTAGGAACAATTTAAACAAATTAAATAATCTTGACATTAGCTATGCAGGGCACAAAATTGAAATTGTGGAAACTACAAAGTTTTTAGGACTAAATATTGACTGTTATTTAAACTGGAAAACACATGTAGAAAATTTGCAATCTAAATTAAGCCAATATTCTTATGCACTTTACATGCTTTCAAAAACAGTCAGCAGATTAACTGTGTTGACAGCTTACAATGACCATGTCTCATCATTACTTAGATACGGCATCATGTTTTGGGGAAACAGTACCGGGAAAAATGTAGTGTTCAAGGCGCAGAAGAAGTGTGTTAGAGCTATTTGCAAACTGAAAAAAAGGGACAGTTGTAAACCTTACTTTAAAAGTCTAAAAATTCTAACCACTCCTTGTCTTTATATTTATGAATGCGTAATGTTTGTACGAAACAACTTAAACTTATTTAAACAGCTTATGTCAACACGAAATAAACACAAAGTTAGTATTCCTATGAGAAAAACAGCACTACTCTCTAATAGTGCACTATGTATGGCTCCGATGATCTATAATCACTTGCCAAAAGAACTTTTTAAAACAGATGAAACTCATATTTTCAAGCATAAATTAAAATGCTTGTTGCTGGAGAAGGCGTATTACACTATAAATGAGTATTTGACTGACAAATTTTAATATTAATTTATCTGACGTAAATAGTATTGAAATAGTTATTATTATTGTTTGACAATTGACATCATGACATTCTATTTTATGACCTGACGAATTTTATCTTGTAGAATACAGCAGAAATTACCGTATTCAACAAACAAGTTTGACCGTGAATAGCTTGTTATACTTAATGACATTTCTGATTTTGTATTTGTGTGTGTAAATATTATATGTTTCTATGTTTTGTGTATTGTGATGTGTCAAATAGGCTGTTTGGATGTAGCAATTAATTATTATTATGATTTTCGTTTACAGTGTTATTTATAGATTATGTGAATGTATATTTTAAGTAAGGAATGTTTTGATTGTTAATTGTAAATTTTCATCATTTTCCCTAGTATGTAAGTTCAAGTTTTGCATGCCGAAAGGCCGAATAATGGCGAACCATTTGTTTTGATTTCACCTTTTTGCAACATAGAATTAATTATATGTTTTGTAAACCCATTATACGCAATAAATAATACAATACAATACAATACAATAATTACCTGGTCCAGCTACAAGGTAAAAAAAAACTGTTTGAAATTTGAATTTCCCGCCAAACATGAAACGCCTAAAATGAGACCATGCCTTGAGATAAAACCAATTAAAACAAAAACATTAAATTGGATTTCTAATTGAAACATATATTGCGTAACATACACACACAAAAAATACAAATTGAAATCCTCTTTTTGAAGTCGGCTATAAGTATGGTAGTTCCTAAAATATCCAAGTAATGACGATGCAAGGTTCTTGGTTCGATTAGACACGCTGGCCAGGGGCAAAGGTGTGAATCGACATTTAATAAAATAATTTATCGGACTCTAATGCGTTTTTAATGATCGCACGACCGCGTTGCAGAAGGTTTTTTCTTTAGAACGCCGTAACTCGTACTTCGATGCTGTACAGTCGCCTACAATAATATCTATACATTCATATTATTATTTATATTTTTTTTTTTATTGGAAGGGGCAAGTGCCTTTATTAACTAAACAAAATACTAGCTAAAACTAAAACTAAATAAACAGTTAGACTGTCCATAGACCGTTGAAGGTCTAAAGACAATCCAAATGCTCAAGCCCACTATCAGTTGGCAGCGCACCCAGCATGCTGGCGTCATTACCATTTTTTTAAATAATGCCTTAGCATTCAATTTCTAGCTCTGCTTTGTTCAGCAGTGGACATCGATGGCTGATAATGTGATGTGATTCAATTTCTAATAAATGAATTTAGCATAAACTCTAAAATTATGTACCCATACATGTGTGTCATAATTATGTATACATATTCGATTAAAATATCATGTAAACGATGTAATTTTTGATGATTTATTATGCATAAGTATTATTTTTCTGTATTTTTTTATTATCGAATATGTATATAGCCACAAATGGGTGGTAACATAATTTTAGACTTTATGTTGAGTGCATTTATTATAAGTTTAATGCTATGACAGTATTTTTAAAATAATGAAATCTATGCTGGTGACTGTACGTAATGTTAATGTAGGAAGTGATATATGATCGGGAAATGAGTGAACGAGTAACTAGGAAGGTACCATTGAACAAAACGAAAGGCAGGTACATGATCAATAGGGTGACAACAGTAAGTAAGTGTAATAAGACCACAGAAAATTTTTTTCTACTTATTTTTTTTGTGAAGAACTTCCCACGACTTCGCACGACTAATTTGAATATCGATTTAAAGAAATTCAAATGTCAAATCGTATGGATTTGACGATTGACTATGGATTTAGTAAAATTTAGATTTAAACTAGATTTAAAATGTTGTGCAAGCCTGCTTTAATCTGTAACAAAGCATTATAAAAAAATGAAAAAAATATGAAGGTGTCGGTGAAAAAAATATTTACTATTTACCAATTCTTGTGTTTTTTCGTGCGTTGAATCAATATTTGTTAAGAACACTTAACAAATAATAACGTGCACAAGTCAAAACAAGTGATATGATCACGTGATACATGTCTTTTCGTATTGTTTCCAAAACTCCACAGAAGCCTCTAGTAAAGACGTCTCTGATTTTTTTGACGAATCCTTCTCAAAACTTCTACTTTTACTTGAAAAATCTATGGTACTTGACACTGAATAAATAGACAAGATGTTTGCAGCCAAAACTTAATAAAAAAAATATCGAAAGCATTATTTAATGTTGTATTTATAATCTGGAGATGCACGCGAATCGATAGCAGCTTGATATCAAGAGACAATCAATTAACTCGGAACTCGATTCGATTATTGATTTCGTAATTAAATCGCGCCGGTGGGTGGCGATACATTCGATATTTCACCGATGATTCTTACCGATATTTTGTTGACTTTCGCAATTAAGTTATTAAGAAAGTAACATTGAAAAGTCGGACATATCATGTTATACGTTCCGAGAGATTTCGGCATCCAAGCAGGTACTACAGTAGTCTAGAGAAAGTACCTATCTCGTCATAGTTTAATAATTATGTCCTAATATTTTTTCCAAAAATTACTATACCGATTTCACGGGAAGTTCCATAAGATTCATCCCCAAATTTTCCATTCTTAGAGACGGAATATATTCATATCGGAATATGAATATGCAATTAAAAAAATACAACACCATTAGCGGTTAGGCTAGTTGACTTGTTTCATTTAAAATAACAGGCTTAGCGAAGGATATATTCAATACATTACACATACTGAAAAAATATTAAATTTGCTGAATAATTTCCGAGATATAAGCGTTTTAAATTTAAATGCTTTGTCCCTATCCCGCAAAGCGTTTGTTAGTATATGGCGCGCGTGCTGATTGACGTCATAACTTGCTATGGTGTGGTGTGTCTAGCATGTAATTAAAATACTTATAACTTATTTATTTCTAACAATTAACACATAACTATATGATTTTATTTTTTATTTTGTTTCGTTAATCAGATTTTTATCCATTTATGGTCAGATTTTTATGAGGTATTAAAAAATTATTAGTCAAAGACAATCCAAGAAAATCTTGTAATGTACACAAAAAAACTTACTTATTGAAAATCTTCTTTTTGGAGGTCGACTGAAAATTACCGTGGCTATTTCAGGCACTAAACATAAAATCTTACTTTAAAAGTTTTTTCTTCGACTTCTAAAAGCTCAGAGGCTGCTACTTTTATGGTCGCGGTCAAAAAGAAAGATGCAAGATTCCGATGGCTTGTAAACATACTCTAAGCTCACAATGCTCGCAATTTAACTTGGCTTCGGCTGACAGTGCGTATAAAAGAAGAATGGAAGAATTATGCGTTACAGCGCGTACAAAAAGCGGCAAGATAACGTAATTATTTACCGCACGATTGCTTTATTGCCACGTATGCAAACATTTTAACTTTAAGCCGCGCACACAGGTCGGTAAACGAGCACAAAAACCTCGGTGCTTAATCATGTCTCTCTTAATCGATTTTTGAAAACCCGATTCTTATTTTTCACCGTGCAACCGGCCGTATTAAATAATCGCGACGGCAAATGAGACTAAATTGCACACAATTTAATCGCACTCGTGTTATTGCGGAGCTTTAAAAAGCAATTAACGATTAATTAAGGTCGCTGTTTATAGTTTTCGTAAGTGTCTTCGATGCACAAGTGTTTTCTTGCAAGTGATGCCGGTATAGGAGTCAGCTCCAATTTAGTCACGGTTCAACGAATACGGCGTATAAAAAGAAATTCTCCGTTCGTTACACCGAAAAAGGTTGTAGCTGTAGCATCACAATAGGTGGGAAAGGACAGAAATAATTGGGACCTCCAGCTGTCTTAGAGCCGCGAGTGTCGGCTCATCAGTATGCGAGTGGAGCACTGGAGCCTCCGCCACCGGACCATTTATCCACGCCTCGCCAGATACAAATTGTCTTCGTCTGCGACCTAACTTTGTACTCGTAAATACCAAAACTGACCAGCCTTTTTGTACCTAACCTATTACTGTGCGTATTATGCCTAAGTAATCGAGAATACCTCGTTTGTGATGTGAGTGATAAACCCCCGCCAAACGGCCCCATGAAGCATCAGACGATTTGCCGGGTGTTGATACCCATTTAAAAGTCAATCATTGTCACCAGATCTACTTGTTTGAAAATTGCATTTGAATCCATTTATAGGAGAAGCACGTTTCGATCACTTAAGTTGTCTTTTAAGACCAAACTAGAACAAACGGAGATTGTCCATCAAAGGCCGTAGAGGCAACAAGATGAGCGAATCCGCTGCAGGTGGCAACATTTCCACCGAATTTTTGTAATTAATTTGCAATTACTAAGTGTTTGATGTTAGTATTACTATTATTATACTGGCCACTGTAGTAAAAAATGTTTTATTTAGATTTTTCTTTCACAACATATTTTTATTATCAATTCCGTATAGGTGTACTCGAACAATAAATTTTAGATCATAATTGCATATTCACTTGCAAATGGTCTCTTAAAAGGCGCAAATTGAATTAACATCCACTTTGCATAACTGCTACGGAGACGGTAGTGGGCGGCAGCGGGCGCGAGTTACGGTGCGAGCAACGCGCCATCAATTAAATTTTAATTTTCGATACCCCACGAATGAGTCATTGGGGCTGTAATTGGCCTGACCAACGGATGATTGTTTTATTGGCCGCGCGGTGTCACAGCGGGCATCCGCACTATCATTTCAATGCGCTCTCGCCACAAACGATCCGGTGCTTCACAAAACAAAAACGTAAGCCGTCCACCGTCCATCTCACCCACTGACGTAGTCGTCGTGCTCCAGACAAACTCTGAATTTAAATAACTCGTTTCGGCTACCGCTGACAAAGCCTCCGCTTAGATTCGGGGCTCCTTTTCTTCTCAGAGGGCAGGTAGCAGGTAGATGTCTCATTCCGTCGCTAGCGCTATTTATAGTTGCTTAATTTCGGTTAGATGCGGTCGAGTTGGTGTCCTCTCGAAGTCTCGGAGTGATGCGAGTAGCAGGTAGCGCGTTTTTGCAGGACCTCACCTAATTCGAGCCTTCGAGCGCACGCCGCCCGCCCGGCGAAGTTTTTACTTGTTTGTTTGTTTCATGACCTCGCACGAGTCCCGCACGTGACTTCGCAAGTCGTAGTAAAAAAACGTTGTTACGATTTCTTTTAACGGTTGCGTTCTGTGTTTATGCATATTGTGCAAGTTTGCAAGTAAATAAAGACGAGATGCGCGTTCGTCGGATGCAGATGAAGTCGCGAGCCGGTACGTGCTCAGCCTACCGACCCTCGGTTAACGCCAACTTATTGTTCGCCTTCGTCGGGCTCTTCACATGTTGCAGCGTGTCACGAACGTTGTTTATGTAAATATCGCTTTGACGCAAATGATCCTCTACTCGAGTTACGGGCAGGTAATAAACGTCGCTTTATGGACGTTCCTATCTGACGATCTTGAAATAAAATCCTGGAATCGACGTGCAATCATTTATTTATAGACCGACCATGCAGCCACCCATAAAATATGTATGATAAGGAGATCCAGGTCTTATTTCGAGTCTTCTTAAGTTAATAGTGATTACCTACCTACCTGTTAACCAAGATGAAGCCGTAAGTTAATTCTTCGGAGCAATATCAAAAGATTTCGGGCATTCATCTTTTATTTAGAGGTTTGTAATGGTAACTGACGTTTGTGGTCGTTTCAATTGCTTCTCTGATAAGTAACAACCAAGATACTTTTCAAGTTGATTGCACTTTGTTTATTCTATTCAAACGAAACACATCACAAAATGCGTAGGTATATAAGCTTGTAAAAATATCTAAAAAAATAAAGTTTCATTTAAATGGTACTCTTATTATACGTTTTTTGAGATTTGAAAATATTACAATATTGGGTATTGCATATTGTATTGCCACCAGATCTAGAGTTAAAGGTGTATGCAAAATTTCAGTGAAATCGGTTCAGAGGAACTGTTTCTAATTCAGCTTGCAAGATTTGACCAAAACAAAGTAATAAACATTGCAACTTAAATAAAAGCTTGTAAAAAGTATAAATGCCGCATTGCTGCGGTATTTGCAAGCACACACACATACCCGTACATACCTATTACCTACCACATACCTACCTAATGTGTTTTATAATATAATCAAGGAGAATAAAGCCCGCCGACCCGCGGGCCATAAAGTAAACAGATTGCATCTAACCTGTCGGGTACGTGTCGCGTCGCATGACTCAATGAGATGCGCTTGCGCAGAGTCCTGCGAACGATGATGAGGGCTGCACGGTGCACGTGTGTCGAGTAATGTCCTACTTACCTAAATTATACTTATACATATACGTATTAGATTAATTTAGTTTTATATAGTGCTGGTTTGTAAATATTAATAAATGTTAAGTTGTTTCAAGTATTCATTCATTCATTTCATTTCACCGTGTGTGCATAAATGTCCCAGATATTTATTTATATATATATATATATATATACTTGTATTTTTTGTTTTCTTTGTAGTGTTACTTATTTTTTTGTGTCTATAATATGAATCTATCGACTGCTCAGAAAATAATAATAATAGGAAGCGTTATAGCTACAGTTTCCCCTTTAGCACTTATACTCCCCTTCGTCGTCAATTCGTTTATATTTTGAGCATTTTGCAGTTGTATGCCGCTCAATATTGAAGTGTGCGTTTGTAGAACTATTTCCTTGAATGATGAGCTGAAGTAATGTGTACTTGTCATTCCTCATGACGTGATCGAAGTACGGTATCTTTCCGTACTTTTAATTTACATTTTATTACTACTTTATAATCTCGAGTTTTTTTGTTTTTGTTCTTAGCTGTGATTCAAGAAAATTTGTTCAACCATTTAACGATTGTCAAGCTGTTTTACCTGCGGTTAAGAAAAAAAAATGTATACTTCTTGCTTAGCTTGCAATGTTTATTAGTTTGTTTAGGTCAAATCCTACAAGCTGAAAACAATTCTGATTATGATGAAATTTTGCATTTTTTTAATAATGGCTTGTTAGCTTAATGTAGCCAAGATATATGAACGTGCTTGTGCAACACAAAAAGCTTTCCCCAGCGAGTCTTGTACCTATTACCAGTACCCAACATTACGAGCTCCGTGGGAACGCTCTTGCATTCTGTTCGAGCTGCAAGGAATATCTGCTCTTTAAAAAAAGTTATAAAACATGTCCATACATGTAGTCCTGATGGCGGCTGATGAGAAGCATTAGTGTAGCATTTTAAGAATTTCGGCCTTCACCTTTCCCTTGATAAAATTATATCTTGTTGAATGTAAAAATTATATTGGAATGGATATAATATTAATTTGGAAGATTAGAAAATATTCATTTTTATCATTCGTGTACCTAAGGAGTTGGCAAGATATAAAAAGTTTTATGACAGATTGAAGCTTTCGTTTATTTATTCTTTCTTAGAAATTAAGCACATACTTCACCCAAAAAAAAAAACAAGCACTATATACATGCTGCAGCTAAAATGGCGAAGGACTGCAGCACCGAGTCTCCCCATCTTGTCAAAAATATCATTCTCATATACATATCATTCGTCTATCCATATCAGGTTGTAGAGATAGTATGCTATTCATAAATTGAATGAATTTATTCAACTACTAACTAGCTGATGTTCGCAACGTCGTATATCTATGTAATGAGGAGCAAATAGCGGACGGTTAGACAGAAATCACACTAATATCATATGTATATGTGAAAGTTTCGATGGGTGGATATATGTATGTATAGATGTTTGTTACTCAATCACGCAGAAACGGCTGTATGGATTTGGATGAAATTTGGAATATACATTGCTTATGTCCTGGATTAACACATAGGCTACTTATCATCATCACCAATTTTCATCACACCCGGGTGAAACTGCGGGGCGCAGCTAGTACACTATAAATGTCACAGGCACTACGGAACCATATATTAACTCAATCCATCGGATTTTCTACACTAAAGAGTTTAGTTAATAAATTGTTGTAGCTACGCTCTCCTATTTAATACGGACTGTCATATTATCGTTAAAGTAAGATTTTCCAAAGTTATATGATTATTTACGGGATATTTGGGGTAAATATCCCGTAAATAATCATATAACTTTAGTGAACAACCGTGATAGTTTTAAACAGTGTTTAAGTAAAGTTTTATCGTGTTTTTAGTCGTGCGTGATACAAAACACACACGTGATACAAAGTGACTAATATTTTAACCCACCTATTATGCATACGCTTTTAAATCGACCGATGGGCCAGGATCGTCACACAGTGGGTGCCTGATGGACAACGCAGTCAAGGAAAGCCTAGGAAACGCTGACGGGACGATCTTGAATCATTCCGGAGAGGTTGGCAAGAGGTGGCGGAGGACCGAGATTTATGGAAGGAAATGGGGGAGACCTTTGCCCAACAGTGGGACAGTATAAGCTAAACAAAAAAATAATAATAATATTAATCTGTTTTGTGCAAATAAATTATCTTATCTTTTACCATGATTTTAGTTAAATCTAGGTACTTTTTGTTCAGACAATTTAGAGCGCTGACCCGATATTATCCAAATATAGTTTTAAATATATTTAATGCTTACAGGTCCTTTAATTGAAATCATTTATGTTTATGATCATATATTAAATGAATTTACATCTATAATTATTAAATTTCAATTGTTGATAAACTGAAGAATTATATCCAAATTATAAAGTATCACATTAAACAAAAGTAAAGTATTAAAACAAATTATCTCTAAATTATGGCCGTAGTATGTATTGAAATTGACAGCTACTAAATAAATATCACCTCACCTCCTGGTCATGCGTGACAAAAATTATTTGAATGTAAGTACATACGAGTAGTTAATAGCCACATCGCTCGAAGAACCGATAAGCGATGGAGAAAAAAGGTTATTGAATGGAGACTGGAAACCACAAACTGGAAGACGCAGCGTAGGTAGGCCTCCCAGTAGATAGAACGACGACATCGTGAGAGTCGCGGGCATCCAGTGGTTGCAGATGGCAAATGCTGTCGTTCATTGTGGAGGTCAAAGGGTCTTCGTTCAGCAGTGGACGTCTTCTGGCTGATGTTGATGATGACATAGTTAATAGTCATATTAGTGGTTCTGAGAGGCCATTTCGTTACAATAGCTATTTCGTTGCTATCCCTAGATCACATTCAATAGTACGTCACTTTGTGCATCTAGTCAATTTATTAACTCGTTTCATGCTATATCTCGCCTTTTCCCTACACAAAAGAAACATTTAGGTTATTTCCATCAATATATATGTACGTTATTTTCACAGTAGTATGTATGTAGGCTAATGTTAGGCCTTTTAACCTAAGGTCTAAGAGCCTATTCAATAAGCCAGTATTTTTAAGCATATTCGTGGAAACTGCAATTAAATCCGTTCAATATGTAGTTTTATTTTCTAATCTTAGTGTAGAGATTATGTAGTTTAAGAGTTTATCGTGGACAAATATAATAAGGTGATTTCAGTAACGGGATCATCGATCTACAAAAACATATTTATTTTTATTATGGAACAGTAAATATCTTCTATATTTCGTATCGACAAGATTTTAATAGTCGAATCAAAATTAGTTTTGTAGAGAATGCCTACATACCACCAACACTGCCGTGCCGCTATTAGTAGGTGGCATTAGCTACCAAAGAGGAGACGCGAGCGTGGTTGGTGCGGCGCGGGCAGTGGCGGGGCGCGGGCGGCGTGCGCGGGCGCAGGTCAGCGAGGCCGTGAGAACGCGCGCGCGCCGCCGGTTCCCAGGCACGCGCCGCCCGCGCCAAGCGCGCGACCGCATCGCAGCACCGCGGCGTAGGCGCACGTAATGGACGCCGGTGATCTACTGTGTGTCTGCATAGTGTAGAGATAAAATACCCATTATTTAGCGATCCAGACAATCCAAAAGAATGGGATCTTACGTTAGGAATGGGAAATTTAAATAGACTATTGTTCTCATGTTATGATTTTACAATCATAATCATAAATGCGAAAGTGTGTTTGTTTGTTTATCTTTCACGCAGCAACAGAGAAACCGCGGGCGCAGATACTTTTACATAATGAAAAAGTAACATAATAATTATAAACTTTGGAAACTTTCCCTTGACCTTATGGTTATATCAAATACGTACAACGTACAACCTTATTTTTATTTTTATAATTACTTCGCGACCTCGGCGACCTCCTTATAGAGGCTTGGCGAACCCCGGGGGTCGCGACCCACAGTTTGAAAAACACTGCCCTACACTAAAGTAATGAAGATTTTATTTTTAATATCCTTACCTAGACTAACAAAAGCCTTAATTTTATTACTCCGTAACACGCACAATCAATCTATCGATAATGTTACACTAAGTATATAAAACAATTTAAGTAGGTACTAGATAGGTATAGGTAGGCATTCACACTTTAAAAATGTAGCTTAATTAATGTAAAGTTAGTTTAGTTAGTTAGTTATGTTAAGTTTAAAAAAAAAAAAGTTATAATTATTATTAGTAATTTTATTAAGATTATGTACGCTAGGTACCTACATTAGTCATTATCATCATCATCATCTTCAGCCGTAAGACGTCCACTGCTGAACATAGGCCTCCACCTTTAACCTCCACACTGAACGACAACCTGCCATCTACATCCACTGGATGCCCGCGACTCTAACGATGTCGTCGGTCCATCTAGTGGGAGGCCTACCTACGCTGCGTCTTCCGGTTCGTGGTCTCCACTCAAGAACCTTTCTTCCCCATCGGTTATCGGTTCTTCGAGCGATGTGGCCTGCCCATTGCCACTTCAACTTGCAAATTTTGATAGCTATGTCAATAACTCTGGTTCTTTGTCGAATATCCACGTTTCGGATTAGTACCTACATTAGTATGGATGTACAATGTTCTACAATAATAATAGTATCTACCTACAAAGCTAAATAAAGTATACCTTTTTTACATCTAATATTATTTAGGAATGATTTGCTAACTTTCAACCAAACACATCCCTAATCTATAAAATATTGTATCGTATAACAGATATATGCTATGTGTGTATAGCTCTCTCTCTGAGGTCGCCGCGGTCGCGCGCCTCTACGGCGACCGTGGGACCGACGCGCAGCGGCGGTCTGTATAGGATTCTACTGGTAATACTAGGTAGTATTACTACCTCTACCGGATTATTATTACTTATTATGTGTACGCTGCTAGTGTACACTATTACCTACACGTATATAGTATTGGATGTAGTACAGTACAGAGCTTCACGAGGACACTGCGTCGTCAGTGTTTGTGAAGAAGCACTATGTTTGGAAAATAAATTAGGTAAGTGAAATAATGCCTCACTTTCGAATGTTGGTTAGGTACGTCGCACAATATTTATTTAGTAGGTAATACAGTATTGTGTAATTCTGAAAATACATAACTTGAAAACGATTTCTGATTTTTTTTTGAGGATCACTTACGTCATAGGCATTGAGCAAATAAAACAATTCACAATCTTGTAGGTACGCATCGTTGATTCCAAACAATTTCCCTAAAAGAAAAACTTCAGTCACGCAAACTTAATTTAAGATTGCCAAGCAACAAATAGAAATCCATAATTACCGTGCAGAACATTTACACGTCGCAATTACAAGCCGCATAACATTCAAATTAAAACCCACAGCCAATTCCACCCCACTAATAGCTCATTTCACGTGTACAAGTGTGCATCTCAATTACACATTATGCATTCATATTCGCGGCAGTGACGGCCGTCATTTCTAATTTATGCGCGGTCGTGCGCGACTCGCCTCCTGCCTGCCTGCGCACGCGCCTCTCAGTCGTGATCCGCTGATCCCACAGAGAATTAGATCCTACCACTACCTGGCCAGTATCTCACGAGCCCCACCTTGCTACAATCACATGTCGAAGGGGTTCATCTTTATGGTTTAAGTGTAACTGGTCTGTATTGTGTACGAAGATCGCACGTGAAGCGATGCGTGAGGATCGTTCAGTCACGCTTACGTTTGAACGTTCTATTCTCAAGTACGGTGGCACGTCACTTGTTGATTGATATGTTTACGGAGAATGTTCTTTACCTATTTATGGGGTTTGATTGAATTGTTTGCGTTGTGCGGATCAAAAGCTTTTGCTGTAATTTTAGGAGGGATAGAATAATCTGTCGATAACTTTGCTTATTTTTCTTTGTATAGTTCTGAAACATTAATCAAGCTACAATTTACGGCAAGCAACGATTAAATTTAGGTGTAGGATAGGTATCCACTTACATACCTGTTAGAACTAGGTTTATCATTCTTAGAAGATCGTAAGATTTCTGAATGTCGTTTGCTCAATTTTATATTCACATCTCTTTAATATTGATCACTGTTTCCACCACTTCAATTAAATTCACTTGGTATGTAATAAAAATATTAAAAAAATTGTCCTGTATATTTTTACATCAAATTCCCAAGCTCTAAATCTTGATAGAGAAAACAAGACGGTAAATTATAAACGCATAGAGTTGTGCCGCACAATGAAAGATACAAATAGAAAGGCTTTAATAAAGGGCAGATGCATAGAATGAATGGGAAGATGCAATCACGGACCTTTCTAGATTCAAAGGCTTCATTTGCCGCACGCTCGAGGAATTAATAGCGGGAGAGCTGACATTCGTACTAATAAAGGTGATCTAAAGATGATAAGGGTTTATGAGATTTATTTTGTAACAGAAAAGCATTTGTCAAAGGGCACGTTTCTGCTGTAAAGGTATCTAATGTAGGGGAAAAATGTAGAGTATTCCACCTCTCTACCTCACCTCTCTCTACACAATGTGTGCATTGGTGTGCATCGATGCATCAATACCTATTTTGACGAGATTAGTAATAGCTTGAATAGAAGCTAGTAAGTCCAGCTCAAATACCGTAGTTAGATGAGGCACTTTGACGAATTTATCAGACTGCACCAAAGTCAGCGAATTCGCAAAGCATCTTAGTCAGGTTGACAGCAGCGCTTCGGCAACGCATCTCACGATGACGCTGTAATACCGGTAGCGGCGTACGTCTACAAAACGAAATAGCTGATGCGGAATAACGAAGTTTGCACCCGCTCATTACTGACGAATAATTGTACACTAGTGAGGGGACGGACTTTCGCGAATGCGAATATAAAGAGGTAGAGTATTCTTGAGAACAGTTTTAAAAACTCATGCAGCCAGTCGGACTCGTACACCAAGAGCTTTGTTTTACACAAGATATTTAAACGGGTTTAGGATCCATAAAGTGATCCCGACTCCACTTGATCGAGTTTTATTAGTTGTTGTTTTAAAGGTACTTTAGAATTTGCACTAAAGTCACGCCAAGTTTGACGCTTGTACTAGGGCATGCAAACCGGGTACCCGAGTACCCGAAAAACCCGATTAACCGACTGATTTGAAAACCGGGTTTTTAGGATTGAAAAACCGGGTTTTTCGGTTTTTTCGAGTTTTTTTATTCACGATGGTTTATGTAAAATACTACCACCAGAACATTAATAAACAATGAAACTTCATAAAAACTTACCGTTTCTCTATTTCATCTCTACTGATCGAATAAATTTAACAGGTTGACTACAATCTATAATAATAATTAGGTATTAGGGAGTAATATATTGTTAGGCTTTGCCTGGTTTGGTTTGACGTTGACTTGTGTTTGTTGAGTTTTCACAAGGAGAGCTAGGTCTTTATTATTATATCATAAATTATATATTTCTTCTATCGAGATACAATACCTATAGACTCACAATCACCAAGTAAAAGTAGTCAAAAAACGTCCGAGCGTCGATGTAAATACCTAGACATCACAATGACACTTTCCAATTTAGACGTTATGTCGCTTGCATTATGTTCAACGTCGCTTGTCAGCTATGGAATTACAGCACTGGCATCGCGGGGAATTGTAGTCGGATCGCGATTGCCTTACAACTAACCATAAAGTTGGCGCAATGTGTAGCGTGCGCCAAGTTTTGGTTCAGACATATATATTTTTTGGCACGTTTAGGTATGATATCTCTATGATTTTTTGACAATATTTCTACTACTACGTATTTTAATGTATAGTAATTTTGTTTCTCAATTTTCATGTTTTTGTGTTAACATAGCTAAATCAATAATCATCATCATCCCATATTATTATTTTCAATATTTTGATAAACGTACGCTATACTAGTTCTTCATATCAACAGAGAAAAAAAAATAAGAGGACTGCCAGTGCCGATTCAGCAACATTAAAATATATAGAATATAAAAAATCTGCTTGCGATAAATCATCAGCATGGTTTTAATCATTGCATGCCACGGATGGAAACAGCTCCAAGGGTAAAGAATGTAATAAAATGCTGAAGATGTCAGGCAGTTCTATTGAAGATTCCGTCGCGGCTTTTCACACTAAGAAGTTTAACATGCCCCAACATAGACTAATTAGTGACTCCCGCTGTTTATCGTCATCATCATTAGCCGGAAGATGTCCACTGCTTAAAATAGGCCTCCCCCTTTAACCTCCACCCTGTACGACACCCTGCCATCTGCATCCACTGGATGCCCACGACTCTCAAGATGTCGTCGTTCCATCTAGTAAGGGCCTACCTAGGCTGCGTCTTCAACTTGCAAATTTTAATAGCTATGTCGGTGGCTCTGGTTCTTTGGCGAATATCCACGTTCAGGATTCTATCGCCCAAAGAAACTCCGAGCACAGCTCTCTCCATTGCCTGTTGTGTGACTCGGAGTTTCTACAAAAGGCCAACAATTAAGGACCACGTCTCAGTACCATATGTCATCACCGGCAACACTCATTGATCAAAGACCCTTGTTTTTATGCACTGTGGTATCTTTGACGAGAAGATTTCACGCAATTTCTCGAACGCTGCCCATCCGAGTTGGATTTTTTGGGTGACCTCTTTGCCTAAGTTGGACTTACCTAACTGAACAATCTGACCAAGATACATGTAAAAGGTTGCCTGGAAGAGATCGCTTATAGCGATAAGGCCGCCAATTGTTTCACTAGTTTTTTAAGTTGTTTTTATGTACGTGTATAATTTTTGGTGTGAACAATAAAGAGTTTTCTATCTGTCTATCATGTAATGTAATAGTCAACAACTTCGAGAGTATCGTTCCCTATAACTACCGGCACGGGTACAACATGGACATTGAACATGATTTTTGTCTTGTCCATGTTCATTTTAAGACCCACCTGTTGGGAAAGGCTACTGAGGTCGCTGAGCATTGTATTGAGGTTCTCCAGTGACTCTGTCATGATAACTATATCATCGGCAAAACGAAGGTGATTGATGTATTCGCCATTGATGTTGATGCTGAATCTGTTCCAGTATAAGCTTGAAAACTTCCTCCAACGCGTTCGTGAACAGTTTTGGAGAGATAACATCTCCCTGTCACACGCCTTTCTGCAATTGGATTGGTTCCGTGCTCTCCTTTTATCTGATCGACATGGTGGCGTTTCTATACAAACACTTCAGCACTTCGATATATCTATAGTCGATACGACAACGCTGGAGGGACTGCAATACTACCCAGGTGTCGATTGAATCAAAGGCTTTTTCATAGTCCACGAACGCTAGGCATAATGGCCGATTACACTCCTCAGGTCCTCCTTTAAGGCTTGTTCAGGATGCTGGAAATCTCACCATTATACCAAATGTTACTTGATTAATCTCTTGTTAAAGCTAAACAATAAAAATACGCAAGTGCAAATACATATATAACTAAATTTCAGCATTTTCTTTACTTGCACACACTGATACAATATTTTTAAAGCTTAAATAAAGAAAAACTCGAAAAACCCGAAAAACTCGAAAAAACCGGTTTTTGAAATTGAAAACTCGAAAAAACCGGGTTTTTTCAATTACCCGAGTTTTGCATGCCCTAGCTTGTACCATGTTACTTGTTGTATTGCCGTTTATAAGAAAATGCAAAAAGAAAGTAAAAAACGTTTGATAAAACACTTCATTGTAGAGGACCTCAATTGGACAGACAGCGGCGTCGTCCCGGCATCTTTTGTGTACGAAAGTTGGAACCCTAAAAATGTAATCTAGGCTCTTGGTGTACCAAACGGTATACTTAGATCTAATGATCCCCCTAAATAAAAAAAAAATTAAAACATTACTTTACCGAGAACTAAAATAAATGTAACATCACTAGATTGCAGCCTAGATTACGTTCTGCTTTCTGCTTACAACAGCTTATAATATGACATACAAACGCATAATATTGAAATTTTTGAATATTTACGAATCTTTTCACTTCACTATAATTCAACCTGATTCTGGTCACGTATTACATTTGCGAATTATTATACTCATCAACTCATAATGACGTAGGCGACTTGTTATTTGCAGTGACTGTGTCATTTTTCCATGTTTTATTTTGTGGCAAAACATTGTCGTCATTTAGGTTTTTATTTTTTCTTACACTTATGGTACCTACCTAATCAAGGTGACTTTTGACCCTTATGCACAAACATACTGTAGACATTTAGTAGCTTAGTACCAATTTTAAAATGTTTCTATAAATCGAATCACACTCAGTAAAAAATTAAGTCGAATCGAACCTGTCGATAGTTCGTATACGAAAATCTACAAGATTGTTACTTCAGCCAGAAGATATCCGCTGCTGAATATAGGCCTCCTCACAACATATATTAATGGGGTATCTTGATGCGTTTAGTAGTTCCTATGGCCACCTTCCATCATCATCATCAGACCTTGAATATCATCTAAAGGTATAGACCTCATCAAGACCATTCCAAAGAGACTAAACACGATGGGGTTATCTTGTTGCGTTCAGCAGTTCCTATGACCACCTTCCAACTCCAACATCAGAAAAGCTTCATGGTACCATATTCATGCAATGTCATCCAAGTTACACAGGTGTACCAAATTTCAACTCAACTGAACGTCGGAAAGTGGGTCAAATTATACTAGCAACACAACATGTAAAGTTAAATAAAAGCTTGCAAAAACAATATCCCTAGGGAATAATGCAACATATCACGTCACCTGACCTTGTTTCATATTCTCTACGATAGAAAATCCTTGGTTTTATGTCAGATTCTCTAATCACCATAAGACTTTTTCAATGACGTAAATAAATCAATCAATGACAATGTGTGGAGTTTGATGTAAAAAAACTTAATTCAAAATAATACAAAATTACTTTGGCACATGAAGACTGACTTTATTTTGATTTATTCGATATACGATTCTGTAACCGTATCTATCAATACAAATTAAATTATTAAAATAAAAATTAAGCGGTTTAATAGATTAGTTTAGTAGTTAGGTATTTATTAATTTGTCGTTTTAATTATTGGAATGTTATTTAAGTTATTGTAAATAAATATAGTTGTTACTATGTTTACCTATGTAATTTTTGGTGTGAACAATAGAGAGTTATCTATCTATCTGTCTAACTATTATTAAAAAAAAAACTTAAGTACAATAAGTGAATAAGTGAACAGGGGCCTTACCCCTAGCTCGAAAAGTTGACCCGCGTAGGTGTTATTTGTCTAAACGGTACCATCAACTACGATAAGCGGTAGTTGATTGATAGCCTATAATAGCCGCGGCTGTTATAGGCTATCAAACAACTACCGCTTATACCGGTAAGGCCCCTGGACTCCTACTTGAAACACTGGACCCAAATTGCCCAAAACAGAGACTAATGGAACGAGGGAAGGGAGGGCTTTGCCCTCCTTTGCAGGCTAATATAATAAAAATAATAATAAAATACAATAATATGAATTTGTTTAATCGTACCTGCAACGATCCCATAACTTCGTAGCGTAGCGTCCTTGGTTCTAGCTCTATCCTCTCACTTCACATCTTGTTGTATAAATATGGCACCGCTTAGTATTCAGTCGTAATGTTAATATGCGTTTAAATGTTTACTCCGGCGCGGCGCTACACATTGGACTAAGGATACTAATACCGTTCTTGGGCATTTTTTTAGTAATTTCGGTTTTGACCTTAAATACAACGAAATTTACATAATTACGGAGCACCAAGCGGTCCTAATAAACAGGAAAGGTCAAAAATAGAAATTGAGTACAAATGGGTACTAGGTATCCCTGCATGTACCCCAGGAAATTTATTCTGGGTTACTTATGGTACAACTTTTTGAAGTTCGTCGATTCAATACCAGATTTTAACCGTCAGTAAGATATTTTGGGGTAAAATTAATTTAATTTGTCGGGATGAAATAAATTTAATTTTAAATGTATTTTTTAAAGCAGCACAGCTTAGTGATGAGCTTTGTAGGTTTAATGTGCCAATATCGCAATGAATTATAATTATTTAAATTAATCTCGTATGCATTTATTTCTTAATTTTAAAGTTTTTACATTAAATAGAATTACAAAAACATAAATAATATAAAAAACTTAAAAGCTAGGGTGCCGCCGGCAGCGGGGCAAGGCCCAAGCTACCGGTGGTTAGGGCTGCAGAGTGAGGAACCTCCTGACAATACGTGCCGTGTCAAGGATTACCGCCTTCTGCATCTGACCCTTGACCCAACCGTCTAGCGAGAGCCTCTTTAGGTGGTGGTCGAGGCTCTTCGCTATAAGGCCGTTCACCGATACAACTATCGGGACAAATTAATTAATTATAATTGTAAATGACTATTGCTTACTTAAACTATTATTATTGCTGATATTCTGGTTTAGTTAATATAAAAGGTATAATCGTGTTAGTTAAATTAAAATAAAATAAATTATGATGATGATGCTAACAGAGCCAATATTGGCGCATAGGTACATGTGTAGCGCCGGCATTAGATGCGCCATGTAATCATCGCCATTTTGAAATGCCGGCCTACGTACAGGTTTCCCAACTTGAGAGCACTTGGGAGTGTTTGTGGGCAGATGCTCAAATAAACTTAAGAATATAAAAGACGCGTGTGAAAATTGTGATTAATAATATTTTAATTGAGAAGTAATTTCTTGTCTCCCAGAAACTACAATAATCAATTTATTGCTAGCATCAGCAACAGGTAGTATGTACTGGTAGGACTCTTTTGCAGGGGTCCGCCTGGAGAAGTGCCACACCTTTGCCAGTTATTAAACCGCCAAGCAGTAGTGTGCAAACACTACTGTGTTCCGGATTGAAGGGCAATGTTTCCAGCGTAACTACAGGGCACACAGAGATTTGACATCTTATATCTCGGGGTGACGAGCGCAGTGCATTGCCATCCAGGGTTTTGAACTGTTGAAGTTCAAAATTCTGAGTGGCGTTGAGCTGTTATGGGCAAGCGTGAAGAGCCATCAGGCGAGCGACTTAGCACGTCTCGTCACTCAGTATCATAAAAAAAACCCTCCATGGATCTTTAGAAGAACCAAAATCGTTGACGGAGATGGCTTTGTATGTTACAAACTTTTAAATTAAACTTGCCCTGTTAGTATCTATGTTCGCAGTATGTGTGGGACAAATTTTGCAACAGAATTTTAGACAAGTTATCCTTAAGCAATTAAGCTGAAATTTAGCATACTAGTGTAAGTTCGGTGACAATGCAATGTTATGGTACCATCAACCTGATCTGATGATGGAGACAGAAGGTGTCCATAGGAACTCCTAAACGAAACGACTTAACCCCATCGAGTTTGGGTTTGTTCGATTTGTCTTCCCAAGCACTGTGGTCCTAGATGATAAATTCAATATGATGGACGCCCCAAGATGGCGGACATATAATGTTATTATCTACTATCATGATATGGGTATTAAATGAAAGTGTCTGCTGAGAAGAATACGAAAAAGTTTGTTTTAAAAGTATTATTGAAATTAATAAACTTTATTTGAATTCTAGAGTGAAGGCTGCGTTGACAAGGGTGTAGCCATAAGGGTGTGTACGTGCAGAAAAGGCAGCTAAAATAGCATGAAGGCCGAACCCAAGAATAAACAATTTTAAGCAGTTTCGTTGGCCCTCAATTGTCCCTCCCCCTGAACAAAATCTCCAAGGTCACGTAGGTAACATGCCCACGTCATCGATGTTTAATATATTAAATTCGTGTTTAACTTAAATTGCTTCACTTGAGCGGACAAACAAAATTACTATTGAAGTTCTTTTTGTATTTTATTTCAAGATTATTAACAGATTTGTTTCCTAACTGCTGTTTTTGTAGCAATGAAGTGGCAACTGGACAGTGTTGTAGGGTTATGTTACTCTAGTAGGGAATATAAGACCCAGTTTTCTTAAATCTTAGGCTACATATACCATTGCACGTTTCAGAAAAATTTAGAGTAAAACGCCCGCCAGGTGGCGCGGTGATCTGCGACTTGGTGGCAAATGGATGTGTAAAGCAGTACCCAGTAGCAGTAAGAACGTATGAAATACCAAGAAATACATACATAATGACATCTAATAGGATACTCGTTAACTTACGTAAGCCGAATATATAGACTATGAATTAAGTTCTGCAAAGTAATTTAACTTAAGTACATTTTATGTCATACCCTTTCTGGTTTACAACTTCCTTTTCTTTGTCAGCAACCATGATAAGTTGACGTTGCGTGAAAAGACACCGGGTATGGAGAAGATCGACCAACTTATCTGTGGAATTGAGAGTGGAGCCACCATCGTAATTCCAAAACAAAACTGCTAGTTTCCCGAGGAAAGTTTTAGTTTCTTTATTTGTCACCTCTATGTTAAGTTAGTCGTATTGTACACGGCAACCGTGACCGACTGTCTACTCGCCATCCGTCACGGCTACGTCGGGTGCGAACAGAAATGGAAATTAGTGTTGCATTTATTAAAATGTGCTTATCCAACTACTGCAAAAAGAGGGTTATGAGTAAGACGGTCTATGTATGTCTTCATGTGTGCCATTTATTATTTTGATCATTGAGGTGTTTATCGACGCGACGACTTTATATTTTATTATGGTGGGCCTAACCACCAGGGGTGGGTGGGTGACCTAATTTTGCATTTCGAAAAAAAAAAAAATAGGATAAATATATTGTAGTTGATTGAATCAGGCGTTACTTTGCGGAAGTCCATTTTCAAAACTGTTTATCTGATGAATTTCTAGTGTAATTCCGCTTCTACGTCGCTTCAAGTACAATAAGGAATTTTTGATAGATATTTGTTGATAAAGTAAATTTAATTAAGTTTAATTTTGCCTAACCTGATATTAAATATTAATTACATACATTGAAAATTCACGTAATCTGAAACAAAAATTAATTAATACTGAATTTTTTTAATTTTATAATTATTAAAGTAATCTAAAACAAAAATTAATTAATTCTGAATTTAAAAAATAATAATTTATACCCGTTTCCTTAGTGCACTTTGTCCGTCCCCATGATAGATACTATTTACCTTTACCTTTAAATATTTTATCGAGATAGGTTAAGCCGTTTAGCCGTGATTATATAGCAAACAGACAGACAGAGTTACTTTCGCATTTATAATATTAGTGTGAATTCACCAACATGCACTGGGCCAGCATGGTGGATTAGGGTACATCCTCTCCCCTCTCTCTCTCTCTCTGAGAGAAGACCCGAGTCCCAGCCGTGGGAACATGATAGGCTGATGATGATAAGAGATTAGGAAGAAAGTGTAGAGCGCATTTTCGAAGATTTAAAGGACTATTCCAATCAACAATTATTTCGTTTTCAACCATATTATGGACTGTAGTTTTACGTAAAAACGTGTACAAGAAGAGAAATTTCTCACATGGTCACGTCCTAGCAATTACGGGGCTTTTACAGGTTTCCTTATTATCTTGTAACACTATCGCCATAAACATCAAGTGAGAGACCGTTAACGCACTTACAGTACTTACGCGAGTGATGGCGGTTCGAAATTCGAGTTTGGCTGTCGATGAATGTACATTCATTCAAGAAGATATTAGCCAGTCACTCGATCAAAAATCCTTTTTGATGAGTCATAGGGATAATAAAGCAAGGGCATAGTATTATAAAATAAAACGCTTTTTTCATTGACGTAGTCTATTCAACTTTAGCCCTGGGGAATTTTTAGGATTTTCTCATTTTCTTACTTTAAAAGATCGTTGAGTTTATACTGCCAGCATGCTAGATACGCTGGCAACTGGTAGCGGGCTTCAGAACTAAGCGGAATTATATCAACAACTGTAAATTTCAGAATCAATGATGAACAACAACAATTTTTACGCGCTAATATGTTCATTTTTTTTTACTCTAAACAGCTTTCTATTTACAAGCAAGTTCGAAATTTAAATAAAATCTTTGATAAGGTATATCCACTGAAGTGAGATTTTTTTACCCTTCTCTTTTCTGTGGGTATATCCTTAGTTAACATGTTTCGGAGTAAAAAGTACGTTCTATTTTTAAATTACGCGACAGTTACGATTTTTTGTAGTAATTTACCCAGCCCATGAACCTATTCATGACCCAGCCTGATAAACATGACTGATATGGAATTTCGTACTAATTTTGCCGCACTCTGCTTGCGTGTATTTGAACAGTACAGGAATTTCGTTTTATCTCGAAGAAGGTTGTCAAAATAATGATACATATGTTTAAAATTCAACGCACTTTCGAGAAAAATTCAAGATCAGAACTTTAAGTATCAGAACTGGATATTTTCATGTACTTACAGCAAATAAGAGTATTTAATGGGGGCGCCATTATCGTAAATAGTTCTAAATACTAGCACCCCTGTAGTATATCTGAGGCAGATGATTGGATGAAATTCTTCCAGAGACGTGTTTTTCTCAGTATTTTCAGAGGATAAAAAATCGTTTCAAGACTTGCAAAGCTTTATGTATTCCCAAAGAGGTCGTGGTATAGTAAAGAACCTCCATAACTTGTGATTCTATATAAGTAGAGCCTTAGGCTGGTAACAACTATAATGACGCATGCTAAGTGACCATAATTCAATGAAAATTGACTTAAATACAATAAACTTAGACACTCTCTCAGAGTATGTTACCTGTGGTTACACAAAAGATATAAAATAACAGACGCAGTTGATCCATTTCAGTTACTTTCTAGTTGTACTTCATGATTAATAAACATAAGAAGAATAATAAGCATAGACAAGAAATATATACGATCTAAGGGTAGAGTGCGTACGAGTAGCATAGGTAAGACTAGTAACGTACCAGATATAATAACGTAAGGCCTAACGTCTATAGAAATTGAGGCGGAGACGCGGCGTTCAAACGGCTTTCATCATCATCATTTCAGCCATAGGACGTCAACTGCTGGACATAGGAAACCCCTAACGGCTGTGAAAAACTATAAAAAAAATTAAGTCAAATAGGAAAATATATACAAAACTAGGTTGACCATTATGCCTTATTAGCTGCGCATACATAAACATATCGCATATACATTAGATTTACTAGTGTTTAGAACAATCTAAGCGCGGCGGGAGAATATTGAACCAAAGCTGCCGTTGAGCCTATGTGTACCTTCATATCGAATTTTATATCTTCCCGCTCAATCGTTTTAGTCACAGAAAAGATAAGTAAAAAAATCTCACTTCAGTGGTTTTACGAAAAAAAATCTCACTTCAGTGGTTTTAGTATACTGTCACCGAAAGGCAAAGACCAATTACAAGCGTAGTAAAGAGCTGCGCTAACAAGTTTGTCAATGCAATTAAACAACTTCCAGTTTTTTCTTCCTTGTTGACAGCTACCTATTGATTGTGTCATTCTGGATTATTACTCCTAAGATTTGCAGTCACGTTTAGTTCCTTCAAGTTACCAATTCCAACACCAACTCCTTAATATTACAATGTATAATGTTCATTAATCATCAAGTCTGGCCTGATCGAAATAAAACCCCTGAGTGTCGGTTATGACACGACGATCGGCTGCGATCGGTGCGGCATCACGTTTCTCGCATCGCATTCACACAGGGCTAGTCACGAACTTATACTTCACTTAATTAACTTAAATAAGACAGTTTTGCCAACGAAAAAACAACTGGGAAAGGTCGACGGTTCGCAAACCGGATTGGTGCGGATAAGCCCCCACCGTGTGAGCATATTGCCTTTAATCCGCACTTTATGTCACTTTTTCTTTTCAATAGTGATTATTTTCTCGTAACGGATCATTAATTAATTTACCCACACAAAATGCGGCCATTTCTCCTTCTTCAGTAGTTAGTACATTGCTAAGCGTTAGTAGGAAGGCCCCTACTAACCGCTCTAATTCGGCCCTCACGCAAAATCCATTTTGGCCGTTTTCAGGGTGCAAGTGAGGAATAATCTTGTAAAATTTTAGCTTCGCAGATCAAGTAGCAAGTGCTGTTGTTCAACGTGGAGGTCAAAGGGGCAGGCCTATGTTCAGCAGTGAACGTCTTCTGGCCGGTGATAATGATGAGATCAAGTAGTTTTCGAGATTTCATGATGTTCAGTCAGTGAGTGGTAAAAATTGAGTCCTCATACAGCATGGATCACGTGATCGATCGGTAATTGTGTACGAGGATTTTTTTTCTCGAATTTATGATATTTGTTTTCTACAAGTTGTTTGCTTTGATGGGTAATATGGGGTGTAACACTTTATCTTAAACCCCGTATATATACGTGTTAGATTAATGAGTTGTGACACTTGTGACAAACACAAGTACATAGACGTATTTCGTATACATAATAATCTTAAATAATTTGATAATTTACTTTTGGACCAAAGAAATCATCAACTTTTCGCTAATAATCGCTGCTACGCATTCTCGAAACAATATTTCCATAACACAAATCGTGCCACGAAAATATTGTAGTAAGGATGTATGCACATTGTGACCCAATTAATATCCCGAAGTAAACTACACAATTTCCCAGATATGTGGGATATATATGTGCTTCGTTCGTAGGAGCATGCGCCGTGCAATACCTGTATTGTGACTATTATTTAACCTGTGTACTTGTACTTATTGTAGGACCGGTCCCACACCTGCCCCGGGCACACGCCACGCAAGCCTGCCGCATACTACCGACTACTTAAACTGAAAAAAAAAGTATTGTTAAACACATTTAAAAAAAAACATTATTGCCCTACCCATATTCCACCTCAGAGCTCCATAACAAAACTCTCGTCAACAAGTAGTATGGGTCTCATTAAAACAAATCAAATGAGGCCAAACTCGAGGGGTTTACTAGAAGCCACTGAATAGTTGCAATATCCTCCTCCCGGTTCCAACACAATACTCTCGTCACTAAGTATAATGTATGGACTCGTTGAAACAAATCCAATGAACCCAAACTCGAGAGGTATACCAACCATTGAAGAGTTCCCCTATCTACCTAGGCTTCATCATTATCTTCATCAGTTCGAACTTCGAAGGTACCAAATTATTATAGAACATATATTATATCCTGGATTACATATTATATTAGCAAAGTTTCAAATCGATAAGATAATATAATTAGAAGTAGGTTAGGAAAATCGACTTCCAAGATTTTATTACACAGTTACAAGTAAAGTTATTATGAACATGTTAAAAAAGTCATAGAAGAAAAAAAAAACTAGGTAGCACTCCACGGACACCTGGGTCCGTAACTTTTGTTATTCGTATGTTACTACAATTTTGTCAATTTAAACGAATTTACTTTAGCTATACACAATAAAGGTAGAGGAAATTTATAGTTATATCTTAATCTAAGGTTAAAACAATTTAGTCATATGATTACTAGTTTGTGTGATCTAGGAGTTGGATCTGTGATGAAGCATGCGACGGGCTTTATGCTACGGCAGATTTAGCACCTGCCTCTAGCACACGCCATGCCATATACCTAGATACGACATATCTGCCACACACTAGGGATTGAAAACTGTAATTGTATAATGATTTCTTAGGTATATTTGAAGTGACGTCCCACACATAAAAATAATAATTATAACATTTAAAAAGAACCTAAGAAAAGTTTTCGTGAACTCCGTCAGCCCGGCCCGTCGCAGAACTGTAAAACCTCTGGACACAGTGAGTGACTTCTGCGTACATATACGTGTTGATAAAAAAAAATTACAGTACTTAAAAAAATACATAAAAAATTTATACATACGTCATCTATAGTTTACTGTAATCACGGACACTGCAAAGTGTTTGAAACGTCAGTAATTAAAATATTGTAAAATACAAGCGATAAAATCCGTAAAAAAATTATTATTTCAAAGTGTCATATAACCCGAATCAATTACGTACGTTCGTAACATAATTTTACATCAGTACACGCAATATCAGCACAAATATTACCTACTGAAAAAAACTACGTTCCGTACTTATTTGATAGAAAATACAAAATAACAATTTAAAAATTTTCAATTTTAACATTACGAATTAAGAAAATTGGTCAATTTTACCATCAAATTCGTAACGATGATTTTTTACGGTAGTGTTTGTACTAGGAGTGAAATAGTAGGTATTTAACAAAAAAAACATGGTTGTTGTATAATCATTATTGAAATGGCCAGCGCCGGTCCTAGGGTAGAGCGAAAGGAGTGGTCGTTGTAGGCGCCAGATAGGGGGCGCCAAAATGCCAAAAGCTAAAAAAATATGGAGCGAATAATACAATTTTGATAGCGCTTCGCGCCTCGGGTCAGGAGCGGCGACGTGGCACGCAGCGAGGCACACTTGCATTGTTTGCAACTAGCATAAAATGGTGATGTGTTTTTTTTTATCAAATACAAATCATTTATTCGGGCATAATTTATGGTAGGTTGGTAGGTATTGATCCCAGAGGTTCCCGAATTAGTCAGACACTGTGTGACGGGAGCCAAACAATGTAAAGGAGCCAAAAAGTTTCATCATCATCATTAGCCAGAAGACGTCCACTGCTGAACATAGGCCTCCTTTAACCTCCACACTGAGCGATATCCTGCCATCTGCATCCACTGGATGCCGGCGACTCTCACAATGTCGTCGGTCCATCTAGTGGGAGGCCTACCTACGCTGCGTCTTCCGGTTCGTGGTCTCCACTCAAGAACCTTTCTTTCCCATCGGTCATCAGTTCTTCGAGCGATGTGGCCTGCCCATTACAACTTCAACTTGCAAATTTTAATAGCTATGTTGACTACGGTGACTCTTGTTCTTTGGCGAATATTTACGTTCCGGATTTTATCACGCAAAGAAACTCCGAGCATAACTCTCTCCATTGCCCGTTGTGTGACTCTGAGTTTTTCTAAAAGGCCAACAGAGGCCAGTTAAGCCCAAAAAGTTTATATCCTAGCAAATGTTTTCAGAATAAAACGCGCCGAAAGACAATTTCACTGTACCCTGAGTCCCTGACCAAAGGCTACGGCCGGCACTGAAAATGGCCGTAGCAAAATTTCAAAGTGTGCGTTCGCCCTTCCCTGTCCTCGACTCTGCAGATAAGGTCCGACGTGTGCATTTTATTTATTTTAACATTTTTAAAGCAGCCGTGTGGGCGTGTTTTATTTTCTTCTTTTTGCGCTCTCGTTGGCGGCGCGGCGGTAAGTCACGAAGTATACCACCTTGAGGGCTAAATGGCACCTACACTGGCCGCGGCGTGGCCTCTTATTTACTGCTTACTGAAATAGATCGCTTTGATAGAGCATGCGTCTTACTTCATTGTTTTATTTTACAAGTACCTATATGGTACGGGGTGGTCATCCAACTAGTTGGACCATGGGTTCCCAGTAGGGACAATGGTCTAAGCCTAAGTAAGCTATTATTCAAGTTGGACCACCACCCTTAACCCTCATCCAACTTTTTTTGTACAATCACGATAATTTTGTGTTTTTAGTAAAAAAACAAATACATGCCAGAAAACAAATGAAACGCAAAAAAAAATAAACTAATGTGGTTGTCGGAGAAACACGTCTTTTCCTGTGTAGAGCTAGTTTGTCCTTTTTTTACCGACTTTCAAAAAGGAGGAGGTACTATGTTCGTCTGTAAGTATTTTTTTTGTATGTTCATCGATGTTTTCGCCAATTGTGAACCGATTTAAAAATTCTTATTTAGTTCGAAAGGGTATACTCCCGAGGTGGTCCTATTATCATCAAGTCAGGATCTGATGATGGAATCTCAAGGAAATCAAGGAAAAACGAACTAACTAACAATGTTTGATCCACTTCCCGGTTTCCGATTGAGCTGAAATTTTGCATACTTATGTTATAAAAAGCGATAAATAAATTAATATAATTATGTATTATAAGCGCTACCCACTCATCTATTTGAATTCGGTGCCAGCCATAGACCAAAAATTTTTTTTTCTAAATCTATGGTGCCAGCCAAGTCTAATAGGTAGTAGATAGATACTATGTATGTAGTAAGTAGGTAGATTCTTGTAGGTAGTATCTATCTGCTACCTACTTGGCTTCGCTGGCACCGAATCACTTCATCACTTCAAATAGATGAGTGGGTAGCGCTTATAAGAATTATATTAATTTATTTATCGCTTTTGAGTGCCTATTTGTGGTTTTGAAGTCGTTTTTTTTTGTTAAAAATAAAAATTTATTGCAAAGTACATTGTGTGAAGCGGTTCATAAACTATTCGCCACACTTTCCTGGGGCATCGCATTCGTAACCCAACACAAAAACAGTATTTAATCAACTCGTAAATTAAACCAATTGACAAAAGTACCAAATTACAGCTACATTGTAACAAGTAGCTCCTGGCTGTTAATTTTACGCGTTTTTCTTCAGTTTTTCTGGACTTTTGGAGTTTCACGCGTGGATGCCTTCCGGTCTTTTAGTAATTACGTCCTTATTTGGGACGTTTTGTGGTGGAGTTTCGTACAAAAAAAAATGGAGAAGTCAAATACACGGTTTAAATGAAAAATATTTTAGGAATCTTACCACGGTAATAATATTATTTTTCTGTATCCTCCCATCCTATCTCTATCTTATTATAAATAATTTTGGCGTTATTTTTTATTTTCAAAAACATTGAAATGCATGATATGAGTGATTTAGCTGTTTGCTTTTAGCTGCCCCAGATACAGGGTAAAAGCAAACTCCATACCGAATCTGTTCATTCCTCACGGAATTGAGTGGGTTCAAACATAAACATTATTATACGACAAACTATACGATTATTGTAAACATTATTGCGTGAGGATTATGGCAACTCTCCTCTCTATGAGGGAGGCCCAGTCGGACAGTGGATGTTAATTGGCTGATGATGATGTGTGTTTGTTTATATGTGTGTGTGTAATATAAACACACACACAGACACACACGCGCGCACACATACGCACACACACATGCCTACACACACACACACGCACACACACACTCGCACAAATCCCCTACAAACTTTCGCCATTTAAAATATTTGTGTTATGTGATGACACAACCTTCTTACGTAGACACCTTTGCAATATACCGATATAACTACAAGCAAAAAAAATGGTTAGAAAAAAAGGTTAGTTAGTACGTCCAAGAACGATCATATAGACCAGGGGACTCCAAACTACGGCCCGCGGGCCAAATCCGGCCCGCCACTGCCATCAATCCGGCTCGCGACAGGAATTGAAACTCGCGGAATTGTCGGTGATTCAGCCCTGTGGATCTGATAAAATTAACAACTGATATGACTGGTCTTAGAAATTCAGACAATTCCAAACATTTACCGCACAAGGACTGAAGACTGTAGCTGAAATAGATGATAGTACCTAGAACCGCACATAGTATCACTACTCGACACTAGATGTAGTTACGTGTCACAATACACAATCAATAGTAATTGAAATGCAATAAAAGCCTTGCTTAGGTGGGCAGAAAAATTAAAATTGTTACGGCCCTTGCAACATACCGATAAAAATATTATGGCCCCAAGGCTTTAAAGTTTGGAGACCCCTGATATAGACCATCATTCTTGGTACGTCCCATGTTCTTTGCTCATTTTTTCCTCAATTATACAAAGTAAAATTACTGCGTTAAACCATTTTCAAAACATATACATATAGTTTCTACTTCGCAGAGTTCAACGAAGTAATAATTTAAAATATGCACTTATTTTTGTAAAAACTGAGAAAACTAGGTTATAATTTACTTTCATTTAGCACGTCGTATTTTAACATTTTATAGACTGCTTTAACAACCTTCTATAAAACGTATCTGTACCTGATATACTTAAATCGCCTATAGTTACAATGTAATGAACTAACAAAAAAATTAAACGTTTTCTTGGGTCAGATAATTACCAAGGTTCTTCGTCCTTATTTTGAGAAGTCATTAATTTATTGAGAAAACCAGACGGGCAAATCTGAGTCTAGTCTAGACAATAAATAAACTAAATGTTTTTTCTATTACCTATTTATCAAAAGGTAGGCTTCTGCTTGACCACCTGATGTTAAGCGATGATGCTGTCTACAATGGAACAGTGGATGGATGTCGCTTTGAAGTTTAAGACGCCGTAAGAAACAATAGATCTAGAAATCCATACTGAGCACTGTCTCTATAGATGGATTTAATGAATAACAATATCAAGAACTGGTAAAGTTTTAGGTAATTTAGGCCATAATTAATAATTGTTACCTCAATGTTGTTGATTTTTGTACAAAACACGTATAGACAATGAAAAAAAATTACTGTGAAAATTAGGTCATAACTGTATGTAACTACTGCGAGAATAAAGCTATGACTAAAGTCTTCTACGAAATTGTTATTATTAACATATTTATTTACTCGAATAATATTTAAAACCTAGAACGCTTACTACTTAATTATTATATTATGTACCTACCTATATACAAATTAAAATAAAATAAAAAAAAAACAGAAAAAGGACTAATATAAAAGCCCCTCGAGGAGCCTCGGTGGTGTGAAAAGTGGCCAGAATGCTGGCAGTATTAGCCAATTGATATTATTGGACCTCCATTGAATATTGCATGTTGCATGTGCATCTAGACATTAAACTCTCTTGACAGCGTTTTATTTTAAAAACTGGACTACATGGAGGATAATTAAGCATCGAAATGTCGCCTCCGCCAGGCGTCGTTCTAAGTAATGAGCTCTATAGTTCTTGCTCTAAATAATTACCTTTTCCTTTTTCTTTTGCTAACTAGGCATCTTGACAAACTTGTTACTCTCGTAGGATGAAAGTAGCAGCTAATTACGACAAGATTTTAACTACAAACAAAAAATTAAAAACCTCTACCAAACAAGAATGTGACTGGATTCCAGGCAGTCCGTTGATAGCTAACGAACTGCAATTTTATAAATATGAACTCTGAACTAACAATCTTGGCAAACAATTTAATTAGACGCATTCAGAACGAATAAATTCACAATTACATTCACAAGCATCTCTCCACAGTAATCGTACGTAGCCAACGCCAGACGTGGACAAAAACTGAATTGCGCTAAATTCAATTGGTTAATCAATTCAATTAATTTGAGAGTGCGTTTCAATCGAAAGCAGCGAGCCTCTGTAATTGGAACGATTAATGTTCGCTCTGAAGAATCCATTCTTTCTCTATCGAGATCGTACATATTGAAGGCGTGTTGGGAACGAATCCGACTCAACGTAACCTACGGAGATACGATCTACAGTACCGAGGCATTAAAACGGTAATTAAAGTTCGTAATTTTTAATTCTTGCTGGATGGTTACAAGCCGTTACTGAACGTACCTAGTAGGTATTCGTTTAACAGGTAAGTGCCTACCTACTTATAACACCAATATTACCAAACTGGCTTTCCGACCGTAATTTGTCATTATATCTGTAAATAGAAAGACCTAATTAAAACTGTTATATTATTTTTGGACCACACCTAAATAAAGAAAAATGTTTTTGTAGAACCTCCTAACATAACTTAGACTATCTCTACCTCAGATCAGACAAACAAGGGGGATATGGTAAGGTGGAGTGGCGGATGCTAACGCATCAGGCTTGATAATTTTACCCGAACTCAACCTGCCTGCATACGACCTTGCCGCTCTTTTTTTGCATGTATCCACATACAATATTATTACTGATAGTGGGCTTGAGCATTTGGATTGTCTTTAGACCTTCAACGGTTTATGGACAGTCTAACTGATTATTTAGTGTTATTTTTAGCTAGTATTTTGTTCAGTTAATAAAGGCACTTAAAAAATAAACTTAGTTCATTGGTTTTGCTGAAAATTTCTTTGTGTGCGTAAAAAATTAGTAAGTGTGTCGTACTTACAGGTTCACACGGAAAGGGTACTAAGCTGCTGTTCCGCTGTTCCATACATTTTGTCGAGTGCAAATGACCGTTTCCAATGGAACTGTTGATATTTTTTTCGTGGGTTCAGCGTTGCTCCCATAGTAAAAGTTGTTGACCCCTATCGGCTTAGACCCTTTCCGCGTAACCCAATATTTGTTTTTGCATTAAACGGCTTAGGTACATATTAAAAAAAGATAATGAAAAACGGAGACATTTTAACACGAACGATAACGGCATATCTCCCTTATTTGTCTGGTCTAAGACGTCTACGTCTGACACTACAGCGAGTTAGGTACATGTGTTGGCAGGCCTCTGCTGTCAAATCAAAGTGACCGCACGTGTGACGGCGGACGCTGTGGGTGGCGGAGCTTGAGCGTTTTTTGTCTAACACAGCTTTAGTCCGAAGCTTTAGTTTAGTTCCTCAACATATTATGATCAAGTGCAGCCCTCCAAGCTCGATTACTATTAATGTTTGCTAGGATTTGCATGAACTCGGTGCTATTATCAGCTTTAACACTTTTGCCACCTTAGTATTTTTCTGCCATTGGTTGTCTAAAATTTGAAATCTCTTTTTTTTATAGTCCGTTAACTTTATTTATAAAAGTTGACGGACTTAATACTTGACTTATTACTTGTCTTGTCTACGGAATTATAGGTAGCACCGGAGGTCCCCAATTTGGCCAGATCACCATTATTAAAAGCTACCAACTTTTTCCCACAACATCGTCATTTCATCATCATTGGCGACATCGTGAGTTGCGGGCATCCAGTGGATGCAGATGGCTTGATGTCGTTCAGCAGTGGATGTCTTCTGGCTGATGATGATGAATTTTGGCCCACCCTGATCCTAACCCAATATAATTTAGTGTGTTTTTATTTACAAATGCGAGGACTACATCGAATTGAAAACTGCAGGTGTTTCTCAAACTAATCACGCATCTCCAAGCTGTTTTTACTAATTCGTAAAATCTTAATTGATTTGTAAAATACGATTTTTAGTATCTAAACTTGTTCTACAGAATCCGAATTGCGCAAGTTTCTTGCTAACTTTCCCTCGACTCTGATTTGAAGTGGACAGATACTTCTTAGAACGTGCATTGTCCACCAGTTCATAAATACCTAAGTAAATGCTGCAAATAACTCTATCAAGGTGGGCCAGAGTTAATCTCTGTTCAGAATTCGTTATGTAACGACCACCTCAATGCCCACCTATTCCGCTGCTACTTCCATCACTCTATTCAAGGCGGTCTAAAATAAAAACTGGAGAAATCTGGACCACCGTTTGTTTAGACCACCAAAAGATAATTACCCTATTGTTTGAAGTCGTCGTGTAGTACGCTGTCAAATTCTCAGCGCTCTGTTGAGGTCCTGGGGTCTTACAGCTACCTTTTAACGTGGGCTCGAAACAGCGCAGTGTGGAAATCACGCGAACGGGAACCTTAACTTGCCGAAATACGGTTTACGGCTTACGCAATCACCTAAACAGAATTGCTTAAAACAGGTAGCCGTAAGGCTCCTGTATACACGTCAAGAATAGTGGCGTAGCTAGGTAACCAAAGGCCCTGGTGCAAAAAATGGGGCCCTACCCAAACTGGGTTAAGATTCATCAAGTAAAAATATAAATAACTTAAAGGTAGAAAGCTACTTTATCATCAGCTCTTTATTGTGCTCAAAGCTACTTATTACAAGTATGTGTATGAAGGGCAAAAAAATTGTGAGTTCAGTTTGAGGTTTGCTGATCAGGGCCCAAGGGCTGAGCTTGGGGGCCCCGGTGCACGGCACCGCTTAGCCTTCCGATAGCTACGCCACTGGTCAGGAAAGTAGGTAATTATCAGAGCTGATGGGGCGATTAGCATGTGGCGTCGTGTTCAAGCTCATCAGGTCATGTCACGCGTCATAACATTGATTAATTGGCCTCGTCGGTCGGCCACGAACAAAAAGGATAAAAATACGAATGACAGCAAGCAACGACCCTTCGGTAACGAGCAGCCGTCACTCAGACGACAGTAGCCGACACGCCGACCACTTGACAACTCCAATTTATATGCAATTCGATGCCCACAATTGTCCCTGTCTCGAACGATATGTAAGCTTATTCCCGATCGCTTTCGAAATTATAGCCGAAAGCTTTCAGTTTTGCATAAGTAGCATAGGTTGGTTCCGTCTGAAAACATTGAGCTAATTTAACCGCAGTTTTATTTCTCAATCTCGTTAAAAGAGCAATTGATGAGATGGTCGATTAATTTGTTCGAAATTAGCCGGTACGAAATTGAAATTATAAGGGTATCGACATTATATCTGAGAGAGTCGGAGTCGAGAGGATGAAGTGGTGCCACTGGACCCGCTCTACTTGGGTGGCACGGCAGATGTTGCTAAAATTAATAAAAACTCACATTTCAATTACTTTCGTCGTTAGAGTCCGATATTATGAACATTATTATATATGCACACGTCCTCTCATGAATATAAATAAGCTACGTAATGTAGGATATTTAGATATAAGAGAATGAAACCTTCGCTTTTAATTCTTGTAAACCAGTGTTAGTGGGGGGTCGCCAAGCCTCTATAAGGGGTCACGGGGGTCGTGAAGCCAACGTACAATAAAAAAACTCAGTTTAAGAGTATTATTTTATTAAGAAAATATTAATTAAAGAGCATTTTGTAGGGCAAGAATCAATCAATCACAACAATGCGAGTCGTATAAATGTGATATCCATCGGGGCATATTTCGTATGGCTAACGTGTGAAGTTTGCACTTGATTTTCGTTAACTAATTTCTCCCATCATGATTCTGTTTTAGCTACACACAGAATTAAATCATTTTCTAAATTCAGACGATTCCTTTGTTTACTTTTTATTTGAGCCATTGACGAAAATATCAACTCTCATAAATAAGTAGTGGCAAAAGCTTCTGTGGTTAATTCTGGGTATTCTGATTTTCTTTTTAACCAAAAAGTATCCAAATTGTCAGACTTGAATTCCATGTGCAACATTACATGGGCAGATATTCCACCAGATTTTCTTTTAGGTTGATTGGTTGATTAACGAACCTAAATGAAATTAGCGAAAAAGAGAAAACCCCGTTTTAAAAGGAATTCCGGGTCTTAATTATGTAGTTAGCCGATACGTAATTATAAAAGTAATAAAAGGTTGTACGTATTTGATATTTGTAATATAACAAAATGAAGATTATAAACAGTGGAGGGTAGGGGGTCGCGAATATGTTTTTTATACTAAGGAGGTCGCGTCGTGAAAAAGGTTGAAAAACACTGTTGTAAACAAAAGTAATACCTTTTTACAATGCCTTCAAGATTTGACATACCCGGTAGCTCACGAATCTTGATGATGTACTATGTATAGTTTTTTATAGGTATTTTCAATTGACAAAAAAAAAGCATCTCAATTCGATTTTTTTTGTGTATGTTTCGCGTTATCTCTGCCGAATATATGAACCGATTTCAATTATTCTTTTTTTAATTTAATATGTTATATTTCAAAGTTGGTCCCATTGAAATTTGAAAAAATATTCCACTTCTAAAAGTTAGGGGATGAATCGCATTTATTAAATTACCTGTGAACTCTGTTTTTATTAACAGTTGTTTCGTAGAAAAAAGTTTTCCGTTTTCCTCGTAACTGCACGTATATCTATGTACTTACACTGCACGTTATTCATTAGTTAACTGCTTAAAACTAATAACGACATTTTTTGGGTTTTCTCAATCGATTGCTGTTAAAAAAAGCATGAGATCGGTCTAAGTTATATTTTATTTGTATTTTTTTTATATTAGATTTGATTTTTTAGTATGAAAACTTGTTTTTTTTTTTTATAAATATCTGGAACATTATTGCACACACGGTCATCTGACCCCAAACTAAGCAAAGCTTGTAATATGGCAGCCAGAGACTGATATACATACATATATATTTTTTAATACATACTTAAATAGATAATAACACCCAGACATAGAACAAACACAAATGTTCATCACACAAATGTTTGTCGTAGATGGGAATCGAACCCACGCCCCCAAGCGCAGAAAGCAGGTTCACTACCAACTGAGCCACCGAGGCAGTCAATGTGTGAGTGTTTGGATATATATGTAATTTTTATTAAACATTTGTAATATTATTTTTTACATTAAAACATTATATCTTCAAAATTGAAATACGCGAGAGTAATTCGAAATTGGTCTCACGAAGAATTGGCTTTATTACTTTACACCTGGGTCAGAACACCTTGGAAAATTAACTACGTAGAACTCAAACTCTATAATTTTGAGTAAATAATTGACGATTGTATGCTTTGAGATCGTATGATGACAGCGTGCCTGTCAATTTTATCTTCTGTCTCTTTGGTCCATCATGAACAGACCTACAATTACACAAATGTCACAACACTTATGCTGTATTTCATATCGAGTCTCAAAAGAATAATTGCTATTACAGGTCCAAGATCGAAACAGGATTTAAGCGCAGGCACATATTTGCCTAAAAGACGCCCGCCACCCAGCGTGAGCAAAAATTGAATAATTAAACGACGGCGGACCGTGATTGTGGAAAATTGTAGCTGCCGGTGCAATAATTCCTCCCATACCCCTCAATCTGCGTCGGGACAGTACAAACAAACGAACAAGCAATTAAAGGTGTGCTGATACGTTTTTGGACCACCCGTAGCTCTCTATCGTAAGATATTATTAGATTATACACGGCGACTGGCAATCTTATAAATTATCAGATAACATTTTACAAAGATTTTAAAGGAAGGGAAGAGTTTTTTTTTGTCGATTTACTCACCAAAGTAAACAATTTATAGAACACATCATCACCATCAGACGTCCACTGCTGAACATAGGCCTCTCCCTTTAACCTCCACACTGAACGACAACCTGCCATCTGCATCCACTGGATGCCCGCGACTCTCACGATGTCGTCGGTCCATCTAGTGGGAGGACTACTTACGCTGCGTCTTCCGGTTCGCAGTCTCCACTCAAGACCCTTTCTACCCCATCGGTTATCAGTTCTTCGAGCGATGTGGCCTGTCCATTGCCACTTCAACTTGCTAATTTTAACACACAAATAACACAAAGGTTGTCACAGGTTTGTAGAACACAAATTTGCTTATTTCGAGGAGAAGAAACAATGGTGCCTTCATACCATGAGCGATCACGTGTTCCATTTTGAACGAGGACAGGAGCTCATTTCAAATGTTGGTGAAGCAAAAAAGATCGCGTGAAACGCATAGTAAGTATACGATTTCCAAAGATATGTGAAAGATCAATGAGCTCTCAGACAGTTAGTCTTTCGTTTTTATAAATTACATGCATGCTTCTATTGTCACTTAATTGTGGCCCTGTTTTGCAAAATCTCATTCGACCTTTCTTTATGACAAATGTCGTAAAAATAATCTCGTACTTTTTTCAGTAATGATAAGTGTTACACTTATCTATTACATTTTATAGTATTATATTTTTAAGTATACTTTTGTTAGTTCCTTATTTTTTACGGCTTTTATAGTATGTCCATCCAATGATCGGACTGCATATCCTACATATCCTTGTCAGGCTATATAATAATTGTCAATATAAAATCAAACCTCATAAAATTGTCAGAACTAGACCAAATTAAAATGGGACCGCACGGGAAGCACCAGCTTTCAATTAAAAAAATAATCATCAATATCGGTTCACCCAGTCGAAAGTTCTGAGGTATCAAACATCAAATTTAAAAAAAACAGTGGAATTGAGAACCTCCTCCTTTTTGGAAGTCGGTTTAAAATAAAATGCAGGTTGTATTATCTTTGATGTTTTATTTCATACATTAATGGCATTATGTACTTATAGTAGGTATTTGTTTTAGGTTGGTACATATAATTTAAACTTTAATATATAACTCTAAATAATATCACGATATTCTTTTAATAAATGTATGCAGACGGCGAATAAAGCTAAATAATTCTACCTTTGAACGTTAATTGGATCGACAAATAAGTATTTTATTTTTATAATAACAATTTTATTAGCTTAGGTTAAAACTAAGTGAAGGATGGATATAGTAATTAATACAGTTATATTGTTTTTATCATTTTTACGACAGAAAAATATAAAGATTAAAAGGTAGGCAGGTATTTAAGATAAATTAGCTATAAGTACTCAAATCAAGCTAGATAATTTACTGGAAGACAAACTGTATTTAATGCTTACTAGTACATCAGGGTAACAAATATATTTTGAGCATTTAGGCATGCTTATTTATATAACTACTATGTTATATTATAAAATATTAACTTAACTTAAAAACTTAAAAATTGTAAGTACAGTCAAGTTCAATCAATCTTTTAATAGCTACTTAATGGTCATAATAATAGCTAACGAACTATTTTTTTTAGGAAATTACTGGCATATGTTACCTATTACTTGGAAGACCTAACGATTTTGCTGTATAAGGCACATAGAATTCTTACTTTTATAATAATGCTTTTATATATTCTTATGTACAAATTCAAATTAAATGGCACTATAAACTAAACTGGATATTTTTACGTAATGTACTTATATAATAGAATTTCACATTGTGTTCTATTAAAATATAAGAATACTGCCACAGATGTCATCCTATTATGTACAAAATTAAGGTGTTATCTCCGCGAGGCAATTTATCGTAGCCACCATTGACTTAGGTACTCGTACATCAATTTATCGTAGCCACCATTGATCTACATCAATTTATCGTAGCCACCATTGACTTACATCAACTTATCGTAGCAACCATTGACTCACATAAATTTATCGTAGCCACCATTGACTTACAAACAGCGGTGCCAGATTAGGCGAATTATCGCCTAAAAGGCAATTGGAATTGGCCTAAAAGGCAATAATTCGCCTAATCTAGCACAGCTGCTTATAAATACATGAATTATCTAGATAATTTTACAAAAAGAGCCTTGAGATTTTCTATGTAAATAAGGAAATACCGACTAACTGATTTAAATCATATAATTATGTCGTTATTACAATGTCTAATTTAACTTGCAAGAAACGTAGTAAACGTACATGTACAACTTACCTAAAAAAAGTTAGTTTGATTTTAGTTTAACCAAACCAAAAGAAGCCGGTTATTTAAGAACGTTGACCCGATATTCATCGATTTTAATATCTATGGTGGCACCATTCATTTTGCAGTACGCACGTTCTTGGAGACATCACCTAACTTATATCTAATGATCATGATTTAATTAAGTAAATTCTGTTTAACTTATCACACACAACTGACCTTTTAGTAAGTATTTATGACAAAAAACTAATCTAGGAACTTCAATACTCTGTGCATTATGTACAACTAAATATATCACAGTCTTACTAAAAGTAGAAAGGGAATCAATGTGTATAGTTCGTAAAATTCATAGAATTTAAGGTTATAAAGATTTTACGGTAACCAAAGCCTCCTAGGGGTAGGCCTATGTTTCAGGACAAATGAAAAACGACATTCGCTAAAGATTTGCTCTAAAAATTTACCACATCGATAACGGTCTTACTCAAACGTTACTTAGTTAAACAATGTTTTTTTTTTTTAATGAATTTCAATAACTATACTAATCAACTTCGCCTTTTAAAGGTTACAAGTAAAGGAATGTCACCACGGTCTCCAAGGCTTCTCTTCCGGGGGTTTTCTCGTCACCAACGCAAGAGGCGCTGGTTCCTCAGGAGCAAGAGGAGGCGTGCCCCACCCTGAGCTCACGGGGGAGAAGCATCGAGGCTCTGATGATGAGGAGGAGGATGCGTCAGGTGGTGATAGAGGCACGAGGGTGGGAACCGCTCCGAAGCTGCTGGCGTTCACTCCAGCCGGGAGGACAAGAGCGATGTCGCCGTTGGACAGTCTAGTCGGGACTAGACGGACGCCCGAACCGGAACCAGCTGTGGACAACAGGTTAGATTAGTAATAGTCTACTAGAAGAGATTGGTGTATATGTTTATGTGTTTATTATGTTTGGTTGTGTTCGACGATAACTGTGTACCGTTAATCTGATCTTCATGATTTTTTAACTGACGCAAAAAAGAAGAGGTACTGAGAGAGAGTCGACGCCTATATTTATTAAAGAACTAAGTTCATTTAAATAAATAATTTTTTAAGCACTAATATGACTAAATGATTTTTAGGGATTTATTTCAGTAACTTAACATTCAATCTTCGTAATAAAAAAAAATATAACAAATTTATTCCTAACTAATCTATTAAACCGGTACTAGTAGGAATTGTTCCCAAAATGCTGGCCTCATTACCACGTTGTATGGCAATGCTCACCTTTTGAGAAAAGTAGAGACTGGCACGAGTTGCATCAACCAGGTGCACTATTTTTGAATCGCTCGTAGGACTTTTTTCATGCGATGTGATTTACTTGCGAACGAAATCCCAAATGTCGTATTTTTGAACAAGTCATATCACTCGTATCTCTACGAGTGATCGATAGAAAGTCTGACAGAACTACGGCAACCCAGAATTCGAGCGATTCAAAAATACCAAACCACTCGTATTTGAAATCACCGGTGATTATTTGCGTGTGCGAATAGAAAAAGTCCTACGAGTGATTCAAAAATAGAGCCCTGATGACATATCTTAAGGAAGGTGTAGGCACTCATACATAGATATACCTATCAACTCTTTATTTTTCACACCACAAATTACATACACGCACTGCTTGCACTGGTTTGGTGGTGGTGGTGTAAAGTTTTCATTTACTTTGTAGTGTTACTCATGCAGTTTAGATGCCATTGCTCAACAATGGTGAAGGAAAACATCGTCAAGAAACCGGTATGTCCAAGAATCTCAAGAGTTCAAAGACATATGACATTCATAATCATGAACTGGGCCAGCATATTAGATTTTAGAGCTCAAGTGGTTATATCAAAGACTGGCGACGTAGTAGCTATACCTAGTCAGTGGGTTATATCGTCATTGATTAGGGCCCATCCTCTCTCCCTCTATCTCTCTCTCTGAGAGAAGGTCTGTGTCTCAGCAGTGGGTACATGATAGGCTGATAATGATGACTCATGTGTTATATTAAAACGTACAGTTAAATTAGTTTTAAGAATCAATTTAGTTACTTATTTTACATGATGATCAAGTCATTATTTTAATGTAAGATCGTATAGGCTGAGTGGTGGTAAGACGCCTGAAGGCCTCTGAGATGACTTTCGAATTAAGGTATCGTACTTACCAGAAATAAAAATAGTAGATTGTTGCTGAGAGCAGTCCTCGTTATCAGAGGGTGGCGTGGGCGCTCCAGCAGGCCTGGCATTTGCTCCAGCGGTATTCACAGCCCCCTCCAGGTGTTTCACCAGCCGCCGCCTCAGGCTGGGCTCCAGGCCTTGGAACTTGGCGACCTCACTGACGCACTGCCGGTAGCCGGCGTGGAAGCGGTCCGGGGACATGGCGCCTTCGGAGCGCAGACCTTCCAGGTGCTTCACAGTCATCTCGAGGATGTCGGCCTTTTCCAGCTTTGAGTGGCGAGCCGGCTGTCGAAAAGAGAAGGGTTAGTTAAAAGTTTTTTTTTTTACCGACATTAAATGAGCTTTTCAATTTTTTTTGTGCATGTTATTCGATATCTTCGCCGAATGTTTTTTTTATTTTTATGGATAGCCTATATCTCAAAGGTGATCTCATTATAAGACCTGCCGTGCCAGCATGCGCATCGCGACAAAATCTGGTCGTCACTTTTTCGAGCGAGAACGCGACAAGTTGCCTACAGTTTCATATACGCCTGTCTCGCTAAAAAGAGTCTGCTAAATTTTGTCGCGACGCGCAAACTAGCCCGGTAGAAGACTGTAATATTTAATAATAAAAAAGATCGGCAAACATCAGGCGAGCTGGCGGTCAAACGCAAGCCTATTTATGCATAAAAAAAATGCAAGCGGAAACCGCCGTTTATAGACACCTGCAATACTAACGTTGTCGTCGTTGCTTTGCCAGCCTAGAGAGGTGCTTGTAAACACCCTTTTCCAGAAATAGTAAAAAGTATGACCCAACTTACGTCTTTCTTCATAGCATCCAGAATGAGGGCTTTGAGCTCGTTTAAGCAGTTGTTAATTCGAGCTCTTCTTCGCTTTTCCATGATCGGCTTGTTACTCTGTAACAATAGAAAATAGTGTTTGGTAAGTTTACGTTGGTTGTTAATCTTTCAGCGTGAAATGAGCTCTACAACCCTGTAGTTCACTGAATTAAGCCAAAAGAAGGTCATTCAAGAGGGTTGCTCCGGTGGTAAGTTGTTCATAATGATGAAGTCATCAATAATGTAATGGCGAATGTTAGAATGTTAAGTATGTGAGTATGATAAGTACTACCACCTTCTTTTGGCTTAGTATATACCATCGTGCCTTGTAACTCTGTACCTACTTGCTAATAGATACGCCTTATATTAGTAGCATTTTTCAACACAATATTTCTACAGAACAATACCTATTGTGATGATAACAACGTGTGGATATTTGTTATTAATTATAACCAGTAGACATCCTTGTAGTTGGTTGATTTAGCATCTATTAGCACTACACGTGTAGGCAGTTCGCGCAAGGTGAAGGTTGCTCTCCACCACTCTGCGTAGGTAAGTCAAGTAGGTATATTTTGTAATGTAAACAATAAGCTCGCAAAATTCATGGGAATAGGCGAGCTACAGGCGTGAATATCTTACGCTCTATTGTAGGTATCCCAGTAGGCCTAGCAAGGGCCGTGGAAAAATTGTCTTTCCACCGTTTTCATCCGCGCGTAGATGCGACAGAGCTAGAATATGGATACATTTGTCTCTTTCTAGCGGGATAAAAACAGAGGAAAGACAATCCCGTACTCGGCGCATTAAGGTTCGCGTTCGTGTGATTTTGCAAACTTTGCGTATTCGGGCCCACGGTTTGAGTTGGGCGTAAGGCTCCAGGACTTGCAAATATTAGTTTTGTCATGTCCCCCTTATAAAAGCGAGGGTGCTCCTAGTTCTTCTGCTGGTTACCTTTTCAAGACTAAATGGCTGAACCAAACGTGGTGAAAAATTGCTTAAAAAATAGTATTTATTCCAAAGACGGAAACACGATTATCTATATTTTTCCAGAAAATTGTGCTATATCTGGAAAATGCATGTAAACCGCAGGGCACCATTGATTCACTACTGTCAATAAGTAAACTAGTACTAATGGTATTTTTCGCCAGATTATTTATTTGCTTTTAGCCGTGAATATCCTACTGCAGGGCCTCCTTTCCTTTCTTCTACTTCAACGGAAATAAAATCATACCATATTATCCAATGTCACAAATGCGACATAATGTTTGTTGATTTTTTGTCCTTCTTCACGCAGCAACAGAGCAGCGTATCGGCGTGATTTTTTGCATAAAGATAGTTATGGATTGGTTACTTTTTTGAGGGAGAATATTAATAGGGAATGTTCACGCAAGTGAAACCAAGGGGAGTGATCCATAAAGAAGACTATTAAGAAGGTTGTTCACAGTAGCTACAAACAGTCTCGACGGCGCCAGGGTATTAGTATTTTTACGGCTCTGAAATTGATACATTGGATAAACAAAGGATTGTAAAACATAGTGTAGACTAAACAAAGACTAAACATTACATAAGCGTCGTATCCGAGACGACATTGTAAGCCAATTAGACATTATATTGTAATGGCAATTTGGGCTGCCGACTGCCGGCTAGACGGCGACGCGTGACGATTATGGCGCATGACTAGCTATAGCATTTATAATGGAAATCAGGAATTTTTTATGCCATAGGCAAACAAGCAGACAGGCCGCCTGATGATAAGCGTTCACCGTCGTCTATACCTGCAACACCAGAAGCATCACAGATACGTTGCCGACCCTTAAACTCTATTAACAGCCCTTTTGAAGAACCCCATATTATAGCTACTCGGAATTGCCGCTCATTCCACAAATTGCAGGTGTAAGGCAAAAAGAACGTGAAAACGCACAGTGTGCGATTTCCACCAATCTTTGATTATGTGGATGAACTTCCAGTCGCCACCGACTGAAAATGCATCCGGCTGGTGCGATGATAACACCGCGATGATGGCATCAGATCAAACAGTTCTTCAGAACATTCCCCGTTGTAAAATAGTAAATCTATAGAACACGCTCGGTTACAAAGCAAAAAGTAACTGAATAAGCTGCAAATGGGATATTCAATTAGGCGCCTACTTTGGCCAAACATTTTATTTTGGCAAAAACTAAGCAATTTTCCTTCCGCTAAGGAGCTCTTAGTTACGTTTTCGGTTCAGTTTTTTTGTTATTGTTAGGACTTAAACCCCCCGTATGGTGCAGGTTCGAATCCTACAGGTCGTAATTTCTTTGAATTATCTGTAATATTTAAATAGTAAATCCTGAAGTGTGGAACTTTTAATATAAAAATTACTTCATAGATTATATTTGTGGCCAATTGAGTGATCTTATAATACATCGCACTATATAGCTATTAAGGAAATAAAATACTTATAATGCATTGATACTCTAGACTTATACAAAAGCGTAAATGTAATATTTTCATCAGTTTCCTAGTTTCCTCGGTGGCGTGGTAGCCGCAGGCGTGAAAATAGAGCCATTAATCTGCGGTGACGGCGCTTGCGGCTCAAGGTGAAGGCCGCCGTTTAGACATAGAATACACTCTAGTTTCTAAACCAAGCGACACGCGTACAGTGTACTGAGTGCCGAGTGTAATTTCTTTGGTTTTCGCAGGGCCGGATTAAGGAGGACTAAGGAGGGCTACAGCCCCGGGGCCTCCACAAGAGACATTTCTAGGTAAAAAATTTGTACTATTCGGTTAGAACCGAATAGTATAACCTAATACGATTCAGTTAGAACCGAATAGTATAACCTAATACGATTCGTTTAGAACTAAATAGTATAAAAATTATAATAATATTAAAACATCCAAGTTTTGATATGAGTACATCTTTAGCTTTTTAATAAATAAAACCATTGTTTGTTGAAATAATTTTATTTATAGCACAATAAAACAAATAATAACCTTTCGTAATTTATTGACGTGAAACATAATTATATTGGTGCGCCTTGGCAGTAAAACCGACTTGTATGCCGTGGTGGACGTGATGTTATATGCTCTCTTATGCCGTCATGTTTTACATCCACTGGGCGTCCCATGACGGCAGACTTTTTTTTTAAATTTCAACTCTCTCTCTTAGCGACCAAGGCACAGTTAACTCAGCAATTTGTACGGTACACGTGATACGGTTAATATGGTTATCAATGCTTAAACATATACAAATGTCGTGACGACATGGCTTGCTCTCAACGTTTATACGATTAGCGATAGTGGACATGATTTACCTACATGACATACTGCTGCGGTTTCCCTTTTTAACCGACTTCCAAAAAGGAGGAGGTTCTCAATTCGATTGTTTTTTTTTTTTAATGTTTGTTACCTCAGAACTTTCGACTGGGTGAACCGATTATGATGATTTTTTTTTATTTGAAAGCTGGTGGTCCCATGTGGTCCCATTTCAATTTAGTCCAGTTCTAACATTTTAATGAAGGCGTTTTTTTATCGATAATTATATATTTATCGCGTTTCGATGGAAACATGATTTTTCATATATTTCGGACATATTGAATGATCTAAAACATTTAAGTATACTTTTTAAGTTCATCATCATTATCAGCTATCATGTTCCCACTCTTGGGATACAGACCTTCTCTCTGAGTGTGAGGATGGGTCCTAATCCACTATACTGGCCCAGTGCATGTTACTGAATGTCATGTCTTCGAACTTTTTCTTTTAAGGTACCTATTTGGTTAGCAAAGACGGGTCAAAGTAGTAAAAAAAATGGGCACTGAAATAAGTTCTTAAATTGAAAAATGCTGGTGTTTCTCCGTTCGTATTTATTGAATTTGCTCCATGTTTTTTAATCAAGTAAATATTTTTTCTAAAAAATGCTAAGTAAATTTGTCGGCATAAAACTCAGATCAGATAAACGAGGGAGATAGTAGTATTTGTATCGTTAATTCATGTTTAAATGTCTCCGTGTTACTCATTTTTTTTACTATATCGTGAAACCACTACGGCTCACTTAACTAAACTTGGCTTTTACCACAGAATACATATAAGTACAAGTACTATTACTTACAATTTTTTTCACGCACTCTAAGAGATTTACAGCTACACCCATAAACAACATAATTAGTCCACATGCAAAAGTGCGGCAAGACCGTCTGTAGAGGGAGTTCGACTAAAATCATTAAGGCTGATTTAGGCCAGATGCGTTCACACCCGCCACACCACCTTACCATATCTCCCTTGTTTGTTTGAATATTAAAACTAAATGATACCATGTGCTGTGCCACGTGATTGACGTAGTTTTAACATAATATAGATAACTGATATCGAAAACGTGATGTTTAAAATTTGCGAATCGCTATTAATTTTATTGTTTACTATTCAATAAAATAATAAAGTTAGGTGGATCGGACCTATCGTTTAAAGTATATCTCTACATAGTATATAAAATAAAGTCGCTTTCCGTGTCTGTCTGTATATCCGCTAAGTCTTTCTTAACCACGCAACGGATTTTGATGCGGATTTCGCTATCAGTTAGATAATTTATCACGGAAGGTTGATATATATATGGATATGTATAACTACAGAATACATAATATAACTAGCCGCCCGTCTCGAATTCGCACGGGTGTTTTTTTTGTGATAAACGTTTAGTGTAGATGTAGATAAAACTTACTACCGTGCAAAGCCAGGGCGGGTTGCTAGTACATATATAATATACTAGCTTAATCCGTGACTTCGTCCGCGATTTCTTCCTCCGTCCTTATGATACATACTAGTATTACCTCGCAAAATTTTATCGAGATCGGTTAAGCCGTTTAGCCGTGATTATGTAGCAAACAGACATACGGACAGATTGCATTTATAATATTAGTGTGATATACTTTGCTTAAAAGTGGTCACCTCAAATTACGCGGAAAGTATTCAGTGTTCAATCAATCAACAATCACCTAATCCCTATGGTAACTGTTCGTCGCGGCGGCAGACTATACACTCCAACGGAGCCACATAATAAAAAGTAGTTTCTTTTTCATAGAATAACTAATTACTGATTATGTACCAAGTCACAGAGTGTGTGATAGTTACTGGCGTACTGAGCGCCTTCTTATACGTTGGCATCGGTGGTAGCTGGCACGTGCCAAGTGCACGTAGCCACAGCTGCTATCGGAAACCGTGCCAATGATCTAACCAACCTACGCGACTAAAAACACGCTATACTTTTTGCAGATACCAACCTCTACCTTTCCTTTCAACGAAGCTCTTTTTTCTGCAGAAGCTGGACGTTCATGCGATGCGACTTGTGCAGGATAGGGAAGAGTGGCGTCTTTTAGTATCGGAGGCCAAGACACATATTAGGTCGCTACTCGCTGCGACAGCAAGTAGTATGTTTCCTTTAGTTAAAAACATCAAAAAACATTGTGCAAGCAGTTTCAACCTACACCTTATAAAACCTAGGTCAGTTTTTAAGAGTTTAAAAATAATTCCGCTCGAAGCTCGAAGGAAGATTATTGAAACAAGCGCATTCGACACAAGTTCAGTGACATGAAATTTCAATAAACACTGCGGATGTTATTGATAAAATCCACGAATAAGACACTTCCTCGTTCCGATACGATAAAAAAATAATTTAATTCGGCGGAACGACTTTGAAATTATCAATTCAAATGTTGAAAAGCGAAGAAAACAAACGACATCGTGACACCAACATCAATAGTCACAAAAACCCTCAAATATATTCAGTTTCAGTGTCGCATTGAGAAGGCGGCAGACGAGAGACAATGAAAACGTGATCATTTACGTAACTCCGTCGAGTCATGCGAAATAGATTCGGTTGGCGCCTTGCTTGGCGCACGACACGCGGTTCGTCGGCACGTGGATAGAATAACTTATACTATACCACATTTTGTGTACCTAATCTTGACTAGGCTAGACTAGGTAACCGATCGCTACTTCGTCTGGTGTGAATAATCTTTACTAAGTCAAATCAAGCAAGATAACAAACTTGCCAACTCAAAAACACACCTAAATGTTGTGTTCAAAAATTGGTTTTATCTCAATGCTAAACGAGGCTTAGGAAAAATAATAGTCTATTAGGACATTTTTTTTTTCTCTAATTGTATGGATAACTTGGTAAGTAGAGGTTAATTAACTGTATGATTCACGAGATGATAATCGACGCACAACTAAAATCTATAGAAAACATACTATATACATATAATTTTAGGCCCCAACATAGACAAACACGCCTAATGTTGTGTTCCTAAAATAAGTTTTTATCTCAATGCTAAACAAGACTTAGGCATAAATATTCTACTAGGACTATCTATATATATTTTTTCTATTTGGATGAATAAGTTTGTAAATAGAGGTAATAGAGTATAGTAGATTTGTAATAGAGATTAACTGTAAGATTCACGGAGGACAGTCGATGATCAACTAAAATCTATAAAAAATAAAATAAGAATAGAGTTTAGGTTTGAAGTTTTTAATGACAACAGAAGACAAGTTTACGATTTACCTTGAAAAACTAAAAACTTACGGACGCGAGAGTCGCTAATAAACAATAGACTGACGGATGTCAAATATGGTCTATTAAATTTGCCCTACTTTAGTTATATTGGGTACATATATGGAGATTGCCTATAAGTATTAAACTTACTACATGTTGTACCTATGATTTTTAATATTAAAAAGGTAAGATCAAAAGCCTTTTTTTTATTCTTGAATGAGTCAATCTTAGGTCTGAAGCGCGTATCAGAAATATAAGAGTTGCCAGTAGGATCGGCTGATTGTGGTAGACAGATACATTACGCAGTCTGGCACGCTTCCAGGGCGGTGTACGGCGCACCTATCACTTGACAGCTATTTACGAAAAACCGACGGCTACAAATTTCAACTGGCCTCATCTCTCAAACAATTATTAACTTCCTGCACGCGAAAGCAGGGACTATTTTCTTGTTTTAACCAAGTTCAAAAGGACGAGGTTGTCATTTTAACTGTATGTTTTTTACCCGATTACTCCGCCAATTATGAATTAATTTTGATGTTTTTTTTTGGTAGGCCATACTTCAGAGGTACCATATAAATTTTATTGAATAAAATTCGGTGCTTTTTGAATAAATCAACAATGACAAAAAAAAAGAAGTTCAGTGGGTCAGCAAAAGTTTCGTTAAGAGCTTTCAATCTCTGTTTAAATTGTCATATTGTACTTTTTAGTGTACGTTAATACATTTAGGTATTGCGGGTATAGTTTTTACACGGTTTTTCTTTTTTTCTCTCTTTCAAATAATTTTATTATTTGAAGAACTAATGCTATGTAGAGCTTACACAGTTTGACGCTCTATTTTGGAATTTTCAAAACCAAACATCTGCCAAAAAGATAGGTACCTATATAGAAATACCTAGAATTCTAAAAGATCTGTCTATCGATCGGTCATCAGAAAGAGATTTGGTGATAGAATATATAGATAGAATCTGTCATCAAACAACGGCTACCTCGACGTAAAACGTTTTGCAGAAAAAATATTTTTAGGGAGTTCTAGTGCACTGAATTTGTAATGTTTAGTGTATACCCGAATGGATAATATGTTTATTTTTGTTTAAAGATGCCACTATTGCTATACAGAAGAGACGTTGCAAGTTAACTTATAGTTATGAGGCCTATGACAACAATTAAACAATGCATAAGGATGGTTAAAAGCAAACAAATAAAACGACTTACTCAACGCACACAATAAGGAAGCTGTAACATAAACCAAGTTGTTTAACTGATTCATAAATAACTGATTTATCTGATAGTAAACGCGGAAGATACGATGCGAAATGCTTTGTCACAAAACGAATGACGAGTGACTGTGGTAGGGTTAAACAAATCAATGATATTCATCAAGGAATATGTATGTTACGTTACACTGCAGTCATTTAGTTTGCGGCTATACTCATACCTGCTACCTAAAACATTATCACCAACAAACTTTTTTGAATCGGAATGAAAATTTGACTGAAAGTGTGTGATGTTATTTTCTTCACTCGTAGGATTTTACTCGTACATTCAATAGTTTTATATCGTAAAAATGTTGATATGCGCGTGCAAGTAAAGAATGCACGAACCAAACGTGCAGTCTAAATCTAAAATTCTTTGTAAACGCTACTTAAACCTATGACTGATGTTTATTCGTAATTTTACGTTTAAGATAGTCAATTTAATGTAGTTAGATATTTGTTTAGTTACTTTAGTCTATAGTTTTTTTTTTTAAATTATATTTAAGTGAATGTCATAATTTAAAAAAAAAAATTTAAACTGTACAAAGGTACTGTATAGTTCGAGGAACCCTGAATATATTATATCTGAATACTATTCAGCTACGAATATAATTCAGTGAATAGCATAGGTCAGTCAATTGGACAGCTGTCACCCGGCGGGCGACAGCGGTGGTAGCGCGTCGCAAACTTTGGCACTTACGGACTAACCAACTTTTCTGTAGAGGTAGCCAAATGGAGGAACTTAAATTCTCCGAAAAAATAAATTAAATAACCGGACAAGTGCGAGTCGGACTCGCGCACGAGGGGTTCCGTACCATTATCTATAAAAAAGATAAAAAAACACGTTTTTTGTATGGAAAACAATACAAAACAAAACAATACCCCTTAAATATTAATTTTATTTTAATTTAATAATTAATTTTTAAAGTGAATATATTAACTAAATATTCTGTGAATATTTCAAGCGTCTACCTGTTGCCGTTATCAATATCGAGCGAAAACGAGCAAAAAAATCACGTTTCTTGTATGGGAGCCCCCTTAAATATTTATTTTATTATTTTTTTTTATATTTTTTGTTATAGCGGCAACGGAAATACATCATATGTGGAAAAAATATATAATAAATAAATTCAACTGTCTAACTGTCACGGTTCATGAGATACAGCCTGGTGACAGACGGACGGACGGACGGACAGCGGAGCCTTAGTAATAGGGTCCCGTTTTACCATTTGGGTACGGAACCCTAAAAAGAGAGATCCTTTTTATTCATAAAATACGGTGGTGGCTCTCCCACTCAACAGAGTGCCTAGCTAATGAGAGTTTTTCCAGTTGCGTACTCACTCGATCGCGTTAACGTTAACTACGATTTTTATGAAATAAGAACACTGCTCGTGTCGTGTAGATGGCACTGGCACCTTTTGGCTACCTGTTATAAGTGATTCTGGTAAGGAAAATTTGCGCGGGCGCAAGTTTTCCAAACTGCGTTTTTTCAGCGCTAATTCGAGCCCGCGTTATGAGTTAGCCAACAAGGCTCCTGCTCTTACTTCATACAAATCGTAGTTAACATTAACGCATTTGAGTAGGTAAACACCATAGGAAAAACTCGCACTATATAGGCAATACTGTACTGATTGCCTATATAGGCAATCAGTATTAAGTGTTGATCGCTCTGAAGCAGCGGGTGGTCGCATCGGTGCCGCGTTGGCACTGTTGGCACGCCATGAGAACTCATTAATTAAGATCCATCCAGTTACTAGATCGTGACACTTGCTTTACAGACGTGATTAAAATCGTACCACGCATAAATAACTGCGACAGATTTAATTATTACTAGATTTTAAAATTAGGCACCGTAAACTATATGACATTCAGGTCAAATCAATGAAATTAGCTCACAAAATTTTGTACGAAGTATAAGATGAAACTATCATTGTGACAGGTTTCTTTCTTCAAAAATATTAAAATCTTTGATCAGCATAGAGCAAGCTTGTCTTTCGGCGCGTTTCATTTCTGAAACGTAGTTCTGTAAAAGTAGCCCATGTGCTAATCCAGGATGAAAACTATTTCCACTTCTAAATTTATTCTGGTTACAAACAATGCAAGTGTGCCCTTCTGCCCCCGCCCCCTGGCGTCCCGAGGCGCGAGGCGCCTTCTAAGTTTTATTTTTGCCTAATATTTTTTTTTGCTTCTGGCATTTTTGCGCATCTTCCTATCTGGCGCTAAGAGCGACCGCTCCTCTCGATTTACCCGAGGGCCGGCGCTAATTAAAGTATATTAAAAAAGTGTTTTTTTCGAATAATTTTTATGATGGCTTTTTTATATCAGAGCTTAGCTGTAATAAATTAAAAGTGGTTGCGTCGTTGGCACACCGTCGGCGTTGCCGTCGCGTGTCAAGCGTGGGAGCGGACCGCGCTTCCGGCTGACTCCGACAATTAGCTCCTTGGATGCGGCACGCGATGCAGACATGCGATTACCTCATTGATAGCGAGTATGGTAATAACATGCGAGATATTAACTGATAGTGTGCCTGCGTGATAGAGCTAGTTATTATGAGTGATCTGGACATCCTAGAATAGGCTTCACGTCCTGATTTAGCCGGGACAGTCCCGATTTTGATGATATTGTCCTGCGTCCCGATAACCTATAATTATGACCCGAATATTATATTACATGCTTCGATCGCTGAATTCGTTCAGACTCACAGAACAATGACGCGAAAAAATACGCGACGACTCGACGGCAATTAATTAGGTACGTAAGGTCGATTTTTGACCCCCGTCATCAATGATGACCGAACAATTGTCACGGCATTTTTTTTTTCAAAAATATGGCAACCCTGTCTAGAATGGGCTAGGACGGTTGTTTGATTTGTTAAAAATAACAAGCTTAGTGCAAAAATTATCAGATTTAAATAAGTTAATAAAGTTCCAATACGTATAAGCGATTAAAGTTTTTAGTCAGATTAGAAAGGGATGCTCTTTTCCATTTCCGCAAAGCGAGTTCAGTCGGAAATTTGTATGTCGTACGAAACGTCAATCGGAAGGTACCTATTTTTAAATAAGTGAAATAATGCACGATAAATCCCGATAGTGATAAATAACGTCCGTCCGTTCGTCCAACAGGAGTTCAAGTCGAGAAAGTGTTTTTTTTATAGTGATTAAATAAAATATAACTTATATGAAGCCCTAGCTCTCACTTACCTACTTTAAACCCAAGCAATTTTCATAAAATGAAAACGTATAGAAATTGTTTGACTATTGCTACAACCTCCTTAGTTATCACGTTATTACACACGTTAGTTTATGCCAAGTGCGAGACGACGAGCAAATAAGCCTACGATTTTTGTTTTTCCAATCACTTAGATATGAGTAAACGTAACGCGCTTATATCCTCTAAACAAGGTTCTAATTCCTTTCAAACGTGTTACGAATGCATTAGAAGTGTCAATGATAAACCCACATGTGAGTTAAGATATCGAATACGTAATAAAGGAATATGGATGCCACATCCAAAGATTAGCTTTGTAGTTGTGGACACAACGTGACGTAACAGTAGGTAGTTTTTGATAGATAAGATAGTATAGTGGATAGTTCTCACGGTATTGTTAACCAGACTAATATTATAAATGCGATGGTTTTTTCTTTTCTTCCTGAAAGGATTTTTACGTCTCACGTCTTGTGCATTTGCCACTGTCAAATATTAAAATGCGAAAGTATGCATGTGAGTGTGTACTCCGTAGAGACTGTACGGTTTTAAATTGTATGGCTCATACTTACTATGAATAAAGATCAATATAAAAAACCGACTTCATAAACTGACAGAACTGGACCAAATATGCGCCTATCCCATTGCGCGCGCATTAATAAGGCACTATCGGTTTTAGAGAGCGCATGCCTGATTTAGTACTGAAGTGTTCCGACAGATGTCTCTTATAATAATTTTTGTGTGGAAATGACTTTTTAATTGTTACATTGTAAAAAAATAAAACATAGTAGAACTGGAACAAATTGAAATGGGACCACACGGGAAGCACTAGCTTTCAAATAAAAAAGAATCATCAAAATCGGTTCACCCAGTCGAAAGTTCTGAGGTAACAAAAAAAAAACTAATTGTGTACCTCCTCCTTTTTGGAAGTCGGTTGAAAAGGTACGGTTCTTTGAGCTATCTTCGTTCCATTCATCTTCATATCTGTGTGGCGATACGTGGCATAGCGTGGGTGCCATGCCACCGGTCACACGCCGCCTATCTCCCGTCTTCGGCGCGATGTTTATCAACGATGATGGATCGTCGCCACTAATAGCTTCCTCTCGAGATTAACTAACAGTTGTCGAGACTCGTGTCTTCGTGTCGTGTCGGTAATTACTCGTGATAATTGTTTTAAACAAAAAAAAAAACATTTTTTACCGATTTGAATAAGATGTATGTATAGGAGCTCAATTGAACTACGCACTTAATTTTGAATAATATCACTGAATTATGTAAATATAATCATATAGTTTTTTTTTCATGATAGGCTTGGCATTTATCCACATCTTGCCTGATGAGCTCTCTGGGCCCTTATTCACTAACAATAAACACGCACGTAACGCGCCGTGTCAAGTTAACCTCGAAAAATTTGGTCTCAATTCGCTAGGAAATGAATGCCTACTTTTTGTTATTATAGTCAACAAAACTTGGGTTTCTACAATAATGTGAAAATGCGCGAGCAAAAGAACTGCGCACGGGAAGAGCCTCGAAGGAGCCTGTTTAATCTCGATTTGAAGACATGCACATTGTAAGTTTCAAGTTCATAAGATGCAAGCTAAACCTTTGCGAGATTAGAAATTCTAATTTTTTATTTATTTCAGGCGCAATCATTGACGACGATTGGTCTTCCTTAACTCTCAACTTTGCTAATCATATGAATAACTATTTTATTGCTATGATTAATGTAAATTAAAGACGTTATTATGACGCCTTCGCACATTTTAATCTTAGGTTATTATTACAGGCCAGTGGCGCTACCGTGGGTTGAGTTGTGAGTATTATTCAATCTACGCCGCCGTGGGCGGGCGGGCGGCGGCGTTCCCACGGCTATTACAGGACGACAAACATACCTTTACAGTTAAATGGGAGAGCCACCATTGTATTATCTGAACAAAACTAACAGTCATCCGTAGAAAATGTTTAGTTCAATCGTTTGGCCAACTGTACACATAAGTTGGTCGGTCTGGACTAGGGCGCCCACACGTCGTCGCCCGCGCCCTGACGCAGAATTAATGATAGCTACTTACTACTCCTGACTCACACCGTCTGCCCACCCCGCGTCTACCCACTGCGGCCCAGACTGAGGTTGCCCCCTACTGCATGATTAACAAAACAATTTTTCGTTCGTATCAAGATTTTTTACTATAAGTAGTTTCGTTTTAAAGATTTTGAAGGCGAAAAATAAGACCATTTTAAACTACGCTTTAATAGTAAATTGTATCTCATCGTCCCTTCCGTCGTACTATCCCTTTTGTCGTTTATAGCGTAGCCTGAGAGAAAAAATAATGACAGATAATGATATGATTTTTTCGAAGTCATAAAATTAACTAGACTTCGACTTCGTACTCATAGTGTAGAAGGATGGACAAACAAAGAAAATAACATATTAGCATTTACATACTAGTATGATTAGTTACAAAAGTTGACCTAATTGTACCGAACGAGTAGATGAATATCAGGAAATGCGTCATATGAATTTAATTTTATAAAACCCGATGACGCCTTTATAGCCGATTTATAGAGCATTTAATATTTAGTATTCCATAAATTACATTATAATAGCTTCATATTAATATTTCTGGTAAAAAAAATTGGTTCAGACTGCATAAAATAATCGTTAGAAAATAAATATGACTATCATTTGTTTTCTTGATATTTATTTGTTTTTGTCACGTTTCATTTGTTTCTTGACAGTAATTTGTGTTGAATATAAATTTCGTGACTACGAAATGAAAAGTCAGATCACAGTCTTCCGGTATCTAGTCGTGGTCTAACTTCAATAATCTTCAGACCACTGCCCTTGCCGGTGGCCCGTTGACCAACTTGTTGCACAGAAAAGTTTTGCCATATTTTTTTATATTTTCTGAAATTTGCGTAGTCCTGACTTCCGTAGCAGTTGATAGAGTTAAGTGAACAAAAATTGTCTTACTTTTCTTATCTATACATCTTCTATATCTATACATATAGTAAAAAAAGATAAAAAAAAACTATAATTTCAAGATATAAACCAAAAAATATCACATAGGGCGTCTTAAAATAAGCAACTGAACACGTTAAGACAGTTTTTAGAATTTTTGTCTGTTTGTTTGTTTGGCCACACACATCTCCTAAACCACTGGATGGATGATTTAAATGCGGTTTTCACGAATATGATTAGCTATGACCGGATTGAAGTACATGCTATGTTATTTTGCGAAAGGGAGGAAAAAAAGGTTTGAAAGTTTATATGAAAATCTACGCGCACAAAGTCGCGGGCAGCAGCACTAGTCTTAAAAATAATATACAGCCCTATTCCGAAGAGATCGAGATAATTTCTGTGACTTTTTCTCGTTAGACATTTCATGAGATTGAGACCACGCCAGAATAGGGCCCTCAATTGTTTTCACCACGTTTCGCCTTAAACTCAGACCAAGCATTTATTTGCTCTGACAGTTGCAATAAAATTGTAAAAAAAAAATAAACGAATTCTAATCAATTTCCTTAGTTTTTGAACGAAAATCTGGACTGTTATAGGTACCCGATACACTTCGCAGTGAAATATAAAAAGTTTTTTTTATTTTGCTCTTTACAATGTTATTACCTACAGCTGTCAAAATATAATAAAAGCTGGACCGACTTTAGGTTTTTTTTTATCACCGCTTTAAAAATAATCTATGAAAAGAGTTAATATGTGTGTTTTCAATGTAAACTAAACATCTAAGAAAGTCAACAGATGTTTTAAACTATCACGGTTGTTCACTAAAGTTATATGATTATTTACGGGATATTCACACAACCTTACCACGGTAAATATCCAACAGATACTGCATAGGAGAGATCACGAGCTATAGGGATCGTGACATGTCGTTTGGCGTAATTTGTGAGCGCTTACTAAAATAACGTTACAAGCTCACAAGATGTGGGATCTTGCAAACCTGGAAATCCCACACCGTTCAATTTTTCCGCTCCTTTATTCCGCGGACCTGCAAGGTGTGGAATATTCTTCCCCCAAAAGTCTTCCCGCCGAGCTTCAATATGAAGCGTTTCAAAAAGGGTGTCTACAACTAACTCTCCGTTCTGGCAAAGCACCGTCAACACCGCTAGTGTTGCAGGAGTCCATAGGCGACGGTTTTGCTTACCATCAGGCAGACCGCAAGCTTCTTTGCCGTCCTTAAAAAAAACTTGACCAGCCAATATTGTAGATTTATACTTAAGCTTACATCTAAGTACATGTAAGTACATACTACACATACTATTAGCATGCAGTCAGCCTGATGGTAAGCAGAAACCACTGCCTATGGACACCTGCAATACAAGCAGTGTCGACGGTGCTATGATATCGATAGAAATGAAAATGAAAGTGAAATATGATACGCACGAATATTTGCTTTCCAGTATTAGAACTCTTCTGAAATGTTGCTGTAATTCCTAAAATTATATAATCATAATTATGTAATGACTATGCGTATTTATATCCCTCTTAACTCGTGACTACACCTAATTTTAAAAATTATATGTAGTCTTAGCAACATAAAAAAATACTAGCTAAAAAAATGAGCGCGTTGATGTCTTTTATTAGACAAAAATTTAGTACTCTCAAAATATTTTGACTGGCGAATATTATTTACAACTGAATCTATAATGATTAGCAAAATTCTAATGAAAACTCACTCTTCTACTGTCTCCTTTCTTCGCTTCCGGTGGCGAGGTCATGTTGTTGGCAGGGTTGGCCTGAGGGCCCGGCACTCCCGTCACCATAGTTCGTCACAACACAGGCGATCACTGCATCACACGTGGTAGGTAAGTAGCACAGCGCGGACGTGCGGCGCGTCGTGTGCTCGACGCGCGACTGGCGCGAGGCTGAAACCACGCTCGAGATCGGGAGGCTGGGACGCGTACCCGAGGAAAACTCGTGAGCAGGGAGCTGTACAGAGGGACAACTTTAAATACCTACTTAACGATAATATTTATCCGGCCCGTTTGTAGGGATCCGTACCCAAAGGGTAAAACGGGACCCTATTACTAAGGCTCCGCTGTCCGTCTATCCGTCTGTCACCAGGCTGTATCTCATGAACCGCGATAGACAGTTGAAATTTTCACAGATGATCTATTTCTGCTGCCGCTATAACAAAAAATACTGAAAAACAGAATAAAATAAATATTTAAGGTGGCTCCCATACAAGAAACGTGACTTTTTTGCTCGATATTGATAATGGCAACAGGTGAACGCTTGAAATATTCACAAAATATTTAGTTATATGTATATTCTCTTTAAAGATAAATAATTAAATTAAAATAAAATCAATATTTAAGGGGGGCTCCCATACAACAAACGCAATTTTTTGCCGTTTTTATAGATAATGGTACGGAACCCTTCGTGCGCGAGTCCGACTCGCACTTGGCCGGTTATTTTTTAGGCATGAAGACAGGTCTATACGAGTGATTAAAAATTTACTATATTGTAATAGTACTGCTTGGCCTAGGCCCATGGGTATATGAAATGTTTTTTTTTTCAATCCAGAGGCCTAAAAGGTTAAAAATAATGACGACATAATACAAAAACAAAATTACTTTAAGTATCTCTACGTACATAATTTAATTATCTTCCTTGGTAAGTAGGTAATTGGCAGTCATAGATGTTTTATAAGTATTGGTAATACTTTTGCATGAAGATGTAGATAGGTACACTATAACGTGTCATACGTATTATTACTTGAATTCTCACTAGCAGCAATCAGCAGCAGAAGGGTTTACATTCTGATTAATTTATTTGCTGAATATAGGTAGATACCGAGCACTGGACTCGTACCGTCATATATAAAAAAAATATTCAATTTAGGTGACTGCGAATGCGAAAAGTTATGCGACCGCGACAGAATTGTGACACTATAGTCGGAGACGCCATAAATCCAAGAAGTGAAGTATAGATAAATGATTATATGTATGTGTCGTAGTCAGAGTAAACCATCTGTTTGGCTATATTGTCGGAGGTCGTGTGCAGAAGGCACGCGAGCGCAGCACGCGGCGGTGGCGGCACCGGCGCGGCCTCCGTCCTTCCTCTGGTGCGCCGCAGTTCATGTCGCGCGACTCCGTTGTCTCACGGTAAACCTTAATAATTAAACAGCAATATATGTATAAGACTACTCTAATGTTTTTAGGTCGCAATATGTTTGAACATGGTAAATATGACTAGCTTGAAACGAGGACTCAAAATATAAGTATTTGGAAGAAAAAAAAATACAAGGTGGTGGTAAAGTAAAAATACCAACCAAGTGCGAGTCAGCCTCGCGCACGAAGGGTTCCGTACCATTATCTATAAAAACGGCAAAAATCACGTTTGTTGTATAGGAGCCCCCCTTAAATATTTGTTTTATTTTAATTTAATTATTTGGTTTTTAAATTAAAGTGAATATATAACTTAATATTCTGTCAATATTTCAAGAGCCTACCTGTTGTCGTTATCAATATCGAGCAATAAAATAACGTTTGTTGTATCATCGAAGCTCCCTTAAATATTTGTTTTATTCTAATTTTTTGTATTTATGGTTATAGCGGCAACAGAAATACATCATCTGTGAAAATTTCAACTGTCTAACTATCGCGGTTCATGAGATACAGCTGGTGACAGACGGACGGACGCACGGACAGCGCTCTTAGTATGTAATAATACCCTTTGGTTACGGAACTCAGTCAAACGAGCACTTAAGGGTGATAAACCATGGTAAGGACGAATTATATTGCAATTGTTATTGGACGCCTTCATGACGCGTGGTCAGGTCCAAGCACCGTGCTTGCCGCCCACTCACGCCTCCGCCGCTAAATGGAAACGCGCCCACGCTAACGCTGACATCACTAGCGTCGCCGTCCTAATGTATTGACACGCGCATAAATTTGTTCACCGATCGACTTCAAAGGGCACCGAGCGACGCTTAGCATCGTGTTTCTCAATCTTTTTTAGAGACGCTGGGTAGCGTCCATGAAAAAACAGCGGTTGTCTTAAAGGCTTATTTCGACTCAATAATGAAAACTGATAAGTAAGGAACGATTCGTTTTATTTAAGTGAGTTTGACTATAGTGGTTTCAATATTAATGTACCTATCTACATATTTGTAAACTACTTCTCTTACGTAGTGTTGTATTATCTTTGACTTCCTCTCGTTTTTCTTCTTCGTGTCTCTGTCGCTAATCGCTACCCAATGTCTAACTTTTATTTTCCTACATATGTGGCATTTGGACGAATAATTTTTTCACGCTCTTGACCTGGCTATACTTGAAAAGTTTGCTTTATTTAATTATTTTTGATATTCTATTATTTAGAGCATAATTTTTTGTTATTTTTGTTGTGATATTTTATTCATTTCCATGTACCTATGTTGTGTGAAACTCGAAGCCTGACATAATAAAACAAAAATGTATACCATTCGAGTTTTGCTGGGATAACGTTGTGCGAATTTAAGACGTAGAGTTCAGCCCTTAGGCGTCTTAAGTAGGAAAATATATACACGCAGATATTTTGCGACCCGCCTTTTGCGACGACATATATGTATAAGTCGTTATCAAAGGTTATACATTATTATTATTGAAGAAGAATTTTTGTACAATACTTGGCACAAAATAATGACAAGTAAAAATTATATAACATATTTTTTTTTTAAATTTTGCACCAAAAAACCACTGTTGGTTTGAGATAGCGCTCATATCCACCGCGCGCTTACAAAATACAGATCCCAATAAATAAATAATAAATACTACAATTATAGAAAATATTAATAGATAGGTAAACAGACTATATAGGTTAAAAACTAAAGCGCGACCCAATTATCTAAAGAATCGAGCCAATCAGGGAATCCAAAATCAAAACTACAATACTCTAATCCAGTCTCTCACTCAACTCTATCGGTAAGTTTGTCGCGCGGTACTATTATTTTTTATTCTTTTTGGGCCAATAAGAGCTCCATACGACCACATGTGTCGCGTAACCCCAAGGTTGGGACTGCCCAAGTTGAGAAACGATGGTTAGAATACACGGAGGCTGCGACCGCCGGCATTGTCAGCTGCTCGGTTGACGGATCATTTGAGTAGCTTTACCTAGTCTGTTTGAGTGGCTCGTTCTGTTAGCAGGTATTGTGATGCTGATGACGCAGGCTGCACGGCGGCAGTGGCAGATGAGCAAAGTAAAATTAAAACGTTACGTAACTAACATTATGGTAGTTTCTGATTTAAATATTTTCAGAAACGTTGCATAGATATTTCTTAAATATTTTTATTTTAGAGTAATTTTCGCATTTCCTTATAAAGTATACGTAATAACCAAACTTACAAAAAAATACATTTCGAGATGGCCATGACATAATATGAGCCAATCATAGGACTCCATCGGATAATGTCTATTATTCTAACATAAACTCTACGCATCCGCCTCTTTTTAGTGAAAAAAACACAATCAAAACTCTTTGCATATTGAAATGTGTTACGCATGTACAAGTTAATCAAAATAAAAAAAGTGGCCAATAATTAAGTATCTATATACTCGTAAGTATGTATTTAAAAAAAATATGTATATATATATATCAGTCTCTGGCAGCCATATTACAAGCTTTGCTTAGTTTGGGGTCAGATGACCGTGTGTGCAAAAATGTCAAGAATATTTATTTATTTTATTTTATTAGGTACTTTAAAGCGATGGTGGATGAGCAATAGCATGTGCGCTTTACAATCTGACGGCACGCCTGTACCAATGAATTATTTTTTTACCTAAATAAATTGTGCTTTTTCGATGCTATCGCTTTAAAAAGCGGTAAAAGAAAACATCTTGAAGAAACCGGTCAAGAACCTAAAAAGTTCAAAGACAAATTATATTCACCAACATGCACTGGGACAGCGTGGTAGATTAAATTACGTACAGAGAATTACCTACTGTGTCCCAGCCCAGCAGTGGCAACATGATAGGCTGAAATAATAAATGATACGGCTGTCTTTACTTTATAGAAAATACATATAAGCACTTAATTTCCAGCTTAGCCTTAAAAAGTAGGTGCACTTGGAAAAACATAAAATTACAATTATAAAGGTTAAGAATGAAGTCAACTTATTAGGTTCGCGCCCCAAATTAAGCAACAAAGCCTGAGTTTGGAAACCACAGGGTTTCCAAAGCATCAAAGTTCTGATGGCAAGAGAACAGACGTCATTGACAATCTTTTCTGACGTAGGTATTTTTTGCTACAATAGCGTAGACACATTTGAATTAGTATCTACAACCCGACCGATAGCGAGTTTGCCCAGTTGGTAGTGAACCTGCCTTCTGCGCTTGGAGGCGTGGGTTCGATTCCCACCTAAGGCACACATTTGTGTTTTTTCTATACCTGGGTGTTAATATCTATTTAAGTATGTATAAAAAAGTTATCAGTACAAGCTGTTTTTTAATCTGTCTGAAGTCAAGTTACTTCAGTTGATTTCAGTAACTTAAATAAAATTCCCTCACGGAATATTAAAAAAAAAATACTCGTACGACAAATACCTTTGTACAAGCTTTACATAGGGTCAGATGACCGTGTGCAAAAATGTCCCGAATATGTATATATTTACGTATCGTAGTAGTATTACGCAAGTAAAATTTGAGGATAATTTAAGGTAAATATATACTCGTACGTATGGATTAGGCAATTTGTGTTTAAAAATAACTAAACAGAGATGTTTTTAATAAACTGTCCCATGAGAAATCAACAAAAAATTTAAAGACTTTTAGGGCCTTCCGTTCAAAAGATCTAACTGTAAACAATTGGCCCAAAAAGTGTCTGTTACAATTAACGGTTCAGATTTTTTTAATAATGTTCTTTACGACATTGTCGGGCGCCTATTTGTTACCATTTTGTAAACAAAAGCTTGCTCTATTTTGCTAATGTTTACGGTAAAATATAGAGCATTTTTTGTCGTAACTGTCAACGGTTTTTATTGAAACAACTTTATTATTTTGTGCGGAAGTACAGCTATTTTATTGTTTGCTTTCATTAATATTTCGTTGGTGTATTGTAAACTGTTATTTTCTTAGAATAGTATTTCGGTACCATTAGTAAAGTCAGCCTTGGGCGAGGCCTGTGCACAACAACGCAAGAGACAGATATGTGATGATGATGATTCAAATAAAACTTTTGTGAACTTTTCTTCTTGAGACATCGGCAGCGAGCGAGTCGTAGAGGTCGCCACTCTAGTTAGGTGACCTCTACAAGGCACATGAGCATAAGCAAATCATAAGGGCGCTTTTCTTTGACACTAATTTATCGCGACACTGACCCAACGCGTTTGTTATACGGCCTCGGTGCGGCAACCGCGTGCACTTATCTAAAGACCGCGCTGTTTTAGCAAAATACTCTTTATTTATTTGACAATTACGTTTTAAATTCAAAAACCAAAAATACAAAAGTATCTTTACGCGCGGTGATCACGAGGTTACGACAAGTGAGTCCAAATAATTTAAATGTTGTAGCCTAGGATATAAAATTTAAATGTACCATTAACGTACATGAGAGCGCGGAGGCCGAAAGGCTACCGTGCGGCAACTGCACGAAAATGTTCACGTCGTCTAACTGCAGCCTAACAAATACAATAATAGGTACATATTATGTGGTTATTATTAAATACCTATTCAATCGTTTGTTCAAATCAAGAATTGGTGTTTACACTTTAAAAACCATTTCCTTCTTTAAAAACATTAAAAACCCGACGGTATTTTCGGCGGATCATGTTTCACAAACGGTGCATCTGAACAAAAAATAATTGCCAAACACTTTCATTTTAAAAAACATAAATTATCCGTCACATGTTTTTTTTCAGTATGCATGCAGTAATTGTTATTTTATCCTCCTCTTTACAAGTCAACAATTTTCGAAAAGAATTTTTTTTCTTTATTTCGAAAGAATATCCATATTACACCAATTAAAATAATGTAAAAAAAAATTACATGGTAAAAAAGATTAAACATGTAAAAATAATAGCTACGAACATAAAAAACAAAACACATTACACTATATATAAAAAATATAAATTAAACTATAGCTTCTCGCCCATCATAACATGCATCTATATGTTTTGGATGGGGCAATCCATTCAGGCAACAACCATTAGCAGGAAGCCGTAGCATTTATCATGAGGTCACCTACACAGAGATCATCCGTGAACTTACAGGGACGAGGGAGAGCCGTACAAACTGTAAGTTTATACAACATACAAACACATTAAAAAGCGCTTACGCATTTTTGCTTTTCATCGGTGTGTAAAAAAATCCGTTGTAGTTATTTTGGTCCATACACTTACATTACAAAATAAATAAAAATAACACCTTTTTAACCAAACTCCAAGCTACCTACTTACAGGCGTCCAGAATATTTTTAACAATTATCTTCGGTTGACCAAGGATCGTTCAAAGCACATAAACGGTTTATTTGTCGACTCCGTGTCGACACCCGCGGTTCGCAGAAGCTGATATAAGGGCAGGGCTATAAAGGCCTAAGCAAACCCTTTTGTCGATGACAACGCAAGTTTTATAGCTACCGAAACCAAAGGGCTTTGGGGAGCCGCGGTTTTAACTGCCTTTCTTGAGAACTCTCTTATTTTGGCAGTTGTGTACACCAGCGGAACTAATTTTGGTAGTTGTTACAAAGTTAGAAACACTGTAGTTGTTACAAAGTTAGAAACACTTGTGTTAGCGTTAGGGTGTCTTTGAGGTCTAGTTGCGTAAATAGATATCTCTATAAGGACAATTTACCTGTCACTTAGGTACCTACCTAACTCGGAAAAAGGACTAAAGCATACGAGTAGAAGTAGTGTAAATTTACCATAAAAAATTTAACATGTTACATTCCTTACTCATATGCCAAAATTGTTGTTACCAGAACGAAACAGATATATTTTTGACAGGACGGCAAATTGCCGGGTTGTACACTATTTTTCACCGACTTCAAAAAAGGAGGACGGTTCTATGTTCCACTGTTTTTTTTTAAATGTGAATGAAAAAAATATTTCGGTCGTTTTTTTTAAACGCGAATATGTCCGCGTTTGACTCCAACTCGCCTGTTGGTAAGCGACGATGTGGTCGAAGATGAAGCACGCAGACTTAGAAGATACCTATTCACTCTCGCGTTGAAAAGGCCTAAATTATATATCGAAACGTTTGGTACGTATCCAAGGAAAGGAGGTAGGGTAGGGAGGAGGTAGTGTATGCTTCCAATTTGGTCCCATTGTCACTAAGTCAGGATCTGATGATGGGATCCCAGGGAAATCGAGGGCAACCCTCAAATTTTTATGAGCACTTATTACGTTTATCATATATTTTTGAAGTCCGTCTTATGTACCTAGGTATTTCATGCGATATCTTGAAAGTTGTCCCATTTAAATTTGAAGAAAACATTTCACCTCTAAGGGTGCTCGTAGTTGCCTCAAGAGCTTCCTCTACAGCTACACAATAAAAAAATTACACGGAAATCACAATTTACCCGAGTAGGAAATCGGTGTACAATTTTACATACATCAAAGACTTCCTATTCGTAAGCTTTACCTAGTCTGGAGACCTACATAAGTAGGTACATAAAATACAGACCGAATGAACCTGCAAGTCAGTTAAAAATAACATGATTTTCTGATGCCATAAAGGACAAAGTAAACACGTTAACGCTTCACCACTACAATCCCTTGCCGTTATTCTTTTCTCTCGCGACCCGAGGCAAGGGACACGCAACACAGAACGGACTTTAGAATATCGGTTTACAACACAAAAATATTGTTAAACAGCCCACCGCCATAAACACATCGGTCGTTAAGCTTTGTTGCCATTCGCGTTGCCTTTGGCGGCTAATAAAAGTTTTTTCTTCAAGCTTTATCGCTGACCGCCTCGCCCTTCGTATATTGACGGGTTGCTGCCGAAACAATAGCGGCGATATTTAGCAAACACGCACATTTTGTTAACAGTTAATTGCAAGGGTTCGCCAATAACTCTTCCATTGTTAAAAACTCTTCTGCTCATTTATTTTACGACGTCGCAGAAAGGTTTAAAAATTTCACCAGTTTTTTCGGAAACTGCCGTTTACGATGGTGAAATTACGTGTTTTGACGTTAAAAAGCTATATTTTAGCATATTTTTACAATAAAGATCTGTGCCGTGGCCATAAAGACAATTGCTTTGTAATTTGCAGACACAAACCACAGATCTCGCAGAGAAATCTTGGTCAAAGTGTTTCTAAGCAGCTTCAAGCAAATCCCAGGTAGTCAAAGAGATGGGTAATTGTAGCACTCACGCGCGTCTTTCAGAATGTCGCACCTGCCCTTCGCAACAGCAGTTACCGAAATTGATGAGTGTCATAATTGCGGCCCAACCACACCTCGTTATCGATAAACGCTCTCATCCTGGAGCAAAAACATCACTGCGGGGCGAAAACAAATATTAGTATTGACGCGCGGTCGTTCACACGTGCCAATTACGTACCTGGCGCGATCCGCTCGCGCTGATAGCGTAAAGATTACACCCGCAGCCACACTTTACCCACTTTGCCCCCAAGATATAATTTCTACGTCGACGCGTGCGCAATTAGACCCAAGACCCACAAAAAATAACGCTTGCCTTATTTTAGGCGCAATTCCTCAATCTTTATGTAGATCAAAATTTTAAAGCTGTAGTAAGAAACTTGAAGAGTTGGAGTGACGACATACACAAGGCAGTTGGCAGTGGCTGGAAGCGCTGTTTATTTTTTAAATTACATCTTTTAAGTCGGAATAATAACAAGAATTACGCATTATTAAATAGCGTCAAACAAGTCATATACAGTCAGAGTCAAGCAAAGTCAAGTCCGAGTCATGTCCTAGTAGAGTGGCGGAGACTTGCTGCGTAGGGTTTCCAACTTTTTGCGTAATTAAATAAAAGTATTTTTAACTGGTAGAAAGAAAATTAACAGTATTTTGGAAAAATAAACAGTTGGTAATATATTTTTTTCAATACATTTTGTTTTTTAATCCCAATAAAAACGCTTTTTTCTAGTGCGCACAGAAACTTATTATTTTATTTATCAGGTTTAAAATGATGATGAAATAACCAGTTTTCTGCACGTTTTTTTGTTATTGTACATCAAACAGTATCTATTATAGAGCTAAAACAGTATAATATTGTTTTAACAGTATGACTGGCAACCCTTGTACAGCAGTGGGCTAAGATCGACTGATTATGATAATGATGAATGAGAAACTCAATTTCATTGGAAAATTTATTTGCCGTCTACAAAAATACGTCATTTATATTTAACTTTATTAATCTTAACAGATAAATAATTATTCATAATTTTTCTTTTAAAAATAATCACAGCAAATAAATCTAACATGCTTTGCATTTTTATAATGACAGACACAGGTATTATTACATTTATATAGCATATTAAGCCAATAAACATAATGTAGAATGATTTGCTATTTGAGAGATTCTAAAAGCTATATAAAAATATATTATTAATCATTTATTATTAAATTATAATTTTATACATAAATATACAGCAATATTAACTGATATTACAAGCAATGGAATCATAGTAATTACCGTATAAAAATTCTAGTTGCAATAATAATTAAACTAAGTATATTATACGGGAATTACTCAGGTAAGATAGGCCCAGGGTATGGCGTGCTGCTCTGACTCACATATTTGATGGGTTTTTTACATAAATAAAAGTACTGTGTCCATTTTTGAAAAATGTGCTTTGGTTATTTAGCGAAGTTAATATGTATTTCAGAATATTTACTACAAATTCTTGTTTTGATATTTTTTTATCATGACCACTAAAATGGGTTAAACAGTTTTCTCCATTTATTATGGTCAACATAAATTAAAACAATGTTTTAAACTATCACGGTTGTTCACTACAGTTATATGATTATTTTTTGTCTTCCCGTGAACATGGTGCATGTTACTGCGCCGAAATATCGGGAGCTCCTTCCACAACCTTACCACTGTAAATATCCCGTAAATAATCATATAACTGTAATATAAAATAATATAAAAAAATGATTTGTTCTAAATATTTTGAAATGCATACTAACAAAATGACCGAAGAGCATTTTACAAAAGTAGACACAGTCAATCTACATCGTAAGTAAACATCAAATTAATACGCGAACGAGATCGCTACATCCGATATTTTGGCCCTTAATCCGGTCGGTTCAATCTAGTGTGAATAATTTCCGTATAATAAAGAAAAAAGTATATGTAAAAACTAAATCAGTTTCCACAATAAAATAAAATAAAGTTTACAATTATAAATGAGAGCAATCTTACAATTAATTCTTTATCCGATTAACAATGTAACATCGTATAAAAATATCTGTGTTGAAAACAAAATGAATACTGTGTACATTTGAACTCAAAGTACGTCATATATTAAATAAATTAAGTAATAAATATAAAACCACAAACAATTGTGCTACTTTTATTGGAATGATATAGCAATAGGTATATTTATTAAAAGAATTAAATACAGATGGAACGCAGTTCTTGCGCATCGCTGTATCACGATCGCCTCGAACGTAGTCCCCATCAGTGGCCTTAGTACGAGCACTTGCGAAAAAGTTTTCGTTACGTAAACTATAGTAAAATGTATGAAAAATTGAACAACGCTCTATCAGACGTGAAAAGAAACTGAATTTATAATTCATTTTGCTATCGTTTACGTACTGAAAACTTTTTCGCAAGTGCTCGTACTAAGACCACAGTACTTTTGCTGCGATTAAAGTTATATTAGCTAACTAATGTATCTCCACACGACTGCTGCACAGACAGTATAATTATATTCACCAAATTTGCTAAATATTTATACAAGGTTATGCGGAAAGGGTGTACTAACTCAAACGTGGTCCATAATTCCATCACTATGAACAACTTTTATTTTTATATATTTAAGAATAGGCTTGCGTTTGACTGCCAACACGCCAGATGTTAAGCAATGATACGGTCTACGATGGAGCACGCTTGCTTAGATTAAGCCAATTCACTCGCGATTTGAAAACACCCTGATTGTAACTACCGGGGAACATCCATTCAGGCAGCACATTCCACAGACTAGGAGTTCGTAAAATAAAAGTGGAATCAAAGCACTTCGGGTGTACGGTACGGGTAACTTTTACTGTGAGACATCCTTATATGTATCGCGAAAAAAATATCAGCGGTTCCATAGAAAACGGTTATTCACACTCAATAAAATGTAGCTGATTTGGGTTGGTCCCATCATAAAAGTTATTAATAATGATGAGTATGAGGCGTATACGCTTTCCGCGTAACCTTGTAAGTAAAGGTATATCTATCTATTGACCTAGCATTGGCTTGTAATGTAATGTAACAATTCTTTACGCTATCTACAATTACAAGTTACAAAATGTGTGATAGTTTAGGTCGCATTCCGAATCAACCTCAAAAGCGTCATGAAGAACCTATGATTACGGCACAAAGTTTTTTTTCGTGCTATGCTAGTTTCTCGTCAACCTGTAGGCGTCGTTGGCGCGTTTGGCGTGATTAGGAACGCAACCAAACTGCGGACGTTTTTTGACGAAGTATAATTTTCTACACGCGTTCTATGTATAATTGATCGACGTTTGTAATAATTACGAGCAATTCGATAGTAAATTGACGCACGTTATAATACGTAGCGAGTTAACGATACTAAGTATAGCTAATTTGTCAGTACGAAAACTACGTGAAAAGCATCGTAATGTCTCGATAATAAAAACGTTAGCCGTGAAAACTTAATTTTAATAAAATTGTTCCGTTATGTCACGTAATGTAATCCGTGCGCGTTTTTTTATTTTTTTTTATTTTTACAATTAATTAAGTATCTAATTGAAATACTGAGAATTATACGACTCTTCAATTGTATTGAACTTATAAGGATTTTTTTTTTCTTCATTAGGAACGGTTTTGTTAATTTAAATTATAAACAAAATTTCAAACTGTTTTCAATTTAATTACCGGTTTTTTTTTCTTTCTTCATAATAAGGTGTAAAAATAAATGTAAGCATGCTTGACATTAAAGTCAAAATGATCTTATGGAAGACGATAGTTTTGTGATGTAATTCTGATCACAGAATTTAAGACTTCGTTTTTAGAGACACGGGGCGTTGAGCGGTGCGTAGTCGTCGTGCTGCCATTTATGAGAGCATTTACGCAGAAGCGTAGCTTTGCCATCGTTAAGTGTTTTCTTGTATTTTTTATGATTAACCAAAAAAAGGTTTGGCTATGCTTACCTGAACGATAAATTATCTTTGGTTGATCAATTAAAATAAGCACTTGTATAATTTTTATTGTCACTGCGAAAGCACCACTAAATAGCGTGACCTATCAAAATTAGGGAAACGAAAGAAAACCTAAAAACTTATAAAAAGATAGCGACTGGTATCATTTCAACGTAACTTAACATGTAACAAATTGAACATTTGTTACACAACAAGTTTCAATAACATTTTCTAATCACTCACCGCTAAGGTGGTGATAAGCCTGAGCATTCTCTGTAACAAAACTTCGAGAATTCGCCGTTTACAAAATATTGACGAATTGAACCACAAATAGAACTAAACATCGAGACAAGCATATTGTTGATCAATTATATTAAAAACATAACATAAAATAAAATAAAAAAATACATTTTATTTTTATTATATGGGAATTACGTACGTAAAGTTAGGTTTATTTCACTCTCATAGGGTGAAATTTGACTTTTATGGAATGCAGCCCAAGTAATTCCCGTATAATAAAAAACCTAGTGTGAAAATCACGTCAGTTTCCATTGAAGTAAGGTGGAAGTTTTTTTATTTTTAACCAACTTCAAAAAAAGATCTTCGAATCACCGCACGACTACGACGCCGACGCGATCATTACCGCTATTGGTAATAAAACACGGCACGAAAATAATTCTCATTAGCACTGTTGGCGTGATTCGAAACGCTCCCTTAATTACATACATATTTATTTATGTATCGGCAAAGATCTTGCATGAATGCGCAATAGTCGACTTTTAGTCTCTTTGACCGGTTCTCTTTTGGGACCGGGAGGGGTAAGAGGGGATTTCGACCAATTAGTTGCAGTGTGCTTTTTTACGTGCGCCTGCGCACTTTCCTTCACAACGTCACTTTTTGCTCAAGATTTCTGCCGGTCCCTATACTTTCCTGTACCATTTGTGAGCTAACAGTACATAATCTAGCGATAGATATCGGTTTCTCATATTAGTAGAATGTCTGTAGATATAACTCTAGATGAATATTACACTACGTATATATTAAGTTAAATGTAATGATATTCATTCATACTTTGTGTTTATCACAGACTTAGTATATTACAAACTAAGCAGGAAAAATATATACGAAATCGTAATACTATCAGTATACAAATATATACATATAAGAATATACAGGGCTATTGGTAATCAGTTCGCATCCTTTTAAGGACGACCTCAGTTCAATAAAACAAACAACTATTTTTTCACGACTTTTTGAAATTCGCGGGGAAAAAACAGCTTTTCCATAGAAAAACAAAATACTCCCGTACAATTATATGATTATTTAAGAGATATTTATCGTAGTAAGGTTGTGGAAGCATGGTACACGTTACTGCGCCGAAATATCGGTAGCTCTTTCCACAACCTTACCACGGTAAATATCCCGTAAATAATCATATAACTGTAGTGAACAACCGTGATAGTTTAAAAGTGTTTCATTTGCTTTTAACGGAATGTATGAAACAGCAGATTTTTTTTCGCAGACTTGTGAAGTTGAGAACAAAAGTTTTTTGAAGCCGCCCTTAAAAGAACGCTAACTGATAACCACTAACCCTGTATTAGAAAAAAACTTAAACTTGTTATTAATGAATTTGGTGATCAGTTTATAACTATGTACTAACTGGGTTCTTTTCTACGCCAATACACTATAAAGCGCGAGTAATAAAAATAATTGTGAATACATAATAATTGAAGAAGCAACTTCAACCTTCATACCCTTTTAATAATTTGGAATAGTTACACTGTGTTTTGTCTAACGCTTTTTCTGTTTTCTTTATAGTAGTGTGCAAATGTTTCTGTTCCGGATTGCAGAGCAATATTGCCAGTAAAATTGCTAGCTTAAAATAATATCTCTAATTGATCTAATATTTCAAAATTTCCAGGGTTTGCATTGCCGTGCAAAGTACTGGATGACACTGGGCTGTTATGGGGAAGCGTGAAAATTCAGTCAAGCTATTGTCTCGTCAGTTAATCGACGATAACTGCTTACTATCAGGCAGCCCGTCTGCTTGTTTGCCACCGATGGCATAAAAAACTTAGTTGTATAAAAATTACGAAGCTGCCCGAAGGGAAACGGGGAAAATCGCCACAGAAACTCATGGATGAAGTTCATAACCCAACAAGCAACTATGACCGTGGGGACAGAGTGCATTCGAATTTTTTAAGGATTTGTCAGGGAGACTGGAGCATTCTTTACGTGATAAAAAAGCTGGCCTGTATTTTAACCGACTTCCAACAAGGAGGAGTTTCTCAATTCAACTATTGTTTTTTTAAATGTTTGTTTTAAACTTTCGACAGGGTGAACCGATTTTGATGATTCTTTTTTTATTTGAAAGTTGGTGCTTCCCGTGTGTTCTCATTTCAATTTGGTCCAGTTCTGACATTTTTATTAAGTCGGTTTCTTATATTGACAATTATTATTAAGCTACTGTTTATTTTATAGTACTGTATATTTCTAAAAATTTCCTCAGCACGTTTTAGTTTAGTCGATGACAATAAATTTTAATTTTTTCCTATAGCCGTACTGTGTCAAATTTTCTAAGCTTTTATTGTTAGTTTGGGTCGAATCTTGCAGCTGAATTTTAAAATAGTTACCCCCGTAAATAGTTAATAGTTTTGGAGGTTTTGAACTCCAATATGGAGACAAAACAAGATGTAACTACTCAAATGTTATAGACAATTTAAAAAAATATATATAAATAGTCATTCCAAAACTATGAAACATTTCAACACAAAAATTACTATGCAACTATTCCTATTTATTATAAAAACACAGTATATAAAATTGTGTGTTATTTCTATAGTATATAATAGTACTATAAGTTTTGTGTAATTTCAGTACAATCCAACCCCCTTATTCACAAACGTTCGATAAGGTCACCAATCAGTGTTCTTTGTCTACTTTTCGCTGACGAGAAACTTCACGCGCGAAAACCAGATAGCATATATTACATAATCAGGCGGGCTATTTCTGTTCCTGCGATATTAGTTACGTCTTTGTCACTCTTATTCGAATTGGAATAAGCGCGAAGAAGACAACCAATATCACATGCACAAGAATAACCGGCTAAATCTATTGAACGTGTCTGAATGAGAACAGTGTACAATCGGCGATCAAGCGTAAAATTTCGCTAGACAACAATAAACTCTAGTACCCTTGTTAGTAGGTCGAATTTGCTATAAGCTAGTGTCACCGGTGTTGTCCGGGCAGATAATGTACTACGACTCCGGGAAAAAGATGCTTTCCACTGGCGCTGAGGCAGTCATATCCTCGTTGTCGGGAAGTGACCAGTCCTGGGAAAGAAAATGAACCATTAACTAATTATATAACTATAATTGATCACAAGCTTTAAATCTACCTAACCATTAACTTGTACATCTTGGTGGACCTCTTTTTTTATTATTACAGGCGAGTTGGCGGTCAAACAAAGGTGATTTTGGCGATTTTTCGATCCCCCTCTCCCTTTGGTAAGATGTCGTGAGATTACCCCACCCCCTAATCGCACGTGAGATTTTTCAAAATGCGTATTTTTTTGTGTAAATACGTTAATCTGTAATATGTTGATATTTGCCAAGAACCCTCTCTCCCCCACGTGAGAATGGGTGAGATTCGGCTCGACAACTCCCCCCCTCCCTAAACGCCTCACGTTATTAGTGGATGCCACCAAAAGGTTCCAGTAAAATAAAGTAAGATACCTGTTCTTCTGTGCTGGCGAAGAATAAATAGAATAAGTTGGTGGCTAGATCAATAGCTGCCGCTAAGTAGAACACCTCGCGCCATTGTCCCAGGGTTTGCTGAAATCAACACTTCTGATTATTACCTACAAATGTTTTTTCATCACACTTATCCGCAAAACGACAGTTGGCTTTAGAGGATAGCGGGAACCAAATTCCAGTTTTTTCCTATGAGAGTTTCAGCTTTCTCTGTTCTGATTGGTCCACGTTCGTGCTTCTGATAGGTTAGCGTAGTTTTAGGCGCTCGAAGGATGAATGTAAAAAAATAAAAAATCACAAACTGACATTAAATTCTTTATGGTGACCACTTTCCTATATTTCATTTCAAATTTTGAGATTCGCGCGCAATGAACATCTACTGTCACGTGACCACGCATAGAGAAACATTAGTTTCCGAGTGTTATGGTGATGGTAGAATTGCTACGCGCCGTGCGTTTTCGTTGTGTTGGTACTCCAACCTTCGGGACCCGAGCTGGAGTAGTTGGAGATAGACCATCGTGCATGCTATACGTCTCCACCTCAAGTGTCCGCATCCTCCGACCATACGAGGTGCGCGAGCGCGTCTAACGCCAATCTTCTGCACCAATTACAAAGAAAAACCCAAAAACGAGCGTAACTGCACACCCCGAGTGCCACCTTCGGATCCTCACAGGTCAGTGGCTTTTCTTTCTCACCAGTATTATAATACTAACTCTTTGTCGGTCGGTATGTGAAATTAACCAGAGGTTATTATATCACTCGCGAATTTTCTAAATGTATCCCATATGAAAATATAAATGTATAATTTTTTCATAATTATTAGTGTTTTATTTACACTTTCAATCCAATGCCTATACATACGAGTTTAAGTAGGTACAGGCCTGGCGCACTCCGCACTTTAGGTATGAAGCTACCAGTAGTCGTCTTGTCGGACTTGCCGTGCCCGCTGCCGCGCGATAGACAGAGATAAAGCGACAAGAGTTACGCGATAGACAGAGAGACAACTTATAGGTTAATATAGCTGTAGGTAGTTAGCGCTCGCACGTCCTGAATTGCACTTTATTAACGCGTTAACGCTAACAGAAAGTGGTTCTTGTCTGGTCTGCCAGAAAAGAAAAGTGACACGTTTGATCACCTGTTCCGGGCTGATGATATGTCCGACGACATACGGCGCCATGAACCCGCAGATGTTGCTCGCAGCGTTCGTTATACCGTACATCGTTCCCGCGAACTGAGGCGACAGGTCTATGTGATTCATTTGATTACCTGCAAAATAACATACAATAACCGACTATAGTATAAAAACTAGAGATGAAACGGATAGCACTTTAGCCGGATACCGGATATTCGGCCGCCGAATTTCGACTCGATCCAAGTCGGGTCTTTTCGTTGATAAGCGAAGTTAACAATCGTTTCATTCATTGCTTTATTGTATTGATTGCAGTGCAGACACTGCAGACAGGTGCGTGGTCATTTGAGGTTATTTTTTTATTTATGCTCTTGTTATCTAAGTGTTTTTTATAAATCTAAAAAGATTTAACAACGAGAAATGACATCGGTGAAAAAAATCGCCTTTATGGGATTATTTTGATATAAACAGTGATAATAATAAGTTGTTTTTAAATCCAGTATTCGGCTAGAAAGACGCTAGTTACCCGGTATTTGGCCGGATAGGCCGGTTACCGGATATCCGTTTCATCTCTAATGTAAACTCTGAACTATTACACCTTTAGTAAACGCGTTGTATATTTTTTAACCCACTTCAAAAAAGAAGGATGGTTCCATGTGCCACTGTTTTTTTAAATGTATGTTCACCGATTTCTCCGCTGTTGACCGATAAAAAAAAACTTTTGGTTGGTAGGGTAGACTTCCTTTTTGATCCCATTGTCACCAAGTCAGGATCTGATGATGGGATTCTTGGGAAATCGAGGACAACCCTCAAATTTTATAGACACTTATTAAGTATTTTATATATTTTTGAAATCTGTTTTTTATGTTATCCACTTATTTATAATAGGCTCGCCTTTGACGCCAGCTCGCCTGATGTTAAGCGATGATGCGGTCTTCAATGAAGCACGCTTACCTAAAAGAAACCGATCCACTCGCGATTTGAAGACACCCAGATTGCAACTATCGGGAAACACCCATCGTTTATCATCGCTTGAACTGGCACGAAGCCGGAAAGCGGCTGCCAAATCAAGCGCTTGCAATCGCGGCTGGGGGCCGGCCAGTTGTCAGCCAATACGATAAGGTAAATGGTTATTATTATTATATTATATTATAGTAGACAAATAGTATAATAAGCGTTTTGGGTCCGGGAGTGTTTCCCTTACACCCGGTATATTCACATAAATTGTAGATTTCTTACGATAATCTTCACTACATGTATACGTACCAGCATACGCGGCGCCACCAAACGCCGAAGCTGTACTGAGTAGCAGCATCACAGCGACGCGGTCGCATCCCGCCCACGCGATGCCTAGCAGCCCGAATGCGGGAACAAACGCCGCTACAACACAGAACAGTGAAACAAATTAAGGTAATGAAGTGGTTTGGGTATTAAATATCTCTCTCTCTCTCTCTCTCTCTCTCTCTCTCTCTGATATACTATCTGGGACACATTTGCTATAAGTTAGTATAGAATAGGACTGAAATTATTCTAAAGTGAAAAAAAAGGATTGTGAAACGCGATGCGAGAGAACGGAAAGTTTTATTTATCACAAAATTTATGTGATGATTAGCAACTACGTAGTTTAATAGCATATTCTCAAACAAAACTAATATTTATCGACTATCTTATTGATTTACGCCTAATTAGGTAGCAAAACTACGATACAATGTTGCATATGGCTTAGTTTTAATCGCACCCTTGGGGTAATAAATTTAGTTTATAGAATGTTTTTTAACTTAATAATAGGCTTGCGTTTGACCTCCACCTCGCCTGATATTAAGTGATGTTGCGATCTGGTAAGCTAGCTGGTGGAGAGTTATTATAAAAGCTGATGCTCGATCGCTAATGTGCCAAATTCCTCACACCATGCGCGCGAGCGCGATGACACGATAGCGGGTGTCAATGTATGTAATAATAACCCTGTGGAATTAGCTATCGTTTTCGTTCTTAGTTTATTTAAATATCTTTTTTTTACGCGAATAATTCGGCTTTTGACCAACAACTCGCCTGTTGGTGAGTTGGTCGAAGATGAAGCACTCAGACTTAGATTACTTAGACTACCTATTCACTCTGACCTTGAAAAGGCCCAGATTATATATCTTATGAAACAAGGAAGCCGGCAGCCTGTTCCAATCCTTGGCCGAACGGATTCGAATCTAAAAGTTTGGTACGTATCAGAGGAAAATCCACAATGCCGACTTCCTACTTGTTTGTTGACCAGCCGGCTACCTTTTTTAATGATAATGAGTGACGAGACGTGCGAAGTCGCTCGCCTGATGGCTCTTCACGCTTGCCCATAACAGTTCAACGCCAGTTTCAAATTTTGAACTTCAACAGTTCAAAACTCTGGCAATGTACTGCGCTCGTCACCCCGAGGTATAAGATGTCAAATCTCTGTGTGCCCTGTAATTTCGCTGGAAACATTGTCCTTCAATTCGGAACACAAGTGTGCAAACACTACTGCTTGGCGGTTGAATAACTGGCAAAGGTGTGGTACTTCCCCAGGCGGACCCCTGCAAAAGAGTACTACCACTACAGCTTAGCTTAGCTGATCTTAGAATATTAAGACCTGACCCTCTTGTACAATATTAGACTTACAGACAGTGTTCCATAGCTTCATGCTGTTAAGCCTGGAGATCCACCCCTTGGCCAGCGTCCAATCCGCGAAAATACAGATCAAGACACCACCGATCCACGCTGTTAAGTACGGTAGAGCGCTCAACCGAGCATTCTGAAAAAATAGCAATAACATTTTAAAAACTGTTAGAGAAGACTCACGAAGTCTCTCTCAAGGCTACGGTTTTTGTTCCATGCTTCTTTATCAGGAAGTTGTCACTTGAATAAAGTTCGCACTATTGCTTTCATAATATAGGCGTTCACAGGCATTAGATGGAATGCAATTTTAGAAGTTAGATACACAGAATGGTGGTACTAAGCCGAAAGGGGGCCGTTTTACTCATGAACAACTTTTACTATAGGACCAATCCTGAAATAGCGACATAAAAATCTGCTGAGATCTATAGTTTTTTTTATTCATATTAAGAAAAAAAAAACTTTTCTTTCTAAGTAAGTTGTCCTAAAATCAATATTAGATTTATCTAGACAACTGGTTCTAGGTACTTAACAAGACAAATAAAATATTTTTTACCGAAGTACCTACATTGCAAAAAATTATGCGCGCGATCACACAAAACTGCTGTTCGTAAGGAGGTACCATTCCGGGTTTGTTACGAATTTTCCTCATGATCGTGTTTCAGATTGAGATCTGCAGTACCATCACGCCCTTCAGTCGGCTACGATACCTGGTACTAGAGTGTAGCACTATTCTACCCTGCCGGTACCCCACGGCTAAAAGCGTACACTAAATACTTACAGCTACAATATCAAAGTGCAGTATATTGTTCATATAGGAAGGCAGCTCGGTGAACTGCGTGTAGAACACCCATGCCTGCCCACACTGCGCTATCAGAATGGCCCACAGCGGCACGCACGTTATGAACTTGCCCCACGGAATGGATATTGAAGGCTTGTCTTCCTGAAATTACAAACATTCATTTTCTATATTAGTAAAAATTTCAGCAACCAGTCTTACTTGAGAACCAGCACCCTTATTGTGTAACTTTACTGGTAATGGTCGTCGCCTTCAAGGGACTTCCTGCATGGGACAGACTGGGCTTGAAGAAATCCAGACTGAGATTCACGAAGCCCACACTGCGCTTCATTTTCATCAAGCCCAGTTCGAGTTTATTAAACCATAACCAGAAATTTTACATAATAAAGCCACAGGAGTGTAATTTCGTAAGCTGTCACGTGCAATCGCAATCGGATCCACCGCACTCGCGCGCATAACGTGAACGAATTGGCGCGATTGCAAGTGACAGCAAAAGTAATCAGTCAAAGTGAGCTACAGTGAAATATTTAGCTATTCACAGGACTATTGCGAAAGTAGCTGTCTGTTTATGACTTATTTACAACAAAACTGAATGAACAAAAATGATTTTGATGAAATTTGACACGGAAGTAGTGTGTATAATAAAAATGGATTTGAGAAACATTGCTAGAAAAGTTAAATTGCCGATAAATATGCGAAAGCAGCTAGTAGAATTATAATTTTGTGAATATACTTCTTGAATAATTAGAAAAGTTTATATCCATGCAACCGCGATGACATCATACAATTAGTCACGCGTCGCGTCCTGCAATCGCGGTAAAGCAGTGTTTTCAGAACATTATGTATACTATCTTACAATTACATTACACATTTTTTTTATGTAACAAAATCGTCCATGTCTTTGTTTGCTCATTTAAAAATGTTTTTCTCTTAGACTTAATATTAACAACATTTGACTTAACTACACATAATATAATACGATATGTAATTGAACATACTTTTTTTCGCGTTTAACGCACTTCAAAATTTAAATTCAAATTTATAATATGAGCAAGACAAAGGAACCGAGTTTAAAGTAGACTGACTCCCGCAAATAGCACCCGTTCACGAGTTGTATTGTAGCCGTAACAGACGTACGGACGGACCACGTACCACGAACCGCCGTCTGACCAACAGGAGGGAAAGAGAAATTTTTCTCTTCCGGAATAACGGGAAATTGAAAAATCGAGCATATAGGTGTGTGTTTCCCGTTTTCCGGAATGTCGAACAAAATAATATATTTATCTTATGTCGAACTTAATGATGACCCTTGTCAAATTCTATCAAGATTGGTTCAGTTTGCTAATTAGTAAAAAGTTAAAAAAACACAGAGGGACAGACAGAATTACGTTGGGTATGTAATGTAAGTTTCCATTCCAGGCTAAGCATCACACCGTAGAAACATTTATATAAGACAACTTTATATAAAAAAAAAAAACCTGTGAAACCGCGGGGCGCAGATAGTGTATTAAAAATATTTGTGTATTAGTATAATCATTTATTTCCAAGTAACATAGACTCATACAAATCACCAAATAATAATAGAAAAGAAAAAAAATAGTAGCTAGTCACATTACATTAATAATAATAATTACCAATTGAAATTTAAAATAAAATAATCAATAATAAATTAAATTATTATTAGTGTCTATTATCTATTCTTACATAAATTAAGAACAAATCATGCGCATTGTTATTAACGTGTAGGTATTAGTTTGCACACATTTCACTATCAGCATATTGCGATGTGTTGACTCACTCGACCTTACATGTGTTATTTGTACTGTGTTGCTTTAAATTTTTGATTAAATTTATGTCCCTACTAGCTGCGATGAAAATATCCTACGTACATCCTAAGTAATCCTAACTAATATTATAAAAGCGAAAGTAACTCTGTCTGTCTGTCTGGATGTTTGTCGCGTTATCACGGTTAAACGACTGAACGGATCTTAACGAAATTTGGCAGGAAGATAGTATATATTATAAGGACAGACATAGGGTACTTTTCCCCCCAGAAATAAGAAAAAACTGGAAAATTGCGAGTAACACCGCAGGATTAAACTTGTCCATTATATTTTTCTGAGATAAAAGTATCCTATGTCACTGTCCGGCTCTCTACCTACCCGTAAACAAAAATCAAATCAATAAACTGCTCCGTTACTGCGTGGCAGAGGAACAAATACAATAATTTGATACAACATGACTAATCTGATGATGGAGGCGGATAGAGGAAATCTTCAATAGCAATCAGCAAACCCCTCCTTTGGTTTGTTTCAACGAGTAATAGCGTGTTTTATTAAACTATAATAATTACTTATTTTTCTTTTCATTCTACTAGTTTCAATTATCCAAACTGGAGCTTTTACAGACAAATACAAAAAAAAAACACTGCGTTATATAGACATATCACTCTATGCTGCTCGCCTATCATCAAATAAATAAATAATAGTAAAAAATATATAAGAAAATAGCTTTAAAATAGCCAATGCTTCAAATCTTGGTAAGGATAATGTGTCAAACTATTTAAATTAAGTAATAAATTTATTGCATTGTCATCGGTCCCTGATAAGTGTACAAAATTACAATTTAATTCGACGTTTCGAAGTAGTTGAAAATCAAATTGAAAGATTCCGTTACATACATACATACCAAGCTAATAAATGCGAATTAAAATAACACTTGCCATTTAAAAAACTAAAAAACACGCTTTATTGCATTGTCATCGGTCCTTGATAAGCATGCAAAGTTTCAAATCAATCCGACGTTTTTAAAGGAGTGAAATTCACGTTTAAAGTTTCCGTTACATACATAGATACATACCAAGCTAATAAAAGCGTATGAAAATAATAAAAAATATATTTATAGTTGGTAGTCATTTCTTTGTTTATATGAATCAAGAAGGATAAGAAAAACAAAGACTTTCTATAACTAGACATTTAATGCAGGGCGAACATGTTCAGACACTTCATCAGTTGACCACTACTGATATAAAAACACGCCCACTGATTCCACTGAACCTCACGTCATTTCTGACCAATACCGTAGGTATGCCATCACTATGCTTTGTTTACATTTTGAACTGACGTTGAATGGGTCAATTAGCATTGAGTAACCCCTCACCCCGCCCCTCAGGTATTTGACTGAATTATTTCCATTGAAAATAATCGTAACTACAAGTCTGGGCTACGTAGTAGCTATACCTAGTCTGTGAAGAAAAGGTTCTCCAATGTTGTTTGAAAATTAGGCGCTGCATTATCCCCTTAAACATGGCAGCTTACGAAACCATTGAAGTGACAGCATTATCTTTTCTTCAGCATCTTACCAACATTGTACTTGTACCTCCCATATAATTTGTATTTCATCTCTCCGATTACGATTAAACTTGACAGAGTATGGAATCAGACCACTGTAGCTTATTCTAGTTCTATCTGAGCTTTAATCTCACCTGAGGTCCAATGCAAGTGGAGATGTACTCAATTTCCTTGGGACATATCCTAGGATGCTTCTGAGGTGAATCGTAGATGAGGAACAGCCAGCCAATGAACCACACCACGCCTAGGCCTCCGAATATATAGAAACATAGCGGCCATCCACCGGCGAACTCTAGTGTGCACAGCCACCCTGATATCGGCAGTGTTACCACTGTTCCTATGTTCGACCCTGGAAATATTGATGCGAAAATAAACCTGCAGAACCTGTGGGTAACTTTGGCTAGAAGCAATGGTTTCCATAAAAATCACGTTTAAATGTATTAAGTTTGTGTGTTCATGTTGTTTTTACCATTCAGCTTTACAATAATAAACATTAGATGAGGATGTTGTTTTATGTGTGCTTAATACCGGGATTGGTTTTTATTTATTTTTTTATTAGAAATAGGATCGCGTTTGACCGTCAACTCGCCTGATGTTAAGCGATGATGCGGTCTAAGATGGAGCACGCTTGCCTAGAAGGAACCGATAAAAGATACATAAGTACCTACTTTTTCTATTGATGACAGGTTACTTTTTTCCAGATAAATAGTACTAATAATACAGTCATAAATTATTTATTGATAGCTATTTATAAGTCGACATTTTCACTTAAAAAGTGAAAATTAGATTTTATTTAGTTAGGTATTTATTTAGCTATTTTAGTATATTTGGATATTATTATTTGAAATAAATTACAAAAAGTAAAAATATAGTTAATTGTTGATCAGATATATATATATATATATATATATATATATAACTAGCTGCGCCCCGCGGTTTCACCCGCGTGGTGATGAAAATCGGTGAAGGGGTATGGAAAATATATACATAGTGACTGCCTCGGTGGCTCAGTTGGTAGTGATCCTACTTTATGTGCCTGGGGGCGTGGGTTCGATTCCCATCTAGGACAAACATTTGTGTGATGAACATTTGTGTTTGTTCTATGTCTGGGTGTTAATATCTATTTAAGTATGTATTTAAAAATATATATGTATGTATATCAGTCTCTGGCAGCCATATTACAAGCTTTGCTTAGTTTGGGGTCAGATGACCATGTGTGCAATAATGTCCCAGATATTTATTATTATTATTATTTATAGTAGCCGATTCTCAGACCTACTGAATACGCATATAAAATTTGGTAAAAATCGGTAAAGCCGTTTCGGAGGAGTACGGTAACTAACATTGTGACATGGAAATTTTATATATATATAATATATATATGTAGTGATAGTGATGATGATGATTAGTTACAGTTCCTGGAAGATAGCAATAAATTAATCAAAGATTATAATAGTATTTGTTGAATTTTTTTATCATAAGCTTTTCTTATATCAGAAGAGGGATTCTGGTTTAAACATTGCTATAAATAAATTTGGCATGAGCAATCCAAGAAGATACAAAGATGATGAGATTGATAAGGTTGAATTTTAAATCTTACCTGCATAAACATAAGCCGCGAACTTAGACCTCTCTAAAGGAGGTATCCATTTGGCAAGCATAGCATGCATAGCGGGATATGTAACGCCCTCTGAGAGCCCCGCCAGCGCTCGCACCACAATGAAGAACCAGAAGTCTGTGTATGCAGCAATGGGGCTCAGTATTGTGAAGACTGCCGTGAAAAATATTCCGAAGCCATATACCAGTTTCCCTCCATACATTTCAGCTATTCTTCCGCCTGGAATCTATACATATTAATTTATAAGTTATGAAAGGATACTAAACAAGATAAGCTCTTTATTACAGTAATTTATTACAGCTAGTCTATTTTACAGCTAGTCTATTTTACAGCTAGTCTATTTTACAGCTAGTCTATTTTACTATTGTATGTTTGTTGCTTGTTCATGGCAGCTGACCCAATCTTGATAAAACTGGCAAAGAAGTAATGACTTGTGAGGCAGGATAGGACTTATAATACATTCTTTAGCAAAATTTTCAAACATTTTTTAATAACACAATCTCAAGCCACTAACTATTAATACTTCTTAATTATAGATGTGTATTTTTTAAATCCATCAATTAAAAAGCTGATAATGTTGAAACGGTTTAACAGATTTTCATGAATCATATCATAGCTAACAACACAACTCAGTCTAGTCACTTTAAAAAAAACAAAAACAATCAATTTCGGTTCAGCCTTTTAATAGCTACAATGCCACACACATACACTGATACACAGGCAGTCATAATAAACTTATAAGACCCCTTTTTTTGCGTCAGCGGTTAACGATTATGGACATGCTGGCAAAAAAATGTAAGAAGCTGTTGCTTCTTCTTAATCTAGTTATGTAATTTTAGCTAGCTACGTTAACTGCACCCCGCTGTTTCACCCGTGTGGACTTTCCTTTAGGAAAATTAAATTTTCCTGGGGTAAAACGTACCATATATCACACTCAGCCCCTATCTCTATGCAAACAATCACATCATCCATTTATTTCTTGCTGCAAAAGAGAAACAAAACAAACCAACTTTTTCAATTATAATGTTTGTTACCTGTGTCAGTACATATCCATAGAAGAAGGATCCCAATATGATGCTCTGTTGTCCAACAGTCCAATTGAATTCTCCAGGGCTCTAAAGAAAATAAACAAAACACATCACACTCAATAGCTCTGCACTAGGTTTCCGTATGGCCGTAATACCATGGAGCACATACCAAGACATGGACCACTAATATCTGCTCTGGGTGAAGACGTTTGAATTCATTATTCAAACATCTGCCCGACCAATAGTAAAATATTGTATTCTCGAATACTTTTATATATTAATGCAATGGAATAATGCAATAAAAAAATCTTAAGGCGAGGTTTTCCTACTTTTAAACCACGCTTGTTATAGATGACCATAAGGCTTAATATATTGTATTAAAGTCGCATTAATTGCAGCAAAACCATAGCATTTACACACAGTCGTGCGTTTTACTAGTTCTATTTTCGATGTTTTTGTCATATTTTTCTAAAAGTATAGCTGTAATGTAAAATGTACCTTTACAGTTCGCTGCATAATAATGAAATCTGTTTATTAAGATATCGTAGGCATAATTTATCAAATAGGTATTTGAATCAATCCAAAAAAACAGGGAGACAAGCGGAAATCAGTATTACTTTTACAATTTTTTCTATCGGGCGAAATGTCCTTAATCATGTTTCGGTCTTTACGGTTTCCTAGAAAAAACATTCAATTTTGAACACATTTTTTAAGATTTTAATCTAATCATGGAAGGAGACAAACTAAAACTAAAATGACCAAAATTTATAATTGTGGGAAAAGACGGCCTTAATTATTATTTCTCAATTTTGATTTGGTGACATCGCTGGGATCATCAACTTTTTCATCAGACATTTATTTCCTATGTTTTACAACATTTATTACTTTCATTCTTTCTAAAAATATGTATTACACCCTAATTCTTATTTTAACATTTACATAAAGTAATGTTTGTTTACATCTTTGCTAAGAATGTCTGATTTTAACTATGGATACAACAGTGCATGATGCTTCTGCATTATGTCAAAGATAGAGAATGATGGAGTAGGATCATTCGAGAGACCCAGACATGACGAGAGGAGAAGGGATATAAAAACAAAAATTTACACTTACAGAAGGTCGAGTACTATTGCTAGGCTCACTAGCCGGGCAAACATCTAAAGTGGAATCATTTGATGGCACGGGTGTTGTGGAGTTCACCATAGCTACTATAGCCACTGAGAGGTTGACTCGCATGGCGTATACCACCGCGAACCCAAGGAAGCCCATGATTCCAAGTACCGTCCGACATTTGACCCATCCTGTAGTCTCTTCCACTAGAAAAAAAAGATGAGTTCATATTATTACTTTATTATTCACACCATGTTTATTTATACATTGTTAATTACGCATACATTTTTTGACATTGTTAATTTTTACACTCCAAAAATAAAACAATGTGTAGACCCAAGAGAATGTAATGGTTTAGACTGTGTATTGACAGATTTAGATTTTTACAGGTTTACACAAAATGGCGGTACTAAATTGAAAGATCTCATTTCAGTTTACCATGATTATAAAAGAATTGTATCATGAATACGAAAAATAAATATACTATTCCATTATAAAATGTAATTCACTCTCAACAAAATATATGTAACCAGCATTGAGTTAATACATATATATCAATGATAACAGCTGATATATTTTTTTGCGATTTCAGACAGACAATGACCATTTATTGGCTCTATACAATATACATAAAACCACTCTGTGTAACCCTGTATACCTAAAATTAGGCAAATTGACCTACCTAAGATACCTAAAGATATGCTTACCGCAGCAGTGCCCAGTACCTTTGGCATTGCCTGTTTTCAACAGTTTAGACGCCGACATGCCCAATACCACACACAGGAGTGCTAGGAAAGACCTCGCTGGAGAGACGCGACCTAGCGTGCGCCCCCGTCAGCCACTGGTAGTCAACAGGAGGGTTGCTGTGAGCTTGCTCGCATCCTCCCACCAGACCACAAAGTGCGCCGAAAGGCACCTGCATCCTCAAAGACGAATTCCCCGAGGGCTGTGACCCTCGAGTCCAGCGTCAAGTATAAACCTCGCTGCTGATTCCCTTACCTCTCTAACCGGAGAGATGAAGAGCCCCAATAATGATAAACCATTGAGTAGGTATGTGCTACTTTGTGATAGAATAAACAGGGTCATTGTACCGTCATGTAGTTTTAAGCTAAATAAAGCTACAGAATAATATACTCTAAGCCAAGTCATAGTTGAAATGTTCTAGTTATCTAGTTTGTACTTGACCTAATAGATATAGCTGTAACTGCAACAAGATCTTACCTGGTTCGGTTTCAATGAGACTTCTGTGACTGTTTGTAACATCGTGTTCAATGTCCGAGTTTATTATAGGGCTCTCTTCTATTGGAAGCGACATATTTATTCAAAACAATAACACCATTACGGGCTAACTTGATGTCAAAATTTAGTAGGTACTCTTTCGTAGGAATTATTAAAGCTTGCAACTGGGAATCAGAACAAATTTAAACGTGTTGTTTTTGATAAAACTAAATAATATGTTAATATGAGTCACACCACAAGTTTTTTTACGTTTTCACTTCCCTACAACATGAACAAAGAAAGAAAACATAATAACCATCACACAAGCAAATTGTAGTGTAACACAAATCACACAACAGTAGATAATAGACATGACATCTGTGCACAACACAAACTGACAGTGACAATCAGCTTTTAAGAGCAAGTTGCACAGAAAAAGTTTTCAAAAAAGTGACAATAACAGCATTCTGACAAAAATATTATTTTTTTCGCATATAGGGCAGGCTAAAGCCATTAAGGTCATACCGCCTCACTTAAACCTTCACCTACCTATACATTCAATAACAATTACTTTTATTAGTTATATTATTTCAGCTGTCAAAGCAAATAAATGCTCCTACTTTCGGTTTGGTATAGTCTATATCCGTAACCCTATACACATTTTATTGACAATTCAAAAATATTACGACCGGCAGTTCGAGCGCCATCCAGTTTACGATTACGTCACGAACTTTCTAACCGCTAAGCTACGGTCGCTTTCCTATCAGCCTCATTCTTGTAACCTGTCTTAGCAACCAATCTAAGCGATTGTTAGCGATATTATGAATAATTTTATTATTATATATATACAACACCCATAATTATAATAAGTGTTTAGCTCTCATGGAAGCTATTAACATTAGGATGTTTTATTCCCAGAAAGAGCTGTATTTCTACAGTGCGACTTGCATGTTGTTTGTGTCATGAGATTGTAAAAAAAAGAATAGGCATTTCCTAGGCCATGCTACATGTCGGACCATAGCATGGGTTTCTATCGGGCCAGATTGTGGTCAAAGGCAAGCCTATTTATACAATAAAAAATATATTGTATCATTATTGTAAGACAGTAGATAATAAAATAAAAATGCTATAATATAGTCATATAAAAATCTAATAAGTACCAAAAATTTAGGAGCATCTTAACCACTAGAGTGATAATATTATTAACTCAAAGGCAGAGAGCTAACTAAACTTGATCGACATGGAACAAGCAGAGTAGTATGCATTATGTTATGACTATAAATACTTTTCTTCTAGTATAAAAAAATATAATTACAAAAATATAATCCTGTTTAGTTGACAGTTATCTAGGTAGACAGTCTACCTTCTTATTTTAGTTCATTAAAAGCCCAGAATATTTCACTCGCACATTTTAAAAAATATATAAAACTCGACTTCGCACGTTCGTAAGTTTTTTTATATAAATCTTCCATTAAAAATTAAACTGAAGGTGAAAACCGCATCAAAGTTAGAACCGCAGAATTAGCGGATATACAGACAGACAAAGGTGGAAAGTGACTTTACCTATACTATGTAGAGATAGAGATAGCGAAGATATAAAATTACCTACTACTTTTGAAAGATGTGCTTCGGTCATTTTGTGAAGTCAATATATTTAGAACATATTTTTGTTTCAATATATTTTATAAATAAATAAGAAAAACTGTTCATCCCATTTTTGTGGTCATAACATAAACCTTAAAAAAACCTTCATAAAATGACCGCAGCTCATTTTTAAAAAGAAGACTAATTTTATACAAAAAAACAAATGTGCGAGCGCCCAGTATTCTGGCTCTTAATTACGGTAAATATTACAACCATAGATTATAGGACTAGATGGAGGTTCACGAAGTAAATCACAATCGCAATTCGGCCTGAATACCCCTAAGCTACGTTACCTACAATACAATAAACAAACGTACTAATATTTACGTGCGTAAATACGTAACGAATTCCATACAAATTTCGATTTAAGGTTAAGGTTAAAGATATTTTATTCTTCTCAAAAAGAAATAAATTTCACCGAGACATTTTGCCGCGACTACGCGCTAGCCATAGTTGGGCCATATTTGAAATATGACCACTTTTATTCGTGCTCATATTTTTCGGGACGTTTCTTGAACGTGACCTTGCATCTTGTCCTATTATTATCTCAATAATTACAACAGTTTTAAGTTAAGATTCTGTTAATATCCATACTGCGAGTCCAACTTGTCTGTAAAGTGCAGAGGGAAAACGACCAACATATTCCCTGGGCTACCACAACATCAAAAACATACTTATTTTAATTTTACATTGAATTGTCTTTTTCTCTCCTTAACGGAATGCTTTTGAGATTGTGGTAGCCCCTCTGAATAAAAATGGGTGTATAATAACACAATATTTGGTAAAACGATAAAACACGGCAAGGAAACCACGGCCAATGGTGCATGTAAATTGTACAGTGCCATACAGGTTGTAATGAACATGGTCACAATAAAAAAAAAAACTGAAGTCATATTTTCTTTTTGATGTTAAAGAGATGAAAACACGGTATCACCTAGTCCCATCAGCAATTTCGTTGATTATTACGCATGTTGTACTGTATAGTCTTCACATTTTTTTTTTAATGTACAGTGCTGCCAATATCAAGGGCCGTACCGTCAGCTGTTTTAAGAGATTCTATTTAGGTGATTGCAAAAAGTTGCGCGACCGAAAACCGTATCACGGCGCGATCGCTTGATTTTCCACAATCACCAAAACTGAATCGCTCACACTCTCCTGCAGGCCTAGCACGGGCCGTGGACAGATTGTCTTTCCACTGTTTTTATCCCGCTAGAAAGAGACATATGTATCCATATTCTAGCTCTGTCGCATCTACGCACGGATAATAACGGTGGAAAATCAATTTTTCCACGACCCGTGCTAGGCCTGTCGGATGGGACATCAACAAGTGGAAAAACAAGGACTTTGTTAACAAACAATAGCCACAAGATGCTATACTACGAAATAAAATAACACAAAAACAAGCATGACAGACAGGTAGGTGTTGTCTGTCTATGAGAGCAAGTTTTTTTATTGACGTACTTTCTTCGTCTGTGGTTTTAAATCAATATCTTCATATCCATGTCTCGTCAATGCCATCTATCGCATTTTTATGAAGTATTTTTTTTTATTTGCCTTTTGAAAATCCCCCCATTGCCTACTGGCTACCTGATAAGTGGGTCTCACAGTGATGAAAATATAACTGAATTAAAAAAGAGGCCATAAGTTTTTGCTTATTGTTGGTAACAGGAGCCCCATAATGACTGTGGTGATCAGATTCACACTGTGGTTGTCGAGGATGTTTCTACCGCAGATGTGTTTCACGGAATGACTAGAATGACACACTACTCTTCCTTCACTGTCCAATCCTGAAATAATGCAAAAACATTTTTACAATTTGCTTATTACTAGATCTACTGGGTTACTCATAAACATATTTATACACAAAACTAATCATATTTGTACACAAAAAAGGTTTGTACCTGAATATTGTAAACTAGCTCCTAATAATGAATCAATAAGGCTCCCGAGCGCACCAGCCAGGGCTCCAAAAACTATCAACGGCCACTGAGGTGGAGCATACATCCATAGAGCGTTATCCGTAAAGTAATAGATGACTAAATATTGGGACAGCCCGATAACTAGACCGCCCATCATGCTGGCCAATGTGCCCATTGTAGATATGCCACCATTTGTGCCTTTTGGTACCCTTTTTAGACTGGTGACTAGAAAGGGATCTGCATCAGACAGGACTGTCCCAAGTTCTGATGCCCATGTATCGCCGTTGCAGCATGCAAACACGCCTGTAACAGAAAATATAATATGCTATCGGACAAGTATTTCAGGTATAATTAAATGGAAGAAGTTTTTTTTTTTTAATCGGCTTATAAGGTAAAACGGTTTTTGGTCAGACTAGGAAGGGATGCTCTGTTCCTTTTCTGCAGAGTTAGTGTTAGTGCTCTATTAATGGTCAGCTTTTTTATAAGACCATATTTTTGTATAGATCTACGTTTGGCCACCAACTCCCCTGATGGTAAGCAAGGGTGTGGCCGAGGATGGAAAATGATGATCTAGAAGACAAAACAATCAGTCCAGTAGCTAATTAAGGTACAACTGCACAAATAGCAACCAGTCATTTCTATAATAATTGTGAAGTTGTAATTGCATTCTCAAGCTTGGATTCCGACTGCGCTCCGCGGTTTCACCTGCTATCACAGGAGTCACATTTTCCAGAATAAAAAATTGGATTTCATCCCCAATACATGCAGTTACAGAGTTGAATAGTAACAAACACTCAATGTATAACTAATGTAGTAAAAATATATCATGACCTGATTTAGATTGATGATATTTTATTAATCAATCCTTTGATTTGTCTGTGTTGATTTGTAGTACTCGGTAATTACCTACCACCGGCTCATTCCTAGTGCAAAGGATTGTCATTGCCATTCAGGATGGTAATGATGCCAGCATTGCCAGCGTTATAGGCACCGTTGCACGGGAAATAGTGAGGGGAGGGGTTATTTCATTTTCGACATGTATTTTTAAATACAATTTTATATAGATTAGTCAATAAAAGCTAATGGCCCAATCCGCGGTAACTGCGGTCTGCGGTCCGCGGCGATACCAGAAAGTAAAAAAATAGAGTAGCGAATATGTATACCAAAATAGAAAAATAATAGGCTTTATGTTTTTAATTTTCATAATTTAAAAGTAAGTTTTCAATATTTTCGCCAATTTTCGTAATATTTTGTTCAAAGTCTGAAGAATCCAAAGTCAGTGAAGCAGCAAAAAAAATACTAAAATGCTAACACGTTTTTTTTAGTCAATTACATTGACAGCCTGTCATTTTAATTTGCTCTCGATGCTGCGACTCATTATTATTTGTTGTAAAAAAGTTGGATTTAATCAGGTAAGTAGTAATAATTTTATTGATAAAATTGTAGCCGCAAATATTTATGTAACGCCCGTCACAAAATGCATAGAAAAGTTAATGCTAAATGAGCATACTAACTTTTATTTTGTAATGGACCTTGCGAAAGTAAGGGTATGTGATTAAACAATACCTGGAAAGTATTTGTGTGCTTTAAAAAGACTTCACATTAAAATACAGGCTGGGTTTATTTGTGTAACACCCGTCACAACTAACACGCGTCACAATCTCTCTCACTAACGTTATACTTTTTTTAGTGCACAATAGTAATGTAATAAGTTCAGATGTGGACAATATTAGGCTTATAATTATGTTGATGATAATGTCCTCGAGGTGTGCCTTGCCGCAACAATTCATTATTTTTTTGTAAAATGGCTTTGGAGTGCTTGCTTGGCTTATCAATAATTTATTTTTGCAGTGTGGATGTAGTTGGACTGCAAGTACAGCACTATTTCAGTTACTTAGACAGAAACTAAATTTCATATGGTCTTATAGGCAGTTCAAGCACCCAAAAATGTATTTTGTTCAAAGTTACGTTCAAAGGTTATTTAGAAAGTGGAAAGAACCAACAAAGAAAAGAGCAGAGAAAAAATGATAAATTTAAAAAAACATAAAAAAGCAACAAAAATTATTGGAAACGTAAAAAGAAGAAAGACATAGATGAGACAATTACAGAAAATGATAGTTCAAGAAACCAGATATTAGATAGAGCAAAGAGAGTGTATATTTTAAAGAAGTTGCCTGTTCCCACTCTATTCACAATAGAGAACATGTTTTTTTTATAAATTTGTCTCATAGGTTGATGATAATGGCCAAAAGTCTTATATAAAAATAATTATTCCAGTTTTTAATTGTTATAATAATAAATAAG